>JAINUG010000051.1:4074990-4676437 GCA_029706075.1 Aldrovandia affinis | reverse complement strand
CTCTCTCCAGAGACGTTGCCCGGAGAGATAAACAGAGGGAGCGGTCGTTATTTCTGCTCCTCCCCTGCACAGTCACTGTCCTGTAGGGGGAGCTCCGCGCCCTCACTACCACCAGGTGAAGAAGGGCCGCCGGCTCTGGAAGCTCTGCGTGTAGGACTCGCTGTTGGCCCGCTGAGGGGCCCGCGCCGTCTCCACAATCACAGGGGGCATCTGCACCAGCTGCAGGGGCGTCTTCCCATCCTTCATGGCCTGGCTCAGGTTCAGGATCTGGGACGGGGCAGCGGGGGGGCGGACCAGTGTGAGACCAGTCATTCCAGTAAACATACACCAGTTTGGCCCAATGTTGGCCAAACTGTGTAATCAGTGGGCCAATGTTAGGGCTGTTCCTCAGCAACCCAAAAGGCCAACAAGAATATTCCAACACTGGCCACTAGCAACAGACACAACAAAAAACATCAACGTGGGCCTGAGTGTGGTTTACTCATTGGCAAAGAACATGTGACTAATTGTCGGTCTATTCTATTGCACCAATCTCTGACCAATGTAGGCTGCTGACTGCTATCAATGTGTAGTTTGCTCTTAAGCAAACATGTGACTAATTGTTGGCCAATTCTAGCGTGCCCATCTCTTGTCTAGGTAGGCTGCTGACTGACAGTCACATGTTTGGTCTCATTAGGTGTATCCAACTGTGAGCTAATTCTGGTGGTTGACATCAAACCGATTTGACCCTGCCATAAGTTATCAGTCAGATATCTATCAGTCAGATAGATTCAACAGAGTTGATTTCACATTGTCAAAATTGGCTGTTGAGATACTGCTAAAAAATGGTAGTGTGGAAAACATAGCACGGCCAATCAAAAGAGACTCCTCTGTGCCAGCTCACCTGCCCTCTCATAACGGCGATCTGCTTGTGGAACTGTCCCCTGTCGAACCCAGGGTCTTTCTAAGGGATAAACATGCACACAGCAAAGAAGATTAATAAAACAAACAAAAAACAAAAACAAAAAAAACTTCATTTGTCTCCATTCTGCTGTGTTTTCTTTTCCAGTTTTCCAGGTAGAAGTCTCTAGGGTCAGGAAATAGTAATAACATTTCTCCACCCTATTGGCTTATTCCAAAGTGCCACAGGAGACATTTCTCAAGCCCTTTACAGATTGTGATCACGATAAAATCAATTAAATAATGAGAAATAAACTTTTGCTCATATCTGCATACCCACTTCCTGCATGTATGGCCAAGACTACACTCACTGTCCCTGGGTGTCATTGTTTAACTCAGAAATCAAACGAATACAGATAAAATTACGGAGGTGCGCTCGAAAGGAGACGGAGCGTTCAGCTTAAAGTTCCAAGCTCACCTTGAAGAGCTCGTACAGGTCCTCCTCCAGGTCTTTGATGAAATTCGGGTCAGAGAATTTGGGCAAGACAAGGTCCCTGATTTCCTGGGAAAAGGGAACCTTGGCCTGCACCAGCCAGGCCCAGTAGAAGGGGTCTGTGTGCAGACGAGAGGTGAGAGTGACCCAAGTGCCTAGCAATCTGTGGTAAAACAGCACGCTCTCGGCAGACACACCATAGGTTCATATTACCAGAGGCTCGCAACATAGCGATGACTAATGCAAGCAAATGGTAAACGTCAAGCGTGCATTTTTATTTGCTGAATTGTGACTTTTTTGGGTATAGTCACTTTAAGAGGCACATTGTGGAAGAGACAAATGCTTAAAATGTAAATGTCATGTAAAAATGGAAAGTGAGCAAGCCCTTTTTTAAATGGGCTGAACGGTTATCAACAGTTTTCTGACGGAGATGGTAGTATGGTTATGGTTTGGAGCATTTGTGGAACAGCGTGTGTGAATCTTTCAATTTCGTTTCGATGTATAGCTATCGAGCTTGGCACCTTGGAAATATCTACAGCAGCGTGTACATTATTCTGTTACTACGGCGACCTTTACATCCCGCCTGTAAAATATCAATATAACAAGTCCACAATGAACATAACATATGCCATTTAGCAGACGCTTTTATCCAAAGCGACTTACAGTAGTGAAGCATACACATTTTTCAGTATATGTGGTCCCAATGGGAATGGAACCCACAACCTAAGCGTGGTCAGCGCCATGCTCTACCTACTGAGCCACACAGAACAATTTATCTCCTTGTCACAGACACTGAAATGATACACAGAGATCCAATGCTGGGGACAACAGATGTTTTTTTTGACAGGAACACAATTGGGGACAGACATATCCGACTGCAGTTTTACATTTTAGGGGAAACTATCACTCAGACTGATAAATACTCAATGAACTCGATGAAATGGTGAAACCACCTTCACTTTATTATCTGAAGGTGTTCTCTCACATGTTGTGAGATTGAATGATTAATGATGCACTGCTTACAGCTCTCTATCCGTTAGCTGTAGTGTTATGATGTTACAGGCACCTATATGCCAAACAACCTCCTGTTCATTTTTTGTTTGGTTTAGAATTTATATTTATTTTTCCCCCGATGCTGCATTTTAGTGGTTCGCTTGCATCTTCTTCCAAGACAGTGCTACATCTGAAAACCTTCGGTGACTTTCCAGAAAGAGAACAGTTTTGTGTAGATATTAAGGAAGGGCCAGTAAGGGCCAGTGGTACTCACATGCTCTCCATGAGTCAGGATGCTTGAGGGGGAAGGCCAGGCCATTGTCTATGGCCGCAAGTTTTATTATGGGCTCCTTCACTACCACCCAGTCACTATCCTGCCAAAGAGAGCGGAGAACAGGCAGATGTTCACGGTGTCCTCACACCAAACACCAGGGCGGACAGACACCAAGCAGACACGTCAGGATTTCACGCCAGAAAATCGCAAAAATCCGATTAAGATCCTGAACACATTCTGAAGCTTGAAAAGTTTCTCAAAGAGTCTCGCTCGTGACCAAACTGAGGCTGGCGTGCCAATGCCGGAATGTGTTCCAAGCGGCTCTGCAACAAGCTGTGAACTGTGATGCGTTTTCATCATTTGGTAAGAATAGTGAGAATAATTCTGCCCACTTGGTAAGATTAGTGTGCAAAAAGGTTGAATGGGTTTTTATTTTATTTTATTTTTTTATCTTCTTTATTTCATTACAATGTTTCATTTCTTGCCTTTTGAATATTTTGAATGTGAATCATCTGTTGACAATTATGGCTTCAGTGTTCTACAACACTGTATACATTTAAATGAATTAAATTGAAAAAAGATGTTGATTTGTCCAATGCCAGGCATGTAGCTAGTATATATGACAGACAATACAAGTGCTACTCACACCTAGAGCCAAAACTTTGGGTGACAGCCAAAATAAATAAAGAGGATTTATCAATACTGTAAAACTTCTGGGCAGTTAATAATACCAATTATCACCATTCACCATTAGACTAGCATTAGTGTGCAAAAATAATCAATGAAAATATCGGTGGAGTCTAGCAGCAGTGAGATTTTCACACTGAGAAGAACTGCTTGTCTGCTTACCCTGTTGCCCCCTGTGTCCATCGGACAGTCATATTTTACAAGCCAGTTGTCGTTCCCTCGATCTGTTGACACAACAAAGCCAGAGAGTTCAGCATTAACACTATAGTATTTAGACAAGATCGAAACAAAAAAAACAGGGTTAAAAACCTGAGAGGTTTCAAAGCACAGTGGCCTTGCAACAGAGAAAGGACAATGTCTGTTCCTTGTTCCACTAAAGTGAATCAGTTTTTTTTGTTTTGTTAGTTTTTTACAGAGCCACCAGAGGGCGCCCATACTCTTACCAGTGTTTCTGATGATGTAATCCAGAACTACCAGCCTCTCAAACTGGAGCTGCAGTTGCCGGTTGGTGTTTTCAGGCAGAGGCTCAGCCTCAAAGCGCCGCAACCAGAAATCTGCATCTTTGTACCCTTCTACAAATAACTGGAATGATCCAACCTACAGGAAGTAGAGTAATGAATGAATTCTCCCCAGTCTTTCAAAAGGACAAAGGGTTACTGTGGGTAACAGCCAAAATGAAAGGACATTAGTGCTGGAATTGTCATGACTGCAACTGAGCTGTACGTGTACCCTTGTGCGACGTGGAGCTTGTAATCTGATGCAGTTAAGACACAGAATGATGTCTACAGCTGAGATGGTTTATTTACCTTTTGATAAAATAACCCTAAGTCTTAAACAGACAATACGCTGCAGTGTAAACATTTAAGATAAGGACTCACTGAGCTAGAAGATGGAGCATGTTTATGAGGAACAAGTCAAACATCATAAATACATGTATTTTACAATATGCAAACAGCCACTGTTAAAATCTTTTGTTTTTAAAAAGATGGGAGTTGCCAGGGTCAGGATGGGGGGTAGATTTTGGGGTGATGGGGCACCTGGGCCTACGGTACCTTTGGTGGGAGTCCTATTCTGTGGAAGCGCTGGCCCACTTTTGGAACCTTCTCAAGGGCTAGCCTCTTGCCCCGGGACTTGACCCTGTCGATGGCGCTATAGTTGAAGGTTTCACTGGCCAAGTAGACGACCTGAGCAAGTGAGAAAAAGGTCGAGGGGGTTAGTGAGACAGGCAAAGCTACCATGACACAGCAGGTTTTTGTGTCAAATACTGCAGCTGAACCAAGGCTAGGTGTCTGTAGCAACTGCTGACTCAAACAGAGGAGTGCTGACGAAAGGCCTCGACGTGCTTAAAGGACAACAACACGATAGCAACACAACCAGGGCTCGGCAACGTCGACGCAACCTTTGCAACCTACGCAGAGGGGGTTTCAGAGGGTGTCACGTACCTAGAACAAAAATCTAACTCGCGACCGCATCGCAACCATTCACGTAGATGTTGCGCATCATTGGTTGGTTAGCGAATAGAGGCGGAGCCGTCAGTCATAGTTCATAGGTCACATTTCATCAAGCTAGTAGCTAACGGCATAGATAGCTAGCATCATTTGTTCGACACGGTATAAAATGAACCAGCGTCAGGAAAGATTGGCTGAAGAAGTTCGAAGGTACAGGAGTTTCCCTGCGTTCACGAAAACTGTATCGACCTTGTTCAATACATTGACGCCTACTAGTGTACAGAAGCGCAAGGACACCATGTCGCATAGGCTGCGCATTGCCTTTGCGGACGTATAAATTGCAGAGTGCTTGCGACGTCGTTGTGTTGTGCGAACCGCGAAGAAGTCGCACAAGTTACGTAGAAGCATGTAGAGGCCTTAACAGAGAAGGAGCAACTGGAAAGCACACCGCTACTGTACAGCCACATCCCAGTGTGATTTTTCAGAAAGAATACACATGCAGACAGACACACACACACAGCGATAAACAGACAGACACATGTGCGCATGCACACACACCCACCCTCCCATGCACATATAATATATGCCATTTAGCAGACGCTTTTATCCAAAGCGACTTACAGTAGTGAATGCATACATTTTCAGTATATGTGGCCCCAGTGGGGATTGAACCCACAACCTAAGCGTTGCCAACGCTGTGCTCTACCAACAGAGCCAGAGAAGGTGGTGGGATCACACAGAGATGCTTCTGGGTCTGTATAGCAGAGTCCAGCACAGAGCCTCCTCAGACACTCGGTTACCTTTGTCCTAGGAACGATGTTGAGCTCCAGTTTCTGGTCCACCAGGCTGGCGCCAGCCTCCGACAGGTAGCCCTGGTTCAGCACCAGGCAGTCCCTCCCGAAGCAGCACGGGCAGCAGAGCTTCTGCAGCCACTTGGTCCATTTAGGGTTCAGCTGACCGTACGGCTCCTCGGTTTTGGGCTTGAATACGCCTATGATCTTCTGCAGAGTGGCAGAGTGGGGGCAGAGTGAGGGCAGAGTCAGACATGGTGAATGAAGCGCAAATACACTATACCTATACCTATACCACTACCAATATCACAGTAGCCACCACACTCTAATAAAACAATAAAAGCAGTTTGTTGCAAACACTGAAAGCCCTAATTTTCTTGATTGTCCCTTACTATAAAGTGCATCATTAACATCCCAATTCTTTTTTTTTTTTTTATCGAGATGTACACCTAAAGAATTTGTACGACTCCAGCATCTCTATATCAACTGCATCAAATGTGACAGCAACCACAGTAGCCTTATTTTTCCTTCGTGACATTGTGTAGCAGTTCTTGAGGTCCATATAGACCTTATTGTCACCATTGATTATGCAACCTACTATGCAGGTACAAATTGTTTGCAAGTCACAGGATCCAGAGTTAAAACGGAAATCAATGGGGTAGAGGGTGAACAGCACAGCACTGTCCCCTGTGGTGCTCCTGTGTTAGATAACCAATAATCCTTATTTGCAGTGAATTTAATTGAACATTGGATTTATATAGTGCCTTTCAAGGTACCCAAAGCATTTTACAACGACAATGACAGGGGAAACTCACGTCCACCACCACCAATGTGCAGCACCCACCTGGGTGAATGCGACGGCAGCCATTTTGCGCCAGTACAAACTCACTACACAGTGGAGAGGCGAGGAGGGAGGGAATGAATTAATTCCATGGATATATATATTGTTTTTGGTTGGGAATTTGGCCAGGACGCTGGGTTAACACCCTACTCTTTCGAAAAGCGCCATGGGATCCATTATGACCACAGAGAGTCAGGACCTCGGTTTTTACCGTCCCATCCAAACGACGGACATGTAGTCTGTAGTCCCGTGGGATCGAACCCACAACCTTGGCATTGCCAGTGTCATGCTCTACCAACTTAGCTACGGGAACCACAATGTGCAGGTTCATTGTGTCATAAACTAAGTAATGTGAAATAGGATGTGGCCGTCATCTTGGAGCTTCGAGGGTAAGTGCCTTGTGACGGAAATGGCCTGGTTTAAACACTGTATCCTTGGGTGCCAACTTACCCTGAACCCCAGGGTTCCCATAATAGAGGGGCCCTCGGGGCCCAACAGTGGGCCTTTTATAGCAGCTAACGAGGGGGAATTGGAAATGTTTGCAGCTCATTATGTCAATGAGATTAGCTTAGGTTTCCTCACATGACTGCTTATGAAATACCATGAGGCTGAAAACAGACAGACTCCTGGTATATAAATCCATCCTCAGTCACTTTTGTCCGTCTTAATGCTGAACATAAAAGGGGGGATTTACAACTGACTGATAGGAGTGGAAAATTAAGCACCACGTGCACACGACCCGAATCAAAAAATCCCAACTATGCTGCTTCCACAGAATGCTAATTCCCGATCCAGAATTACTCATATCTGTGATAAACCTTATTAGTGACGGGACCTCCACAAAAGGGCCAACTTGTGAAGATTGCCAACACATGACCATATAAGAACTGAACATCCACACATTACACGTGCAAAAAGCCTACGAAGTGATTTGCGTAAGGGGTCAAATTAAGTAAACTGATCAGGGATCAGTGTTGCCTGGGAGCGCAGGGAGCACAGCAGCGGTTTGTGTAGAATGCAGCCCACGCACACTAGTGCTGGCATTGCAGCATAATGCTTCAGTGGCTTGTGGTTGCAGGTTTCGGTACATACATTTGCTTCTATGGAATGATGTCCCTCAGATGTTTGGGTCCATTTTATACGATTGCCTTGTTTGGTCTTTTGTGTTGGCTTTGTGTTCCTGTGTTCTGCTGTGCCTACCCTGCCTTGACTAGGTCTCACTTGCTAAAGAGGTTTTAAACCTCAATCTGCCTTCCTAGTCAAATAAAGAAGTAGCAGCCCAGCATTATCTCACTGCCATGTGAGAGAAGGCTGCGGTCCTTGGCAGAGATCTTGAATGATATCTGGCTATTTCCAGGCTGCCATTTCTGGGATCCTCCTCCTCCTCTCGATCCCCCTCAAATGGAAGACCAGAGTAGGGACATCAGATCCAGCAAAAGGCAAACATCCTGTCTGACCACACAAGTCACGTGAGAAAAGCAGCCCTTCATATTCTAAAATCGAATGTTCATGTGTGTGCATGTACATTGGGTTCTGTTCAATTCTGTTTTGGATCAGAGGTATTTTCTTTTGAAGGAGAATCATAGCAGAGCGGTTTAGAATTAGTTCTTTAAGCAGAGCTGTTTATTATCAGCTCTTTACAAAAAATTAAGATATAGATTTCTGGACACCGGGTGGCGCAACCGGTAAAGGTATTCGTCCGAAGTGCAGGTTGCCCACTGCTGCGCCAGCCCAGCCATAGGAGCCCCGTTTGGGGAGAGGGAAAGCTGGCACTGCGAGCAAAGAAAGCTTCCCTGTGGGCAAAAAGAATAGGTGAAGAATAAGTTCCATTTCAAAGAAAGCGGCTCATTGCCGGCACCGGTGTAGTGGCTGGTCCCGTAGTTGCAGGCTCGAGGGGGAGGGTGAATTGAACAAATAGAGGGTACAATTGGCCACCAAATTGGGAAAAACATCTTAAATAAACTTTTTTTTTTTTTTTTTTAAAGACGATTTCCAGCCAATATGAAGAACATCATTCTCAGTTGGCTTCCATTTATGTAGAATGGCACATGGCAAGAACAGGACATGTTCTTTAAAAAAGGACTACCACTCTGCAATCAAATTAGATCACAAAAGTTTATATTCAACAAGATCAGTATATATATTCAGTTTATATTCAATAAAATCAGACATGTGCATCCTTTCCATATGGCTAAATGTAACTGCCAAGAAATCAAGAAATGTTCACTTTCATCATAAACATCACAGAGGAAGTGAGGCCCACTTTGTGAAACCCATCTACACAGACAGTTCCCTTTAAGTCTGTGTAATTCAAAAGTAATGTGTATGATGTTGAGGGAAAGAGGCCTAGCTAATACCAATATATTTATAAGTATTAGCTGAATAAAGCAGACAAATATCTATCTGCTTTATTCACAATTCAAAATGTTGATATATTCATATAATATGAGATTAAATTTCAACACTGCCTTGAAAGTAATGAAACTGGTATTAGAATTGTGTCGTAATTTTTTATCTTTCATAAATGTTGCTTCGGTTCAAGCATATTTTATCATCTGGAAAACTCTTACAATGCAACTATATAAAGTGATCGACATACTCTAAAGATGAGTGAATCTGTGATGCATTGAGCCGGAAAGCAAAAAAAAAAACATCCAGTCGTCTTCGGGTCTGTAACCTACATACAGTGTTGCGCAAACACAAATGCAGTTCACTGACACAGCTGTTACACTTTAACCAGGTTCAAAGTGCTGCGTCAATGCAGTGTTCAGTTTGCAATGCTAACGAGCTACATTCGTCAATAATACCGATTACTTCACTGAAGTAAATGTGCAACCCGCTAAATGCTCTTGAAGTAGCCTGATACAAATTTAAATCTAGCACTAGACTTCTAAGCCGTATCTGATCACACTCACTATAGAGAAACTGAATTCTGTTTATATAGGCTAGTTCTCTGTTGGTAGGCTACATCATACGTTGGTTAGCTAGCAAGCAAAACATTTCAATCAGAGTGAAACCGAGGCCCGATACCTGGTTAAAAACAAACTGCTCGAACAGGGGGAAACCTTTTGCCCCTTCAAACGAATGTCAATTTAGAAAACAGTCCATGACATGCCGAATACTAAAACGGTCGAGTCCAACGCTGTTTCGTGTATTATGATATATACAGTAATTAATAAATGCATGTCTCACCCCGTGTGAATCTTTAACGAAATAGCTGCCACTGGAACCCTGGTAGATTCTTTCTGGGAAATTGCCTTCCTCGATTGCACGCTCTGCTTTTCTGATTATTTCCTTAAATTCTGGATCTTCTGGAAACTCGTTGCTATGGGGGTCCCGCTGAGAATTCCTCCTGTCCCGTTCAAGCAGGGGCTGACGCTCTCGGTTGTGTCCAGGGCTTCCAGCAGGCACACGGACCACGGACCCCGGCGTACCTCCGAATGCACCCCGGGGACTCGGAGGCTCAGTGGGACAGTAAGAGAAATCGTGGGTATCCCGGAGTGGGGAGACTAGTGGGCTCGTCTCGTCCATTCCGGTGATAAGGGACGAATAAAGGAGGACAGCGTGAGAGGCTTGGGAGACACGAATCTGAATTGATCTATGTTGTTTCGGCCTGTGTGGAGCCTCAACTTACGGAGCAGCTGACTGTCAGCTTCCGGGTAGCAGCCCTCCCACTATCAGCCTGGCCCTGTGAAAAGTCTGCCTCCAATAACCGATTCAGGATCAGCTCAATCTCGTACAAGCCATTTAATGAAACGCATAGTAGCTGATCTCGAATCAGAGCTACAGCTGGGCAAACGTTATCCGCACAAGTCATCACTATCGACTTAACTCCACCCACCGTAAAAATACCGCCTAATTAAGGCATGATAACACGCTACCATTGGTCTAAATTCAGGGCACCGCCTTTTTAAACCGGTGACGAAATACCATCATGTCAAACATGTGCTGGGTGACATAATAACTGTAGATTTGTCACTTTGTTGCGAAATATTTCGATTGTAATTAGAATAAGTTGCAAACATGGCGACGCATATTGCCAAAGACACAGTTAGCAATAATTTTACTCAGAAACATGAATCTACAATCGGTATTAAAATTGCATGGGTGTTGTAGGAATATTTTATCTTTCTTTCTTTCTCGGCTGTTGCAAGAGGATAATACAGACCTCGTTGTATACATATTACATTTCAAACAAGCAAAGCTTTTATCTAAAAGTACGTAACATTTTTTTAAATCCAGTAACAATGCGGCATCAAATTGAATTGGACGTTATAGGCCATTCACGATTACAAACTCGCAAATATATATTTAATTTAATGTTTAAATACATGTCATTATGCTGTTCTGCATGCATCTTTCAACAAGGCTTGGCTTTAGAGTAGAGTCCAAGTTGTTAAAGTAACCTTTAGCAAGCTACAACATCCTACAATAAAAGATATATGCGTCAGATAGTTATCCGAGTAGGTTAGGCTATATTTTGTTGTGTTAATAACAATACGCAGTAAGAGACAAAACGGAGAACTGTGTCGTGGCAAAAACTGAGCAGGTAATTGAAGAAGTCCTCCTCACGCAGCGAATCATGAGATGGTCTGACAGTTAGTGTTGCTGTGGTTATATTAAAAAGAATAGCCTACTTCCTTTCCCATTAGCCTACTAGACTTCCCTATGGTGTTGAGATACACAATGCTTTAGAGCGTGCAGTGATGTGTTTGTGTTGGATCCAGTGTCATATGTGGGCATTGATTGATCGAGCTTGGCTGGTAGGGGGTGGGGACGCGTAATGTAATGCTTGTTGTAGCAACATCCGTTTCCAAGGGGAAGACATTAAATGCAGACCCCAGAAAGCTGAGGATGGAGATAAGGTATAACATTCTTCAACGAAGGTAAGGTGAACTCGATTACTATTAATGACCATTTGTATTATATACTGGTAGAAAAAGCATAGAAAGTAATGTTTCTGCAAACTTTATTTAAATAAATCCATTGACATATTTTGTAATGATTTAATTAGAGAAGATGATTGCTAAAACCATCACAGAAAGTACCGACCAATTGACATAAATGGTGTTATAAAATGCCTACCGAATTCCGTGATTCTGAGATATGATGATTTTATCAGAGATATAAGATTTTACAATAAATCGAATACATTCAGTCACAAATTTCTGCATCCTAATCCTCCTTAAAAAAATCTATCAAATCTAACCAGATAAGATATAAGCCAAAAATAAATGCCTTGTGCACAAAATGTATATACAAGTTATAATATTATATGTGAAGGGACCATTTTGAAATACAAAATAACTGGAAATATACAATGCTGTGCTGTTGTTGTCCAGCAACTTTTTTTTAAAAATTTTTTTTTCCTATCTCAGATTTGTCAGTAAAACATTTTCGACTCACTTGGAGCACTGAATGGAGGTATCAAACGAGCACGCAACTCCAAAGGCAGATGCGCATTCTCCGCAAAGTATCACCGTATGTAGCGTGTCCCCTGACCTAGGACCGTCATCAGACTCGGAACTGTCTTTCTACCTGGGAAATCTTCATTGTCAGGAGGGGTAAGATATGGATATTAACATTATGAAAACAAAAATAACAATGGAGATATTATACAAAAATAACAATGCAGTTGGCGAAATATAATATTACCGATCAAAGGTTTTAATATATAAACTATGTGTTTATCCGCTTCGAGATTAAATGGGTATTTGGCTTACGGCCAATTTCTTTCGCTCCGCAGTTCCACCCCTCGGAGAAGACTCCAGCTGACGCCGGAACTTTTGACTCCCAGCCCGATTCAGAACAGAGAGGTTTCCAACGAGATGACGACGCCAACAGGTTAGGGCTCGTAGCAAGTTTTTAATTAGGGTTCTCACAGCTTGAGAACGCGTATGGTAATTAGAATGTCGCCATGTCACTGTTGTGATTTGAAGTGACAGCTGGCGTTGTACGCTCCGTGCACCCAAAGTCATTTATTTATTTATTTATTTAAATGGACTATCACGTTTATATTTGACCAATTTAATTAGTTATTTGGACAAACCTCCATAATAATCATGACGGAGAAAAACACCAACATGTGAAATTCTACATTAACCCAACCCAGCATTTAATTATGTTTTAATTAGATATGCATTAAATATGTATGGGCAAATATATTTTATCAAGGCCTGAAAACGATTTTTTTTCTCGGCCTATGTTTTATTAGATGAAATCAAAGTCGAAAGCGAATCAGGCAAGAGGAAGAGTGTGAGGTAAGTGCGGTACATTGAGGAATATCCTTATGGTGTAGAGTTTGTATTCATTTTCTCATTAAGTTTGAAATCTTATTCACTCTTATTCAGTGATTTAATGGTTTTGTTTGGGAAGAAATTATTATTATAGGCCTATACATTCTTATTTTCTTAATGTACAGAACCCTTATTTGGCAAGACTTGGAGCCCTTTATTGGGAGAATACTGTTTTCAGTTCTTTGTCTTGCTTTCATTCCGTAGATCTGTCTTGCAAAGATGCTCTGCTCCAAAACTGGTAAGATTTCACAGAGGTTTTCTTTCTGCGGTGAGTGTATCAATGGCTGTTGGCTTTGTGTGGAATCTGGAGTCTGTCCCCAGTTTTTTTTTAATGGGCTCAGACTGATCATTAACCATAGTCATTAGTTATGGTTAGATAGTGCTATTACACTGTGGAATTTGCAATCTGGGAGCCCCTATCTTTATTAGATGTTTCAGCAATGGAGTTTTCTCTGGTTGCAGAGGCAAAATTCAGGAAAGGTTCAAGGGACAAATGAAGACAAGTGCCGAGAAGCAAATAAGGAGAATGTGAGAAATGCAACAACCCTAAAATGTTTTATATATTTATGTTATCATAATCTCATAATCTGTTCAAGATGCCCAGTGTTTTGAGGATAAAAATACTGACTCTTGATACAAGGAGGCTTTTTGTTTTTCTGACCTGCTATAATCATGATATTCATGTCTTGTTATCATACCCATCTATTTGTATACTTCTAAGAATGTCTTCCACATGCAAAAGGAAACAGGCTTAATCAGTGTTAGATAGGCATCTAACAATAGCAATGTTGTCAGTTTGGATGGTGTTCCAGGAACAGTTCCGCATCTGTCTGTCTCAATATAGTGAATAGTACTTTGCATTAAGGTGTAGAGGTAGGAACCAAAGGGTATGTATTCCCATGGCTGCTGTTGTCTGATGGGTAGAAGCGGTTGCGAGTGAAGCTGTCCAGTCGCTTCGCCGGTTCCACAGCACCACACAGTCCGGCCAGAAGAGGAAGAGGACAGAGCTGGAGTCCAGAGGACAGCAGGCATCCTGGGGAGGTGGGATGGACAGAGCTTGCGGTAAGGCACACAGGAGACCTGCTGCACCATCACTGAGTGCATTGCCCCCTCAGAAACTTACACAAGAGCAAAGGTACACTAAAGCATTAGACAGTACACACTGAAACAGCAAACAGGAACTATCGCGTCATTGAAGGGGCTACTAATGCACTAACAGTGCATTGTAAATGTTATTTTAAGGCATCAGCTGAAACTGTTTTGCAAAACCTATATTTGAGTACTCCTCACATCATTCCTAATTGAAGAATGTCACATTTTTCCAATGTGAGCCTTTATTGTATTTCTGCTCAGGATGACTCAAATCCTTTTTTTTACCAACAGGCCTTGCTTCCTGGACAGTGGACTAAGTCCAATCATAGGCCACACCCTCTTGACATTCCAGATTCTGCAGCTGAGGACAGAAATCTCATTGGCGACTACAGCAAGGTGTGAGGCTAGTGACCAATGAAAAATAGTTACCAGAGCAGAATACAGAATGCTCAACAGCTTGCAATGAAAAACTATGGAACATATTGTGGCACAGAGTAAGGGTGGGAGATGGGAAGGGGTACCAAACCATCATCTTTAATGTCACAGTGCAATGAAACTAATACATCGCTAACTGGTCTGGAAACACTATGGAGCCAGTAATGTTCCACTACCATGCTCAATTATATTGAGCAAGCATGGTAACTGGACTACACTTCCCTTTACCTGAATGTGTCCTTACACCTTTGACCCCTATAGCCATATCCTACAGCTAACATGAATGTGGCCAAAGGGGGGCCAGCAGACCTACTGAAAAGACCTGCCCCCCAGTGCAGCAACATTAACACATTGCAAGCGCAATGTCCAAATCCGCTAACAAGACTCTGCCAGGTGATTAGAGCTCAATTAATCACTTTCGCCGATACTGGCTGATATCGGTCTTGAAAAATCAGCATTAGTGTTTATGTCATCGATATGCTCCGATAATTTATGCCTGTATAATGTTTTTTATATACTTGATTGGGGTGTACTTGTGTGTTTATTTATTGTTCTTTTAAATTAAGTTAAATTATGTTTATTTGTTTGACCATTTATTTTGAAATTCATTTTGAAAATGATTTTTGAGAGAATGTAAAAGTTAATGTTCAGGTATTGAAAATAGAATAAAATACTTGTTTTTAAAAGTGATTTGAAAAGGCTTTTCAATTGGCAAAATATCTGTCTATATATTGGCCACATGTGGGCGATTGAAAAAACGATCAGGTAAGTTGAGCTCTAAATCTGGCAGATGGATTGTTACATTACATACATTACGTGTTATAACATGGAAGATGAACCAGAAACCTCATTATATGTTTTTCTTTGTAATGAGTTATATGTTTCTGATGCAAATTACTTGATGGACAGTTACCAGAATATGTTTTAACAGTAGTGAAATTCTAGTAAATAATCTTTATTACAGTAGGTATAAAAATAATTCACCCCCTTTGGAATTTTTTACATTTTATTTTCTTGCAAAATGTATTTAATTGGTATTCCTTGACACTAATCGACACAAAATACTCTACAATGTCGAATGAAATAAAAACAACAACTCTAAAGCTCTTTGTTAATTAATTACAAAAAAAAATAGACAATAATTAATTGCATAAGTATCCATCCATTTTTCACCCTTTTTCTTATGGAACAATGAGACTGAAAAAGTGGAAAAGCAGGTTTTTGAAAGGAAAGGGAAATCTCTGTTTTTAAATGTGAGATTGGTGGCACTGTAAAAGAGGGCACTGTCCCCATTACTGAAAGTGTGTATATTTCTGCAGCCCCATCTCCTCCCTGTGGAGAGAGGGGAACACCAGGATCTACAGTGTATATCAGCACAGACAGTGAGTGCAGATTTCCTTACATGATCATTCCAAATTACTTAAAAACATATGCTATTATATATTCTATTCTATACTATTTTGACACTTAACACTGTGGGAAATATGTGCAGCACCACATTGTTAACTGATGTAGAGTCAATGTGTAATATTGAAGCCTCATCATTCATCACAAAAATTCAGTTAGTACACAACATGTTTTCTCCTAGAGAATTTAGTTTGTTGCAATGTTTGTTTACACATAGAGTTGCTGACATGGTTATGATTAATATCTGTTCTGGTGAATGTGGAATACACTTGTAGCTCTGTCCTGCAGGTGGCATCTCTCCTCAAAGGAAAATACAGAAGTGCTGTGGAGGGCTTCGTCATCATAGACTGCCGCTACCCTTACGAGTATCAAGGGGGACATATCAAGGTAAATCTCTTATTCTGCTGGGGCACTCTGCGAACTGATACACTATTGATGGAGCTGTGTGTGTTTATAGCAGACACTGCTTGTGAGGAGAACATTTTGGTTAATACAACTAGTCTTTTTTCCAGTACACCAGCATCACTTAGGAATGTGTTTTGAATTCTTAATACACAGGGAAAGGGTGAAATGATATTCTATGACAAACAGCACAGATGCAGTCAGCTGGTTATGAAATCCATATTTGTGTGGTTTTATCACAATAAACGAATGTGTGCCATACATTCCACATATGGCTAGAGGGATGGGAAGTAAGCAGTTTGTATAACTGAAGGCTGTGTGCACACACAGGGGGCAGTCAATTTCCACTCTGAGGCTCAGCTGCAGGAAGCTCTGTTCCAAGACAGTGTCACATCCCAAATGTCCCCCAGGACGACATCTCCCAGCAATCCCCTAGATACATGCAGCCCAGCCCAAGGAGGTGACTCTCAAGAACAAATCTCACCAGGAAGCACATCAGAGAGCAGGTCGCCCTCCAGTGGCCCTTTGCCAAGGAAACTCATAGTCTTTCACTGCGAGTTTTCTACTGAAAGAGGGCCCCGACTGTACGTGTAACCTTCACTGATATCTACACACATCTACCAACATACACACACACACACACACACACACACACACACACACACACACACACGAACACACGAAACCCACATACTCACACAACTAACACACAAAAATAATATATTCACACATGCAATCACTCACACATACAACCAGATCACACACAAAACCACATAGGCTACACCCCCCCCCAAACACAGACCACAAAAAGCAGATACACACAAACAAATCACACCTACATGCACAAACAAGCACACACACGTGCTCATGCACATACACACTGAGAATATCTTGTAGTTTGTGCTTGGTGCTGTTCAATGTAGAATGTGGTGGTGAATAGGTATATACATTTATATTAATCTTATTTTCAAATATTCTATTGCTCCCAAGATTAAATATTCAAATAATTAACCTCCACTTCCTTTCCGCAAGTACTGTATGGAACTGATTTGCACAGTTCTTTGTAAATAATGACTCACAGCATTTGAATTCGCTCACACATTTTGACAAGAACAAGTTACTGTAATATCAATGCTTTACCATTTACCATGCTTTCAATTTAATGGGGGCATGTTATATGGTGAAATTGTAGAATTTCCGATTGCTTGCGTAACAAATATTTGATTCTCTCATTTGAACAATTGTTCAAATAATTGGTTTCCTCCATATCTGATCATTATGACTTTTGGTAGTTTATTCGTGTTTCTCATCTCTACTCTTCCAGATATAGGTACTTACGAGAGCTGGACAGAAGCCTCAGTGTTTACCCTCAGCTTTTATACCCTGAACTGTACATCCTGGGCGGAGGGTACAAAGAATTCTACTCCCAGTTTCCGGTAAAACTGTAATTTCTCAATCTAATTACCATAGAGGTGACTAATACGCACTCTTCCTTAAATTCATGGGATTGTCTGTCTTTTAAAATGATTTCTCCACAGGGTCTGTGTGATCCTTCTGGCTACATACCGATGCTCCACAGAGACTTCAAGGAGCAGCTGCGCAGATTCCGCAGAAAGAGAAGATCACACGCTGTGCGACTGAGAAAGAAGCGGCTTTTTACATTGGATTAGTAGTGCATCATGCCAGAGGTGTTACAAATAATATTAAATGAAAGCTGTATGTATTGGAAAGGGTTTGCTCATAATTCTGGATTGGATGGTGTACAAGCTGATCTTGTGTCCTTGAATAAAGTAGGCCTACCTTTACCCACTGAATCTTTCCAATTAAAATAAAGAAATGCTTTCATGCTATAGATTTGTGAATCGCCATTATTTTGAGCGAAATTACTGAACTGATGCTATTATAAACAAAACAATGTAAAGGAAATATTTCATGGAACATGCTGTAACTTAAGAGTAGGCCATTCAAAAATAGGGACACAGTGTTTCAAGTCCACTTGAAATATTGTAGAAACAGACACCAAAATCCAACATCACACACGTAAAGGGTTTGGTGCTTAACAGCAATCTGCTTAGAACGGTTGTGCAATTACTGCTCTAGTTACTCGAGTCGAGGCCACACTTGTCATCACCAAAGGTCACTTTGAACCAACCAACCTCTACTGTTAACGTGAGGATTCTCCATTTCCTCTGCGGGCCCGGAAGGCATGCTGCATTCTCACTGGTGGAGACGTGCAGGAAGTTCTCACGTGACACTCCGATCACGTTCAGTACCAAATATATAATTGTCGAGCTTCCTTATCTGCTGTGCTTTACCAGAGGAGTCAAGCTGCCGGCAGTACCATCATCCCAAACACTTGTGTTACATTTTAAGAGGTGCGGTTTATTTTTCGGCCTTCGGAAATATATCAAGGACAGCGAACACGTTAGAATGGCAGCTTACAAACTGGTGCTCATCCGTCACGGGGAGAGCCGCTGGAACGAAGAGAACCGCTTCTCCGGATGGTTTGACGCAGATCTGAGCGAGAGCGGCGTTCGGGAAGCGAAGAGAGGCGGGGAGGCTCTGAAAGGTGATGCTTGGGATGATTTATAGTAACAGCATAGACTTGTTACTTGTTTTCGTTCACCTTCGTGAAATGACGGACGTTGCGAACGACTTGCTCATTACAAAATATGATTACCCAATGCGACGCGAATGAACGAAGTGCAATTCACGTTTACGTAAGCTTGAGATGACGATCGATAGCCAGCTAGCAGAATACCTGATTTTGTTTACCCGCATACCGTTTAATGGTCGATATCCAGGGAACACTATGTACAATACTTTTTATTTAGAACGAGTAACATATATGGGAATTCGACGAATTTTGTTTTAAATTGGATGCCGGCTATTAGGGATGCTAGCTTGTTACGGGGGAAGCATTTACTCTGCAGAATAATGAATAACTCGATAGTGCTACGACTAGCCAGGTGCATGTGCACATGCTTTGTTAGCTAGCCTCCTTAAACACCATAAAGCCAAATGAATTGAGTATAGCCTACTTGTAACCAATTTAAATGCAGTCCTACACACTAGAATATAATATTATTAGGAAATATACTGTTGCACAGGCATAGGCTACAGCGGGCACGTTCTACAATCTCCTTCCTACTTTCCTACTAACTGAGCCTTGTCCCCACCTTCCTTGATTTTGTATTATCAAAACAGAATAAACACTTCTCGCCATATACGGATCTAGCTTTCACTGATGAACATTCAGTGACATTTCAAAGGATGTTCCTATCGATGTAGTCAGTGTAGTCACCACCCACCCAATATTTGTCCCGACCGGTTGGGTTATTTTCCAAGGATTCCAACGTGAACGTGCAAGCGATGCATTGCTGCACCGGACACCTGGAACTCTGGCTGCGTTCAGGATACGCAGATTTCAGGAAGTATGTGTGGCTTCAGCAGCTAAACTGTCAAAGTCGGGCCGCTGCGTGAATTGGGAAGGAATAGCCGTCAACAGGTAACGCAGAAACATCAGTACAGTCGCACAGCTTTGAAACGTCAATTTACACAGAGGGGTGTAGGCATAGCCTACTCATGAACCGACTTCCGTGTGAAAAAAAACACCCTTCGAGTTAAGGATTCAGTGTAGATGTGAATTACGGCTATTTGCAAATACATGCCCCAGCAGGAGCTGGAATTTGGAATTCTTAGGAATTTGATTCCTAAGAAACAGTCATTTATATGTTGCTTAGGTAGCCTATTTTAGATGAATGCACCACGTTTTTTGTATATTTTATACAGTTGTGTATGTATATATTTTTTAATCTGCTATATCTCACAACTCCTAATGGAGTGATCCACAGTTCCTGATGCTGGTCAATCATGCAATTCAGTATTTATATTTATCTGATATTGTAATTGTATTGGTATTGAGTTGTGGTGTATGTTTTGTTCATGATTTGATATATCAATGCTATTCAGCTGCCATGATTTGTTCTATGCAGAATTGTAATTGCTCCACAAAATTGTCCAGGTTACTTAAGCACACAGCAGGGGGCAGATCCATGTCCGCAAAGTAGCAAATGCAAGTTACGTGAACGCAGCCTCAGTTTTTAACAGCCTGGCTCACTGTGTAAATCAAATGGTATGTTGCCATCTGGAAACACTTCACGCACTTTAAAATCACACCCTGGCAAAAAGTAAGTCTATAAACTGAAAATGAGCATTTACAGAAACATGTTAAAGACATAAGTATGTAAAGAGATCATGTTACTACCTATATATTCATTTGTTAAAGCTGTTGAATTATTTTTTTACTTTAATAATAAACATGCTAAGAAAAGGGTCCACGTAAATCGTACGGCACATAGCTTAATAGCTTCAATTCTGGGCCTCCCGGTTGGTGCACCCAGAATAAGCATTAGTCCTTGGTGCAGTTGAATCCTGACCGTGCCAGTGCAGAAGGTGGCTGGGAGTCCCACGGGGCTTTGAACAACTGGCCGTAGCGTCAGCTTGTAGACTGCAGAGTGCAAGGAAATGACGGCAGGTAAAACAAAACTGTGCTTTCCCGAATTGACAGAGGATGTTTCAGAGATGGAATGGGATTAGAAATGAAGTTGGGCATTCCAAATTGGGGAAAAAGTGCGATTAGGTGATGAAAATAGTTCATTTGTAATTCTGTGGGCAGGATGGCACTGTGTACTGTAAATCAGTAGAGGGTGCTGCAACAAGCTGCCTCTCGCTCCTTTGCGGCAGCGTGTGACTCTGCTTCCCCTGACCGCCCTTTGCAGAGGCCGGCTATGAGTTTGACATCTGCTACACCTCCGTGCTGAAGAGGGCCATCCGCACGCTCTGGATTGTGCTGGAAAGCGTGGACCAGATGTGGCTGCCCGTGCACAGAACCTGGAGGCTGAACGAGAGGCACTACGGTGGCCTGACTGGGCTGAACAAAGCCGAGACGGCCGCCAAGCATGGGGAAGCACAGGTCAAGATCTGGAGGCGCTCCTATGACATCCCCCCGCCCCCCATGGACGCCGACCATGACTTCTACGCCAACATTAGCAAGGTGAGCGGCGCCAGTAGCCTGTAGCATTTAATACAGCATGGTTTTATTCTATGTTAGTTGTGTTTTCCATTGCACTATATAATCTACTCTAATCCACCTCTAGCAAACAAATTAGGCGTCATTGCTTAGCTTATGAGTGATGCATTAATACAGCCTGCCCTTCAATGTGATGACCAGTCTGACCATTCTGTTCATCAATACACATTTTGGAGCCGCATGGCAACTGTGTGTCGCTATTTTAAGTTAATATCTTATGTGTGTAAACTACGGAAAGCAGGGCTGTTGACTCGAGTCAAAAAGAGCAAACATGTCAGTGAATTTACATGCCAGTGCAAAATAATCAATGGAGTCCATTTTCTGTAAAATTACATTGGTGTGCAACATGGTTGTAGAATTGCTTGCTGTTGACTCCTTTGTCTTGGAACAGGACTGCATTGTTGCCCGAGGACGCCCTGACGCATTCTCGCTGAGGGGGTGCGGGGCCAGTGTTGTGCCTTGTCTGGATTAGCACTGGGGCCATCGTTATGGCAACAGGTGTAGCTGACAGGCTAAAAGGAGGTTTACTCAGGACTAAGTTGGGAAACGAGCACGCTTATCCTCATCTGACAGGATGAATGTCTTTGAGCCCTGAAAATCTATGCATATATGTGTCCTCTGTGTTGGGGAGGGTTTTTTCCCCTGGCCAGCTCAGCAGGACTAACGATTTGAAAAATAGTAAATGCATTCTGTTCAGTACTGTACCTACATATTAATTACCCATAGAATTGTCTCCATTTCTATACAGTAGAACCTCTGAGATACGAACACATCGGGAATGGAGTTGTTTGGAAATTGTTAGTTTTTTTGTTTGCCCATGATACGCCTCTTTTTTAGTGACCCTATCTTTTACAAACTGTTTGATTTGGTTCTCGCCCCCTTCTTTATATCAAACACTGTTAACTATCACACATTGTATACTTTAGCAACAGTTCCAAGACATACCCCCTTTGTCTAATTGTAATAGTTTATGTGTTTTATTCATTGACAGTCTGACTTGTTTTTTGGTTAATGCTTGCCTTTTTGCATCTGTGATCCGGGCGGCGATTGGCGATGGCCAGGCGAGGTCCGTCTCGAAGGAGGTGGTTAATTTGCCTTCATCACTGTCCCGCAGCTGCAGGTAGCGGGCTCATGAGGGGGGCAAATTGAATCAATAGAGGGTGTTTGGCCACCAAATTGGGGGAAAAAAAGCTGAAACAGAACTATTATGTATATATATCTGGACAGATGTCAAAAAGGCGCATTGGGTTTTGTAATCTATTTACTGGTTTGCTGCCTCTCATTGGAAGCTTAAACAGTATGTCTGATATGGTTGGGCTTGCATGGCCTTCCCCTGCGACCTTCGCCTGGGAGGTTTGAAACACCTGTCCCTCCAGCTCCTGACCTCGTGACATCACGGTCCGTTTTCCTGCAGGACCGTCGCTATACCGACCTGACAGAGGAGCAGCTGCCCTCCTGTGAGAGCCTGAAGGACACCATCGCCCGCGCCCTGCCCTTCTGGAATGAGGAGATTGTGCCACAGATCAAAGAGGGAAAGAGAGTTCTGATTGCTGCCCACGGGAATAGCCTGAGGGGCATTGTTAAACATCTGGAGGGTAAGTCCCCTTACTGTTCCCACTGTGGGCTGTAGTATTGGGCACAGCACTGCGCCCACTATGGGCTGTATATTTCACATTAGCATATGAGCGCACTATCCCATTCATCAAAGTTGATGGGCTTGTAAGTTTTTAGCTTTTTTTTTTTTTTAGCTTTTTAGGGTGAAGTCAGGAAAGTATTAATGTTATTATTATACAGGTGACTGCCAAGATTAAGGCATTACTTGAGGAATCCTTTAAATGGGTGCAGTCCGCGAGTGTCTGTCGGGGTGCCATGGTCAGTCCCGGCTTCATCGAGCCCCCGCCCGGCCGGCTGGCCATTTCTTGTCATAGGGTTCGTAATGATATTCCAGCAGTGAAAATAGCTTCCGTTGAATATCTGATCTGTGCAGGATGTTGTTGCTCCTAGCACCTGGCACCTGGAATTGTACTTCCCTCTAGGGTGGCTTTCAGCTAAACTGTTCTTGACTACGATTAACACTTTGTTGTACGTCGCTCTGGATAAGAGCGTCTGCCAAATGCCTGTAATGTAATGTAATGTAATGTGCAACCTCTAATAAATGTTTACCTAGTCTTAAATGTGTGGCTTACCCCAGAAGACTTCCAGACAGGAATAATCCAGTGTAAGCATGCAGGAGCACTCCAAATAAAAGGAATTCCAAAACGTTTCAAACAATCTGCAAATGTTAATTCAGCACGGAGCGGTGTTAGTGCTCAGGTAGCAGGGAAAGGCCACTCTCTTTCTCTGAGTCCATTAACCGCAGATGTGTAGAAAGATATGTCCGCATGCTCACCATACCGCATCAATGGCAAAATGTTAATTTTCCTGCGTGGTTCTCATTAATAGGCATGTCAGAGGAGGCCATCATGGAGCTGAACCTGCCCACAGGGATCCCCATCCTGTACGAGCTGGACAAGAACCTGAAGCCGGTCAAGCCCATGCAGTTCCTGGGAGACGAGGAGACCGTGCGCAAGGCCATGGAGGCCGTGGCTGCCCAGGGCAAGGCCAAGAAGTAGAAAGCCTCTCTGTGTGAGAGAACCCTGGAGGCGGGGCAGGGGGTTGGGGG
Source organism: Aldrovandia affinis (assembly GCA_029706075.1). Lineage (NCBI taxonomy): Eukaryota > Metazoa > Chordata > Actinopteri > Notacanthiformes > Halosauridae > Aldrovandia > Aldrovandia affinis. The sequence goes on along the minus strand of JAINUG010000051.1, from coordinate 4,652,645 downwards.
GCAGGAGGGCAGCACACTACAGCTCTCACCCACAGGGTCTCACACCCGCTCCATACACACGCACTGTGCACATACTCTTGTACACACACAAAGACTTAATGTAGTGCTTCTCTCCGAGGTCGCTATCTACCTGCGCATAGAAACGGTTATCAGGATTATACACTGGGCATGAGTAGTATAAGGAAGCTGCTGGGTTTGAAGTTGCCACAAATATTATTAGACCAAAGCAGAGATTAGGGACCAGTTGTTGAACCATGCCCCAAACGACACGGGTACATGCTCATTCCACAGTCTGAGAGATATTGCTTGAATGGCATTCCCTCCCCCACATTCCTTCCCTATACTTTCAGTCCATTACCTTTTTAGGTCCATTGCCTAAGTAGGCTAATATTTAAGTTTCAGCAGAGTGTACTTTATGTATTGTATTGAGCGATATACTGTAGAAAATGTTTGCACTTAACCTGGTCTCGGAAGTGGTGATTCAAAATGGACCACAGATTGTAAAAGGGAAATTTTGTCATAAATATCATTTATATTTGCGGGAAGCAAAGCTGTTCTTTGCTATGGCACAAGACATGAGAACTACAAACTGGAAGGTAGAAGTAGTCCCTTCTTCAGGATTTAGGATTTCTGTATAAGATTGCACATGGGTGTCCTACTTCATATTCCATTGCTTCAAGGCTGCACTTAACTGTACACTTTATTCAACAGGGTTGGCTTTCCTCACTTTTAGTATTGCACATTCCAGAGCTGGTCGACAGAGTAGAAGAAAACTATATTTTGTCAATCATGTGGTCACAATCATAGAGCCAGATTCACCCAGCAAGGGTTTTTATCCCCCTGAGACCTGTGAGAAAAGCATTCACCCCTCTTACCCCCTTCACCCTGTGCTGATACTGCTGAGGTTTACATACTCTACCTGTATATGGTGTATTACTGTCTTGTTAATGTGGGCATGGGCACTTGACTGCAGTCAAAAGAGTGTGCTTCAGATTGTCCGTGTTAAGAGTTAGTGTTGCGTGAGAGATCCCCTTGGCACCGCTCCAGAATACATCTCATCTCCCACGGATGGCCCTCGTACTGCATGAACCCTGTATGCCAGATGTTCTTCTCAAATGATTTTTCAGCAGTTTGTGATTTTAAACCATAAGGTTTGGCAAGGTTGCTGTAAATTAAAGTGTTTTCAAACTTAAAACATTTGTCAGGATTTCTTTCTTTCGTTTTGTGGCTGTTTTCATTTGGCAGTCGATGAATGATGTCTTGCTGTAAGGCTGGCACATTACATTTTACATTTACATTTTAAGCATTTAGCAGATGCTCTTATCCAGAGCGACTTACAATATGTGCATTAATACATAGTAGGAGATTTTTTGACAGACTTGTATCACGATCGCTGCAACATCCTCCATCAATCCAGAAGAGTGCAAGCAAGCACATTGTGTCAGGAGTATACTTCATGAGCAGTTGTGGCATGGAGACTGCAGGCACTGGAGGAGTCATGCTTACACGATGGGAACGGGACAACCCTCGTCTGAGTGACACTGCAGCCAGTTACGTGCCGCCCTGTAAGGCTGCCAGCCAGTCTGCACTGGCAAGTTCATGATTCGACACCAGACAATGAGTCGAATCATCACAAAAAACAAGTATGAGTTATTTTTTCATTGGCACTTGCAATGATATGACTTTGGTCAATTGCAATAGGAACAATTTTCCTGGCCTATACATACCTCACAGGGAGCAGGGAAGAGGTCCTGACCTGAACCAGTACGTAAGCAGTGCTTGGCGTTACACAGTTCACAGTTCTGGCTACAGGAGCAGCTATGAGACCAAACCTGTTTTTTGGCTGCTTCAAAACACGTAATTTTAAGGTAAGGAAAAACATTACATTCTAGAAAGCAGGGAGCTTTCCCCTTTAAGAGGTGGAGTAGTAGGTGGAAGCCAATACAGGTTTGATTTTGAAACCCATTGAAAACCTCGCCTAATAAAGTGTGGTTATAATGACCTCTTCCGGAGTAAGATAAAATTGCAGCTGGTGTCGATTTTAGAATATTTAGTTTGACTAATTCTGCACCAATTAAAATGCTAAAATGTGTAAATATACATATGTGCAACGTTTAACTTATTTATTTTATTTTATTTATTACGTCGTTCTAGTTAATGAAACTGCCATATGTTCTAGTACCATGATGCATTGTATTGTGGGAGTCACACAATGTTTTTATAAATTAACAACAATTTGCTCACGTGGTTTAATCATAGCAGGTGTCGGCCTGTCAGTAGCAGAACTGTAGTAACCAGAGAGATGACTTCCTGGTCAAGGAACTGGACACACAATTTTACCTCCAGACACTCATCACACCCTACACCCCAGCCAGGCCCCCGGCTCCGCTTCCTCTGGCAAACTGACTGTCCCATCCCTCCGGGGGCCTGGCAGTCTCGCCTCTTCTCTGTCCTGACCCCTCGGTGTGGTGGAATGATTTCGGTCAGGACCGCGGAATCACTTGCGATCTTCCGCAAGAGACTCAAACCCCACCTTTTCAGACTCCACTACCACTGAATTCTGTATCTAGCCAATTCTCATCACCACTGCATACTTGTTCACAACTCAAAAAAAAAGAACCTTTTCCTTCCCAGTGTTACAGGTATGGTATGCAGCCGTCAACAACGATGTCTATCGCTGTATTACTGCACTGATCTCTTGCGCGAACTATGTTTGTTCTTACCAGGTATTAATGCACATCTTGTAAATCGCTCTGGGTAAAAGCGTCTGCTAAATGCTTAAAATATGTCAATGTAATAATCTTTGCATCATCATTCAATATGTATTGTAATTAAACTGTTCCATTTTAAACATCCTAACATTCCACAGATGTAAACCGAAAATATGTCATTTTATTAAACTCAGAATGGAAATGTGAGTGAGCGCATTGTAATCCAATAGTTCAATAATGCCACAACAAGCATGGTGTGTGAACTACTCCGGCGTTGGTAATACCACATGACCAATTACGTAACGTCGTGCTCCTTCTGTATCGGCCAATCGATAGTAAGATTTGTCTTCTTGAAAACATGTCTCCCATGAAGCTGTGTGTTCCAGGTGAGTCGGTGTAGTAAACGTTTAAATCATGTTGTCCATTTTTTGTTCGTTTTTATCAATGGTGAGGTAATTTAATATATGGAATTGGACACACCTTTCGTCACTTTCGTTTTTCACGCATGTGTCCTCGTGACGCTTCTCCAGTGCACATTGTAATGATCTTTGGCTAACAGGCTAGCCAGCTAACTCCAGCTAAGCAAACGCTGCATGCAGGGTGTGTTGTTTGTTCATCGTGTTCTTTTTAAACACAGGTGACACTTGGCTAACGTGTAACAGACAGCGAAGTGTTTCACCGTGATTGTAGACACGACTTCAGATAAGGAAAATCGGTAGCTTTAGCTAGTTATTGGAGTTCTAACATGGTAGCTAGCTTGCTCGCTAGCTGGCTGGCTGAACTCACCAATCAACTTTTTTTTCTCTCGGCCCGCCCCACTGCCTGAGGCAGTATTCGTACCAAAACACTCCATGCCTTTAATGTTTTTAGTGCAGCTTTGCTTCAATGCCATAATTATCTACAGGTCTTCATTATTATTTGTTCATTTTGCAAGAAATTCCTCTATGATTAGAAAGTTATCTTGCTAGTGGGTGGGTGGGTGCTTCCCATGGCGTATGTGTGAATTCCAAAACGCTGTAAACGAATTTGCTCACTGATACAGCAGTCAGTAGACTAGTATTCCTAAATTTGTGGGTTCTCTTCGTGTATTTGGTATTTGTGCGCAAAAAGGGGAGAGGCTGTGCAGCACAGAAGACTGTATTCCTGGGACAGGCACGTACTTGCGACACGGCTACATCTTTGCCTCGCTTGCTGGATACGTGTTGAGGAAGAATGAAGGAGAAGAGGTCTGTGTGTGACGCGTGATTGTGTCTTTCTATTATTAAAACCCCTTTTTTTTAACTGAAGACAACATTTGTAGTTTGCATCTTGGTGGTTAATGTAGGCTATTGTTGGTTTACATTTTAAATGGCTACGATTGGATACATCAGAAAAAAATTAAGTTTCCCAAAACACGGATGTTACATGCATCTCTGTTATATATATATATATATATATATATATATATATATATATATATACAGCATTTTCCACCACCATCAACAAAACACTAAATTATGGGAAGTTTTTGTGGAACAATGGTTGCATCCCCCCAAATGAGTTCCAGACACTTCTATTCCAATACACAGCTTGTGGTGGTCCAAGCTCTATTAAGAGACCATATGTTGGTGTTGATACCTTTATTTTGGCTGTTACCTGTACATACACTACCGGTCAAAAGTTTTAGAACACCCTCGTTTTCCAGTTTTTACAGAAATTTAAGCAGTTCAAGTCCAAGTTTTGACAGTGAGTAGTTTCCTACACCATTAAAAGGCACTTGGAAACTGGAGGAAATTCTGACAGGAAGAGGTCTGGCAGACCCAAAGCCACAACAAAATCAGAAGACAAGTTTCTGAGAGTCAACAGCTTGCGTGACAGGCGGATCATAGGACAACAGCTTCAAGCACAGCTTAACACTGGTCAAAGTAAGGAAGTCTCAGTTTCAACTGTGAAGAGAAGACTTCGAGCTGCAGGTTTGACAGGCAGCTCGAGTGGCAGTAAGAAAGCCATTGCTAAGACGGCAAAATAAGAAAAAGAGGCATGCCTGGGCCATGAAGCAACGGCAGTGGACTACTGAAGACTGGAAGCAGGTCTTATGGACCGATGAATCAAGATTTGAAATTTGAAATTTTGAAAGCTTTTTGTAGGCCGTCGAGTAGGTGAAAGGATGGTTCCTCAGTGTGTGACACCAACTGTCAAATATGGAGGAGGAAGCGTGATGGTCTGGGGCTCTTTTGCTGGATCCTGAGTCGGCGAGTGATTGTTGACCCACATTAACCCATTCCTTGTTCCCTGAAAAGGGCCTTTTTTTATAACTGAAATTTACATTCTTTTTCCGTTTTTGGTAATCTAAACTTAAAAACAAAATCTCTGGCAGTTTACCGCTTACCTTCGTACCATTTCAGGTTATTCACTGATCTTAAACTGCTTAAATTTGAGTAAAAACTGGAAAATGGGGCTGTTCTAAAACTTTTGACCGGTAGTGTACATATTTATAATTATTCTACATAATTATAATGTGAGCTTAATTATAGCTTTAGATGTATGTAAAATGATGTTAAGAACTGGGTGTCTAGGGTAGCAGTGTTGAACCCATTATTACCAGAGGGCTTATATGGAATGTGTTTTGTTTTCAGCTCCCAATGATATCTGTTGTGAGAGAAACAGAGGCACAATTGTTACCTGATGTAGGCGCTATAGTCACATGCAAGGTAAGAGAAGGAGAGCAGTTTTCCCAGTTACAATTTAGAGATTGTGTAACAAATTGTACAGTACATGACTTGTGTGCACCATGAATCCATGGAGTAGCAGGTGTATTGTACATTGGTTCCAATGGGAATGTTATCTTTTAGGTTACCAGTATCAACCCAAGGTTTGCTAAAGTCCACATCCTGTATGTTGGTTCCACACCTCTGAAGGACAGGTTCAGAGGAACAATCAGGTAACTTGGATTTAATATGCATTATGTGATGTAATTATGCATTTTGCTGGTAAACAGTATTGCTCCTTGGGTCAAGTACTGGATTGTAATGAGTGTCTTTCACAGGAAAGAAGATGTAAGAGCAACAGAAAAAGACAAGGTAAAAACCAGTGGACCAAAAAGTCTTTATACAAATTCTTTTGTACATTTTTTTCCTAGTATCTAATTCCTTCCACTGTGACCATCTGAAGTCACTAGTGAAGTGGAAGAAACACTGGCTTTTTGTTTGCTCATTGGATTGCTCCAAAATAAATGTGCAATTCATGTGTGCAATTTTGTATAACCATTTATGTTCCAATTCTGTGCATTTTTCCTCCCAGGTTGAGACATACAAAAGTTTCCGCCCTGGAGACATTGTCCTTGCCAAAGTGGTATCCTTTAAACGCAGGCTGTCCATGGTGCAGGACAGCCTGCACCATGGAAGTTTTTCTCCTAATTTGGTTGCCAATTAAACCCTCTATTTACTTCAATTCCCCACCCTCACGAGTCCGTCGCCCGTCCTCCGGGATCAAGACACACATTCCTGGTTGAGTGTTCCCACCTCTTTCGAGACGGGAAATCTTCCACGGACTCCTTAGCCTTCTCCTCGACGGACTCGTGCCGGCTCTCCCTCCCTCCCTCCCCCTTTGGCGGACAGCCAAATGCCACCTCCGATTGGGCTGACGACCAGGGCCGGTCTGGTAGAGACGCAGGTTTCGATCCGCGTCCCTGATGGGCAGCGCACACCACTCCAAAGCGTGGTGCACTAGACCGCTGTGCCATCCGCCAGGCCCTGCAGCCAGTCACCTGAAGCTAATGGAAATCATTCACGTGTTTAGCACCGACTTGGGAACATACTGACCTAAAGGAAATACTTGGGTTCTACACAATGCAGCCACCCTACAATACTGGCAACACAGATGTGTCTATTGAACGCTTAGAAGGATATGAACCTTATGTGAGAAATCTGATCTTTTTCAGCACTCCCATGTTGCTTTTCCAGGTGACAATGCTTTGTGTGTGTGTTCTGGTAATGAAACCGCTGTCGCTCTCAGATGGCTGGTTGGTATTGTCCTTGACCAGGGCTCAGATCTCCCTGGGTGATGTCCAGTCCAACTACCTGCTGACCACAGCAGAAAACGAGCTGGGCGTGGTTGTGGCTCACAGCGAGGCAGGTGAGCTGCATTGTCCGTGCGGGCAGAGGCACAGCAAAACTACCATCACAGCATTCTTTGATGCCTTACGCACATGTCAATCTGTCTTGATATTGTTTTGAGTTGGCTGTGTACTTGCACTGGGCACCTTGTTCTCAAGTTGGGGGGGAGAAAAAAAAGGAGTGGAAGTTACCCAAGGAATGAAGGAAGTAACGTAAGGCAAGCGACCACACCTAGTAATTTAGAACTCTGAATAAACCCAGAGGGCATCTGAAAACATTATGCCAGACATTCTGCGGTGAAGTAGGCGAAGGGTGGTGATTTTCAGGGTTCAGAAGGGTTTGGTTGCAGAGCGCCTACCCCTCTGCTTTTGTTCCATGCTAAATCATTTTTTGTTTTTTCTCCCATTCAACTGCACAACAGGCGTGCAGATGGTTCCAATCAGCTGGTGTGAGATGCAGTGCCCGCGCACTCACGCCAAGGAATTCCGGAAGGTGGCCAGGGTGCAGCCAGAGTATCTGCAGGCCTGAACAGGGTTCCGGTTCCCTCTGCAGACCCCTGCATCAAGACCCAGCATTCCCTTTCCTCGAGGAACACACAGCTTCAACACACACAGCTTCCCCCAGATAACGCAGGCCACATCCTGTGTAAAATGGGGTCGAATGGCTGTATTTCCAGCTCAAGGAGACCGACTTAGGAGATGGCTACATGTAATGTGACGGCTACGTAAAAGAGAAAAACAAAAGGCAATCGGGATTTTGAAGTAAATGTTTTTAATTACGAATGGTAATTTACAGCACTGTTTTGAAGACTTTGAATATATGATCCCGAACCAAATTAAAGAAATATTTTTGCTTCTTTGTATTTACATGCATTCTTGGTCTTTCTTTCTGTACATATTTGGTTATGCAAAAAAAAAATAAACCTGATTTTTCAAGCACAGAATGTGTTTTATCGGAATCATGTTATTAGGAATTCAGGTGGCAGTTTTAAAGTGATGGTTCACCAAAAACCACATCCAAAAAATATTTTTTTAGTCTATAGAGTTTGTCTACATGAACCTTGAATTGATGATACTTTAATTGTAGCTTAGAAAAGTATTGTGAAAGCGGACAACTTTCAATTTAGATCTCACTGTCACAACATAATACTTTTCTAAGCAAGTATTAAAGTATCCAATATATACATGTTCATCTTCCAAATGAATGCAACTTGGTTAAGTTACTGGGAGGTACTTTTGGCATGCAATTCCAACCATACTACCTGTGGGTCTAGAAGATCCCATTGTTTTTCAGACACGGATGTTAATGATGCAAGCCATTGGTCGTTGTAGGTTCATGTAGACTGCAAATTTACTAAAAACCCTTTGTATACATAAACATTTCTTTCATGGGCGCAACCCACATACTCAGCTGTGCTGCTCATCCCACAAGTGCATGTTCCTTACAAATGGGGCACCATTTAAAAGGGAAATAAACAGGCAATTTATTGCCAAGAAGCATTGTTACAACAGAGAAATAATCTACCAAACACAAATTTCCGAACATTTTGCTCGATGTTTAGTATATCCTATTAAATATCATCAAAAAACTATTCGCATAGATTTTTTGGTGAACTATCACTTTAATGTCTGTCCTGTTCAAACCCCTTTGACCTTTCTACTATAATTTAGTCATCGAGTTCTGGTTGGCACAAAGTGTGACCTATGATGAAAATAATATGCTCACTCTGTGCCTCTGTTACTGATCTATGCGTCCTGCTACAGCATGAATGCTGCCAAATTAATTTTTTTGTGAAACTGGAAATGGCACCACCTTTGCCAGGCTGGTCCAGCCACTTTTTCCTGAAGCTCAAGGCCTATGATTGAAGGTTATGTTTCAAGCACAGTCCACCCCCAACTCTGCAAGGCAGACCGGTAGGTGGTCTTCTAGATAAGGTAGTACTGTGGCAGAGTTTCGCAAATGTGCATCAAGGGGAAAAAAGGGCTCAGAGTGTCAGGAACAAAACCTGCACTTGTCTAGCATTGCCTGCTGTCATGGGTCTGTTTGTTGGTCCATTGATTGTGGGCTGTCCTTCCCTGCTTTTGCCTGTCTCATCGTTATCACAGTTCAACGCATTTGACATGTTTGCTTCGTCTTAGTTTGGAGCCACCTGTAATCTTTGAAGTGAAATGCATAATAAGATTATATATTTAGCTTGGTTGGTTTTTGGTTTTCGGAATGTAAAACTTGGTTATGTTTTGAGATTATATATAATATATATATTTCACCCCAAACCCTTTAACCTTTACTCTGCAATCTCATCTGCTAAGGCTTTATATCAGCAAACCAAAATCAAAGCCATTACGAACGACCCACACAAACTATTGGCTACCTTTTACTCCTTGCTTAACCCTCCCCCTCCACCTCCCTTTCTCACAGCTATTGATATTGCAAGCGGTAAACTGCCAGAGGTAAAAAAAAAAAAAAAAAAAAAAAAAGGTTTAGGTTACCAAAAACTGAAAAAGAATACATTTTTTGGCAGTGAGTAGTTTCCTACACCATCAAAAGGTACTTGGAAACTGGAGGACACTCTGACAGGAAGAGGTCTGGCAGACTCAAAGCCACAACAAAATCAGAAGACAAGTTTCTGAGAGTCAACTTGTGATAGGCGTGATAGGGGGCTCACAGGACAACAGCTTCAAGCACAGCTTAACACTGGTCGAAGTAAGGAAGTCTCAGTTTCAACTGTGAAGAGAAGACTTCAAGCTGCAGGTTTGACAGGTCGAGTGGCAGTAAGAAAGCCATTGCTAAGATGGCAAAATAATAAAAAGAGGCTTGCCTGGGCCATGAAATACCGCCAGTGGACTACTGAGGACTGGAAGAAGTGCTTATGGACCGATGAATCAAAATGAGAAATCTTGAAATTTTGAAAGGTTTTTGTAGGCCGTTGAGTAGGCGAAAGGATGGTTCCTCAGTGTGTGAAACCAACTGTCAAACATGGAGGAGGAAGTGTGATGGTCTGGGGCTCTTTTGCTGGATCCAGAGTCGGCGACTTGCACAGAGTGACTGTTAACCCACGTTAACCCATTACTTGTTCCCTGAAAATGGCCTTTTTTTTATAACTCTGAAATGTACATTATTTTTCAGTTTTTGGTAACCTAAACTTTTTTTTTAACCTCGGGCAGTTTATCGCTTACCTTTGTACCATTTCAGGTTATTCACTGGACTTGAACTGCTTAAATTTCAGTAAAAACTGGAAAATGGGGGTGTTCTAAAACTTTTGACCGGTAGTGTATTTATAACATTTTAGTACTTTTAATTTAAAAAAATTAAATAATATATATATAGGCCTAGCCTAAATATTAATTTCAAATAATAAATGACCATTTTAATACGGCCAAATTTTCGGAAATGGCAACAACTTAAATTTCCGACAAGGCTCCTGTGTCATGCGTCGTGGAAGGGACAACAGATTGATAAAACATCGATAGCAAGAGCTCCGTGAAGCTAGCGACAACAAAACTTCCTGTCTTTGGCTTCCGGTTTGGAACTTTTCCTATCAAAATAAAGGTGCGTTACGGTTCTGTTTTAGAGATTACAACTGGTGCCAACTGATGCTATACGTTACATTGAAAAATGTTAGAATTATTGGCATATTCACTTCATGTACACTATGACGTGAGGTAGAGTATTTTTTCATAATCGTATAGGACACAACCAATGGAAATTATTAATAACTACTTTGGAATACACCCAATAAAATAATCAAATTCATGAGTGCTTTATTTATGTCCACAATTTTAACAAAAAACAACAACAACAACAACAACAATAATAATAATAATAATAATAATAAATATAATAATTAAGGGAGCCAAGCGGGTGCACATGTACATGTTCCTAATGAGGGGAATAGTCACTGCAGTTTTAATGCAAGTTCTACATCTCTGCAAAGGAACAATATGTTTTCATATATGGAGCTCTGTTGCACCACCACATGTTGATAGGGCCAATGCTTTAGGCATGGTGTCTTGATGTAGCTATCAATTTACATACCAAGTTTAATTAATGTATGTCTAACTTTGGGATTTACAATCCTTTGATTTTGCAGGAGAGCATGATTTGTACCGCCTAACAGACTATAATCAATTATGGCAGCAACATAAAATCATTTTCTGTACTGATTACATTTATTTAGGCTTGTAAACTCGTTCAGTTACGACACAATATGTTGATGATGTTGATGATTCTCTTAGTTTTGGTCCAGTGATAAATTAAATTCCAAACTATGTCCTGCTTTTATTCTGATTTTTTCTGCCATTTTGATAACCGGAAGTCGATTTCTTATTCTCGTTTATTGCCGTTAGCTTCACACCCCTGATAGCAAGCTATCTGTCTCACTTTAATCAATTTACTATTGGAATTTATGCGTCTTAACAGCACTGTCATGAATTAAATATCCACTTTGGATCCATCGCCTGTGGCTGAGGTAAGGTGTTTTTTGTTGTTTTTTACTTTGAGAGACCCCAATGCTGTCGTTAAGATAATGACGTTGTCCCGCCTGATATCTCGCTAACAACTCCACAGCCAGGTGTGATAACTCGAGGAGCCAGCTGATTATGAAATGTTTCTAAAACATCAGAGGAAGTATTACTTGGTCCGTTAGTGCTTTACGTAAAATATGCAGATAGGGTATTGTGCTGGCCAATTTAACGACCGTCATTTAACGGAGCTGTAATGATAGCTGTTCAGTCGGCGACAACAAGAGATGTTAAAACAGTTAAACATGGATACAGTGTTTCAAACCATAACTAGCTAACAATACATTGTTACAGAACATTGCCGTGCGTTGTTTCAATCCCGTATGTTACACTATCATTTATTGTTATGCCCTGGCTGGCCTTGTAGTTTCTCCCCATTGTCTCAGATAAGCTAACTTTAACGTTACGATTAAGGAATTAACTACGGCATGCCAGAACTAAAATCGTATCTGGTATAGCGAGGTTGAACGTTATAGCTAAACATTAGCCCAATACACAAAGTTGAAAACATATTCATATATCCAGGTATTACTCCTGCAGGACTTGCAGCTTAATAAAACAATACAACGGATATTCAATTATTAGCTAGTTCAAAGTATTCCATGTGTCAAGACCCCATGGTTTAATCTTTATAGACTTACATTGACCCTTTTGTGTCTGACTGATTGAACGGTTATGGTTACAGAATAACGATCACCAGAAGAATGTGTTTAAATTGGTTTGATGTGGCCTAGCTATAGTTATCCGCAAACCAGTTTCGTGGCAGTACTTTTTCAGTGTGTGCAAGTACAATCAGTCATTTCATTTTGTTTTCATGTGCCATCTTAGAGCTGTGCATTCGCTAAATACGATTGCACAAAAGTTTGAGATACTGAAAGCATCTTAATTAAACAGGGCATTTAATCAGTGAGAGGGGAGTATTCCTATCCTGTCGGAGCAAGAGATAGACAAAGAGACAGATGAAATAAATTATATATACTGTAGTGGCTATGACAAATGCCTCCTACATATACAATTATCCAGTTGTAAACTGGGCTTACTGTTTTTCCTACTGGCTAAGGTCTTTTGCATGTTTAAATGACTACCATTTTCAACTATAGCAATGAGTGACATACTGTAAGCACATTTGCTGGGTAGCCATAGCTGTTCTTTCTCCCAGGAGCCTACAAGCTATCAGGGTCACAGCCATATTTGTGTCTGAAGTAGGAAGCATGGAAGACAGGAAGGGGAATTCTGCTCAGGATATAAGACAGGATCTGCTCAAGGGGAGGGTGTCAGTGAGCACAAGGTTGGCCTCAAGTGGCGGTTTGTTTGTTTTCCTTTATCGTGCAACTGTTTGGCGCCTGATTGGATCTAATCGGTCTGGTTATGTTGTGGTTGCCTTGCGGTCCTCCTCTCCTGGGGGGAAGGCTAAGGCTCAGTTCCAGAGCTGCAGGGATGTAACGACTCTCTGACAGCTAACCCAGTGAGAAGCTGTGTCCTCTGTCGCTCAGGGAGGATTGGATTAAGCTGTGTGTAGGTAGTGTGACACAGGGAGGGGTGGGGAAAGAGCAGATGTGTGGATGGATCCCTTTTATAAAAGCGATATGGCACTCAACCCGTATTACATCGTCAATATTAGCAAGGCTAGGGTGTTGCAGGCACTCTGTTTCATGATGGCCTGACAACACCCCCTAGCCATGTCGATATCAATGGTATAACACGGGTTCTTGTTCCATATTGCTTTAGAATTATAGCATTCCATATCTACTGAGTGTGGAGAGCACATTACGCCATGGAGTTGGCCTTACTGAATTTCTGTCATTCTGACTGAGCAGCTTAGGGGGTTCTTGCTTTTCTCTTCACGCTCTCCTCCAGTGTAATTGGCTTACTGGAGCCAAGGACGTAAGGCCGGTCTCAGGCCAACTGCCCGCCATCTTTATGTAACCCATAAAAAAAATGAATAGGCAGCATTTTGGAGCATTTTGTAGTTACCTTCTCATTCTCAGTTTCAAGAAACAGGAAACCAGGGCTCTATGGGGGCGGGTCAGGCTAAAGCACTGGGTCACGGACGGCACAGTGAAGCGTCCCATGGTAATTGAAACCTGACCGTGCCAGTGCCAAATTCACAAATTCCTTACTACAGTACTGCTGTGTGCTATACTTCTCTTCATTTATGTCCTCCAGAACCTGAAATGATCTACTTGGAAGTTTGAATGGTACCCCCGCCCACCCCCACTATAGCATGACAGTCTGTGAAGGAGTCAGTCAGTGTGTCAGTCCTACGATCGGGTCTTTTTATTTTTATTTTTATAAATTTGTTTCTGATTTTATCCCATTTTTCTCCCAATTTGGTAGCCAATTAGACCTGCTATTTTACGTCAATCCCCCCCTAGTAATGTGAGTTCGCTGCCGTAGTCCTGCGACCGGTAGTGACGAAGCGAAGTGACGCCTCTTCCGAGACGGCACTCGCAGCTCGTCGACCGTAACCCCGGTACTACAGGGCCACTCTTATACGCAGCGAACGTCACGTCGGCTTCCCTCCCCCCTCCCTGGGGTGGACAGCCAATCGCCGCCCCCTGGTGGCACTCCCGGCTAGAGCCGACACTTGGACGATCGGGTCTTCCAGTGTGAGTCTGTGACTTTCAGTGTATCAATCTCTCTCTGTGATCATGCCAATCAGTGTGGCAGACTGTCTGTGATCATGTCATCCAGTGTGTCAGTATCTGACACAGATCTGATCAGTGTGTTCAGATCGGCTCGCGTATCAGCCTCTGTCTGTGATCTGTGTTGTAGGGGGGCGATGCACAGTGGGAACTGGTTCTTCCTGCGAGTCATGCGGCTGTGCCTGCGACTGTTGCGGCCGTGTGCGAAGCAAGGCCGCAGTAAGCCCTCCAAGAGGCTGGGGGAGCTGTGGCACTACATCAGGCTACTGCACCGCTCCCTCTGCTTCAATGACCTCACCAACTCTGATGTGGTTCTGGACTCCGTCTTCGAACCTGTGTACTGGCTGGTGGACAACATGACCCGCTGGTTTGGGGTGGTAAGTCACCATGGCAACCAGTGAAGCTACAATCCGCAGTTTCTCATAACTGCTACAGTATATTCTGCCCTTATGCCTTTTATAGCTAGTTTTATTGGTTGTGTGTACATCTTATTGATTAATACATTAGTATGTTATGGGTGGCTGCTCCTGGTCATGGACCCCTAGTGGCCACTTGACGGCCATGTCAACATGGAAAGATCTCAAATGCAATACTGTTCAAATATTACAATGCATGCCATTATCTTATTTATTTGCTTTGTGGATATCCAGAGTGGTATGTACAGAGTGGTATGTGCTACACCTTCTCCTCTCCTCTCTTCTCCTCCAGGTCTTTGTGTCTCTGGTTATCATTCTCACCAGCTCCATCCTGATCGTTGTCTACTCCTGCCTGCTGCCCATGATCATCACTACTTATCCCACACCCTGGGTCGTGTGGCACCTCTGCTACGGCCACTGGAACCTGGTTATGATCGTCTTCCACTACTATAAGGCAACCACAACCTCACCCGGCCAGCCCCGCAGGTACACACACCACCCAATGCCCAATTGGGGAATTCTGAAGAATACACAGAGCATGGAATTCTGGGAAATAAAGATGTAGCTATGGGAAAGCAATGTTAACAATTTTCCTTTTTTTAAATTCAGGTTAAATGTGACACGCCATCTGTGTCCTTCTGCAAAAAGTGCATCATTCCCAAACCAGCCAGGACTCACCACTGTAGCATCTGCAACAGGTAAGGAGGCTCCCTGCTGTGTCACCAGCAGGAACGGCCCCACGCGCACACGCGCACGCACGCGCACACACAGTGGAGCATTGCGCATCTCTGCGGGAATGTTTCCTGTTGAGCTTTGAAAGCATTGACATATATGGGGCTCAGACAGTCCCATACAGGGCATATATGGTTTCTTTAGATGATTCTCAGAGAGCTAAGTGTCTGATTGGTCTTGTTGCAAAAACAGGCAACAAGACCAATCTTATGGCGAAACAAGCTCAAAATATGCATAGCCTTCACTAATCTTATAGCAGATACAGTCTGAGTTATGGGTGACATTGACCAATTTTAACCCAAAAACAAAAGTGAAAAAGAAGGGTTAGCCTTCACTGATATTACAGCTTAAAAACAAGGGTCGGCCTTCACCAAACTTACAGAGATCAAACAAGCTGAGGGACGTGTGGCTTTGACTGGTCTTGCCCCAGAAACAAGCTCAGAGGTCTGAACGTTACACAGGTTTGAAAACACAAGGCTTTGTTGCAGTGAACTCACTTGTCTCTTCCTCCTCTTTCCCTGCAGATGTGTGCTGAAAATGGACCATCACTGTCGTATCCTTTCTCCAGAGCTACCACGGGCCCGACAAAACAGGGTCACTGAATTTGTTTCTTTAAAAATAACTCTGTGGAGGACCGTGGTTGTCTGCTGTCAGTCTGCTGTCATACCCATATTGTTCTCGGCTGGGTATGCAAGCAATGCACATTGATTTACATTTGAGATGTTCCAAATGTAACATCTCAATTGTAACTGGAACTGTATTGCACGGATGGTAAATAATGCATTACAGTGCATGACAAATATATGTGGCCATGTATGTACAATTTAGTCATTTGTTTTGGGGGTGGGGTGTTTACCAATGGCTTGATTCTCTAATTCACTAGACATTTTCTGCCATATGATAGTTATTTAGCATAACATTAGCATAACATTGGTATAACGGCTGGCAGTGTAGTGTAATGGTTAGGGAGCTGGGCTTGTAACTCAGAGGATGCTGGTTCAATTCCCAGGTGGGGCACTGCTGTTGTACCCTTGAGCAAGGTACTTAACCTGAATTGCTTCAGTAAAAAAAAATCCAGCTGTATAAATGGATTGTATGTAAAGAAATGTAAACTGTGTAAGTCGCTCTGGATAAGAGCGTCTGCTAAAATGCCTAAAATGTCAATGTAAAATGTAACAATCGTAGCAGTTGGTTCAAGTGCGGCTCTGCTCTTCTCCTTGACCGGTCTCGCCCGCAGCCTGGCTGAACAACTGCGTGGGCCACCTCAACCACCGCTACTTCTTCTGCTTCTGCCTCTTCATGACCATGGGCTGCTTCTACTGCAGCGTCAGCTCTCGACCCATGTTCCTCGACGCCTACGGCGCCATCGAGGTGAGCACGCAGCCGCGTCGTGTCCATATACGCTTTCCCTTCCGCCTGATTCTGAGTACGATCCGAGAGGTTGACACATGTCAGGTAGTAAATGAAGCTACTGTAGCAATGCTTCATATAGGCTGTATATAAAATTTAAAAAACAAGCCCTTCTGATTGAATAAACTCTCTGTAGTTTTACAGTCATCTCTTGGCTAAGAGGTCTGACTATGCACGTTCCAGGTGTCAGTGAGGCTTGACTCCTGTGATAGCGTACAGTAAGACTTTAGCTCTGATTTGGCCCCAGTAACAGCTAAGTGCATTATTGCTGAAATTCTGGCTAACATTGGCTCCATTGGCTAACCACGGAGGTCTTGTGTCAGGCGCCCACCAGGTACAGTAATTGCTCTTGGAAACACCTGAATTTCTTTGAGCTCAATTTCAATTCCTGGCTAGTCAGAAAACTTCAGCCAGGATCCTGTTCAGTGTCACGTTTTGCAAGGAGAAGGACTGCCAGCAGACATCGAAGACTGATTCAACCACGTATTGTGTCAGCGGCTGTTTAGCTGTGTAGAACCACACAACTATAACAGGCAAGAGCCATGGAAGACTGTAGACACTATGGCAACAAGAGGTGAGCACCACGGGCAAAACCAAGCACTGGACAGATCGTAAAGACAATGAGCTGATCGAGCTGTGGGGATGTTTATCTCTTTATATCGCACTTCGGCGGAGACCTGTCACACCAAGCAATGGAAGCAGAACAAGCGGGTAGAAATATAAGTTTTTTCATTTTAATACTTCATAATCTTAAATGCCCTACTGAGGTGGTGACAGAATACAATTTGCCCAAACCCAGCATAGCACACCAGTCCCAACTCCACTGATTTCACAATAACCTGGCATAGTATGGCTGTAAGTATATTTCCTTACAACATTAACACTTGCTCTAGGCCTAGTGGCTCGTTTGGAAAGTTCCCTGGAATGACATGTTTTTCTTTTGACAGACTATCCCCAACGTCTTAGTGCCTGGGTGTAAACATTTACATGGACCCTGCGGTATCAACCGGCCGAGAACAAAAGGGCAGGGCGGTTTTATGTGCTAAATGCGCGCTCCCCAAAGGCTGTCCTAGGTCCCAGTGCCCCGACGGCGCTCCCTCCCGTCTCGGTGGACAGGGGGTTAGCTGTCAACTAACCGCCGGTCGTCTGTGTTCACGTTGTGTCCCGATAGAGCTACAGCAGTGTGGAGGAGGAGACCCAGCAGGAGGTGGTGACGGGGTGGGGCTGCTCTTTGGCATCCTGCCCTCAGGACTGGTGACCGGGCAGGTAGTACAGAGAGCCTGCATCGCAATAGGCGGCACCTGACTCGCGCGTCACACCCTCTACAGCCTTTCACCTGCCCCTGCCTGTCCTCCAATTGGATTTTAGACTATTCCTAATAGTATTAGTGCTCAGAGGATGGCTGGAGGGGGAGGTTGCCATTTCCCAACTCACGTGTTTGCTCCTTGGGGTCTGGCGACCTGCAGAAAAAATAAATAAAACATTGCAATGATTGTTTTTATAGGCAATCAACTAAGGCTGTGTTCAGACTGTAGGCCTTAGTGCTCAATTCCGAAGTTTTGCTCAAATCTGACTTTTCATATTGATTTTGGAAAATGACCCATATCCAATATCAGTGTAAACTGACCTCCGTACGTTCACACTGGAGTTAAAGTGACCCAATTCGTATTTTTCCCTCATATGTGACACAGTTTTTTCAGTGTAAACAGCGAAAACATCACATGGAGTCACATCTTTTCAGTTCGATCTGGACCGCATTAGGATGTCATGCTCAGTCCCGTTCCTAGACATGCGACGTGTGTGGACGTTCAAATCTAGACATGCGACCTGTAGATCAATAAGGATATTATGTTGTAATAAATATGTTTGTCCCAAGACTATATGATGCACCAGCAGTCATTTTAGGCCTCTCTGTTCACTTTTTATATTAATGGTAGCTCCTGATGTATAGCTAATGGGAAGGATGCTCTCTTTTTATCCTTCCTCAAGGTGATTACTTCCTGATTGCCTATTTGCGTTCATTGTAATTTAATTTATTTAAGTTATTTAAGTTACCAAGTTATCATAATTTTCTTCTGCCTTTTGTTTTGTTTTCAATAGTGTTTGTGTTTTTTCATTAAATATTGAAGTATTTATAACAATGTTGCGAGCTTGGCTTGACCTGCCTCGTTATAGGAATTTAAAAATGGATCGGGCTGAAAATGAATTGAAAACCCCTCGTCTAGACGTCTTGAAATAAAATTATTTTTGGTTTCCCCATTTTTCTCCCAATTTAGTAGCCAATACAGCCCTCTATTTATTTAGATTTGCCCTCCCCTCATGAGCCCGCCGCCCGCTCTCCAGGTCAAGCTATTACCCCCGAGGCCGGCAATGATCCGCGTCCTATGAGATGGAACTTTGCTCACCTGCTCTTTAGGCCCCAGCCAATGCGGGTGCATTGGACCGCTACTCTTTCCAAGGCCCCCGGTCTAGACGTCTTTTGATGTTGTTTATTTCCACATGCAGGTCATTTCAGGACAGGAGGTCAGTTTACACTGATATCGGATATGGGTCACTTTCAAAAACTGAATATGAAAATTGGATCTGAGCAACGATTGAACCCTAAAGCTTGCAGTCTAAACGCAGCTTTTAGCTGCAGTGCGAATATTAGAAAGCCCAACCTGGCTGATGACTTTTTCTCCCCCATGCTCCACCTTTTGTGAGATGTGCTGAGCCCCAGTAGGCTGAATTCCTGTCCAATTAATTTGTAGATACCCTGGTTGACCCCTGCCTTCCTTCTGATTGGCCACCCTTCGTGACATGACTTAGCTTTGGTTGACTATGGACGACTTGTCAAAAAGTCACTTCAGACAAGTCCAGGTCGAGTCTTGAGTTGGAGGATGAGCATTTGGCTTTGTTTCTCAGACCTGGGCGGTCGAACCTGAAGGCGAATCATTACACTAAATTTGCCATGACGTTGTTTTTACTTTAAGCGTGCTCCGGAGGGATTTTATGAATCGCTTAGTCACTTCAGTGCAAGAGAATGGGCCCGCAGGATATGTGGTCTCAATATCAGGCCAAACGGATCTGGCTAGCTGGCAAGGAAATTATTGCTGGCTAACCTTTCTCACTGTGTCCTCAGATGCCTAATAAAGTTTGATGTAGTCTTTGTCTGATAGTTTGACCCCTACGTTTTACACTGCATTTTTTTATTTTTTGGGGTCGTTTTTTTATTTTTTATTATAATTTTTGTTTGATTTCTTCCCCATTTTTCTCCCCAATTTGGTAGGCAATTATACCCTCTATTTCTTTTAGATTTACCCTCCCCCACGAACTCGCCGCCCGCCTCCACGGGACAAGCTAATACCTCGAGGCAATTTTCGTCTCCTCCGAGATGGAACTCGCCCAACCCTGTTTTACAAGGTCGCCCTACCGCTTCTCGGCAAGCTTGTGTCAGCTCACTCTCGTAAAGGACCAGCCAATACGGGTGCGTTAGACCGCTCTGCTAGCGGAGGCCCCTTTTTTGGTCGTTTTTATGGGTTTTTTTGTTGCCAAAACCTATGACTCCCTTGCAATTCTTCCTGGTGGTATAATGCACAAGTGCACGTAAATGGCTGAAAAATCTGTAGGTTACCATGACAACAAACAGAGGAGCAGTATGTGACCCAATACAACATTGTGACAAAACAAATTGTAAATTAATCATTTTTCATAAAATTTTGAATATTTTATTCACTTTTATAATCAAAGAATCATTTTGTCAATGAGTCATTAAAGATGACTCAGAGTCAAGTCTGGAGACAAATGCAGTGAAGTCAAGTTGCAAGTCATGTCTTTTGCGACTCGAGTCCCCATTTCGTGTACCGTGTATGGCTTCTTGTTACAGTAATTGGGGAGTAGATTGTAATGTATAGGCTGAAGTATTTAAAAAGCCATCCGATTGCTGCCTGTGCTGGGGTTGTTTGGAAGGTCCTTTACTAGACCCTATGATGAACCCATTTCTCTTAGGATTGAATCTAGTGTCACGAGTGGTGAATTGGGAAGATTGATTTTTTATTTTTAAGAATGATGTGCAATTGTGTTAACAAGTAATACAAGCACAGAGTGAAAGCAACAGACATTGTTTCAGTGGTCGGACATTGGTTCAAGTCCTACCTCACAGTAATGCCAAAACTTTGGGGAGTGCACTAGCAGCCCTGCAGATGCCTAATGCATGAAGCGCATGTCCTGTTTGGATTGGTCACGAGAGGCCACGATCACGCTAGCAACGATGATGTTCTAATTCTCCTTTTTGTCTTTGTCCTCAAGACCTATTACCAGACACCACCACCTCCCTTTACCTTCAAGGACAAGCTGTTTCATAAGAGCGTCATTTACCTGTGGGTGCTGACAAGGTAATGCATTCTCACATGATGTACCATACCTGAGGTGTAATAAGTTACTTGAGTTAAATATGAGCGTTTCCCATCATACATTCTAGAAAAAAAACAGTCATCCGTCTTTTTTGATTGGTTGCAACCTTTTTTTCCTCTATATGACACACTATATGCACACTGCGCTTGTCTCATGTTTTTTAACTTTCTTAAGTGAATGACACAAATGAGTAACAATAGGCTAATGACTTTATGGAGCCGGAGTTCAAGATTACCTCAAAGAAAAGAAAAAAAAACGTCTCCATTCCGAGCCTCTTCATGCTGCCCTTGCAGATTCTGCCGTTGCGCTTGTGAAGTTGCGGTATGGACGCATAATAGGCTGATGCTTTTATTTGACCATAACCATAACACATTCTAATGCATAGGCTGTTTTATTTAATTAACCAGGTTGGTCTCATTGGGATTTAAAATCTCTTTTGCAAAAAAATAGGCTAACAAAGGAGTGATCACACATAGCCTAATGTCTTAAATTGTAGCCTAAAGCTGAACATAAATTGGCTATAACCTATCGAAAATAACTTACTCGAGTCAGAGACCATCCGATGGCCTACTTCCCCAGTCGTTTCATGTTATGGCACAGGAACACTAGATTGTCCATATTTTTTGGCAAAAGGCAGCTGCTCCTTGTTTTATTAACGATAAACCCTGCCTTGGAAAACGCGTTGTAAAGTTTACATTCCACTTTTTGGGTATTGTCCGCAACTAAAACGAAATGCTGCCATACTCCAGATTATTTATTTTTTACATTATGTTCTTCGGTTATATCGAAATGAGTAATTAAAGTATGCCTATATCACTAATCTTAACTGTAGGCAAATCCTAGGCTACAATTAAAATGCACATTCACGTGCCTAAAACAAGGACACAATATAGGCTACATGAAAGGGGGTGTTACGCATGTTACTTATAAATATATAAACCATACAATTAGCAAAACACATTTATTATAAAATGTTACTTTTATTAGTTTTGCAGAATTATTCACAACATTACTATTACCTTAACTGCCTAATATAATTTAAAGAGAACATATATAGGCCTAGCTATGTTGAGTGAAGGACTGTCACTGCCATACCCGCAGCATCCAGAATGGATTATTCTACTGACAAGCGCGCCGAACTGGGGTGCGAATCTAGGGGTCTCATGCTGCGTGGAGAATTTTTTAAATTATTATAATTTTTCGCGCGACTGCTTGACCAAAACAAATCTCGGTCAACCAACAGCCCATCGACCAAACAATCGACCAGTCGACTAAATGGAGTCAGCCCTAATACATTGTGTGCGTTTAGACTTTCGCGCCAGTCTTTGTTTTTATATGCCCGTTTTCAGAAACGCTCTTGACATTTTGACACAAGTTTTGGTATTTTCTGCAACTTACCCACAAAGCTACATGAATGTGCCCTGCCAGGCACCCTTAGGCTACCAGTAGTCATTGGTGAGAGATATACAGTGGCAATGGTCACTGGCTTGTGTTTGAGTGCATCGGAGGAAGTGCACATGCTGCAGTGCTCCTTGCACAGATTCAGTGGGCAGTGATATGCCGCTGGCATCCTACTCTCAGTGAGAAAAGTCTCCTGTAATTGGTCATCCCTGCAGCTCGGTGGCGATGGCTCTGGGAGGTCTGACACTCTGGCATGCCATTCTCATCACCCAGGGCGAGACCAGCATCGAGAGACACATCAACCGCAAAGAGGCCCAGCGCTTGAAGGACAGGGGGAAGGTGAGGCAGAGTTCCTCCCATTTTCCTCATTCACTCCTGATCTGACCTGGTCATTGATGATGCAGTTCAGTGCGGTCAAGTTGTTTGTACGACAGATGATAGTTAATTTTGTCTTTGGGTGTGGGCTGCCATACAGCGACATTTTGAGGAATTGTGACTGGAGGGTTTTATGTTTGATAACCATGAAAAATATCCCCCATTAAAGATAATGGCCAAATCTGGCAATGCAAAATGCTGCTCAAAGGTAACAATACCTGCTTTTTTTATTTGTACAGGTTTTCCGAAACCCATATAATTTTGGAAAAATTAACAACTGGAAGATGCTGCTTGGTGTGCAGAAGAGGAGGTGAGGTTTGGCATTCTCTTTCAGTGATGGGCGACTCGAAACCACAGAACAGGGCAGGGTAACCAGGGAACAAGAGTCAGAATACAGTCTATGAGGACCAAACACTGCGGAACTGCCAAGATGCAAATTTACAGCTCTAAATGGACCATTCAAAAAAAGGGGGGGGGTGGGGGCGGGGGGACACAGAAATGAATACTATTTTAATAGTAAAATGAATAGTAAAAACAGGAAAATGTTGTCATACCAACCTGGGTACAGTATTCCAGCTTACTATTCTTTCTCTCTCTCAGTGATTGGGTGACTCGAGTTCTTCTGCCTTCTGGCCACGCCCCATATGGGGATGGGCTGACGTGGGATTGGTTCCCTCAAAGAAGAGACCTGGTGGCGATCTGACGCTGTGCCCGGTAGTAGGTGGCGCACCCTCACGCCCCAGGACCACACAGCGCATGGGAGGGCTGTACAGTGTCCCAGGACATCCGGGCCTACAGAGGCAGCGCAGCGTCGATCCCAACCTGGATGACAAGTGCCCATATAAGGACTCTGGGGCCCCTGTCTGTTAAAGCAGTAGCCGGGCCCCCTAAATGTTTTTAAATGTCTTCTTCGTTGTACTGAGTGTAATAGATTGTGGGTGTGTCTTTGAGTTGGCATGACGACACGTTTCGTCGTTGTTACCTCGCAGTAGGGATTTTTCTCAGTACCAAGACCCCCGGCGGCTCTCTGCCGGGACTTGGTGACAAGCTGCGCAAGGACACTAGAAGACTTCGTTCGGCTTTCAGGATGGCTGCCGGCCTCGGAGGGCCAAAAGGACTTTTGGGGTTGCCATGGCGCCTTGGGGGTTCTTGCTTGGAGGCACTGGAGTGATTTCCAGATTGCTGCACTCACTGCCATGACTCTGGGATCCTGCGGAGCTGAGCTCCATGGAAAGATGATGT
The DNA here is from genome assembly GCA_029706075.1 of Aldrovandia affinis. Classification (NCBI taxonomy): domain Eukaryota; kingdom Metazoa; phylum Chordata; class Actinopteri; order Notacanthiformes; family Halosauridae; genus Aldrovandia; species Aldrovandia affinis. The sequence goes on along the minus strand of JAINUG010000051.1, from coordinate 4,628,707 downwards.
GGATATTTGTATCTGTGCACCTTGTAATAAAAATCTGGATATTTCTAGTGAGTGTTTTTATTTTTTTATTTTTTAAAGTAATATTATTCTGTCAAATGTTGTTTCTGCGTTTCGTAAAACCTTAGAGCTGTAAACTACAGCTTACCTATCCTTATCCGCTACAGTGAAGATTGTGCAAAGATGCAGATAAAGTAACATTTTACTTCAAATATTACGTGGCTTGAAAACAAGAAATGAGAAATAGCAGTACTCAAAACAGTTGATACATTTACAAAAAGGTTTATTGACATGTTAAGTTATAGATATTTAAATATTGTCCACAATATCCTTGGCATATGTTTATTTTTATTTTTTCCTGTGAGGTTTAAAGTTAGTTGGTGCAGTGAAATTATCTGACTACAATTGTGATGCAGTGGACCAGGAAGTGGCTGTTAAGTGTTAATGGTGACAGAACAAAAATATATACTGAAAAGGATGTTAAAATTTAAGACTCTCCCCCTCAAAAACCTCATTTCAAGTTATTGCCAACCTTGTGTGCAATATCTCACCATGATTTAAACAAAGATCTGATCAAAAGTATTGTTAAATATTATAGTTGATGGGAGGTCAAGCGTTTCTCTTGTGGCATTCACCAGAAGATGGAGTGAGGGGTAATTTAGGCACATGATCCAGGTGGGTGGAAGTCACAAGATAGCTGCCTCTGGTCTCATTAACACTACAGCCGAAAGTTTGACTGCTCCGTGCTCAGTTTGGTACAGTGCTCATTTATACTCTGCCTATGGGGAAGGGGATTTCGGGGTTAGGCTTGGTTGTCGCTGGGTCTACACCCCCTTAACGGTGGCCCAACTCCTCACTTTGTGCGTATTCAGTGCAGAAGCAGTACAAAAAGATGGCGTAAAACAAGCAAAAAGCCTGGGGGGGCGAGGCCGTTTCCATCGGGACTGGCTCCAGGCATCCAGGGGCCTCTCCCCACAGACATCGTCTGTCTCCCAGGCGGGACCAAGGCGGAATGGGGTGGGGTGGGGTGGGGTGGGGGCGTAGGGGCTGGCTCACTTTCCTGGACTCCCCAGCATGAACCTGAACAAGGGAACAAATGCCGAGAACGTCTGCATTGGAGCACAGCGCTGTGCACAGTAACACCAGGCCCGAGGATGGAGAGTGGAGTTTCCTCTCCATTTCTGGGCTTTGCTTTCATGCCAACAAATCCTTTCAGTCAAAGTGACATCCTTTCTCCAATTAAACAGGGAAACGAAAATGCTAAATTAGCATTAGCTAATGCTAATTTGGACATTGTATTTTGCATTGTCACATGGGCTGCGTTGACTCACCACTCTCCCCGTGCTAGTACAGCCTCCTTCCTCACCAGCCGCTTCTTATCACCGAGGGGCACGGCCAGAGCGCGCAAAACCCTCCCCGGAAAGGTAGGACCTGCAGGGGGCAGTACACGACACTGTCAAGGGGTGGCGAGGGGTGGCTTTCGCTGGATTTCATGGGCAGGGAGGAAACAACCGTAACCCAATTCATTTCAGGAGAAGGGATCCGCAAAAACGTTGATCACTCTGGGGAATGTATTTGACACACAGCTTCAGGGGTTACTGCTGCACTGCAGGATCTGATGCAGCATTACACTAGGCCAGTGTGGTGTAATGGTTAGGGAACTGGACTTGTGACAGAGGTTGCTGGTTTAATTCCCAGGTGGGACACTGCTGTTGTACCCTTGAGCAAGGTACGTAACCTGAATTGCTTCAGTAAAAACATCCAGCTGTATATTGCATGTAAAGAAATGTAAACTGTGTAAGTCTCTCCAGATAAGAGCGTCTGCTAAAAAAATGTAAATGTAAATGTAACGCACACTCCGTCTCAACTTGTGAAATGACACGCGCAAAGGAGTCAGTTTGCTAGCCGATCCCAGTGTGCCAGAAGAGAGCGGATATAAATGAACTGGCCCCCTCTTCCCTCTTTGGTGGGCCTGGTACAGAAGGCTGACACAGAACAGGCTTGTGAAAGTGAAATGTGCTACTGCAGGAACCATAAACAAGACAAGACCAGACAAAAGGCGCTGTGGCGTCGGGTTACAACAAGTGGAGGAGGGTCACGCTGCCGCGCGGAAACTCTTACCATGTGCTCTGGGAGCCGACAGAGGGCGTGCAGGCAGCGCAGAGAGACGATCCGCACTTTCTGTGTGGGGACAAAGAAAACAAGATCAGACACATGAGCGGTGGGGGGGTGTTCACATCTGCAGATGTTTTTGTTGAACCCATACTCCATTCCTTCTTTTTAATGACCCTGGCACATTATAGAAGAATCCAAATATGAGAGGAGCGAATAACCAAATATTTTTTTTTGGGAGGGGGGGGGGGGTTTCCCACATGCCTACTACAGCAGAAGCACTGGCCCATAAACGCTGTGCTCGGTCTCGCCCCACCACCACTGCTGCTCTGAGGGTCTTTAGCGCAGTAAGGTTACCGTGGAAACACCTCGGCTGACACGGGCTGAAATACTGTGCGCGGTTCGAAAGCGCTGAGTCACCTAAGCGGCGCTGCTGGCGCTAATTGCTTTTTCAGCGCGGCGACCCGCCTGCGGTGCCGGCCTGGGCTCTGGATTTACAGGCGGCGAGATATCGAGCGGCTCCCGGTGCTTCAGGAGAGGCGCAGAGTCAGCACTGCTCAGCACACAGCCAAAGGACACTGAGGCGCTGTACGTGCTCAGGGCGATGTCTGAGGGCGTGTTGTATTGTGTACTGTAGCTGTGCGAAGGTGTGTCTCTGAAGACATGATGCGTGTGTGTAGGAATGTAAGGGAGCTGTGATTTGTAGTGTGCATTTGTGTGCATTTGTGTATGCGCATCGTGTGAGTGTGAGTACATGCATTTGTATCTATGTGTGAGAGAGTGTGTGAGTGTGTGAGTGTGTGAGAGTGCGTGAGAGTGTGTGTGTGTGTGTGTGTGTGTGTGTGTGTGTGTGTGTGTGTGTGTGGGCATGAGTCTCAGTGTCTTTCTGTGTGCCTGTGTGCTCATGTTTTGGTGCGTGTGCATGAGTTTGTGTGGGTGTGCGTGCGTGTGTGTGTGTGTGTGTGTCTGTGGGGGTGTGTGCGCTTGTGCGTCAGTACCATGCCAGAGCTGGTGGTGAGGGCCAGGAGCTGGAACACCAGCCCATCCACATGTGGGGTGAGGGCCTGCGGGGGGTCCGCCAGGAGAGGGTGCAGGCAGGACAGGGTGGACAGCTGCACCCCCTGCTCCGCATAGGACAGGGCTTCCAGGAGGAGGGGGAGGAGCTGCAGACACAGAGATGGGGAGGGTCAAGAGTCTGACTCTGTAGCACAGACTCATAAACCAACACCCACACTAACATCCCCCATAACACACATACCTCAAACCCTATAAACAAAGTACCCGCCCAACAGGACACCAGGTCAGATGATGTGATTCTGTGCGACAGTTGCTTGTAAAACATTCCCCACATCAATCCTCGGCCCCGCCTCGTCGCTTACCGCGGGAGCTCCGTGAGCTGGACCTGTCTCGGGAGGTGGTTCACGATGTGCGACAGCGCCTTCAGGTAACCCGACTTCCTGTCTGTGGGAGAGCAAGGGGAGACATCAGGAGCACTTTAAAAACGACAAAGCCTTTAGAGAGAGAGAGAGAGAGAGAGATTCCTGAGAGAGAGAGAGAGAGAGAGAGAGAGAGAGAGAGAGAGAGAGAGAGAGAGAGAGAGAGAGAGAGAGAGAGAGAGAGAGAGAGAGAGAGAGAGAGAGAGAGAGAGAGAGAGAGAGAGAGAGAGAGAGAGAGAGAGAGAGAGAGAGAGAGAGAGAGAGAGAGACTGCTCTGACTGTGACGGGTCAGGGGGGGAGGGGGTGAGAGGAGAGGGAGACTCTGTTCATGTTCCCTGTGTGAAAATAACGAGCGAATGATCGGCAGGCCGGGAACGTCTCTCGATGGCAACGACAGAAGGTAGCTGCGCCCTCGGCACCATCGCCGAGACAACGGGTGGGCGTGGGGCGGCTTGGCAACAGCGGGAGCAGGTGTGACATTTCAAAGGCTTGCATGCAGACGGTGACGCTTCATCTGAGCTCCCCGGGACAGGAAAAGGAAACCAGACTGCAGACTGGCCTACTTTGCGGGCAGGGGAGCGGAGCTTGTGAAGTCACGGCAGCGCAGAGAAACTGGAGCACGGAGCCCTCCCTGCCCTCAGCTCACTCCGACAAGCCCCAGAGAGCCTGAACAGCAAGCCTGCGGCCAGAAGCTGGAGGGTTGTGGTTTCCTTAGCGCAGGCGACTGTAACAAAAACACCACCTCCTTGCATGGCTGCAGAGACTGATGGTGTGCGACGCACGGTGACGTGCGGACTTACAGGAGCGAGTCAGTGCGTCGTACCACAGCCCGCGAGGCGATAACGCACATGCAGCCGTCGGCCCCAACCCAATGCACCTCGAACCCCCACCCCCCCGGGACTCCGGCCCTCTCTTGACTCCCGGTACCTTTTCCTGCCGAGTTGAAGCCCTGGAAGAGCTTGGCCGAGTTCTCGGTGAAGAACCTCTGCCGGTACATGATGCGCAGGTCGGCGTGGCCGGCCCGGTTCAGCACGTCCGCCGAGTCGCTCATGATGACGGAGAAGCCGTCGGCCGCGGCGCCACCGAGCTCGGGGTCCGTCAGCAGGGAGAAGAGCTGAGGGACAGAGAGGGGGGACAGTTCACAATAGCCACATCCGAAACTCAACACAAAACAGGTGCACAAACCATTCTGAAGTGGAAAACATGCTCGATCGGAAATGCAGTTGCAAAGCTCTCCCATTACGACGGCGAGAGAACATATTTTCGGCACTCAGAGCAAATCGATACAGAGTAATATCACTGATATATCAGCTACCCAACCACTAGATTGCTGCAATTTAATTTGAAATGTAATAAAACTATAACCACAGGCTATATATAACATCAGGAACTGTATGTAGGACAAAACATCATGTAGGATGTCCTGCACTGCTACAAAACATGTATCGTAGCCAAGGCATTGCCCACGCCTCCATCGTTCAAAACCGGTGCATTGGCTAGCTTCCCGTCAGTGGCGGGCACCACCAAACTGGCCAAAGCACAGAGCCGAGCACTTCCACCACGGCGACGCCCAATAAACCAAAACGTTCTACATCCGCTAACAGTTTTCACTGCCTGTTCAAGAACAAAATTTATTGTTTCCCTCCGGAAAAGCTGACGCTACCGAATGCATTCTGCAGGAGATGCTGATCTAAGCAGGCAGACCTGATCTGGGGGTAAAATCCCTTTTACCTGCACTTTTACCTGGGTCTCAAACTAACAAGAACTTACACTTTGTCCACTTTGAGAAATAAGCTTTGGCTTAAGTATGAGCTCAGAAACCACTGTAATAAATGGCGCAAGTAGCAAAAATAGACTTGCTTAAAATTACTCAAGAGTTTTTGGCTTTTATTTAGTAAGATACAGGTATACTTGTAGTTGTGGTGGCAGGAAGAAAAATGAAATAAAAACTGTCCCTACCCTACACCCCAGCCAGACCCCTCCGTTCCGCCTCCTCTGGCAAACTGCCATCCCATCCCAAACTCTCCCATCCCTCCGGCAGCCACTCCTCGCGGTCTCGCCTCTTCTCTGTCCTGATCCTCGGTGGTGGAATGATCTTCCGCTCATCATGGTCAGGACCATCTAGCCTTGACTTGAATCACTTTCTGCCTCTACTACCTGACGATCTTCCAGCAAGAGACTCAAAATCCCACCTTTTCAGACTCCACTACCACTGAATTCTGTATATCTTGCCAATTGTCATCACCACTGCCTACTTGTTCAATACTTTTTGTAAAAAAAATAAAATAATTTACTAACCTTTTCCTTCCCAGTGTTATACGTATGGTATGCAGCCGCCAACAATGTCTATGCCTGTATTACTGCACTGATCTCTTGCGCAATCTATGATTGTTCCTACCATGTATTAATGCACATCTTGTAAGTTGCTCTGGATAAGAGCGTTTGCTAAATGCTTAAAATGTCAAATGTAACTGTCAGAAATTGTACAAAGTCGGTAATACTTTACCTTGTCCGTCAGCGCTGTAGACAGGGGGTGGTATCTGATGAGGAGGGCTTTGGCCACCTGAGGTACAGAGGTACACGGTTATTCATTTGTTGTGTATGTGCACCCTTGTTTGAGGGGTTGGAGGGCTGTATAATATTGTAGTGTGCCCTTTTTATGGGTTGAAGGGCTTTATAAGTATAGTGTGCCCTTGTTTTAGTGGTGAAGGACTGTACACCACTGTAGTGTCACTGTAGAGGTGTGAATAACAGTGTAATACGGCGGCCTGTTTTTGGGGTCCGAGGATTTTCTCACCCAGAGCAATAGCGTGAAAGCCTGCACACGGAAGGGGGAGGAGACACAGTCCAACTCCGAGCTGAGCCTCTTCATCGTCCTCTCCAGGACAGAGTCCAGCTCCTCTCCTGACAACACACACCAGGAAGGACAGCTGCACTTACACTCACCGGGACACGACCAAAACCACGCTCATTACGATGCAATACAATTCTGTGCTACAATAACCAAGGTGAAATGGGGCTACGCATAATTGGCCGTAGCGTCGCCCGAGGAGGGAGGGTTTCATAACATCTCTTTTCCACATCTCACTGCGGACCGGCGACCTCCTCCGGTCGTTCGGTCACCTGCAGTCTGTCTGCATCTTTAGAGGAGAGCACACACTAGTCTCTGCTCTCCTGAACCGACGGGAGGATGTTGCAGCAATGAGACGGGTTTCCAAATGCAATTGGACATTCCAAATTGGGAGAACAAAGGAAAAGTCTGGGTTAAAAAACAACAACAACCCCCCCCCCAGAAATACAGGAAGTGCTGCTATCCAGCATTGTTCAGGCTCGTACCCCCAGGCCTCTTGTTCACCAGCCCTGCGAAGCACTTTGCAGCTGATGTGTAGGAGAAAGGGTGGGTACACATACAGCTCAACTCCTCCAATTCACGAAACAGCCTGTCAATCTGGGGAATCTCCACCTATGGAATGAAAGATATTACTCACTGCTACTGCTATTAATCCTAGTTCATTTTTTTAAAAAAAAACATAGGCTGAACAAAAACACAGTTTACAGTTCTTTATGTGCCTGCTCTATTCAGCTCAATGTGTACATTGAACACATGGCATGCCATGTTCAGTACAACCACCCTCAAACAGAGCCAGACCCATCTGGCTCGCCAACGTAAAAATAAAACAAAACAAAACAAAACAATCAGGCCAGACATTTCCCAAAGGAAGGGAAACACAAAGAATATCCGTTATATGAGCCAGGTGTCAGGGTGGAGTTTGTCCTAAGCTGAACTGAGGTAACATACGCCTGATGATTCAGACTGACTATGTGAGATGGAGTGGGGGGTTGGCTTACACTCTTCGGCATGGAACACACACAGGCCATGAGCAGGCACACCAATTGGGACCGGTGCCAGGCTTCTGACTGCTTCTGCAACAAAAATAAGACCACCTGATCGCATGTGCCTGGAAGTAACGGACTACAATTCCCAGCATGGGAGCATGCCCACAATTCCCAGCATGCCACACGTCCGGCAGGGAGCGCTGAAACTCACCTTCAGCAGCTGGAGAGGGGATGGGAAGTTGTTCTCGGGCAGGAAGGACACATCCCCATCCAGGAAGAGCGAGACCACCCGGGATACCATGAGGGAAGCCAGCCTGCAAGCAGGGGTAAGAGGGGAATTTCAATAGTTAAAGGGGTTCACTGTAGTCCAGGAGATCCCCAAACCGGCACGTCACCTGCAGACACCAGACCTGAAATGCGTTCTGGCATATTAACACTGTGATAGGCCTGGTCTTGGACATTCCAAGGGCCTCTGCTTCCACAAAATGCTCTGGTAAGATGAATAACTCATATATAATATAAATAATGAAAATATTTTCTAGTTTTATGCGAGTGTCCACAGATGTATGGATGATGGTGTGTGTGTGTACATGTGCAAACATGTGGATGTCTGAGGTGTGTGTGCATGCATGCATGCATGCCTGCCTGCCTGTGTCAGTTTGTGTGTGAATGTGTGTTTGTACAGGCATACATAAGAATGTGAAAACCTTATTAAGACAAGAACAGGCAACTTAGACACAAGTATGTGTGCATGCGAATGGAGTCTGTTCATGTTTCTGTGAGCGTGTGTGCCTGCATGTGTGTACAAGAGTGTCTGTCTGCGAGTGTGAAGGTGCGCATGTATGCGTGTGCATGTAAGTGTGTGTGTGTGTGTGTGTGTGTGTGAAGGTGTATGTCTGCACGTGTATGCATGTACAAGTGTGGGTGTGAGTGTGTGTGTGAGAAGGTGCATGTCTGCATGTGTAACCGTGTGTGCGTGTGTCTGTGTGAAGGTGCATGTCTGCACGTGTGTGTGTGTGTGTGTGTGTGAAGGTGTATGTCTGCATATGTGTGTGTGTGTGTGGGGGGAGCATATGTGTGTGTGTGTGTGTATGTGTCTGAAGGTGTATGCCTGCACGTGTGTGTGTGTGTGTGTGTGTGTGTGTGTGTGTGTGTGTGTGTGTGTGAAGGTGTATGTCTGCATATGTGTGTGTCTGAATGTGTATGCCTGCACGTGTGTGTGTGTGTGTGATGCCTGCACATGTGTGTGTGTGTGTGTGTGTGTGTCTGAAGGTGTATGCCTGCACGTGTGTGTGTGTGTGTGTGTGTGTGATGCCTGCACATGTGTGTGTGTGTGTGTGTGTGTCCAGACGCCTCTGCAGCGCTCGCTCACTGTGACTGCAGGCGGCTGCACGCGGTGCTTATCACGGGGACCAGGGCGTAAAGCACGGCCTCCTCCGTCAGGGGGCTCCTCCTGGCTCCCTCTCCCTCCCCTGCAGCCAATCAGAGAGAAGGCAGGTCAAACGAGCCAATCAGAGAGAAGGCAGGTCAAACGAGCCAATCAGAGAGAAGGCAGGTCAAACGAGGTGCGTCTCTCTCTCTCCCCAGATCTGAAGTCTAAAGAGCTTTAACCTTAATGCGGTCCTGTGTTGGGGCACTGATGGAGCCGTTAAACTAAAGCTGTCCTCGTTTTACCATGGAACTACATAGAGCAAGCAATATAAAAATGGCCTCAGTATGTGTGAAAATGAACACTGTCCCAGAACTAACTCTTTCAACCCCAAAAATGTTTCAATAGAATATGGATTTCTGATACAGGGTCAGTTTCTAAGGGCTTAGTTCATATACAACGTGGTTCAAGATTAAATCAAGCACTTTGAAGTACCTCTGTCAAAATATTGTTATATTCAAAGAACTTTAAAGTCCTTGGTCTCATTCTTTTTCTTCTGAGGACTTTCAAGGAGTGTGGAAAACTCTGCAAGCTGTGGTACACCTAACCCGCAGCTTGCCCTGCCAGTTTAAAGAGAAGCATCACCGTGCGTGGCTTGTTTGCTGCAGGCTGGAGGCGTAAGGAGGCACCTCAGGGCACTGACCCTGCAGAGCTGCTTGCAGGGCCAATCCGAGCAGACGCGGGACGATGTTGTCGTGAAAGAAGCGGCCGTTCTCCTCCGTGTCCTGCGCCTGCGCCGCTATCCGCTGCAGACTGTGACACGCGGAGACCACCTCCTCCAGCGAGAACGAGCAGCTGCCTGAGGATGGGAGAGAGAGACGTTCACAGCGCTGGCGTAAAACCTCTAATCAATTCCTCAAAAGAACATCTGTACAATAGATTAGGGCGTACGTGAAGTACATGAGAAAAACAAATGATGTCATGCATTTTTTAAACGTTTGCTCTCGCTGACATTCCAGCAGGGGTGGAAACAGCACTCCCAATGCTGCAGCGGCTTACCAGGTCTTAGGAGAAGCAGGTTAGTGAACGTTACCGACAGCTTCGACTGCTACGCATTCGCAGTGCCGTTTCAATCCCTGCTTTTATTACAGTCGACTTTCCGTGATGTTCACCCTGATATGCATTCTAATTTATGCACAGTGACCTCGGAGCTTTGGCATCTGCGCCCACCCGGTCTCAAAAGCCCCGCCCACCCAGCATTGCCCCCGTTGAGCCCCACGCCGCCCGCCCAGCCCGTTACCTGCGTGCGCTGAGGAGAGGACCTGCAGGAGGATGGGGCCGCTCTCCTGCACCATGCTGGGCTTGGACGACACCACCGCCAGCGCCATCACACACCGCTGCCGCACGGCCTGCTGGGAGTGTTTCTGTGCAGGGGCGTGGCCCTCCATCTGCTCCTTTGGCTCTGGGGGTTGAGGGTAAAGTGCATTTCCCGTTCAGAAACTCACATAGCAACTGGAATTGATGTGTGCTTTTTAATGCACACTGACAAAGAGCCCCCAAAAAGACGATTAAAAAACAAAACAAAAAAACCTTTGACCAATATGAAGACTTCATTGGGTCAATGCAACTCAGTTACAGTGTAGTTCTACTAGCAGGGAATGGAAGGACTTGAGGAATATTTGTATATTTGTCAGCAGTTTGCCAGCAGTCCAGGATTTGGTTAGGACAGAAAAGGCCTTACTGTGACCTCTGACCTCTCTCTCATAGCCCTCCTGTACCTGAGAAGATCTCCTCCTTCAGCTTTGGGATCATCCTGGAGGCGAACGCAGCGGGGTACGACCGGGCCAGGGCGCCGCACACTCCATCACGGCCGAACTGAGGAGAGAGGAGGGGAGCAAGAGACAGACGGACGACAGGTAAGGGGAGCTGTGTTGGATTAACAAAAAGTGCGCTCAAACAAGCCATCGACGTTTTGTCCCTTCCTAGAGAACTGAAGGCGTGGATTTTTTACCAGACTTTCGGCTCCTCCTCCTCTAGGACCAGCCTGGTCAGGTGGTCGGCGGCCAATTCGACATCTGACGCGGGCAGCAGGCCTTAAGACAAGGGGAATGGGTTTTCGAACGTTACGGATTGCACAAGCCTGTCCTTCTCTGCCTTTGCTCCAAGCGGGAAACAACAGATGCACTGTGTGGCGTCTGACACCAAACACCAGGCTGTACCAGAAGATGTGGGGACAGTGTTAGTGGACTGTGTGAGCGAAATAACAATAGGGCCCGTTGTTCTTGTACAGACAGTTTTTTCAATCGCTCAATCGGTTTCCTGTTGGCTTACACCCACCCGGCCCAGCACAAAACCACAGTACCAACAGTTGCAGTGCATTGTGGGACAGAGCGTGAGTGTCGGTGGGAGGTGCAGGGGGCACACCTGGCTGCTGGCCCAGCGCGGTGAGGACGCGAGTGGCGGTGACCTGCAGGCCCGCACTGGACTCGAGAGCGCAGAGAACACCAGGCTGCACAGGGGCTGCCGGAACGCTGACAGCACGCTCTCATCTACGGAAGGACAGAGAGGAGGGGGGGGAGAGAGGGATGGTGAGGAATGAAAGAGTAAGAGACAGAAAAACAGGGAGAAAGGGATGGGGAAGAGAGAGAATACTATGAACGAAACCATTTGCATTAAGAGAACATGACCAAAGTACACCGGTCTCAGATTAAAAAACATTAAATTAGGGGGCGGGTCAGAGCAGACTTGGGGTTTTGGCGCTTTTCACATACCGTCGTCAGCAGGGAGGCTGTTCCGTCTCGGCTGGATGAACCCCTGCACCACCTCCAGCAGGGTGCGCCGATGAGCACACTGACAAAGGACAGAAGATCCAATGAGCTTACGGCACTACAGCTGTTACTATTACACTATTACAGCTGCTGCTGTCCGGCAAATGCACTCTTGATACTCTTAGAAGGTCACAACACATCTAAAACTGGACTCCTGTTGCCCTGAAACTAGTGACACTCTTGTGTCTGTTTGGAGAAGTGTGCGCAAGTCTGCAATGTAATTGATTGCCCTATTTGACAGAGAATATTGCAGTGATGGGATGGATTTACAAATACAATTGGGCGCTACAAATTCAAAGAAAAGAAAGTACTCATGTACAAAAGCTGGTTTCGAGAAAAAGAAGAGAGTCATACGTACGGGTGTCCCCGTGCCCTGCATACACCAGGAGTCCTCTCACCTCTGTGCGGCTGTTGTACTGCTCCAGGAGCAATGGGAAGACGGAGGCTGCTATTTTGTGGCTCGCCCTGTAGGAGGCGCTGGCTGCTGCTTGCAGGAGCTTGGCGCTGGGCCAGACGAGCTTCAGGTCCGGCTCACAGAGGTGGTGCTTGCAGTCTGGGACAATAGAAAAGCAGTACATAGCGATTGTCTGGGCGGTAAGTAATTCAAGCCGCAAGTGCGCGTAACAGTAAGCGATGAGTAAGCAATGACCCCTGATGGGCAGCAGTGATGGATGCTAGCTGCGTCTTCTGTGAGCCACCGCCGTGGAAACACCATCAATACCGCCGGCGCTCCTATCCATCATTGGGCCCGTCCGCAGTCAGCGTGTCCGGGAACATACCCACCTGGCCTGGATTTCATCAACATTTCTCCTTATAAAAGCAAGCATTTTCCACAGGACAGTTTGGGAAAGTTTCAGCAACCACCAACATCGTAACACTTCTATCTATTTGTCAGTTAAGGACAAATGTTAACTGAATACTGGTCATAATCTAACCATCCAGCAGCGACAGGCTGGTGGGGGTTGTAGGGGTGGGTACGTGCGTGAGGGGCTGGAAGAGGGAGTGTGGGTGGAGATGGGGTACCTGTGAGGACCAGTTCCAGGAAGGCCTGCAGGGCGTCTTCAGTGTCAGAGTTCTGGACGGAGCGGGAGACGCAGGCGACGAGGCTGCTCAGGGCCGAGAGGCTGGCCGCCTCCACCTTCTCACTGCCCGTCTGGAAGACCTGCAGAGGAGAGGGAGGGAGGGATGCAGGCCGTGAGCCGGAATGGCCGCACCCATCATCTGACACATCAAATGAGCCCAAACTGCCATCGTCCAGACCTCCAAGCGCAACACAGGCCTGCATTCAATCAAAGTTTGCCCTCAACTTTGACTCATAATTAAATGTTGTTGTTGGTTTAGCGCTTGAACAGCAAGTTTGGCTTGTTCAGCAATCACAAAAATGTATTCACCAAACTGCATTTGTGAATTAAAAACATTTAACTTGCATTAATTTGCAAGTCCATTTTAAGGAGAAATGTTGATTAAATCCAGACCATGGTCTCCAAAATGGCCGCCGAATGATAGCATTTACTTTGACCTCTGGCCGACCCCCTTATTCCAAAGCCCAGGCTTTAGACACCCACCTCTCTGCGTAACGAGCTCCACAGCCCAGGCAGGAACTCGGCCAGGTTGTCGTTTGTGTACACGGTGACGCAGACCGTCTGGAACACAGAACCACAGGAGTCACACTCAAAAACAGACTCCTCTAGAAGGAATGCTAACCCCATCACTCACTCAACTGACATAAAAATGTCAGCCATCAATCACTTCAATAAATCATTCAGTGACTTTATTTATTCATAAGGAACACCCTCGTTACTATAACACTCCTGACACAAAAACAAGGGCGAGAAAAACAACAGCACAGAAAATATTCAGCGAATGAAAATTTCAGCCCTTAAGGGAAAAAATCACTCCTGTCTGGCAGGTTGGGGGGGGACAGACAGACAAACAGGCTTAGACCGTGTCCGATTGGCTGTGGTGGCGTTACCAGCGTCTGCAGTGAATCCAGCTTGGCACTCTGCACGTCACAGTCTATCTTCTCGATGAGGAGCGGCAGCAGGTACTGTTAAAGCAGGACAATCAATCGATCGGTAAATCATCCAACCCAGCAGTCAAACACAAAATACATTATATCAACACACACACACACGCACACGCACACACACACGCACACACGCACACACACATAAAACCTGGAAAGGTTTCACTGTCTCCACTCTCTCATGGGTATATATGTGCATTTCAGCGACAGGCAAGTCAAAAGTACTCCTATTAGAAGGCAGACACAAGGGAGAGGACCTCAGCGAGGAGCTGCTGTCACGTTTGCATTTCAGAAGGTAGCCTCTGCTGGGAGGGGAGGGGGGAGGGAGTGTCATTTCAGCTTCCTGAAAGCGACTAAGGACAAGACTTGTGCAGATTGTCAAATTAAAGCGGGAGCCGTAGCCTCTTCTTCATCTTCATCTTCCTCCCCCTCCTCCTCCTCCTCCTCGGTCAGGCGGCTTCTAAACGCCTGCAGCTTACTTCAGGGCGGGCTCTGGCTCACCAAGCTGTCTGGGAGCTCTGCTGAAAGACGGGGCGCGTCTCCTGGGCCGTACCTCTGCGAAACTGGGCGTCCCCGTCAGCACGGCCCGCAGGGTGACGATCAGGTCCCCTTGGGTGATGCCGTGGGGGTCGTTTGGCGGCTGGAAAGACAAACGGGGGAAGAGGTAGGAAAGGCTGCCGCACAACCGACACTCCAGCGCCAGATGCCCGCCAAAGTCTCACTCGACCAGTCCTAAGCACTCAGTCACGGTGAACACCGTCGCATATTCCCCAAGTGGCCCAGCACATAACGTTAGACGATCGCTCAAGCGTGTAAATGGTTTCTTGAGTCCACTGTAAATTTTAACCACTACTGCTAGCTATAGTACATTAAAAGTCCCAAAGCAGTTTATTTTGTTTTGCGAAGGAGTGTTAACTTTTTTAACAATAAAACGTTGCATTTGTTAGCTTACTCAGACATCTTCATAAAGTTCTGATCTTGTTTGTTGGAAAGCATTCCCTTGTCCTTCACAGAAATCCTTGTTATTTTTACCTCGATGGTCTATCCAATATGTCTTGAACTGTATGCGGTCATAGAAAACCTGTCCAGTTCACCTTTATTTTCTTACAAATGTTCTGAGCAAACATTTATTATACCTTGATTACTATTGCTACTACTGCTACCACCACTTTCAATTCTATTACAAAGGTATTTATTATTCTTATTGGATGTATTGATATACTATTTTTAAATCTACCATTTTAACCTTTGGAAAGCTTACAGATTTTATTCTGGAGCTCTACATCTAGTTCTTATTTCAAGTCTTCTTCTACTCACATTTATACAAATTCTGGTCAATTCTCATCAGCCCCATGCATGGCTTGTTTGAACTTAGTCAATTTAAATGACCAAGACATTGCAGGGTGTTCCATATTTGGACACGTTGAACCATGTCCTTTCTGGTGTTTGAATATCACAGGGCAGTCCCCATAACTCTGTCCCAAAGGCCCAGCTGGCCTGAGACTCGTCGTTTAAGGTTACTGGGGGCTACTTACTGGAGTGAAGTCTATGGGGAAATAGCAGGATGTGACTTCAAACAGCTCCTCTGTGAATTTACCTGAAAAACAGCCATTGACAGTGTGCCGTTAAGTTCACCTTACTTGGAAATGATTTTTTATTATTAAGTTTATTATTATTATTATGTTCAATAAGTTTCAGAACATAAAGTGTATTCTGTTTTTAGCATCCCGATAACCAATCGCAGGCGGAGCCTCACCCATCTCGTAACCCTGGTGGATGATGTTCCGCGCGATCTGGAAGGCCAGGAGGAGGTTTCGAGGGTCTCGTTCCCCATCCATTGCTTGGACAAACCCAAAGACAAAGTCTGCACCCAAACCCTTCAATTCTAGAGGAAGTAATACAAAGAACAAACAAGTGTGATCAGAGACTGGTAGACACACAAACACAGACACTTTCTTATTTTACCAGGCCATCACTGCAAATGAGAACGGATGAGAATGAGAATGAGTTCTCAGTTGACCCGCCCGGTTAAATAAAGCCGGTACGGAATTCAAGGGATTGTGTAGCCAATGATTAGGTGGCTAGATGTAGAGACAGTTTTTGCACCCTATCCCAGGATTCACACCTGCAAAGGCCTGATTACACGTCCAGTTACACAACCCCCGTGCCACATTATCTCCAACATTAAACTCTCCAAAAAAAGACAAAGTGGTGTCATCAGTTCATAGGTTTACGCCCTTCTCATTGCCTCCACCCAGGCCAGCACGTCCCATCTTCACCCTGACACCACCGCCCCACCATCTGCCCCTCCAGCCCACCCCTCCCTACTCATCTTACCTTCCTCCCGAGACTCCATAAGATTTAGCAGGATGTTGTATACACATGCTCGCTCCTTCAGCATCAAAGACTGTGGGAACACAGACACACACAGACACACAAATACACACAAATACACACAAATACACAAATACACATTTATTGAGGCCAACAGTCATTCAATAAGACCTGTAGTTTGGGCATTATCCTGGTCCTGAGGTGAACAATGGTAAATAATTGTACAGGAACTTAAATTATTTAAGTATTAGTTACCATTGTATATATAATTTTTGCATTCTATATCCAATGCCTTGCAGTCTAATCTGTTTATAGTTGATGTGTTAACAAGCTAATTATTTGGCAATCTATTAAAGGGTCGGGTAATCATTTTCCAGTCTTTGCTCATATGCAATGTGTGACAACCTGACTGTAATTGACGCAACACAAAATAGAGATTAATTGATTGATTACCAATGCACAGCATCCGTACGTTCTAAATATTGAGGGGGAAAAAGCATTTAAAAATATTAATTTGATTATTACTAGCATGCCAGCCACTGCTTATTTTCACTTCATTTCATTTCCGGGTAAGCTGTGCGGTTGCTGCACCTGAGCACGGTGCAAGTGCCACAGGCTAATTGCAGGCGCCCAATCGACCGGAACATCACTGTGGCACAACACTGCAAATGCCTTGGTTTTATACTCCACCTGGGAGCCATGGTTACAATTCATTTAATGGAAATTAACTGGTCTGATATTGAACAGCTATGGCAGAGAGGAGGCGATCATTAGGGATTCCTCACCTGCACGTGGATGTCTTGGAAGAGGGACCTCAGTGTGGAGACGGCCAAACCGGGGGAATAGCTGTACATTTTGTCTGAAAAACGTGTATTTTGGCAAAAAAGTCAAAACAGCTGACACATTACCTTGATGCCGTGTTTTCACATGTCACACTATGGTTGACATTCAACGGTTGACATGAAAATACCAAGACATAATACGATAACCATAATCAGTCATTTCCACATTAATAAAAGTGTAATGATTCCATCAGACAAAATTCCTAGGTGCAATTTTTAATAGCCACACATAAAAACAGGCAGAAACATTCAATAATGAATTTTCAAACAATTTACCCCAAAACTCTTTGACTCAAACAATGAACCAATATACAGCTGGAAGAACAGATAAGCAAAGCAATCCATCACGTTTAAATACAGTGTCTGTAGTCAGAGCTTTGCATTTCAGGAAGTAGATGAGTGTGGATAAGAACTGTCCACTCTGAGATAGAAGTAGGTCATTGAATGATGAAGCCATCTATCTTCCTGCAATATAAGCAGGTGTATCTATTCAGGAAAACTCACCTATCAGGACTAACCTGGCTTCACATTTTCAAAGTAGCTTACTATGCTTTCCTATCAATTCTACATTGTTTAGGGAATTTATATGCATTTAGATGCGACCAAGCCACAATTGCAATGGTGAGTGCCAATTCAGACAGAAAATACTGAATAATTACAGAGTGAGGTTTCAGGTTGTGTTTTACAGTGCCTTAATGTGCACTGATCTTTATAGTATATGGACTGGCTGATACTGTAGGCACAGGGAGACATTGTCCATCCAAGCAATTTACAGATCAGAGAAGGCACTAACAGCTTAAAAGGTGACATTGGGCACATGTTCTGATGAAGACCCAAGGGTTGAAACGTTATCCAAATGCATGGTTAAATAAACCAGTACACTTTATTTTCTGGAGCATCTAATAAGTGTGAGAGTCTCATTCTTTAAATTCTCATGTGGAGGGCAGGCCAGGGCATAGCTACGTCGGGACTTACCAGGGCTTTGATCCCCTGTAAGACATGTGGTGTGATGGCATAGTGATCCTTCAATCGGTTTTCATAAAAGGTTATCAGAACCTCCACTGTGCACAACAAGAAGGACAACAGGAGATGAAAGTTAACCCTCTGGAAGAGTTCAGAAAGCACACTAGACATAATGCAAAACAGTTAGACCACTGATGCAAGACTGCGAACCTGACACAGGGGTAAACCACTATTTATACAGGATAACAGTCTCACAGGAAGTAGAGCTACAGCACAAGAACAACACCAACTCTACAGATAAGCACATCATCCACTGTTAAAGGTAGCCTTGATTTCAATCGGAGCTGAAGAAGGAACAGTTAAAATGGTGTCACTGTCCGAAACTGTGCCAAACATGCATGTTTGCACTCAACTCAAGCAACAATAACACAAAGGGCAAAATCTAAAAATGGATGAGGAACATGTCGGCTCGGCCCCTTGTGACCATGCCAAAGCAGGGCCCTTATGGTAACACCTCACCTTCCCTCTCCGAGAGGCTGGCGTAACACTCCTCCAGGACCTGGGACAGGAGCTGGACACCTCGACTTCGTGCCTGGGCATCTGAGCTTGTCAGACTCAGCCTGTCCAGAGAGAGTATCCGGGCCATGCTTTAGGGGCATTACACTGTGCGGACACACTACATTTGACAGGATAGTTGAATATAATTGTCACAATAGTTCAGTATATTTCCCCCTCTTGAGCGTGGTTACTCCTAAGGTTTCTTCCCATTTGTTCCACCAAGGGAGTTTTTCCTTGCCTCTGTTGCCCTAGGCTTGCTTTTGTGTGTTTTTTTGCCAGGGTCTGCAGTAAAGCATATCATGACAAATGTTTTGTGAAATGCCCTATACAAATACATTTGTTTGATTTTGATTTGATTCCATAGTTGATCACGCTAACAGTACAGATTCATCCACAACTTCCTGTTGCACTGTTATCTGGCTCTTATTGGTTAAATATCAAAGACTCATGTGATGGGCTGACATTCGATTTCAAACAAACATTAGAACATGGCCATTCTGAGGTTAGATTGAACTAAAACAAATAACAGATTGATCAACTGAATCCCAAGAGCAAACCTAACACAAAAAAGAACAAAGATGCACTGCAAATTATCACAAGTGCCAAACCTCCTTAAGTCTCCTCTTAAAGCAATTTGGGCGATACCCCACCATGACCCTTGAGGCCATAAAATGAAAGTCCAAATTCCCCCCTCTGTGTTTTGACCAACATATTATGGCCTACACATTTCCACCCCACTGAGAAGCTGAGCACTCAATACTTTTAGATAACTTTTAACCTTTACATTTCATGATTCATGGAACCGATATGCATGCAAACACACACAACTTATTCAAATAGATATCTACCAGAATGTTAAATTCTTAAATGACTGGAATTATAAATTAGAATGATCATCATAATAATACTTTACCCTAATGCCTCAACCAACTCTAATACTGTAAACTGTCCAGTCTTCACTCCTAGTGGAAGAAAACAGAACAGAACACTTTAGACAATGCAAATGTACAAATGCTCCTTTCACTCTCTAGATAGCTATACATGTGTTGCGTGTGGCGTGTCTGCATACAATACTACATAGATACCTGTCCCAGTCACTCTAACGAAATGTCAAATAAGCGGATGCGATACATCTGTTTGGTACAGCGACCGCATTTCTCGTTTGACACTAGTCAAAAATGCACTTTTAATAATGCACTCCGAGTGATAGTTACATAACAACGGAAGCTACTATATACACCGCTCGTCACATCAGTACACAGAACTGGGGCAGGTATGTATTATAGGACCTCCCATAACTAGCTTGCAGACCACGAGTTTGCAATTGGGGGTAGATGATGTTGACTTCTTCAGAGGTCCAGAGTCCAGGTGCCAGTGCAGTGGTTAATACAGTGTATAACCATAAGGTAGATCATTCCAACACTGCGGACATACTGTTACATGCTAGCTACAGAGAACTGTCTGAACTGGCTTGTCAAGTTTGCATAGTTAACTAACTAAATGGACGTTTACCCAAGTTCAAGTACTTAGCAAGCGATCTAACATCGTGCCAAAGATCAACTTGTTGACGCTGACATTTCGCTAGCTAGCACGCAAACTGCGTTTCTTATAATTTACTGCATACTCTCGAGTATTAACCACCTGGTTAGTTTAGTTAGCACTATTACATCAACTCGTCGACATCTGAACCTGGGCATCCCACAGGCGCATGTCGTATTTAACTTTTAACCAAAGCTGTCCGGAGATGATCTGTAAGGCAAATCCAAGATCGATATGTCTAACATTGCTTAGCTACCTGTTGCAGTCTCTGCGGCCTTGCTGTCCTGTTGCCCTGAAACGAATTCTTCTACCAAGCCCAAAAGCATATCACTGTTCGCGGCCATCGTGTGCTGCCTTCCTTGCTTAAAACTGATCTACGCATGCTCACAAAGCGGAAGTGACGTAGATCACAAACATATATCTATAACATATATATATAGAATAACTAAATTGTGCGTATCATTCAATTTTATTTTATTTTATTTTAATAACCCTGGCCAATATAGTGTTCCGAATAGATGCATATTTTTAGATAATTAAACCCATAACGTAAGATACGTTTGTAGTATAGATTTATGGGATTTTTAATACTCTAAAAATTAGATATTCCTCTCCCAGGCATTTGACCATTACATTAAAAGAGTAACATGGTCTACTCTATTTCTATAATGATATGACTACTGACACGGTTGACGTTTTTCACATAACAGACAATGCACAGAGGATTATGTTTGGCTTTTTATGGGGTGAGTGTACGTGTAAGCAAAGTTACTATGGGAAATGTTTCTATGTTGTTTGGGAAGCTGTTTAGGACAAGTAGCATGTTTCCCCTGGTGCTTCTATTATATATTTAATTTAATAGTGTAATATTTGCCAAACTATGTGTTGTTATTGAATTATTCTGGTGAAAATACAAAATGTGCTTGGATTTCATTTGTGTAACATTTAATTGCTGATCTAATGTCTGGTCTACGATGTCACATACAAATTCTGAGTAAAATGTGACAATGTGTGCCTAATACTGTGGATACAGACTGAATCCCCGGCTTCGCAGCGCTTGTCCAATTTTGCTTTTTTTAATTAACAATTATTTGCTGCATATTAGAGCTAACACTGTACATGTCCACTTTTATGCACATCTATGTGACCAAATTATTTGAACAATGCTGGAAATGAATTGGAGTTAATACAGCCAATCAAATTACATAGCAACATATCAGTGACAGTGCATGTAGCCTACATCCGATTCCTCCCATCTATATCTAATTTGTGGTAAGCATGTGTGTTGCGGTTTTGTACCTGTATTGGGCATGACGTTGAAGCTCACAAAAAGTTATTTGCAAGTATTCAAGGTACAATATCTCTCATATTAATAACACATTGACAATGGTTGATGGTCAACCAACAGTTGATGGTTTTGGTGTAGTGTTTACGAAACCTGGAGGACTAAAACATTGTTTTAATCACAACCAGAGAAATACAGACATATTTGTTATTCTACTCCTATTATATAATGTTCATGGCTTGCTCCGAGGTAATGACCCTGGTCTTTATTTTTCACGATTTTTGGTTTGGTGTTGCTTTAACTAATCCTTAAATCCGTTCTAGGGGGCACTGTTCACTCGAACACTTGCATAGTGTAAGCAGTTCACGTGATCTGGTCACTTGCCAAGATTTTTTTCAATTTGGTCACGTGACGTAATTTAATACTGGTCCATGTACCCGCGCAGGCGTGCGAATTAGTTTTCCACCAGGAAGGGAAAGGGATTTAAACCTTGGGAAAAAAAGCAGGGGAAGATCAAGAGATGTTGGAAATTTCTCCGTGGGCCAAAAGGTGTTTAAGATGAGAAATGGTACAGCGGAAAGTGTTTGTGTAAGACGTGGCTTGAGTAGGATTAGTTTATTAGCTAACGTTAGCGCGAACTGTAAAGCTGCCGGAGAAAGTTGGCGAGCTATCTAGACATGCTGTAGCTGGCAATGTAGCTACTTGGTTAGCTAGCTAACGTTACCTGTCCAGAAATAGCTTAGATCAACACATCGGGCAAGCAAAGCAGATGCATTGCTAGATTGCACTCTCCTCTACGGATCAAAGGGAAAAGTAATCGCTATTTTGATAATCATGAGAAATTCAAATTGTGAGGAATTAAGTTAGCTAGCAAACCAGCTAGTTGGGTGTTCTTGCGAATAAAGCATCTGATTTGCAGAACCAAATCATAGAGCTATCGTAAGCTATTTAGTTCGTTTGAGAATTGTTGGCACGTGGACGTTTTTTGGAACACTTTAAAAAAACACAACACGAACTAACGTAGTTACGTTGGCTAGTTAGCAAGCCAAAGTCAGACTTGATGGCTAGCGAGGACAGCGAGGGTTGAGCTTTACGAACTTGATACGATCACCACCAGCAGCAGCGAAGCAAGCTACTTTTGGAATTGTGGCGAATCTTCGCTTGGCAAGCAAGCTTGCAAAGCTAAGATCGCTGAAACCCTCCATGGTTTCTCTCTTTGGTCTTCACAGGGCTGTAACGTTCTCGATTTGGATGCAATCAACAACACGTTGATAGATCGCACAACTTCCTCCCTATTTTTTCCCACTGGAGCTATCAGCGATAAAATGGGGACCCGATAAAACCGACAGCCATGGGAGGATGTGTTGGAAGAGAGAGTGGGGACAGACAGGGCCAAGGGTCGTCCAGAAACGGTGGAAGGAGTCACAGAAAGCGAGGAGGTAAGGTTTTAGTCAAGGTGCAAGCAATCGACAACCGTTGTAGCTGTGTTTACTTTGCAGAAGCAGATGTGGACTGCGCATTAGTTGCTCCTGAACAATGTTGGTTAACATAATGCTGTGCGAACTATGAAAACGGATAGCTATCTATTATTCATGGATGTTGAGGAAGTTGGCAATTTGTTCAACTCCTGTCGTGCTTCACCAGACAATATGTTTACTCACACTTCCTGTTATCTGTAGCTTCCTAGCTTGTTAGCAACACTCTTCGCCACCCTTTCGCTACCAAGTAGCTTGCTAGTTGGATAGCGAGCCAGCTATGTATGCTGCTCCAAATACAGCCAAGTCTCGAACGGTTATCAGTGAGAGGCACACTATTCTGGCTAAAATTACAGCAAGGCGTGCCTTGCTTTGTTCGTCTCCACTAAACTCTTTTGTTTTGTAACGTTAGTTTTACTTGCAAAACTTAACAGGGAAGCTGGCCACCCAGCAATGTTTTGCCTGCCTCATTTCCTTCTCCAATTCGTTTCCTCGTCAGATAGTTTTCTGCCTAAATTAATGCATGGGGTACAGGCCTCCCACTTACACCTCTCCCATTAGCAGTTTAATTTGCAAGTAATTCAAACCTTGATCCATCATTATCACAGAATTAAATAATTAACATCATCATTAAACTTGTAATAGCATGGTAAATGACTGCTCATTTCCAAATTTGGCCTTGCTAACCTCTCATCCTAAATCCAAAGCCCAAACTACTACTCAACTACTGCCCCCTTATAGATATGTGACGTTTGTATGGATTACTTAGATCTTTGTGAAGTAAGATACATTCTGTTGCCTTGCAGCCTTAGTTAAATGTTTCGATTGGTTTAAGTTGCACAAAAGGAACAAAGGAAATTGAACTGTACAGGGTCCTGAGGAGTCAGAAACATGAAAGTCTTCATTAACTGTGGATCAACATTGAGACATGCCTGATGCTGATACAGTGAGGCCTTATTCCTTGCTCTTGACCTTTTAAAATTCCTGAGAGCATTGCGGCTGCTGTTGTATTTATGCAGTTCTGTTCTTTGAAGGTGCATCGGGAAATTGGTGTGGTACAACCTTTCGGAGATAATCATGCCCTGTGCCAGACAAGCAGAAGCTTATGCCGCCATGCTTTATTTTTGACTCCTGGCTTTAGAAGAGATGGACGGAATCAGGATTGCTGCAAAAGCACTTAGTGTAATTGCAAATATAGACATTGGCTGGGAAACCGAAACTACAGTTGTCACGTACTGATGACTAATTTTTTCCCATGTTTTGTTTAGCCTATATATACATCTACATTTAAGCAAAGGGTGTTTCCATGTAAATGTATCCAACCGGAGAGATCATCACATCCGTTAAGTTGAGAGTTGACCTAGATAAATCAACAGGAATGAAATACTGTGGCATCAACAGGACTGGGTGCTGAAATAAGGAACTTTAGTGTAATATTGCAAACTGATGATCAGTATGAGTGACTTAATTGGCAGCAGTGTGACATCATGCTTAAGGATCTGGTTCTATAGCCTGTAGGTTGTAGGTTGGATATTCCAATGCAAGCCATTGAGCAAGGTAATTGCTTCCATAAATATCTGGCTGTATAAATGTAAAAATATAATCTTAATTCAACAAGACCACCTGCCTAGTAAATAATAATAATGATGATGATTGCATTGATTAGGCTTATGACAACAACTAACCAGTCCCGGAAGTCTTAACAGATTGCATTTTTCAGAAAGTGAATTGTTTGACTTGATGCATGCGCTTGTGTTCAGTCAAAAGTAATTGTTTCTTTTCACTGTAAGTATTAGGATGCACAGCTTCTTTTCTGTTGCCACTGGCAGTACAGTATTTCTCATCACAAGAAGGAAACCTCAGGCACCTAGGCCAAGTCATTGCCATTTGACTGTTAGGAATTTAAACAATAATTTGTTTTTTTCATTGAAGGGAAGTAGATGGACGCTAATCTGTGACCTGTTATGACATTAATTAGGAGTGCGTGAAGATGGTACATTTTGGGCAGCCCTCTGGGGCTTTATTCCCTCAGTTATAGTAGATATCTCACCTTCTATGATTCATATGCATCTGCCATCCTCGTTTGAGTTTGCAAGCTGGGGAAAGGTGCAGTTTTGGCAGCGCTGCTGGATGATGAGCAGCTTGTGCAGTCTGCTCTGTACGTATTGGGTTTTTCTTAGTCAGCTGGTAGAGAGCCAGGCCTTGTGCCTGCAGTTTTAGCTAGGCCTATCCCCTTTATTTATTTAGTTTTAACCTTGAATGAGATTATCTGTCATTCTTAGGAGCTTGTCATGGGAAGGTGGAAACCGCCATTTGCCCTATCTGATAAAAAGACTTGAAATTAGATCAGCACCCACATCACATTTTAAAAGGGTATACTGTTCATCTGAGAAGGTAAAACGCAAGTAAATGACTGTATTTGATTAGCAGGCACCGTTCTCTGACGGCTGGATAGCTTGCATTTTTAATATTGCCCAGCTTGGCACAGCTGTAAATTTACAGCAGTAGTTTAGGTCGTGTACTTTGCTCAAAGGTTACACAGTGAGCGACACACACCCTCTTCCACTGCTGCAGCTGGTGTGCTTTTCCAGGAATTCGCCCTCGGTCTTCCTTCAACTTTCTGGGTGGCAGCCCTTTGTCTTCAGAGAGTGGCAGTGTGCTACAGGTAGACTCCCCCTCTCAAACCGGGCCTTAAGAATGTACTGCATCACTTCTCAGGTAGTGCCAGATCTCCCAGGCCTTCTTTGCAGCAAACTTTAAATTAAGCTTCAAATAAAGACAAATGATCTCCTTTACCACGTGTCCTCTCCCCCAAAATTACCTTGACCTTAAAAGGCCTGATCCGGCACTTTAAGTAAAAAAATAAATAAAAAAATGTTGTGTCAGGAGACGAGGTTGAAAGATGGTGAACAAAATTTATCGTCGCTTGTTGAGGCTTGAGGGCCAAGCGCTCGCGCTGACATTTGTATAGATGCTTTGTTTTTCGGGGTGACGTGCGTACGGCTCTCCGTGGCGCCTTTCGTCCTGGAAACGCGTCTCTTCTTTGAGAATGTTTTGGCCACTGTCTCACGCAGGCCGACCTCGGAATGTAGGCTCTCTTTCCAGAATCCTCGGTTCTATTAGCAAACAGCTGTTTACTCTGCACCACACTGAAGCCACCAGGCATCCAAAATTGCGGTTAGGCGATAGCTGTTCAAAAATAGCCCAACTTTTTGATCTTAAAGGGAGCTTTGGCTGGGCACCACGGCACTGCACGATATCCTTAGCAGCAGAGCAGAGGGTACTGTGTTTCTGGCAAGATTAATAGCATGGCAATTTTCAGAGCTAAGAATGGTGGTTGATCAATGCGGGCGGTGTAGGAAGAGCAGGAACTACTACATACCAGGCCCTTCTGTGTATCTCCTAGATGGTCATTTGCAGGCTTTGTCTTCTGGTATTGGACTGGACGAGGTTGAGTTCACACACAGTATAATGTAGTGGCAGCTGCTGAGTGGGTCAGTGGGCTCAAGGATGTGCCGTTTGGCTAGATTTCTGTTTCAGTAAAAAAAATATTTGATTTACAGGGTGGTGGCCCAGGCTAGCTTCTATTTGAATAGACTGATGGAGAACCCCCCGTTTTCATTTAGTTGCAGTGGTGATTTGGGGGTGTGGTGTCACTTGGCTGCCTATAGTTCTGCATAAAAGGCTAGACTCAAGTAAGCCACAAGTATTCTTGAGACTTTTTTTTTTTTTTTTTCATGCACTTGAACAATATGGCACCATATTCTGTGATTGAGTCATGTTTTTACTGCTTGATATAGTTGCCTTAAGCTTTAAAATCTCATGTGTTAGATGATTTACATTTCCTGGTTGTAAAATGTGAAGTCTTCATTGCTTGGTATGATCCCCACACCCAGCTAGTGTCTCGTGTTCTCACAGCTTTTGTCATTTTAAAGCGTCAGACTGTTTTTTTGTGAAATAAGGTACAAATAGAGCTAACCTGACTTAATGTTCAGGTCAGCGTGTTCTGTATTGCATGCATTTCTTTCCTTTCTTTGTAAATAATAAGTCACTGTCTTGGATAATGAGGAAGAGCTGTTGGGAGGGATTAGGCATTTCTTTGTCTGCTATTGTGCATTGCTTAAGCGCTTTGAACAAGAATGTGTTCGGAATTGTGCACATACCTGCACTCAATACACCTTTTGTTTTCTTCCTAGGCATGTTTTGTCTCATCACTGCTCAGGGCAGTCATGCCACTCGCAAGGAATGTAAAAAAATCGGTGACTACTGCAATGGAACGCGAATACTCCATTAGCGATATTTGTAAGGAACCGTTGGGGCATATTGCTTTTTCAAACTCTGTGCTGCAAGCCTTGTGCATGCTGCTTTTAGTTTCAGCCGAAATGGCTTTTCCCAGTATCTAATGCACTGAGGTATAGTCTGTACAGTGCAACCAATGTATGGCATCCACCTGGGTGATGCACGGGAGCCATTTTGTGCTAGATGAGCTGAGATTTAGAGGGAGGGATTATTAAGGCAGATAAACTGGGGATTGATTAGGTAGCCAGATTGAGAGAGCCGAGTTGGAAATTGAGCCAGGACAATGGGGGGGAACCTCCGACTCTGTACGATAAGTGCCATAGAATCATTTACCACAGTGAGTCGGACCTTGGTTTTAAAATTGGTCCAAAGTGAAGACTCCCCCCTACTGGCCCACCAACACCACTTCCAGTAGCAACTTGGTTTTCCCAGGAGTTTTCCCATCAAAGTACGAACCAAGCCTAGCCCTGCTTAGCTTCGGCCATCAGGCAGGAGAATTTCACAAAAATTAAATAATGAGAACAGCGCATTCAGCCTCATTGTGCCTGTGGTCAAGAGAGCATCTAGCACTGTCAAGCATAATCTTGAACACTCCAGATGTCTCTGCTTCTACTATGAGTCCTGGTAAGCAATTTGATGCAGTAATAAACCTCTGTTTGAAAATTCCTAATATAAATGTGAAATTTGCCTTTAAATCATTTCTACCTATGCCCTCTTGTTCTCCTGACCGAACTCACCTGAAAATAGCTTCTATAGCTGTATCAATCTCATTTCAATTTTTAAAAACCAAAATGAAAATTCCTTGTTGGTCCCTCACTGGGGACAAAAGTGATTCATTGTTTTTGATCTCCCTTTATAACCTGGCTTCTATGTCCTTGTAGTGTGGCGCCCAGAACCAGACTTGCTACTCTGGTCTGAAGAAAGCATTGTGTAACATTAATACAACCTCGTTTGATTTATGCTCTGTAAACTTTGCCATTTATCCCAGCATTCCGTTTGCCTATGTTTTATTGCTTCAGGAAAATGTCTAGAAAGCGATGAACATGGCCCAGCTGTTACCCCACCAAATACCTTTTCATTGTGCACACACTACTATAATACCTTCCAAAAAATAATCATGCCTTTTGTTATTTTTGTTAAATATCCATGCGTTTCTGGATTTTATTTAAACCATACTGCATTATTTTAGGAAGTTCCATATCGTCTGGCTTACCTTCCAGCATTTGTGATCTTTTAATTTAAGCTTTCTTGTTTTCGTTAATAAAATTATGGCTTCTGGTCCAAGTTCTGCATCCTGTATTTTAACTAGGTTTGTGTGAAACATTGAGGTAAAGATATTAACACACTTTAGTACTTGACACGTCTTTGTACTTTTGCATTCAAGCTTTTATTCAATGCGGGTGTGGGCGGTTACACCTATATGTGCTGTTAACTGCTGTTTACTAATTGTCAATTTTTTGTCCTGCATGCTCCTCCTTACACTTGTTTGGAATGATACTTGAAAGGCAGCAGTTAGGTAGGGGAAGGCTTTGTGATGGACTGCAACCCTGGTCCTATGCTTGACCTCCCCAGCCTGTGTTCTGTAGCATGTCCATTTCCCATCATGCATCAGATGGTCAAAACCATTAAATTTCATCATCGTGGTGTTAGTCTGAATGTGTACACTAATTTCATCACAATGATGAATCCATGCCCCCCCCCCCCACATTGCCAAAAACGGTAGATCCTCTCACAAACATTACCACTCCAAGCCTCTGGATGTAGCCGGATCTCCTGCGGGCGTTGTTTTTAATGCGCGTGGAAGTGCTGCACTTTTCTTCTCCACACCACACATGCATTTTAAGTGGAGTCATTGCCTGGAAACTCAGGCTTTTATTCCGAGAAGACTTGGCGCAGCTCTCCTTCGCTGTCCGATGAGAATTGTATCAAAGGAAGTAAATGGAAGCGCCGGACAAAGTGGGCTGTGAGGCTCTTGACAGCACAAGGCCATGTGACCGTACAGATAGAGCACTGATTGACTCCTAGACTAGTGGTTCCCGAACTGGGTTGGGGAGATAAACATGACAAAAGTAACTTTCTATAGCCTATATAATACAATAAACAGGATATAATACAATGCACATTGTTTTAATCCTATATTGAAATATCGTGCTATGACTTAATGAGGGATGAGTCACAGAAATGTACTCGCTCATAATGTGGTTCATTGGCTCAGACAG
Source organism: Aldrovandia affinis (assembly GCA_029706075.1). Lineage (NCBI taxonomy): Eukaryota > Metazoa > Chordata > Actinopteri > Notacanthiformes > Halosauridae > Aldrovandia > Aldrovandia affinis. The sequence goes on along the minus strand of JAINUG010000051.1, from coordinate 4,599,588 downwards.
TTTGGAGACCACATTCATTTGTATTGTAGGAGGGCTGTAACAATCAAACAAGTAGTATTAGTCATTGAGTGCTATATTGAATATGAACTATTATTCAGATAATCCAAATGTGAGAATAACTAGGAAGGAAAGTTTGAAGACAAACTTTAGTTGGCTTGCCTCGGGTAACCAGAAATACTAACGTGGAGAGTACTTCTGCAAGTAATATTGGCTACATAGCTGTAACTTCAGTTTGAATCGTATAGTTATGGTTGAATACTTACTATAGAGTAGTTGTGTTGAGGTAAATGGTTATTGGGTATCTACTATATACTAGAACTAATATACTTCTATATACACTTCATGATTTTCAAGCATTTAATTAGACTTCATTACACTGGCATGAAACACCGCAGCTATACAATCGAAATTGATATTGTTAAAGCTGCACAAAAGAATTTCAGGCCATGGCCTGTAAATGTGTCTTTTTATTGACTGAATTGGCCTATCCATTGGCAGTTGAGGTAGTTTGTTGTACATTTTTGCATTTTCAATGAAATTACAGCTCAAAAATGTACTCTGTACAAATTGTCATCTGGTCACCTAGTTGGGACTTTGATGTACCATCTGTAGGCAGCAGTAGTGTTAAGCTTATATGCAAGTTTTAGCGATCATCTTAGTATAGCATAATATCAAATAGCATAGCTAACATGTCAGTCGATGGTGATTACTAAACTTATGGGAGCAAGCAAGGTATGCAATGGGCAAATGAGTGTTCACACAATTACAGCTATGGACAATTGAGTTCACGAAATTTCCATGGGGTATTCAGCCAATGGCAAGCATGACAATCACATGCATTGATAATTTTCTGCAGCTTCGTGCATGCTTACTATTGGATCAACAGAATCTGATATCATTATCGTCTTGTCATATTGTCATCCCATTTTCGTCACATTCTCATCTTCGTCATCAAAAAAACAGAACGTTCACGTCAATTTTCGTCATAATTTTAGTCGAAGAAATAAACACTGGTGCAAATAAGCTGAGCCACTTTCGGCTCTTGCCAACTTGAAAACTCCTCTAATGTTTACCTACACATTTTCTACATCTGTCTAAGTGATCTGTCTGTATCTAATGAGCAAGTATAACAAGCAAGAACAACACACTGAACCCATATCTAGTGAGTCTGACCTCACATTGTGGGCTGCCACCCACCACACACCCCATTATTTTTTTCGTTCTCTCTCGTAATGAGTGGCCAGTCTGGCCACAGCGTGGGCCGTCACCCACCACACCTCTCTCTCGCACACACACACGCACGCACACTCAATCATTCTCTTTCTGTCTCTCATTTCTCTCTGTCAATCTCACCCTCTTTCTCCCTCTCTCTGCCCATGAGGTGCACGCTGGGAGGCACCAGACTAAATCGTAAATCCTGTTCTGTGTGTTGTCCTGATTACACCATGTAATCCCAGGCGCTATAAATAATTTGTTTGGATGAAAGTCGACCTTTTAAATACTTGGCAAAGTGGCGTGGGGGCCCCTCCCTGCCATCTCGGGCAGTTGTCAATGAGGCAGAGCTTACGGGGGGGGCCGGGGGCTGTTGGGGCGTACTGCAGTACAGAGGAGGGGAGTTGTTTCCTGAAACATGTGGCCCTGGTGCCCCTCCCACCCCATTAATGTTTACTGGCACTGACCCCGTATGTTTGTGGGGCCTAAAATGGCTTGTGGTAGGGGTCCAATGGCAAAACGGGAATTCAGTTGAGAAACTTGCAGAGATTAATGCAGCACCACTGTACTTCATTATGGACGCAGTACCCACATTGTAAAGGGGGATGTTTCATAGCCAAACATCCTCTCCGGCAGACTGCAAAAACGAGCAGGGCATTTCCTGTTAACCACGTGACACTCTTAGAGTAGAGTGCCCCTGCTAAACTCCTGGAGGCTCCGTGGTTGACAAGTGTGAAAGTGTTCATATGCCGTGTGTGGACTGTTACACATGGGCACGCACACACACACACACACACACACGCATGCACTCTCTGACCCCCTTCTAATTTTAGGCCCTGGTAGCAGGGCGTTGGGCAGACCCGCTCTCCCCATACAGTAAGTGCTGTGTGTGGGTTTAAAAAAAAAAAAAAAAAAAGGGCCAGCATCTCCAGGAAGCAAAGTGATTGTGTACCATTTGAGGAATGCTTGTGCCTCTTGTGTCATAGCTCCCCGTTCAGTTCTTGGTCATTCTCGCTGCAGAACTTTGACCTGCGGTGATGAAGAAAAACATTGTTTCTGGCGGCACTGCCAAAGGGTGGGCGGAGCTTACGGGCACATGGCCCTTGAGAGTCATGCGGTAGTCTTGTGTGCTGTGCGGAGTGCAGAGGTTACCTCACGAGAACGCAAACTCCACGCTCCACACTCTGCGCTCCTGAGTGGCGCATCCAGCCCTTGGTGCACTAATGCGCCCCACAGTCTGGTTGAAGTCATGCCAGCGCCGGTTTTGACCAACAACAAAGGGAGGGAGTGTTTTACTCAGAACGGTAGCGGGCACCAGCCGTGCAGTGCTCCAGCGCAGTAACTCCAGCAGCCCGGCCGGTGGACCGTAGAGTGGAAAGAGGCAGCAGCGGCTGGCTTCTGGTGTCTTGAAGTACAGGCCCGCTATCGCAGTGTCGGGTTTGATGGAGGATGCTGCAACGGGGACGAGAGGGCATTTGAAAAAATGTTTGGGAAAGCAAAACGGGGAATAAATAAAAAGATCCCGCTGACGTGTCCGTCTGTCCTGTTTCTTGTCTCGGCGCAGGTCGCAACGAGCCCCTTAAGAAGGACAAGCCCAAGTGGAAGAGCGACTACCCCATGACGGAGGGCCAGCTGCGCAGCAAGCGCGACGAGTTCTGGGACACGGCGCCCGCCTTCGAGGGCCGCAAGGAGATCTGGGACGCCCTGAAGGCGGCCGCCGTCGCCATCGAGTGCAACGACCACGAGCTGGCCCAGGCCATCGTGGACGGAGCCAGCATCACACTGCCGCACGGTGAGGGTCCTGGTCGCGCACCGACACCTCACACCCCACTCGCTCCCCTACGCCGGTCGGTTCGTCTCCCGCGTCCTTCGTTAAGGGCCTGCCCTGTTTAATGAGCCGAAAGGATGCATTCAAATAATAATAATAATAATAAGTTTGATACACTCTTTTAGCAGACGCCTTTTTATATATTAAAGCGATAAATGATACATCTAGTGAATGCACTGATCATTAATGATTTCAGTATATGATCAACCTTAACAGTGGGGAAACAGATAATATCAATATTCACACTTTATTTCTATTAATCTATTAATATTTAGAACAGGCTGTGCTCTACCAACTGAAATAGAGTCTACACACTACTGTAATATTCCCTCACAGTTTATTTGCACTCACACGTGCATGCGCAGACAACCCTTTGGTCCACGAGGATATTCGTCAAGACGAGTGGCTTTCTTTGCCCCCTGCAACGGAGGCTAAAGTTTGGATGGGCAGGTGACCATTGTTTGGGGAAACCGACACGGGGCCACAGCGCGGGGAGTGTGCGCGATGCAATCCGATCCTCGCGCCTAAAGTCCTCGCAGTCAGAGGAAGTGCTCGGTGTTCATCGCACTGCGGTTTCCGCGGTGACTGAGTGGTTATTAGTCTTTGATCCGAGAGAACGAAAAGCACGTAGGCTGTTCCACTTTGTCGTTCCTTCACGTCAGAACCGTGATTAGCACAGCGCAAAGACCGAAAGTAGAAGTCTGTCGCACGAAGAATTCCACAGCAGAACAAAGTGCTTTATTAAACATCGTTAATACGCTGTTGCACGTCATTACGCCTTTGACGGGAAAGGCACTGGTGAAAAGCATGCACTTAATTTTTGACGTTTAGTTCTTTCATTTTTTGTTATGAAATAAACAATGAGGTGGGTGATCCATAGAAACAGAGGTTAAACAGAAATTTGGAAAGACACTTCTAGGGAAAGTATGTTGGATGTACTAGCCGCTCATGAATCAGAAGGAACACGTCTGACTCAGCACAGTTGTTTGTGTGGGCTTTGCCAGTCGAAAGTAAACATCTTTCCCGGGGATTTCATAAGTGCGTAGAGGCTGTTTCCAGAGAACTATCCATCGCTTCCCTGTCTCCGTTAGACCAGCATCCTGACTAACTGGAAGGTGAAGCATGGTCATGTTTTCAGACAGAGGACCATTATTATATATATATATATACCCAATATAACCTGTTTTGTCTATTTAATGTTTCAATTCTACCTTGTTTTTTTAAAACATTTGATTTATTCATTTATTTTACACACACATCTTTCGTTAAAGTATTTCCAAAGTGGTAATGCCAATGAATTTCAGTTTGCCACATAGCGGTTGACATTTACAAAGCCCGATAAAGTAAGGTAAAGTATGGTGTGGTTTTACCCCACGGTAACGGTGTTCCTCCGTTACCGCAGGCTCCCTGACCGAGTGCTACGACGAGCTGGGGAACCGCTACCAGCTCCCGGTCTACTGCCTGGCCCCGCCCGTCAACCTGATCTCTGAGCGCAGCGACGACGAGACCCCCGAGCACCCGGAGCCCCAGTCGGCCCCCAAGAAGGAGTTCCAGCTCAAGGTGCGCCTCTCCACGGGCAAGGACCTGCGCCTGAGCGCCAGCATGGCCGACTCCATCGGCCTGCTGAAGAAGCAGCTGCAGGCTCAGGAGGACATCGACGTCGCTCACCAGCGCTGGTTCTTCTCCGGGAAGCTGCTCACGGACAAGACCCGCCTGCAGGACACCAAGATCCAGAAGGACTTTGTCATCCAGGTCATCGTCAACCAGCTGGCCATTCCCAACTGAGCCGGCGAGGCGGGGAGGGGAGTGGTGGAGGTGGTGGTGGTGGTGGGGCGAGGTTGAGGCCACCCTTCCCGGTGGGGGGTCACAGAAGGGGCAGGGGAAGGGCGGCAGGCTTCTGTCACAGGAAGAGTTGGAGAAGAAAAAAGGGAGAGACTCCAAATGCTGCTTTGTGTATGTTTAGTGTGCGCCGTGAGAGTGCGGTCGGTTCGTCTTTTTGACTTTTCTGTCAAACCTGACCCGGGCTCGCCCGCTGGGACACCTGGAGAGACAGACCGATGGACAGACGGACAGAGGGAATGGCGTCTCCTGCTCTCGTCATGCGCGGTCTCTCGGAGACGATGCTCCACAGACGCATTATAGGCCAGGGAGTCTTTTTTTTTTTCTTTTTTTTGGGGTCACAACTGTGGTGTAAGAGAAAAAAAATTGATTTGGGGCGGGGGGACAGAAAATGGTCTCCCGTGTGAGGAAGCTGCAGAAATGCAGGGTGGAGAATCCCCAGTTTGGGACACAGCGGGTTGGAGGTTTCCTGTGTCCAGCAGGCAGAACGGCACAGTAGAGCGTGGAGTCGGCCCCTTGCACAGCCCTACAGAGTGGGCTGCATCCGGCGTAAAGCACATCTTTAAGCCCCGGCCCCCTGCAGTCTGCTGGGAGCCCCGCACCCGTGCCTCAGGGGCCTCTCTCAGGTTGCTCTGGCAACCGAGACACCCTGACCTTCTCCAAATGTGATTACAAACTAATTTTGCTCATTATTATTATTATTGTTATTGTTTTTTTGTTTCAAAAAAAAAAAAAAAAAAAAAGATTATCTATGTGATATAAGCTTTTTTGCACACTTAAATATATGGAGTTGTGTGCCTTTTTGAGAGAGAGAAAAAAAAAAAAAAACGATTTCTTGAATTGTAGGTTTACCGATGAGCTTTCCTTGCTGCAGTCCTTCACAGGTAACATTCAGGAATTGTAAGTAGATAAAAAAAAAGCAAAAATTAGCTGCCTTCTATAAACACGTTGAAACTGTCTCTTGTCAAGCGAGTTATCACAGGTCTTGCTAAACAGATATCAGCCCCTCGGCTCTCCCTGGCGCTTTGCGCTTGACCTGGTTCTGAAGCTTTCACCGTTCTGTGTGCTTGAAGCTCTTGAGCCTTCGAATACTTTGCGTCAGAAATGGCGAGACAGACAGTCGATTATCCACAGAAGCTGTAGACGTTGGGGCGAGGGGGTGGGGGCAGGGGCAATGGGGAGGCCTGGAGGGCGGTATTTTAAAGGGGCCAGTCGCACCCTCCCGGGACAGGTGGTTGTCCGGCACGCAGATGAACGGCCTTGTAGCACAGTCTAGTCCCTGACCACCCCCAGCTCCTTCACCTGTGCGTTTGGTCCTCTCTGTGTGCTCGCTGAGCGCATAGTGGGTTGGTAACAGCACAGCCAATCGAACAAGGCGGGCCCATGGTGTCGGCCTCCCCCCAGCGACGCAAGCGCGGCAGCCAGGGGACTCGCTGGTTCGATTCCCTCCAGCCAACAAAAAGCGCCCGACAACTTTTTACTGCCCAGTGCGGAACTTTCTCATCATCTTCACTTGTTCGAGGAAGGCCAGGAGTCACTCCATAGGGAGTGCAGGGGAAATCTCCACGCAGAGGTGCTAAAGGTTCGTCATACTGAAATCATTTAAAGTCTTAATGTGGACTCCTCGTCAGATAATTGCACTCATGCTGTCGGCCAAATCTGGGCGGGCTTCTTTTTTTTTGCCACATATCGTCATTGTAATTCAGTGAGGTTTTTTGTCTTGTCCTAGTCGTATTTATGTATTTCTCCCCATCCCAAAGACACTGGCACTTCTCTTGAAGTGCCGTGCAATTATATGTGTTTGTTTTTCTCATATCTGTATTGGTTTTGTTGCGAAACCTGTGTTCTGTGGCTGTACAGGGGAAGAAGCTGAAGCACCCGCAGATTAAAAAGGCACCTGAGCTGGTACTATTATAAGCCCCAAGGAAAGGTCTTGGTTGGATGTACCGAGCGCTTATATCAGCCTAGTTAAGGCCCTGCTGACTTGGTGTATGTGTATGTGTGTATGTGTGTTTGTTTGTGTGTGTGTGCGTGTGTGCGTGTGTGTACGCGTGTGTGTTGGGAATTTCCAAGTAAACAGTGTCCCTGGGCTTCAGTCTAACACTTGTGTGAAATCTTCTGTGAAACTTGAATTCATTTCAAGCTTGAGTTGAAAGTTAAGTTATCGTAATTCAGTCATTTTCAGAGAACAGCCATGGCCCCCCTTTAAAGGGCTCTGCATTTCCAGCCTGGCTCTTCTGTAAAACGTGAACACGGCTCAAACCCCCCGATTCACTAAAGCACGGGCGAGTTTCCAGGTTCAAGGCAACCCGTTCTTATATAGAAGCGTCGGCATTGCCAGAGGAAGAGAAAACAAGCTCAATTTATTGACCACATTACGGCTGCTTAATACAAGGAAATGGACCTTGCTGATCGATGGAAACATTGTCTGGGTTTACCTGCCACGCTTGCATTGAGCAGTGATGGCGTAAGAGCCTGTCAGTGCAGAATAGAGCGTGAAACTGCGGTGAATCCGTTGTTAATGGGCAACACTAACACAGTATAAGATGCTGACTGATCACAATGCATTAATTTCACCACCGGTATTGTCAGAGAGCATAGAGCTGCATTCACATGCAATGTTTACTATGTGACAGCACAGCAACAACAAAAAATCAAGGAGTCCTATGTTGCAAAGTGTGACGTGTGTAGGTGGGATTGTGGGTTAAATTTGTCGATGCTGTCTCTACCGTAAGCCATCAGGGGGGGGGGAGGGGACCCCCAAAGACGCACACCGTGACAGTAGGTACAACCGGAGCCACAAAGCCATGAATATTTATTTTCCTTTGTGTGGGTGTGTGGTGGGTGGGGGGCAGGGGGCAAGTGGGTGGGGAGGGGGTGTCCCTGGCTCTGGAACTGCTTCCCACTCTGACCTGGAAAATCAAGAAGCCATCCTATTCTCTTTGGGCCAGGGAAAGTCTTTTGGGGGTCACATGGGAAGTGGCACCCCCAGACTCTTGGCTCGGAGAGAGCTCAGAGGCATTGTTGGAAAAAAGTGTTTTGATGTCGTCCAGGAGGACGCAAATGTATAGAAATCTGTATATTTAGTCTTTTTTTGGAAATATAAGTGATTATATATTATGATAGGAATTCTGATAATTTAATATGCTACAATTTATTTTACAAGTGATGTGTACATTTATAAACCGATTTAATTTTCATCTGTTTTTTAAACTGTCAATTAAAAGGAATTATTGTCCAGTTTTGTTCTGCCTTTTTATTTGATCACATTGCAGAAAATGAAATCTATTTTGTTACGCTGGTTATTTTTAAGGTGAGTAATGAGTTTATTCAGAGCCTTCATGAATTCACAGCTCAATTGCTGTGAACTGAAAGTTGTGGATTACCATGAGATGATCTGGTTACTAGGAATCTGTTTATAGTGGTAGCTAATGCCCATCTCAAATTCACATTGTTACAAATGCCCTAAATAACTCTTATTAATCCTGGTTGCAGTGAGCTCCAATTTTTAGTTGGCTAACCAAAACCAATAGGATTTTTTTGTAACACGCATTTCCTGCATGACAAACGCAAACCTCACATGACTATAGTAGCACCTGACCTCATTCATTCCTTTTTATTATTTGTTTATTATGCTGGCCACTGTCATATAGTGGAGACCGAGGAGTTTAAAGCTCCTTGCTAATTGAATATGAAAGCAAAGAATATGATTTCGATTGGAGAAATGATTGTACTATGCTGCCACCCAGTGGACACTGGGATGTAATATGTTCTTGTGTTCAGGGCATTCAGATCTCAGTGCTGAAATGCCTAAAACTGCAGCCCTCCAGGACCGCAGTCAAAGTACCAAATCAATGAGATTTATGAGATGTGTTTTATGAGATTGGTGAACATATTGGGGGATCTTTGTGGGTGGATATTTTCCATAGAGTCTTTCAATATCCTTCGGTCTGCACTCTTGAATTCAAACCACAAATTTCCAATCGGGGAGTCTGAAGACTGAGATGGCCATTGCAAAACAGTAATTTTGCAGTCATTTAAGCAATTCTTGGTTGATTTTGAGGTATGCTTGGGTTCATTGTCTTCCTGAAAGATCCATTTGTGGCTTCCTGGCAGAGAAAACCAGGTTTTTGGCCAAAATGTGTTGGTACTAGCTGGAGTTCATTATTCCATTGACCTTAACAAGAACCACAGGACCAGTAGATTCAAAACAACCCCATAAAATCAAATATGCACCACTAGGTTTCACTGTAGGTATGCTGTTCTTTTCAACAGTGGAATCTTTAATTTTAGATTATTTGTTTGACCATCTACTCACTTGTGTAGGTCAACAACCATTTATTTTGTTTCTTCTGAGAGAGTTTCCTGTTTATTTTATGCAGCCTTCTTTGCTCATGTTCAACGGCGTGAATCATTTGAGGGTACTGTGTCTGTGTCTGTGTCTGTGTGTGTGTGTGTGTGTGTGTGTGTACATTCAAAAGGTTTTAGGGTTGTTTTTTTGTATTTGACATGAGTATTTTGTGTTGATCAGTGGCAATAAATCACAATTAAATCCATTTTGATTCCATGAAGTAAGAAAAAAAATAAAAGGTGGAAAAAGCCAAAGGGGGTGAATACTTTTTATACCCACTGTGTGTTAGTGTGTGTGTGTGTATATATATATATACACACACACACACACACACAGTATACAATATACATTAAGCTTTAAGGAGCAAAAGAATATGTGAATTCTTAGGAACAGTATTGCTAACAATTACTGATCCAGCTGAACATGCTTCATGTGTGCACCCAAGAGAGCGCGATGACAACTAGCTGTGCTTTTCACAACACGGAGGCATAAAAATTCCTCCTTTTGATAAATTCTTTCTTTCTTCTTGTGAAGTGTCTTGGCGAAGCGTATCAAATTATAAGCTCTGTTTGACGGAACTTTTACCCCATAACCACCCACTCTACAGCATAGGCATTTTTATCCCAAAGCAGCTGTGCTAACGTCGGGGCGGTGGGGGACAGCCCCTCCGCCCCATCTCCCCCACAGCCAGCAGCCATGTATCAGCAGGGAGCCGCGGAGAGGCTCGGCCGGCCAGACAGCGAGCGCAACCAGGGCGCCGTTCGCGTGCTTTAAAGAGCGTTTTGTCACCTCGCCTCCCGAGGTCTCTGAAGTGCGCGCCGAGAGGGGGAGGTCTTTCCCATCTGCTGTGGTCGTGGAGCGGGGCGGCTCTGCTCCCGAGGGTCCTGACCGCGAAAAACCTCACACGACGGTCCTGGACCGGTGCTACTGTGGTCTTCCTGTGACACATCTGACCATAATGACGGTTGCGTGCGTAGAGACGTCCACGGTTACTGAACTGTTAGTAATGAAATCTAAGATCATATGTGTTGGTGTGTAGAATGCCATACGTAATGGCTTATATTAGAAATGTATTCATTGTTGTCACTTTCCATTGCAGGATATATTGTGCAATTGCACATCTCATAAAATATATCTTCCGATATATGAGATTACATATGTGACATTGACGACAAGTTGTACATATAAGTATGTTTATATGTTTACACTACGCTCAAAGGCTTATGCACATATGCATGCACAAACACCCACACACCCACACACACATACATGGTTTTACTTGCCCCTGTGGCAGTTCCAAAGATAAATCAGGAAATGATCTGTTTTCCCAAAGGTTGACTCCCTTTAACCTAGTCGCGTACAAGCAACAGGGTGCCAGAAATGTGTGTGAAATTCCTGCGCGCTACATTGAACAGCTGCAGGCAATACATTAAAACTCCCAAGACCCCTGGCAGCGCGCGCCTCACCTCTGCTCTCCACCACATGGCGTGCAATCGCTTTATTATAACAAACAACTGCATTCATAACGTTGCATGTTTTGAACCCAGGGTCTCACAAGGTTAGTGTTTTTTTCCCAGAGATTTGATTGGACCTGTGAATTGGGGGAGTCTGCAAGAACAGTAAGTGATCAATCTATACCTCACTGACCAGCTGACCGACTTAACCAGCACTGACCTGCTGTTTGAGGCCAGACCAGTGATTTGTCACATGGCCTAAAAACGTGTACAGAAAGATCATACACTCCCCCCTGTAGGGGATGACAGGGAAGTACATGACATCCGACAGGAAAGAAGAGTTTAGGGCTTTGTCTTGGCTCTTTGGAGCTGTCGATCATGTACATCATGGAGCAATAGTGAGGAAACTCATTCAGAATGTTACATTTTCTCAGTACTGATTGAATAGATATTTACTTTTCTCTGAAATATTTAGTATTCTCCCACATATACATTTTACATAATTTTGATATTTATTACAATGCTTAATTTGTAACAATTACATTACATTCATTAAGAAGAAGCAGAACTGATTTAAATCAGGCTACCAGATGGCAGCTTTGATGGATGCACCAATCTAATGGTGCAGATTTATTAAAAAGGTCAATATGCATTCTGAGCTATGGTATGGTTTTCTGGTTATTTGTTGGATTCTGAGTACATTTGTCAGGCGATCATACTGTAGCTGCAGGCACATCTTAAACTTAATTGAAAATGATTGACCTTCACTTTGATGTAGCAGATTTCCTCCACTGCGTCAACTCCACGAGTCAACTATAGGTGTTATACTGGGTCAGTTCAGTGCCCTGCTCGAAGTGTTATACTGCATCAGTTCTGTGACCTGCGCTAAGTGTTTTATTGGGTCAGTTATGTGACCTGTGTTACACAGTGTTATACTGGGTCAGTTCTGTGCCCTGCTTGAAGTGTTTTATTGGGTCAGTTCTGTGCCTTGCACTAAGTGTTATACTGTGTTTTATTGGGTCAGTTCTGTGCCCTGCTCTAAGTGTTATACTGTGTTTTATTGGGTCAGTTCTGTGCCCTGCTCTAAGTGTTATACTGTGTTTACGGTTAACACTTTGTTGTACATCGCTCTGGATAAGAGCGTCTGCCAAATGCCTGTAATGTAATGTAATGTAATGTTTTATTGGGTCAGCTCTGTGCCCTGCCCTCAGTGTTTTATTGGGTCAGTTCAGTGCACTGCTCTAAGTGTTTTATTGGGTCAGCTATGTGCTTGATCCCTCTACCTGTTGCTCCATGGGCTGTGTCTGGGAGAACAGAGTTCAGACGGGTTCCTGGAACAGATTCCATTAGACTTCAAAGCAGCGCTGTTTTCTCCTGCCGCTGTCCCGTACAGGATCCCTGCCTCTCCTCCTCTCCTCTGCACAGGCTGTTTCAATCAAGTGCCGTCTGCACGTCAGCTGCACATGACCCAGCAATCTCCTCCAGACGGCCCTCTTTTTCCAGAGTCAAGCTCACCACATGCGCCAGCTTGGAAACAGGGTGTCTTCAACTCTCTCTGAAGTTTTCACCATATATGTGCATAATTATATACGTACATTACATTTCACCTCCATTGGTTTCTGTAGCAGTACATTTGATTGTGTTTCTTGCAGATTGTTAATATTAGTGACGGTGATATGTTTTCAACAGTTGATTCTTTTGTATTTTTCATGTATCTGCTTTGTTTGTCTTTTTTCCTGAATGCCATTATTTGTTGTACTGACAGATAACTCTTCTCGAGGTTTCCAGATAGTAATTGAACTGGTGTGTCTCAATGCACTTGGACAGTTTTACAGTCTTTGCTATGGAAAATCTCATTGTCATTTCTCAGCCTTTACCACCAGATGGCATTGTGTACACAAACATTGGGGCTGCACAACATACCTCAGATGTGCCCCACGTGGTAGTTCACAAATAGCAAAAAGGATGTAGCATACGCCATGATAATTCAGACTAAATATATGTATTTGTTGTTCTTAGGTTTTTCCTAACAAGCAATTCCCTTCTATTTCCCCAATTCCCTTTCCAATTTTTACAGGTCTCAGAGTGTTCTGTAAATTGTAATTGTAAGTAAGTGGGACATCTTGAATAAAACCAGTACCCAGTTCTGTACAATGATCCCTGAGTTCAGCTCAACCCAGCTGAAAGTCCTGGGAGTTTTCTGGAGAACTCTGGGTTCTACCAGGGGTTAGAAGTGTAAGGTTACGGCTCTCCGCTGCCTTGAATTTCCTCCCTGCAGTTTTTCAGTGCGGCTGGCTGGGGACCCAGTCCCAGAACATTGGGGTGTGGTCATAACTGAGGCCACATCGGTGTCTCCTGGCACAGGGGCTATAGCGGGCTCTTATTGCAGACTGCATAATAATATTCCTCATAACCAGCACTGACGTACTTTCCTGAAGTGTGTGTTAGAGAGAGGGGGGGAGGACAGGAGGGACAGTAAGACAGGGTAGAATTAGGCCAATCTCCACTCAGGGCTTAATTAGAACATTATCCACTAGTACTCAACATTTAAAAAAGTAAATATACTTTATATTGGAAAAAAACTGTGACCCACACTTTTACCATTACAAAGACGTGAAATGTCAAGAGCTGAGCCCAGAAAAATGTCCCCCAGGGCTGCCAACTTTCACACATTGCGCTTGAGTCTCACACAACTCACCCTTTTTGCACGCTCTCATGCCACACCTGTAGTTTCCCATGTATTTCAAGCTAAATGCGGTTTCCGCTTGCTTAGGGTTAGCAAATGTCTGCGATTTTCTAAACGCTTCTAAGAATAAAATATGCACTACAGCACCCCATTCCCGCTCTTATCCAAAAAGGTGTGTCAGGGGGCTCACAGTCTCTTTGTCACTTATCAAAGTTGGCAGCCCTGGTCTCCTCAGCCAGCTGGCCATGAGACTCACGACAATAACACAAATCAAATCTCCAAAATGTATACATTAATAAAAATAGATAAGGCTGAGATATGTTCTTCCTCAAAATCGCTTAAGGTTGCTCCACATTTCTTAGCTTTCCTGATAGGGAAGAGCTCCAAATTATGATTATTATGAGGATGAATATTAATGATTTGGTTGATAGTGATAATGCTGGTGGTGGTAAAGATAATGACAATAATAACAGCAAATAGCTGTGGATATGTTTCCTCATAATCCAGTGTCAAAATCAATCATTGTTATTGTCAGTGGTGCCCATTGGTGCTCTGCTACTAATTATATGTCATCCCAAGCATAGGATTGAATAGGACTGAACAAAGACATAGATGTGAGGGGGGGGTGTAAGTGGGGCTGCTCTTGCTCTCACAGAGGTAGCAGTGAAGAGCCCATTGTCAGGAGAGATAGAGAGATGATGGCCTGATGGCAGGAATGCCCCCAGGGCAGCAGAATGAGCACTGCTCTGTGGTTGAACAAGTCACACACAAGCCCCAGGACTGCAGCACTGAGGGAAAAATGCTGCCATTGATACAATTTCACAAGTAGCTGAGTGTTTGTATTCAGCTGGGCAGTCACTGTAGTACTTTGGGAAACTTGAAATATGAAGTTTATAACAATTTAGGGATTCCTCCTTAATGCATTTTACCACCATTCCACAGCTCTTTCCCTTTCTGGAGACTGACACCTGTCCTCTTTGCGGTATCAGTTTGAGGAAACGTTTGAAGTTTGTAAGGTCTCAAGGAACCGTTCTTCACCGTTCCTCCACAGAACCAAGACCTTGCCCAGACACATTGCAGAAATTACTTACTTTTAGGTAACAGAGAGGATTTGAAGGTCACAGCTGTCGGGTGATGGCCTACGGGCAAGGCGTGGGCGCTAAGACTAATGACCTTGTTGAACCAAGCAGCTCTGGTCTGAATAACCAAAAGCCCAGACAAGAATAGAAGAGACAATCCTCTCATCTCCAGACCTGCAGAACACAGGGGCTTAGACTTAATCTGCAGGGCCGCTTGTCACCCCCTCATGAGGCCCTTCCAAGAACTGGTGTCTTCAGCCACTCAGGTGATGAAGTGGTGACACACCCTCTCACCCCACACCTGTTGACACTCGGACACAGCGATGTCACTGACCTGAAGGTGGACCAGCTGGTGGTGGTACTTGTACGTCTGTCGGGTGGACTGCCTAGGCCCATGTCCTGTCAATACAGGGCCACTTCCCTATTTTTTGGGGTGTCCAAATGAATGGAAATTAAAATAATATAATAATAATCGGCGCACATCACATTGGCCCCGTGTATGAATGGAGGAGTAGGCTATGGTGTCTCCGTGCGCCTGTTTTTTGGGTGGCATTGCGTGCCGCCTGTGAGCTCAGAAATTAGGGTGGACAGGTGCCAGCACTGGCAGTACTACTGCCCTGGTCTGCTTTAATTCGAGGTCAGACATCTTTTAGTGTCTCTTTCAAGGGCTTTCAGTCTTAACCCATGCAAGCTGGCCAAGTCTGCCAGCCAAAGGTTTCCTTCCCCTGGCGAAAATTAGGGATCCTCACACTCTGCGACGGACCCACATACTAGCGGCTGCCTTTTGCCACAGAAAATTGGATGCAAAACTTTCTAGTGATTTACAACGGCCTACTTTAAAAAATTCAGGCATGTATCAATTAATTTGTCAATGATTTGCGGGGAAAGTTTTTGTGTAATGTTATGTGCTATTAAGGCATGACTATATTCTGTTTTTCAAGTTCGCAATCTCATAATGCGATAGTTATATGGTTTAAGACGCAATACAAAAACAAAAAAATGAATATGTTGCCAGAATATTATTTAAAAAACCATTCCCCGCTGGGAAATGGAGTTGAGGCACTGAAATTATTGAAAAGAAGAAAAGATTCCAATCCACCCACCACATTTCTTGGTAGGAGAAAATATATATTGGGGTCTACATATGTGTTGAAACAAAATGACCGTCATCAATCAATCAGATTTCTGTGCAGCTCAGTGGTTTTCTGTGTCTGTAATTGTTTTCAAATGGAGACTTATCTGTTTGCTGCACTTCAGAGCACTATATTTCTGCTAAATGTTCGAATGGAGAATTGTTTAAACGGTAACCTGTGAAGATTTTATGGACAGCGCTATAATCTCTTGGTGCTTCTCCAGTTTCATTTGCCATTTATTGCTTTAGTCCTGATTTTTCATACAATGGTCCTTTTGTATTGTGTTTTAGACTAGAATTTTGACTTGACTTCAACTGTTATGTAATTGCAATGGCTTGTTAATGAAAAAGCAATTTTTGAGAGTGACGTCTTTCCCGACCTTTGTTGCTATGGAGATGCAAACAGTGTCTGGTAAGTCCCAATGGACAGGCCATGTCCAAAAGATCAGGAATCCCATCCCACAGGAGAACATGCAGACCTTCTCCTCTTCCACCAGCACATAACCATGGGAGTGTGTGTGTGTGTGTGTGTGTGTGTGTGTGTGTGTGTGTGCGCGCGTCTGTGTAAAAGTGTGTAATTGTGTGATCATACCAAGCCGGCATTTTTTTGGTCTTTCTTCAGCCTGTGGTCAGCTGCTCTAAAATAAAAGGAGCAGAGGAAAAAAAGAAAAAGAACTAGGCCGGTCTCAGTAGACTTCTCCTAATGAAAGAGCGGAAGAGTGCTCTCGTCTGTCTTGACTCACTTCTCCGTGAGAGTTTAACTCAACACCTACAGAAATGTGGACTTGAGAGAGGGGCCGTTTCTGAGCTGTTTTCTCAGCAAGTGTCTCCTGCCTTGTTTCTCTCTGTACTGTTTTGTTTTTATCGGCCTGTGCGCGAGGGCTGAGCCACAGAACAGCACCATATGTGCAGAATCCTTCCAAACACAACAACCTCTGCCAAAATCGCTGAAACAGAAAGGGCCCAGCGCGTCTGAGGGGTTCCGTGAGGCTACGGCGCTCCGTCTTGCTTTTAGGAGCTCGGCACCTGAGGAAACGTGGAGGAAAACAGAGATATTTCACCAGAGTCTGCTGCAGTGTGGCCGAAGACATCCTCCCCTTCCCTTCCCTTCCCTTCCCTGTCAGCTCCAGCATTCCTCCATTTCCTGCCCTGGTCCCCCCATGGACTCCTGCTCTTCTCACCGTGACTGCCTCCAACTGGAGGGAAACCCACAAAGACACGACTCTGTGTGTGCATGTGTGTGTGCAGGGTGGTCGAATTGTGGTGTGAAAATGCCATGCCACCGACAGGTCTGACTCAGTCGCCCTCCTGGACATTGATGTCACGGGTTTAGCTGCTCAGCTGAGCTGGTGGACTGCAGAGTGAAAATAAATGGCAGTTAGCAGAATACTGCAGAGGACACATGCACTAATTTGCACAGTTGAAAATTGACACAGGATTTTGCAGAAATGGACAGACCCACAAATATGGTTGGGCATTCAAAATTGGGGGAAAAAATAAAAACAAATGCAGAAAAAACTGGTTAAAAATATTCCAGGGGGGTTTGGTTCTGCAGTCATGGTTCATCTGCCTTCAGTAATACCACATTCTCTACAGCGTAGACTCTGCACTGGCTCCTACTTGAAAAGGAGCACATGACACTGAGATGAAGGAGGCTGGCCTTTGACGTCCACGGTGGTGGTGGATATAAAGCCTAATCGCTTCCATCCACCCCCCGAAGAGACTGCTGCAATTGTTGTTGTGGCTGCCATTGTTGCTGACGTTACGGTCTTTGAAGGAATTCACCTTCGGGCTCCAAGACTTCCTCTGAAGAAAGATATGCATCACGGCACATAAAGGGGAAACATCATAGCCTGAGCATGTGTGTCCTCACACATAAACAAGCATGCACACAAACACACACACACACACACACACAGACACAAATAAAAAGCTGTAAATATGTAAAGGACCTTAGGACCTTTACACCACAGAAAGGAGGAAGAAGACCACTGTGTGTGTGTGTGGGTGTGTGTGTGTGTGCGTGTGCGTGTGCATGTGTGTGTGTTTGTGACCAACAGGCTTCAGGGTCCCCCCCACCAGTCTTTCAAGGACAAATACTAATGCATGTGGAACACGAGGCTCATGAAATGTTTTAACAAACACTTTAACTGATCTCCTATCAAGACTAATTAATTACACCTGTTCTTAAGAGGGTCTGCATTATACAGCATGGGTTTACTCATAGGAGGTTTTTCTCAGGCTGACCTAGTTTCCATTGCTTTTTACAGGACTCAAGCCTTTAGTTCAAAAACAAAAACACTAGACTGTTTTTCAGTCTGTTTTGGATCAATGGAATATATTTTTACATCATCTTTCAAATGGGCATAAGTTTGTGTCACTCTTACTGTATGTGTTTGTGTCACTCTA
This sequence comes from Aldrovandia affinis, assembly GCA_029706075.1. Taxonomy (NCBI): domain Eukaryota; kingdom Metazoa; phylum Chordata; class Actinopteri; order Notacanthiformes; family Halosauridae; genus Aldrovandia; species Aldrovandia affinis. The sequence goes on along the minus strand of JAINUG010000051.1, from coordinate 4,581,598 downwards.
ACAGTGCTTCAAAGTCACCTCAAGGCCCTGTATTTCAGTGTCCCACAAGGCTTGATGCTTGGCCCCCTACTCTTTATTATTTACCTCCTCCTCTGGTTGAGATCATCTGTAACCATGGCCTCAATTCCCACTCATGTGCTGACAACACCCAGCTATATGTTCACACCTCTGATTCATCTAACCCCCCCAGCCCTGACTAATTTCAAGTTCAAATTCCCTCAGATGAAACCCAGAAAAAACAGTCATGCTTGTCGCCAGTAAAAACACCGTTGCCAAACATAACACTCCCACTCTAGATACTGATGACTTTCTTGTCCAACTCCCATACTTAGGGGTCATTATAGATAGCAAACTATCCCTTGAACAACATGTAAACAAATTGTTATTTTTTCCATCTTAGGAGCATTGCGCATGCTCTCATAACATCAAGGCTTGACCTTTGCAATGCACTCCTCTGTGGTTTTCCCAACAAACTCAAACTACTGTATGTTCAGAATTCTGAAACTGGGGTTCTCATCTACACCAAAACTTGCCAACACATAACTCCCACCCTACTCAGATTACACTGGCTTCCTGTAAAGTCCTACTGACTGAGGAATATGCTTCCCCGCCCAGGACTGTCCTGTTCCGGATGAGTGGTCCTGCATGCCGTGAGGGCCTTTGTTACTCTCTGCGTATCCAGTACTGAGTTTGCACACTCCTGCCCTGAGGGTCTCTCTGCTGAGAGCACTCACACCCACTGGATTAATCGCTCATTTCAGAGAATTTGTTTTCCCATACAAGCACACATATGGGAGAATCTCTGTCTGTTTGTCATCACATTTCTGTGATGTGCGCATTATTGTCAGGATGACCTTTCACCTCACGCCCACAGTGCATATTTTCACGCGACTCAAGATTTTTAACCAAAACTGTGATGTGCATATTCTGGCAGTGCTTCTCATATTACCTTGAGAATGGAAGTTGGATGGAACTTTTGGAATGTTACAGAGAATTATTTAATATTGTCATTGATTATTTTCAATTTGTAGATTGGTGTCAATTATTTCTCCGATCCGCAGTCCCACTGCACCCCACCCCAATCCATTATCTTTGTGCTGATTGGCCGCATAGAGACAGGTCAACAGTTGCTGGTCCTTAGCTGGCCTCTAGAGACCGAACTGGAGAGCCACCCGGTATCGGGGGAAAAGGTTTCAATCTTGACTAGTATTTTTAACTCCTGCAAATTGAACGCCATCTGGCCCTACCAAATCTCATGAGACTTGTCTTACCTCATCTCTAACCATTCTCCTGTCCTATGTAAAGTCAGTCCTTTTTGTCATTTTCTCAGAGTGCATAGATGGTGCTTGAATGACTCTACATTGTGGAATGCTGATTTTAGGAGAATTTCTCAAAATTAACAGTGTGAGAACCCCCAGACGATGTGCTTTATTACAGTCATATTTCAATTAAGTTAAGTTAAATTCTTGCAAGTATAAGTGATTCATTGAAATTGAACAGGAGATATAGGTCAAAGGTCAAGGTCAAATACACTTTTTGCATTGAGGGGAGAATAAAATACTATTTCTATGGAAAGGGCAACATTTCTTACACTGAACTGAGAAAAAATACTACTTTCAAGGTGATCAGCCGAGTAGATTGTTAGCGATTTGGCTAAAACATAACGAATCTAGAGCATCAATTCATACCAAAGAGCTGTAACTAGCCAGTTGTAAGTAATCCAACAGCAGTTAATAACATTTTTATATCCTTTTATAGTGACCTTTACACTTCAGAATCAACACTTGAAAATAGGTATAGGGTCTTCCCCTATAGTCTGTCCCTACCACTATTAGATTTCTTAGATAGCAATCCCTTAGAGCAGAATGCGGTTAAGTACCTACAAAAACCGAAGTCGCCAGGATTTGATAGTATCCCTCCAGTAGACAGGACAGTAGCAGCAGACAATGTGCACAAATGACTGCATGTTATTAACCTGGCGTACACTCATCAGCAGGACTGTGCTGTATTGTCGCACCTAATTTAATATGTAAGAGCTTGTCCCTATGAATGCTGTTGCATTTTTTTATATTGCTCATCTAAATTCACGGCTGTTACCTTCATTGTCTTGTATATGTAATTACTTTGGCGATTCGTGAACAGGGCTTTATTCTCAAGAGGGTTTTGTCTGAGAAGTGCTGTCCTAAAGGTCACTTTTCATGAATCTTCATGCGGGGCGAGGTTAACTTGCGTCAAGGCGTGATTTTTTTCTGTTGACCAGCGAACTCAACAAAATTATTCTTGCAGCAGTATTCTCACAGTAAAAAATGAAGAAATCTGTTTAACCTGCGCATCATCTTCTAGCTAGCTAGCTAGCCAACCACCTCTCCCATGAGTGTGAACTGATTGCGCTAAGTTAGCTAGCCAGCTAACTAGTAAGCAAGTGAGACAGTAGTTAGCATGAAACACATGCCTGATAATATGCTAGCTAGCCTCACTAATATGAACCTTGAATCTTATGAATCTTAAATACTGTAGCTAGTTAGAATGTTAAGCGGATTAATGGAGCTCGCATGATAATGTCACTCAACTTATAAGTTAGCCAATGACAGTCAACTTGATGAACCGGCACTGCTAGCCACGCCCTTTTGTGAAATACTGTGCTTTTCGGACTGAAAAATGTATTTACATAAATCTGCATTTAAGTCAATATAGAGAATTATTCTCTGAGAGCTCTCTATGGTACCCATAATACAATGTGATACATTTTTATTGTTTAAAATCTCTGGTTTCACACTCTATACAGGCCTGGGGAAAGGTGGAGAATGTCATTGGTAACCTGCCTAAATTTCACAGAGCCATCCCCAATATTGAATAATTTTCATTGACTGACGAGAGGACGACCTTTCACATTCACTCGGTGGTCTTCAAAGGGCATACACAGGATACATGAATCGATGTTTACGATGAGGTTGGCTTACGATCAGTTCAGCCTTCCTATTTCCTATTTCTGAGATTGAGATCAGCAATGAAGAGATATGCAGTTCCATGGAATATGCCCTTCCCAAAACATCCCATGGCAGACTGGATAGACCCTAATAGGTTCCCACAAGGGATGGTAACGTGTATTCATAACTCTTGTAGGGAGGACTTTGGAGGAAATTGCCAGGGGAGGTAATCTGGGAGAGGGAGCTGGAATGGTTTGGGTTAACTCCAGATTGGGAAAAAAGTTGGTAAAATCGAAATGTAGCATCCAGGAATTTATCACACCAATATATTAATTTCAAATTGACCCACAGAACATATGCCACACCATATAGGTGATTCAAAATTAAGGTAATTACAACTCCAAACTGTACAGTATGTAAGGGCAATGCCATAGGGACTGTTTTTCACGTGTTTTGTCCAGTCGTCCATTCATTTTGGGGGTCATGTCTGCTCTGTGCTATGTAAATTAATGGGAGTTTACTTTAAGCCAGATGCCTGCCTATGTCTGCTGAACAATGATTCTTTTCACAATTTTACACCGACGCAGTGAACAATTCTCCTGGCGGACCTTACCACCGCTATCTTGCAGCTCCGGATAAGCCCAGACATTGTGTTGAAGAAATATTGGATACTCACTTTACAATATATTTTGAACTTAGAATGCACTACTGCAAGACTAAATGGGGCTAAGCCTTCAGTGGTGCAGGCTTGGGCAGGAAACCCCACAGCTATCAAAACCTTTCTTTTGGGTTAAGCCTTTTATAACTGTTTGGAATTTGTATATGGCCCCCCAAAATCATGCTTTTATGTATTTTTATGCCAAGAGCTTTTGATACAAGGCCACTTTATGGTGCTGCTAATGTAGTGTTAACTGTAATGATGTTTAGTGTTTAGTGCTTAGTGTTTTTGTTTTGTGCATTTGTATTAGTTATTAATGCACTGAAATGTCATCCCCTTGTATAAAACTGCAGTGGAGTTAATTGTACAAAAACATTTGTTAGAGGTGATGGCAATAAACAATGATCCATGAGAGCAGGCTGAAACATGTTGAAGGGTCACGGGGAGGGAGAGAAGGAGGCGCACTCTTTTTTTGGACTGGGCCACAAGGCAAGATTTGCCAAAAGGGAAAAATCAGCACATTCCAGATGCTGTTCTGTGCTGAAAAATATCCCTGACAATCCATGTACTTGGTTTATCTGTGCATAAACAAAGCCAAGGGAATTTCCTGCTCCAAGTACACCACAGCCACAAGCCAGGGGTGTGGGGGTGGAGGACCTTACACCAGGGCCCTCTGAGGCCAATTACTAAAGCCTCATCATCATTTTGTGTCATTATGATAATTCAAGGGAACATACACATACTGTAAGATGATGGTAATTTAACAGCTCCATAATACAAAAACAACTGTGATTTGTTTTGCTGCTCCACCTTCCCATAAAACAATCATCACCAAAAATAGGAAAGTATTGTTTTTAAAATATATTTTTGGATTGTTAGGCGCTTCCTGCAAAACAACACCAGCAACATAATTTGATGGCGTATGTAATCATTTCATAGTTACCAATATTGTGACAATTATAATATTTAGTCTCAGAAATATTAAAAAACTAGTGAAAAAATGTAGATTTGCAAGCCACACCTTTGGTTTGGGAATAGAGTGGGTGTTGAAGAAGAGGTCTAACTTCACAGCCAGGCTGAACATGCACATCCTGACCTCTAGTGGGAGCTATTGTTGGTCTTGGAGGAAAGATTATTGATGACTGCTGAGCTGAATGTGGAGGACAGATAAGAGGAATAGGAAACTACAAAGAAACAGACATACTGAGTGTGTGTGTATGCCATGCCTTCATGTGTGTGTGTCAATTAGTGTGTGTATGTGTGTGCTTGGTTGAATGTGTATGGGGAGGCTGGTTGCATGTACATATTCATACAGTCACGCATGCTCCTGCACACACAAACACACACGCACACGCTCGCACGCGCAAAGCTCTAGGGCTTCTCCATCACTGCATTTGCAATGAAATGATCCTTGAAACATCTGGTTTAAGGGTCCCAGACATCAAGGAATTGATTTGTAGCTGGACTAAATGTTTATCTAAAAAGAAAAAAAAACTGATTTGGGAGGGAAGCTTGGAACTTAAAACTTTATTAGTACTGTCAAAAAAATCATTTAATGAAAAAAGAAACACTAAATATGTCTTTCCACATTTCTTGCAGTACTGTTGTTAATACATGTAAAATTTATAGCAAACTTTTCTTTTTTTTAGCATACCAGCATACTCAGGTCAGAGTTTTTGGAGAACAAAGGTTTTACACCTCCACAATGCCTCTTGATAGTCACCCTGAATCAAACAAAAAACAAAAGACGGGTACAAGGAAATACTTAATACAAAATGTTTATATAAAAGCACTGCACCTGTAACTACACCATCCCATTGATTCCGAGGGATATTACCATTAACTGTTTACACAAATGGAAGAAAGTCATCGTTGACCCTAAATGGTATGTACATAAAGCTTAAGATACCACAGAGTCATGTCGCATCTACCGTACAGTGACAACATTGTGACAGGAAAAAACAGAAATGCATGCAACCCCCTTTTTCTCATCCCATAGAACTGAACAGTGCAAAAATGTAACAAAGGAATATACCTAAATCCTCATTATTGAAGCATGGTGAATTAGAAAACCAAAAAAAGTACAAACCAAAAACAAATCAAAATGCTAAAATCCAGAAGGCACTGATTTTGGTACATGAGGTTAAATGAATTTTTAGTCATCACATGCATTGTGTCCTGTCTTGACCAGAGGACACCTTGTCGTATTCAAGTACCTTCATGGTGACTGTGGGTTAATAAATTAGAAGCTGTGAACTGCCCTGCAGTTGCAATGTGATTGCTGAATCAATTTGTAAAAAAGTTAAAATACCCATACACATTAAAATATCGTACAGTTGTGGAATATCGAACATATGCTTTGAGACACTGACCTGACTGTTTCTGCGTTAATTTGTGGGTTGGGGGACTTGTAAAAAAACGAAAAACATTAAAATAAAAATATAAACCCATACTGCATTCTATTTCTTTTGGTGAAAATGCACTCTTTGTTATCATTTTCTCATTCCCTTTATAAAGAACTTCAAACATCAAGTTTTGTTTCTTTTTTCCCCCACTGAACAACTCAGTTTCAGGACATGCCTAATGCTTCGTGGATCATGGGCAACACATTCTTTAGAGATTCTTGTGACATTTCACAATTGCTGTACATACAACTTCTTTATACAATCTTTACTTACACGGGCCTTACGTCCTGGCAATATGTCATAACAGTTGTGGTGTTCTGTGACCTTTTTTATGGAACAAGGTCTAAAACTAACCTGAGAGGGTATAGATCCAAACACAGCACCAAGTGGTGCTTTACTGCATCAGTCCATATTTAAAGGCTTTAGACATGGGGGGTGGCTGCATTCAAATCAGATACAGTATGGACAAGCAAAATCACCAGCTGGAAGGAGTACTTTGGTAATTGTCGGCTGCTTGTTGTCTTTGGCTTTAACTTGGCATTTAGTATGCCATTGGTTTTAACTTAGCGTCTGATTGGTCAGAAAAGGCACAAAGGGAAAACCAGAGGGAGATTCTACCCGAGACTCTACCTAGCGACATAAGCCAGTGCTGAGCCCGTCGCCAGCCCCCGCCCCAAACCCCTCTGCCGCGCGTTACTTTGTTATCGATGTCCCTGTGTCCTAATGCAATTTATTTAAAAAATGGGTTCAAAATGATGTGTGTTAAATGTGGCTTTATTCAGAAAGGTAGATTTCTCCTTCATCCTTTTTTAACGTGAGGGTGGATAGACTGAATGTTCACTGACCGTCAGAGGGAGTGAACACAAACCAATCTACAAGGCAAGCCAAAAGCGCAAACCGGTGCGCCTGGAAGCCCAGCTGCTGTGCTCTAAGCCGTGACATTTTGGGCACCCTCAGTAGTTGGTTTCACGACTTTCTCGAATGGGAATTTGTTTTTCTCTTTTTCGTTTTCTTTTTTTTTTTTTTGCTGTCCAGCAACAAACCACAAACCTCTTCAATGGAAGCCCAATTTCAAATAAATACTGTTTTTCGGTGTAAAAGGAGAGACGCTTTTTTTCTTCTTCTTCTTCTTGTTTTTGGGAAGCCTTCGTTTGCGCTCATTGGAGTGGGTGGGGCCTCTTCGCTGGTCTCACGGTCTCCTTTCGGGGCATGGCGGGGGGCGCGAGGGAGGCGGGACAGGGGGACCAGGGGGGGTTCGGACTGGGGGTGGTCCGTGGGGCGGTCCGTGGGGTGGGCTTTTGGGTGGTGGGCTCATGGTGGGCGGGCAGCTTTGTGGAGGGGGTGTGGTGGGCTGCATCAGGGGCTGATAGATGGGCGGGGGCGGAGCAGAGTGGGCTCTTGGCGGTGCCCTAGCTGCCTCCTCTTTCACTCGCGTGAAGTTAATACATCGACCCTGCAGGGAGAGAGAGAAAAACAGAACCCGACGTCACCAACAAAGAACAGGCCACATCGCAGGGCGTGTGAATACAGGAAGCGTTCACATGCATCCGAGGACACTTCACATAAAAAAATCTGCAGCAGCCACAATAACAGCACAAAATGATTTGCAGTTTGCCAATCTGAATATGCGTATGTCTATGGCTACTTCACCAATCCCATGGGGGCTGTGCGTTCAGAACGCTCACCACACTGGTCCATTTTATGCACACGGTTGTCAAGGTGACAAAGCCCGCCCCCAAATGTGACTCTTGACAAATCAGTCATAGCCTCTCCCCCCAACCCCCCCACAGTAACTGATCATAATAGAGTGCCCATCCCCAGCTGCATATCCCTCCATGTTACTTAGGAGACTGTTTAATATCGTATTAAACCAGACAAGCAATTGCCCACTTCCTAATCCACCCCCTGACTCAATCCTCTCACACTCAAAGCACACACACACATACACACATACAAAGCCACAAAGGGAGAAAATCAATGAGAAAAACCGAGGACACATTCCATGTATCCTGACTTGTAAATTATGCAAGACGAAGAAGAAGGAGGGAAACTAAGAATTGGATCCCTCTGGTGACCACGCTCTGTCTGTCTGAAACCACTCTGACATTCCATTAAGTCGTTAGGAGAGAAAAAGGGAAAAAAAGAAACAACCAAACCATAAGACACGAGTAACCGCCTCTTGAAAATACATCTCATCACTCCTCGTCTCTGCCGTACTGAGGAACATAGATCTTCACGAGGAGCGCATCGTGACAATAGCAGAGGCCTAACAGAGGGAGTTCAAGGTTTCTGCGCCTTTGTAAAGTGTACAGATAAAAGAAAGACAAAGACAGCTTTCAAAGGGGGGTGGGGCTGGCTCTGATCGGCAACAATTAGAACTGGGACGCGAAAATAAACCTGTCATATTTGCACCGCAGTGTGTTTGATGTGGCCTTTTTGAAAAGTCTGAACTCAGTGGTTGTCTCAGCTATATATTATCTCATGTCACCAGCAAATATCGTGTCGCGAGGACATTAGTCTTGACTCCTCAATTAAACAAATAACAAATAGCCAGCCAGTGCAACTTAAGTGGAAAAAGCTGTGCAAATCGTCGAAAGGAAAAACACACATCTTTTCCACACAACTGAGAACTGGAGGAGGGGCATGAGCTGAGAGGGAAAAGAACACGGGAGATGATGACACCCTAAAAACCATCACTGCCCCTCAATACACAGAGCCCCCCAATCTGCCTCACAGCACAGCACCCCCTATCTGCCGTGAAATGCACAGCACCCCCTAACTGCCACACACCACACAGCACGCCCTATCTGCAACACACCACACAGAACCCCTTATATTGCCCGAAATCTCATAGCAGCCCCCTATCTACTACAAACTATGCAGCGACATCGAAGCCACATATTGCACTGTGGTGAGAAAGGGAAAGTGAGAGAGAGCCAGACAGACAGATAGAGAGATCGCCTCATGACATCTTACAAGGTTATTTAAGGGAGCATGTGTTGCCTCAGTCAAACAGCAACACCATTGTGAACAGAATTGAAGTAAATGTGGAGTAAATCAGATTGCTCCCAAAGCTATGGAGATGGAATTAATTGCTCTTTTTTATGGGGACATAAAACATGGCTTTGAGTCCCAGGTCTTGGTGAATGGTGTCATTGAGGGAGTCGTGGTTGCCATGGCAAACTCAGTGGTGGCAAAATAGCACACTGAAGCAGGGCGAGTATCAGAGATGTGGCTACAATGTCTGACAGCAACTCTGAGACAGGGATGATAAATCAATGTCCAGAGCAGTGACCAGTAGAATTCTGAGTGTAAGATATTGAGTTTTCCTTGGTTAAAACGTCCAACAAATTTAATCAACACATAGGCTAAGATATTCAGAAACATTTCTTTTTTTCTGATTTGACACATCTAAATATGCTACTCTGTTCATGGTTTCGGACTACTGAAACCCTTCAGTTGTTCACTGACTTGCTTTAAAGCAGAGTTGGCAACATCCTTTTGTTCCTTCCCAGGCTGAATGCTTCTTGGGTGAGGAATGCCAATAAAAACGTTACTGAAGTTTTTTTTCCGCAAATGATGCATAATTTGAACTGGCATCTGGAACGATTCCATCGCCAAGGGGAAATCTTAATCTTTCTCCAGAGAGGGGTAGGGGGTTACTCTTTCAAAATCGGACGGCAGAAATATCACTGTTTTTGCACACTTTGGCAAAAAAAAAAAAAAAATACTGTTTCTGAAATCATTTTGTGGAACCGAGAGTGTGCCTGTTCAGGACTGCAAAATCTATGTATGTGCCCAAAGTAATATCGTTAGAAATGCAACTGACCTGCCTGGAGAGTTTCCACATGTCTGTTTCTTTTCACTTTCAGTGCTTGTGACGTGAGGCAGAGTTGAGATTTTTTTGGCACTCGTGTGGTGCCGAACGTTGGCAAGGCATTCTGGGATTGTGTTGAGTTTGAGTGACTGAGATGAGTTATTCGGCGGGGGGTGGCTCACCTGATCTCCTGGTTTGGGCCTCATGAGAGACACCTGATCGTACCCACGGCGAAACAGGGCCCACAGTGCGTCCAGTTTCCCCTGAGGGAGGAGAGGGGAGAATGTGAGCCCGGAAATGAAACCAAAGAGGGTGGAGTGTAATGGCGGTCGCTGCAGTGTGCGTGAGCTTTCACCTGGATGGGTGTGTACCACTTCCTGTCCTGGGCCTGCCTCCTGCCTCCTGACTTCCTGGGTTTGGGTTCAAAGGGCTCAAACTCCTGGTCGGGCATTTTGACCACAGCGTTCTTGGGCTTCTCCAGCTTGGCTCCCTCCTCTGTGGAACCCTTCCCTCCCCAACGCACCTACAGGGGGCAAGGATTACTGTGACTGGATCCTGAAATCTGATATGGGTCCCTCGTGTTCGTGTTTGTGTGTGTGTGTGTGTGCATCTGTGTTTGAATCCATATACGTGTATATGTGTGTCTGTATTGTGTGTGGAATGGAATCAATCAACATTTATCCTTAACATCGACTCACAAATAAATGCAAGTGTTCGCTCATTTTCTTAACAAACAGCATGATGAGCTAATTTAGGTGATAACTGAACATGAATTTCAGTAAAGGACAAATGTTGATTGACTCTGAATCTAGAAGGCCTGTACATGTGCATTTCTGTATATGTCTGCCTGTGTGAGTGTGTGTGTGTGTATGTGTACTTGTGTGTGTGTACTCTAAAGCATCCCTGTGCATTATATTTACACTGTCATATGGAAGGCAAGACCAGCGCTGATATCTTAGAGGTGAACGTGCAGAGGGCGTGTCTGTGTGCGGTGTCAGACAGCAGTCTGCATTACCTCCATCCTCTTGATGCCCCCGACTCCTCGCCCACCATAGTAGGATGCGTCCACGGTGGGCCACTTCTTCTTGGGCATCCCGTCCTCATCGTCCGATTCCTGAACAGGGACATTGTCGATTGGCGCCCAAACATGAACTTGCTTACTACAATGGAGTCAGTTCCGATGCCCAGCAGTGTGGTGTAGCGGTTAAATAATTGGGCTTGCAACCTAGTAGTTACAGGTTCAAATCCAGCTATGTAAATGTATAAAAAGGCATCAGTCACATAGTCATTGTGGGTTCAAAGCCCAGCTAGAACACCACTCCTGTACCTTAGGGGAAATCACTTCAATTGCCCCAGAAAAACTCCAGCTGTATAAATGAATTACAGAATGCATGTTAAAAAACTAAATTCAAAGTACTTTGAGTTGCCCCAGAAATGTGGGCGTTTGCAAAGCACAATAAATGTTGTAATGCAATCCAAAAAAGGCCATCTGTAAAGGAACAGGCACTTGAGAGAAAAGACCATTAGTTCACAGCTCTCTGTGTAGGTGGGCATTCAGAGAAAGTACGTTGACTAAAGGGGCATTCTAACGTGCTACAGCTGCAACAAAAGAAAGGACTGGTCGGACTCTTGAAGGGACACATTCATGCGCTTGGGCAGTGTGCCGTGTGCGCTATAAAAAAAAAAAGCAAGACGATGAGGGAACTTAAGCCTCGAGCCTCTGACAGATTAAAAGCTCTTTTGCCTGAGAAGCCCTGTTTCAGAACCAGAACCATTCATTCCGTCTGTCAAAAAAATGCGACAAAGGTCCTTTATTTGAAATCAGGCTCCAGGGCAGCTTGGCCCTAACCTCTGGGGGGAAAATCACAAAACACAAGAGGGCTATTATGGCGCAGATCTTATCGAAAGCACCGCTATGTTCTACAGACTGGCCACCTCCGTGCCCCTCTTTCCACTGGAGGAATCCACGCTGTGACCAGCTGACCAGCTCTTCTCTCTGCAAACATCTATGCCACTCTGGCATGTTCATCGCAGGCCCAATTATAAGGCCATTTGTGCAGTTCCCCATAAAGCCAACAGAATCAAACAGATGAGTCACTGTCTCCTATTGCTTACTGATATGACTCAAGAAAACGTAAACATGCACTCGGCCGGGAGAGACAACCCTCCAAACAAAGACCAGAATAAAACGTAACGTCAATGTTCTCGTGTCAATGTGGGAGCTGCTTACATTTTATTCCAGTTTCACTGACACGACACAATAATACAAGGAAAACAGGGAATGCTAACTCGTTTTGGCAGACGTCTACTCAAGATTGTAGCAAGAGGATTGATAAATGCCTTGCGGGCACCATTATGCACACTTTGATGTGTGCAATGATGGACAGACGAGATAACAGGTGTGTGGGTTGGGGGTGTCGGCGGGGACTTACTGGAGCGGGGGGAGGGGGAGGAGGAGGCTCTTTGATCACCTGCAGAGACAAATGTAGATTTAGAAAATCCCACAATAGTACAGACTCAGCATTAAAGCCTGATGTGTAAGCCAGTATGGGCTTGCCATTGGCTCTGGTGAAGAATTTATACAAAAAGAGGTCTCCCAACTTTACAGAATCTACTGACTCAGGTTTTTAATGTGCGGTACACCAATACCTTGTTGTAACATGTCAGGATAATTAATACTTAGAATCAAAACTATTTGAGCTGAAAGAGATATATTGTGTATCGTGTTTTTTTTTGCTGCAGCTTCAAATTTTGCTACCATATTAATAAAATGTAATAGCTAATATAATGCTCATGGAATCTAATAACTATTATATAATTTTATTGCTGAAGATTAGCTCTGACAGCTGCTTCATCTCTTTTCCAGCTCTGATAACCGCCTTTGAGTAAGCAGGCACTGCTCTGCGTGAGTGTGCAGTTTCTTGGGTACCGTGAATTTATGGGTAGCTGGAAAGAATGCTACAACCAAAGACCGATCATTCTTTTGCACTCTGGATATCAAGACCTCACTGTCGGAGGATGTATGAAAGCGGCAAATTTGAAATTGGTTCCGCATACTGTCGATTAAAATGAGCTAAAAGACAAACGTCCCATTGACACTTGGAAGTATGTTTTCACACAGAGTTATTAATACATGGATTCTCTTATAGGGCTCATATTGGAAGCAGAGATCTTTGGAATGTACAGGCTTGACACAATGCTGGATGCACTATAGACTATGCGTTCTCAAACCCAAAAGTCCAAGACCCATTTAAGGAGTGAATACATTTTCTGTGACCAACTCCTTACTAAGTTGTAGCCTATATACAGTATATATTCAAATATGGAAATAAAATAGTTTTTGTATATATATATATATATATATATATATAACAACAACCTGCATATATACTCACTCTTATAGTGTTTAGTTTGATTATGAATGACTATGGAAGGGGTATCTGTATCTCCCGACCCACTCTAATCCCTCTCCCGACCAAGAGTGAAGGCTGGTCCATGCTAGAAATGGACTCCGCGGCCCAGGCGGTGTGTGCGTTTGCGCACCATCTCCGCAAATGTTAAGTGATTTGAATTTTAAGAATTCATGGTTCTTGTGGTCAACGTGGCTAGCGCAGATGGAAGGTGTCCCACACACTCTGACACGATAGTTGGCAGTAAGGAACAAGTTATGCATCATCAGTACGAAAAGATAATACAGAAAGAGATTATGGCAACGAATGAAATGCCTTGGGGGTGTTTTGATCATTTTTTGTGTTTTTTTTTGTTTTGATCTCTCCAATCTCTTTACAGGAATTTGCAGACACGTGAATAACTTTGTAATTGCGGCATGGGCAGTCATACAAATGTGGGTACTTGCGTAACTGCTAGACTGTCTTAGAAAGGTTCCATGGTGTTATTTCCTGAAAGCTGTTGTGCATTTCTGGTTCTTTCCTAGACAGCCAATCATTGCAATGCAGCCTCTGCGATGGCGGCCGATTTGTTAAATTTTTTGGGAGGTGCACCATTCCACGCTCAGACCCAGTGCAGATCCTTTGTGCACAGTTGCGGACACCGCAACTGCACAATATCGCCGTTGACACCACCTGGGCTGTGTAATCCGTTTCTAGTATGAATCAGGCTTTAGGGAACCACTGCTCTAGACTGTACCTTAAATGGCCGATATGAGCTGGAGGGCCTTTCTTTTCCCTCTTATAATCTTATGCAGAAAAATAATGAGGGGGACCACTTACCACAGTGCAACATAGGGGCCAAAACCACCACATAAACAGGAGGGCCAGCAGCAGGAAGAGCACCAGCAGTGTGATGAGCAGGATGGTGCCATCAAACTGCAGAGGGGAAGACAACAGCCTCGACGTGAGCAGGAGCCGGAGGCCATAAATTGCACGGGCCAGTAAGAGTAGGAGGAGAGAGAGTGAGGCCAGGACTCCTGTTAAGTTCTTTGATTCGCGATTCCTGTTCAGATAAGGCTAGTTTTTTTTTGTCTTCTCCTTTTTTACACTGTGGTGCCTGTGAGCTCTGTTTAGAGTCAGTGTGAAAGCCAGGGGCTTTTAAAAGGGTGGGTAACCTCACGGGGCTCGCTGTTAGGCATCAGATCGAGAGAGAGAGAGAGAGCGGAGGAGGAGGAATAAAACAAAGGGGAGGAAGGCCATGGCAGAGACAGAGGAAATAATACAAAACATGGAATTAATAACCAATGTCATCGTGTGGGCGTATCAATAACATTTACTGATGCTTTACTGCCATGTACTGTTGAAGTACAAAATGAACAGATCAGGAACTCTGCTGTCTGCTTGTAACTTGGTGGCTACACTGGACTAATAACCTGCTAGTACAGTATCTAGCTAGAATAAATAGGGGATACATTCAAGCAAGGGGTTAAAGAACTAATTCAATGTGTACCCAATCATTGTGTGAAACCACAACCATGTGTCTGATCTGCTCTTGCAAGGGTGAATGCAGGAAGGCAGTCTCTGGACAATACTTACACACTCAGTGCTGGTGATGTGAACAGAGCTGGTAATGAAGGACAGGCCATCGTTCATGCTCACCTGCAGATACACAACCCTGTGAGAGAGAGAGAGAGAGAGAAATCCCATCATTTCCATCACAAGCACTAAAAAGGTTCAGCCTCGCCTTCGCCTGTTATGCAGGGCTTCTCCACCCACGGGCCCCAAGGACCACGTTTCCGACCAGCCCTCCAGTTAACACAGAAAGTGCCGAGGACGTTGGGTAACATTCCAGTTAAGATTCCAATTTGTTTCTGAGATAATGTTATGGCGAAAACGTTCCCCAACCAGTGCTCTGTCATAGTCACAAAAAATGTTCCAGGCATGAAATTTTCCGTAGAAAAATGCGAATTATTTTTTGAACAAAATAACACAACTGAATAACACTCTAAGAAGTCTATTAAACTGGACAAATTTATGCATTGGGAATGTTTACCCTAAAAATTTAATTAAATCATTGTGACATTTGGAAGTTAGTCAATGTTGCATGGAAATCTTTCTTACAATGGAATGTTTACCCTAACTTTCCAGTAATGTTCTGGGAACCACAAATTATTAGCTTAGTTTCAACTGGATGCATTTTACTCCACATCTCAGGAAAAAGGAACAATAATACGGCCAAAATGCAGCAACACCGCAAAGTTGCGATTTCCTGAACTTCCACCAAACGTTTGCAGGTCATTAAAACACAAATGAAAGTAACAATTACGCCAATATTAAGTGGGATCAGAGCTGTAAAATACCAGCTTTTCAATCTCTTACTCTTTCAGAACTGGGGGGGAGACATACTAATGTCTCTATTTAGATATTATCTCTGTGAATCAGTCAGGGATTGTTTGATGATTAGGGTCCGGATGATAAGCAAAATTGCTGTATCCTGGACTCTCCGGGATCAAGATGAGAGACCCCACATTGTGTTCAGTATAAATAAATAAATTAGAGCCCATAGCTATGTTCATAAAATATTTTTCATCCAATATGAGGCTAAAGTTCCAAACATTTCAGCATACTGCCATCATCTGTGAAATGGTGTTATATACTATATTTTAAATTCATACAAAAAAAGCTTTTGCTGAAGGGGGTTACGCACGGATCTGGTTTTGGTACATCTGGGGCATAGCACAATTGACATATGAACAGGGCACGGATAGTCTGTGCTCTCCTGAATTTATTGAGGATGTTGCAGAGGTTGGGATGGGCTCACGAATGCAATTGGGCCTCCCAGATCGGTAGGAAAAAAAAAGTAAAATAAGGGATGAAAGTTGTCATCATGTCAAAAGATAACAAAAGGAGACAAGCCCTTGATGGTGTCTGCTGCATTCCCCTCAGATATTTTATCAGTGCGTGCCTTACATGCAATCTGGAATTCTTTTCACCGGCATCCAGGGTGGCGTTGGCCTTCTGCAGCCCAAACAGATCCCATCCTGACACCATTAAAGGCATGTAGCATCAGGATCAAATACAAAACCAGCACACCTGAAAATCCCTGCATGACTTTTCTTTTGTGGTTAACTGACCACCAGGGAAAGGAAAGCGCAGCTGGATTCCAGAAGTCGTTTAACTGATAAGCCTCATCCAATCTGGCACGAGAAAGGCTGGAATCTGGAATCCTGTGAATGGGTTCAGCAGATGCCACTGTGCCAAGAGGCAAGCTGCAGACTCCGTTCTCGACCACGAGGAGAGGAGATGGAATCAGGGGAAGGGATACGGGCACTGGGACCATGTGTGTGTGCGGACGAGCATGTGTGGACAAGACCACAAATCCAGCCAACAGTGCTACCGGTACACTGCAGAGAAGGCATGTGTGGAGACAGCGAGAGAGAGAAAAGGAGAAAGGGAGTTGGTCTGGGACAGTGCAATTAGGGTTACGGTTTCAGGAACTGGAGGGGTGGGAGGAGAAAGGAGGGGCGAGAGGAGAGCGAGAGGGAGAGCGGGCAGGGATTTGTGGGGGGAGGGAGAGACGAGGCTCGGCGGTTGAGGAATAGAGACCACGGAATAGTTGTGCTGTGGGGAGGGGGGGGCGGGTATGCAGAAAGGGATTGTGGGATTGGGAGATTTTTCAGGCTGTACATCTGAGATCTATAATGGCCTTCCTCCCTGATGAATCATTTAAACCGTCTGTCAGTGGTTAGCGTACAGATCTTATCTAACAAAGCAAAATTGTCACCAGTTCAACTTTCTGCCACAGCACATCTTTGACAAATCAAAACTACTAAGAACACCAAAATTTCTTATCTGCAGTGATTAAAAAAACAAGAGTCCTGTACCTACACAACTGCGTATTTAATAATGGTGGAGTCAAGGAGGAGAACTGTCAATCTCTGACTCTCACATTTACAATGCTGTGTCCAGTTCTGATCATCACACGAAATAAAGGACATAAATTCTCTTGAAAAAGTACAATTTTCAAGAAAGGCAGCAAGTGTTTCTGGTTGTCAAACTTCTAAGTTGGTGTCTGAAGAAAAAAACACAAGAGTCTTGGGCCTGGATTCAGTATTACTTTTGTCCTTGCCATGTAAATATCACAAGTATAATACAGTAAAAATGTTAATTTTCATGTTTCGACAAGTCATACTTAAAACAGTAAGAATACAGAATATTACAAACACATATGGCAAAAGGCTTACTGCATTAGGCAATAGTTCTTGTTCTTGTTCAAAATAATGACAAATATAAGATTATGAAAAATGGTTTGATGTATTATAAAGATAATACAGTATATCAAAATATGACAAAACTCAAATGACAGATGCAGCTCCCACAGTGACAGCAGCACACATGAATGATACCCTGAGCCCAGATACAGTACATTCCTGTCCAAAACCTTTTGTGGAACTGAGGGCTCTGACTGATGACCGTTTGAAGCTGCAGTCTGATAAATGTGTATCTCTGGGGAGCCAATACAGATATCCAAAACAGCAACGAGGAAACTTAGCCACAGAGAAAAACAGCACCACAACATATGAATCAGCAGCTCTCAGCTTAACATCCTGATAACAGCGCCAAAATGGGATAAGTGTTTTATTCTGATTCACAGACAACACAGCGCGATTTTTAAATTAATCATTTCATTACACAGATTAGTCCATTTGGCGCACAGACACGGCTATTTTTTACAACTGATAACTGCACAGGGCTCCTGCGTGGCTCCCAGGCCGTTTAAATCCAGTTGACATTTTTGACAGCCATGATCGCTGCACGCTACACAGTGTGTCGATGCCAGAACTGCGCAACTCAAGCGACTTCAGGACAATGGCCCCACAGGTTAGTCCTTGAGCACTTAACAGGTTCTTATCCAAGAAAGACAGAATTTGTCAAGCAGCGCAAAGGAACCAAACCAAAGCAGGGGAAAAAAGTTGCATGATGACAGTGACCGTGACAGTGACCATGAACTGTTTAACAGAATACAATTTTTTTTTTGTTGTAAATCCAGTAAAATGTCCCTTTGCTGTGGAAGCCATGTCACAGCTGATGTGTCCCTGCTCTTCCCCTGAGTGACTGAGTGTCCCATGTTGCACAACCATAATGGTGTTAAGCCTCCAGACCCATTTTGACACATACAGTAATCTCCAAAATTATTCACACCCTTGATAAAGACAAGCAAAACATGTTGTATAAAATAAACAACATAGGTAATGAGCTATATTGTATGCTCATATTTGTGAACATATGTTGTGGTGAATAATGTTAGAGTTGACAGTGATGATCCCCAGACAATATTACATAATAATATAATCCAGAGTGAATTGGGTTTTCCAGACAGGGAGAATACCTGTGGATGGGGATACTGTAGAATATTTGAAACTTGACAGGCCCCCCAGCAAATGCATGACAGATCAGAAGGAGCTGCTGGATTTCATACCCTGTACTTATTAGGAAACCACAGGTAAAAAATGTATTTCGAAAACCGCGGGTAGCTGACTGTATTAAATATTGTACTATTGTTAAAAAATGAAAACCTAAGTACAAATGCACCAGTAAGGACACTCTTGAGTTTTCTCAGTTTTAAAAAACCCACAGGAAGCTGACTGTATTAAATATTGTACTATTGTTAAAAAATGAAAACCTAAGTACAAATCCACCAGTAAGGACACTCTTGAGAGTTTTTTCAGGATCAAACAATCTTAGCCACAATCTCGGGTTCAATTCAAAACTTCAAGCCTAACCTGAAACCGCCAAAAAAAAACAACAACCAAAAAACGAAAAAACTGTGCCAACTTTGTGCTCACAAAAATGTTGCTGTGTGTGAGACTTTAACCAAATTATACTTGCTTAGCTGCATGGAGTCCATATCCTGATAAAACAGCACACAGCACAAAGCACAAAAAGTGCCACGTTGGACAAAAGCCTACAATTCTGCTGCAGGGGCTATGGTCCACTTTCATTAAGCAACATATAAAAGCTCAAACATTCCCAAGAATTCTTCCCGACAAGAACACGGCTGACACATTCCCCAAGGCGTCTGCAGCCTGCTGAACAGATAGCCGCACATTTGGCTCTGGCTGGCCACTGGGGGCTCGGTGCTGTCAGACCCGAAAAACACAAGCCAGACATGAGGGCTTCTCCAGGCGTGCTTATTTTGAAATGGTTCTGCTCATGGACCTGAGTCGAGTCACACCAGCTGTTCTCTGTGTAAGGCTAATTGAACAGTCACCTCAGACTTCCGTAGAATACAGCAATTGTCCGTCAAAGTGTGGGGAGAAACTGGCTCTTGAAAAGAATAACTGGCAATGATATTGGTCCTAGTTTTATCAACAAAATGTGATTTATTTTTCTTTTTAGCAAACTGGAAAAGTTCACGTCAATGTTTCACAGTATTGTAATAAAAAACAATGAAGCAGTAATCAACTGACAGACACTTACTTCCCAACTTCCTCTATGACCGGTGCTGGGCACAGTAAGTACGTGTCTTCAATATCAGCAGGCTTCGTATCTAGAGAGAGAAATATGCATTGGCATGGCATTTTGATAAGACGCATGTGCTGTTATCACCACCTTCCATGAGGCTTACATGAAAATTCAATTTTAAAGCAGTAAAGATAAATGCAGACAAATGTTCTTGCACTGAAATTATTTTATTATGCTACCTTTCCTGAAACAAAAAACAGTGAGTTCAAAGGTTCTTTATGGTTGCGAACATTAATTTGCATTGACATTTTACTTATCTGAAGGATTCACACAGGAATGAATTCCAATGTGCATAGCATGAATCATGCACATAGGAGTACTCACTGATAGTGACTGTGTCGTTGACCTTGAAGCTGCACAGGACCTGGTCAATGTTTCTGGCGTGTAAAAACCCATTCCCTCTCACTACCACTTGAAACGACTCTGAAGATGAATGGAAAACACTTGTGAAAAAGACAAATCTATTTAAAATATATGCAGATACCTTTTTACACATGAAATAAAGTAAGTCTTTTTTATATGTTAAAATATATTTATGTTTAGAACTACACTTATATTGTAGAATATGCACAACCTTTATGTGGAAATAATAGTGCCAATTCATATATATAACACATATTTGAACATCTATTGCTTACATATTGGACTAATGGATTTAATATTTGAACATACAGTATTAGTTGTTTGGGAGGGAAAATATAATGCATTCAAAATTAACCACCAAGCACCATTCTACATTTCCACAAAACTGCTTTACTGGCCAAACTGTAGCAAATAGTTCCACATTACAAAAAATATATTGTATATTGTATATTAATATATATGTTCACCCAATTTTGCCATTTAATCCTGAATTAATATAAAATGTGATATGATCATATAGGCACATAATCATGGCAAAGTAATGTGCTGTGTCTCTTTGTATAAAGGGCTCTGAAGGGGTAGGCCTATTTTTATAGGCCTTTGCTTCATATAAACATTTGTGTAAAATCATATGGAGATCATATAAGTATATGCAGCCATGCAGGTTATTTATCATCCTGTGTTATTTATTAAATCCTTAACCTTTAATTGCAACTCAATTCACAAAGGAGAAAGACAAAACACACAGGAGAGGTTGTTCACATATTTGTAGTCCTGTAGCTACTGGGACAGCAGGATCCCTGACCTGATCTCTCACAGTATCTCTCCAGGAGAAGAGCCCAATTGTTCACATTCAGGGCAGTCCAGGAGACAGATTTTTCCCAGGTGGGGCATTGTGGTTGTATCCTTTCAACAGGGTCCTTAACCTGAATTGCTCCAGTAAACAACCAGCTGTGCAAATCCCTAAAATGCAAGCTGTATAAGTCTCCACATATAAGGATGTCTGGTAAGAGAATAAAGGACAGAAATAACCATCAGCACTTTGGTGCTGGCAGGATGCCATGGCCGGGGATAACCTCCAGGTTTGTCTACCTTCAGGTTTGTGTGCGCTACAGAAGCAATGGCCCCTTCTAGAATTCTACGGCGCCACCTTCAGTCTGATACTGATGGCCCTGTGCGCCGTGTGGCTCAGTCCTTTCAGATTGGAGCAAACAGGGAGACGGCAGCACGCTGCACAACATCGAAAGAGGAGGCCCATCCCGACATACTGTAGCCACAGGGCATCGTAAGGAGGGGGAAAATGCCAAGCACTTATAAATGAAAGGGCGCAATGCTAAAAATGTGGGTTCAGTCAGCGTCGCATTCAGCGTGCAACTTGCAGCTCACTATTGTCACAGTGAGTTGCAGCACAGCTAACAACACATTACCAGGACAATTGAACAAAACAGCATTAAATCTTCCCCTATTCAAACATTGATGTATATATACTCAATATGCTTAATAACTGAAATACTCAAATACTCTCATTGCATTTATTCAATTGTTGATGGATATATAGAGTTTCGTTCCATATTTCATGTTTCACACCCCATTACATAAACATGTAATAATATGCAATTCCTGTTGCTGAACTGCCATGGCTAATGCAGGCTGTAAATAAACATGGCTGAAGTTAAAATGTCAAGTATAGAAAGACAAAACCAGTACTGACAACTGGTCATTAGTTATCTCTCTATCATGGATAGATGTCCACATCCTATCATTAACCGTTTTTCATAACATTACTGTGGGAAAGAGACTCCAGTTCTGAACATCGAAACCAATATGGCATACGATTCCTGAAGCTTGATCGCTTATCACAGGAAGTGACAGCACAATCGTTGTGACCAGTGGAACAGAAAACCAGCAGTCCTCTTACGGTCGTTTCAGCCTGGATGGTTCTGTCTGGCCTAGTTTGTCACAACATAGTTAGTAAAGATTCCACTATCCCATTACACTTTCCGTTCTTGGCATATTTTAACGGGAAACCAGCTACTTATTCAATAAGCTGCTCTTTGGTTGAGGGTAGAAAATGAATGCAGCCTGACATGACCTTATTGGCACGCTCAGTAGGAATGCACTCGAATGCATTACATTATCTCCATGGAAAACAGTCCCCAAGGATTCCTCTTTTTCCAGACATGGTCCATTTTCATTAGCCGCTGAGCTCCAGAGGGCACCCATCTGAACCCTGAACCCGATGAATGCAGCTCTAAATGAATCAGAGCTGGCAAAACCTTATTCACATCACAGCTTGCTTTGTTCCACTGGCAGAGACGTACCTGCTGCTTGAAGCGGTCCATAATTGTAACATTACGTCCTTAAACACGGAATTTCCATAGCGCGACAGGATTTTGGCGCCATTATTTTGGCTCCAATATTTCTTTATATTAGTATCGTTCAGATGGTTGCCATAACCAGGAGTGTACACTGGTTGACATCCCCACGTCTAAACACAGAATCAGGCCATCACAGCATAATACTCCGTAACCCTGAGCTGTGCTGGATATGGATGGAAGAGCCTTTAAATGCGACCGACCTACAATCTGGCCTGGATTCGATCAATATCTGTCCTCAACTCTGCAAATAAATACGAAACACAGTTGGGGAGTTCAGCCCACCCCCAAACTGCGTTTGTTAATAAGCAAGCTTGCTTGTGTTTGTCAGTGTTGATGACATCCAGGCCTCTGCCTCTGCCCAATGCTGGGGTCCTTACCTCCTGCGCAGATGCCGGAGGGCTCAGCTGCTAAAATCTCAATGCAGGATTTCTTGATGATCTGAAAAACACATGACGCAGGGGAAAAAATGGGTCAAAATGGAATTAATATTAACATCAGGTATATATTCATATTTTTAAAAATGTGTGAAATACATACACAATATGCAATTTTCAGAGATGTAATGCTATGCTTCAGTTGTAGAACACTGAAAATACCCTTTGATTTTACAGTACGTGCAATAGATACTACATTCATAACTTTACATGTATGAACGCTACAGTGATTTGCATATGTACGTACATATTTTTATGTGATTGTCATTCATTATATGTTTGATTCCCAATTATAATATGTGTAGGGGTGTCTCGATTCCAGCAAGACTAGGGTTTGTTTAATGGCCATATCTGAGCATATTTAGTATGTTATTATAATATATTATACAGTATTAATGTTTTGTTTACCGAGTCAATCATCCCTCTCAGAGCCTGAAATCCGCCCATCACAGGAAACACGTGTTCGATGGTGTCTGCAACGGTGGCCAGCTAGGAAAAGGATGAGCTGCATTATTTATTTAAACAAGCGGACTTCTTCCAGACTGGCTTCTCAAGTCACGAACACATGAATGACTTCAGTCAAATAAAAATAGACTATAGACACCTGATGAAATAAAGTTTGACTTCCAGAACCTTCCACAAGAGTTAGCTAAGAGTTTACTGGGGAAAAAATAATATAGCTATCACATATCTGCAGACACATCCGCTGCACACAACCAACGAGTGCCAACATTATGAGTAACACACAGAGGCATCTGGGACAATTTACCTTTTATTGTTAAAACAATTATGTTAAAATATATATATATATATATATAAAACCAACACAACCCTAGTTCCTTCTAGTTATCAACCACTGCATTATAGACAATTTCAGTAAAAATTGCATGTACATGCCCACACCTCACCACAAGTATATGGACGTTAGCCCAATGATCCAGACAAACACATTTCATGGTATAATATACTCTTCATAACACAGAACCTCTTTAACTGTCTTTATTATGGATCCCCAGGACCATGTTCATCACAGAGGCACATAGCTGTCTATACCCAGATTTGATCTCAAATCCCCAGTATTCTTACCTTATTAATCACGTTACTTTACCAAATGTATTTGTGGCAAGTGTGTTAACATGCTAATGATTTTGTGATTTTTTTTTAGAAACCCCCTATTTCCCAGACACACCTGCACCCTGTTTTTTTGGGGTGCATTTTAAGAGGTTGGGGAATAATTTTCCAGTTTAGGACTAGGTCCCTCTGGAAAATGGCAACTGTGAATCGCTCTGGGAACATCTGATGGTAAATTACACTATGCAAAAAAATTGATTGATTGATTGATTGATGTATCTTACCTGTGTCTCATTGAAGTCTTTCACTCCCACACAGTACACAATGGCTCCTAAAGATCTGGCTCTCTCTGCCTGGATATCGGTATAAGGAGAAAATTCACACCAAGTTCATCCAAACAGTGAGTGAAAAACACACAAGGCCAGAACGGTAACAGGCTTGTTTAACTGACCTCTTGCTGTGCAGCTATGAGTTGATGTTCATTAAGCTCCCCGTCAGTTAACGCAATGATGACACTTGCCGTACCTGTAAAGCAGATGTCAAAATAAAAATCTGTTTTTTTTTATACACAAGTATCCATGCTACTGAATGACTTTACCAAAGAGATACTTACCAAAGTTTTCTCTGTGTATTTGCTCATTTGCCTGAAATAATATATTTACAAACATCAGCATAGTAATAACATTAAAGAGAAAAACAGTAATACAAATAAATGAAGTGTAACAAAAAAGCCACTCTACCTTTTGCAACCCAAGATGCATGAAAGTGTCTCCACCCGGTATCTCCTTTTTCAAAACATTAAGCCTTTTTCGAATTTCCTCCCTTGAAAACAACGGAACATGAAGAACAGAAAAAAAATCTATGAAATGAATAACGCACCCACAAAATCTAGCCACTGATCATTACTACGTAAAAAATCTACACCCACTGCAGGCCTAAAACACACTTAAAGCTATATATTGTTTATGTAACAATTTCACATCAGATTCAAATGTGTGGATCATGGATGTTTATAATATCATACCAATGAAAGCATTACCTCATAGTCCAAACTTTGTAAACACTCATCAATAGCAGTGGGGAGGGGTGGAATTCACGTCCAATGAGTGACTAGATAAAGTTTGTGGGGGTATGTGACACGCCCTATGGAATTGAAACCGCACCAGTGTCGATCATGGCCAGCAGCCCTGCGGGCCGGTGCATAATTGGCCATATTGTTACCCAGGGAGGGAGGGTTTCAATTGGCAGGGCTGTCTCCACCACCTCATGCAAAAGCACCTCCTCTGGTTGATCATTAATCTGTGTGCCTGGACCAGCTGCGTTATCAATGCAGTGCAATGGCTGTACAAGCTCAGCTAGTGGACTACAGAATGGACTACAGAATGGACTACAGAATGAGAGGAGCAGCGGCTGGCTGCATGCATTTCGGAGGATATGCCTGCTAGCCTATTCTCCCTCGAACTGATGGCGGATATTACAGTGATGTAATTACAGTGAAATTGGGGAAAAAGATGCAAAAGGGATTAAAAATATGCTTTTTTTAAACGCAATACTTTACCTGTTTTCTGTCAGTTGCATTATTGTGTTTCCACGAGATGAGAACACAATGAAGGACATCCTCAACATTGGGCTGCAAGGAAACAAAAATAATTACCAACACGTAAGGTATCATGTGTGTCATGTCATCTATCATTCATTCATATTGCAAACATTAAAAAATATATATCAGCTACATACAGAGAAGATGAATATTCTTCCCCCTTTCACTGCGGCTTGGTATACATTGCCTTTTTTTGCACTACAGCCACAACACAATCAGAACTGGTACGCCATTTGGTGGACACACTTAAACAATGTAACTTACAAGATGCACATTGTGCATAAGAATAATAGAGTGCATAAAACTAGTGTTGTAACTTTGGAATAAGAACAGAAGCAAGTAAATAAAATTAAGGAAAAAAATTATGTATCTCATATATCTGAAGCTGTTGTTTTAATTGTGTTTGAAATAACATGGAAAATGCTGGATTTGTAGAGATCTTGTCATTGGTATTTTGTCTTCAGCATCTCTTCAACAGTTCACTTGACCTCTTTTTAAAAACACAGCCTTGCTCTAGTGCTAGGTGATGATCACATGACCATTTGATCCAATAGGGAGAGGGACTGTTGTAATGGGGGGAAGGGTATAGTAATGAAGGGAAAACAAGGCTTCCTGGATGGCATGATGAGTGAAGCTATCAAGTGCTGCCAACCACTGGCCAATCAAAAGACTTTTGATTTGCAATCCAAAGCAATATGTTTGGTTAATATCAGTGAGTCATTGATAGCACATCTAATACTGGAGTTCCCATAGCCAAACCCATTCTCCCATTCATCACAGACAAGCAGGAGGAGGAAAAGACCAAGCAAAAACAAAAATTAAGCACATTTCTTATTTCAGTGTCTATAATCTGAACATTGTTCCGATTAGGTTTCACTTCAAAGTTCTCTTACCTAATGAATTTCTCGGCCAGATGTTCAACGAAAGAGTAGATCTCTATCCAGTGGTTTTTGACACTTCCAGATCTGAAAGAAAAAGAAAAGCAACAATCTTTAATTCCCAGTTAGGGAGACTACTGTACCTTTACTCAATTCCTCTTTCAACAAAGTAGATCATGCGATAGAGATTCAGATGGAAATATATTAAATGAAAACATGGCAAAAACATCATTTTTAGCTCTCAAATCCAGAGTTCCCATCATTATGCCATACGATATCCATGTCTTGCCTTTTGTGTGTCTTGGAACACCCTTTAACATAAGCACAGCCTTGCTGATTAATTGCAGGCCCGTGAGAGCTCCAAATTTAAGCTAATTGCCCTTTTTACCAGACGTATCACAAGCTAGTGAGACTTGACACCCTGTTGTTTCCTTTTTGTTTTTTTCCCCCTGCGGCAGACCATTTGAACACTCGCAGATGGCGGTAAATTAATTTGCAGGTTGAAAAAAAGAGAAGAAAAAAAACCAACCCACAAATAAACTGTGCCTAATTTGACTTCCGAGGGACGCTCCCTCCGCCCCCCCATCCAAAGGTGAGAAGGAAGGGGGGAGAATGACCGACAACTTAATGGCATGTCCTTGTCCTAATTTAGCACCAGGCTCCACTCCCCGAGGGACGAGAGGAAGAGACAGAGGAAAGGGCCTTTTTCCCTTCCTTTCGGCCTAAGAACACCAGACCGGCAGATGACATGGGAGAGAGGGCAGACAAAACAGACATGAGCTCACTGGCCCCTCTCAACCCCAGAGAAAATAGCATGACGATGAGAGAAATCCGACCGCAAAGCCGACATAAGGCGTTCAGGCTGGAGAGCAGCAGCGACTTCCGCCAGCATATTTACTATCGACATTAATGCCCGCGTTGGTCTCAGGCCCTTCATAAAAGCGGTCCGCAACCTTTACAATCCCATGACCCACTTAAGAAGCACATTAATTTTCTACGGCTTGCCATTGACAGAAATACTGTGCATGTGTGTATGTATGCAGCACTGTCTTTGATTAAAAGGATTTCAGATCACTTACGTGCCAAAGAATCCAATCTGTCACTCTTATCCTGCATCTCGCAATCCACTTGAACCCTTCTCGTGAGAGTTTGGGAACCATTACTTCATAAGGCCTTAATGATGAAATTTAAAGGAGTTACAGGAGTGTTTACATCATGCAAAAAAATCTGTTCCCTGGTGTTGGTTTTAAGACCTGCTTTATGATTTTTCTTTTTTACCATGCAAGACCCCTCTTTCTTGCCAAAGAGAGAAAGAGAGAGAGGGAACTTTGTTTGAAAAATGTGCACTGGCACACCGCTCCAGTGCTCTGCCACAGAGACTTTGAAACTCGAACGCAAAAACCCAAATTACACTCGCGTAGGCAGCCAGCATTTTATTTGTGAGGACAGCGAATGTGCTGAAAAGCCATTCTGCCGTGGCGTGAACACACAGGGTTGGAATGCAGTGACCAGCAGCGGGTGGGGGGGGCCCTGCCGGTCTGAAAAGACTCCACTCTGGAGGTCAGTCCTATACGCAGGGAGCAGACTCGGGGTTTGCTTTGATGTTGAGTGCTGTTGGAAAATAATTCTATATTTTTTTTCAAAACAGTTTTCAAAACAGAGGTTAACCTGAGCACTGGGGTCTGGGTTTTTGAACCTCTGAGTGCTTTTTTACATCACAATGGATTTTAGTGGTCTTGGAAGGAGGTTTTTCAAGGCACAGGCAGTCGTGGGATTGCCGCCTAGCTTGCACTTTCCTCACCTGTCCAAACAGCATAGAAAAGGATGTGGGTAATTTTACAGTGAAATCTGCGATGAAAGTAATATAAATACTATTAGGGGATTTTTTGTTCTTTGTTTGATCTAATTTGGTTTTAGTAGAAATGTTTAAGTAGAAATTTCCAGCTTCAGTTTTCCCCTGGCAAAGGCACAACATCCAAGAGCTTCAGTGCCATGCTATGCACCATGTTAAAGTCATGTTATATTCACATTTAGATTTTAGGCATTTAGCAGACGCTCTTATCCAGAGCGACTTACACAGTTCTACATTTCTTTACACACAATCCATTTATACAGCTGGATATTTTTACTGAAGCAATTCAGGTTAAGTGCCTTGATCAAGGGTACAATGGCAGTGCCCCACCTGGGAATCGAACCAGCAACCTCTCAGTCCAGGTCCCGCAACATTTAAGCAACACTTCAGTTTAAGGGGATCATATATTTTACTGGAGAAGTAAGGGGGGTGAGGGGTTATTTTAAGGGGGCAAATCGCTGACCTGTTCGTACAAACATGCGTCAGAGATTCCTAAATATTTCGTTTATGGAGGCGAGGGCCGGAGATGCAGAGATTATGTAAATGCCACTGATTATATCAATATAAACACGAGGCATTCTGACATACATAAGACTCCTGCTATTGAACAAATGGCCAAACCTCTATACATCCATGCATACTCAAAAACGGTATGTAGACGAATCCAAGGAACTCATTTTGGAACGAACTTTGGGTTAATGTAACAATAAAAAAGGAAGCCACAGCTGTTTTCAGGAGAGCGGTTACAGCTATGTGTTCCGCAATCCATTCATACACCTGTTTTTTTAACGGATTCAAACTCGGATAGCAACCCTCAGATCCGGAGTCCAATTTTGTGATGATCTGCCTTAGGGATGAGTGGCTCTTTCCAGAGCCAGAACACTTGGGAAGGCCACAGCCTGTAAGGTCATGAAGTACTCATAGCTTTGCGAGCACTAGGCAACTGAGAGTCAAGGAAATAACAAAGAAATGTATACATGAGCAATTAAATAAAATGCCTGATTCCTGTCCGTTGACAATTTAAAATAAGAGGTAGCAATAAAACAGGCCAAAAACTAATTTAAAAAAGCGTAAGATCAATGAGGCACGTATTTGTGTTTTAGAAGGAATGGGAAGGGAGGGGGACAGAGGCTGATATGTTGTTGATCTCAGCATAATCAGGAGAGTAGAACGCACTCACGCGTCTGGACGGAACATGTATCCAGTGCCATGAGGTGCTTTTCGAGCAGAGGCTGGCAAAGAACCACCCCCGCCTGCAACCAATAATGCTGCTCCCATTAAGACCAATGTGGGCTGGGATTTGCAATGAAACCGCTAACCTACTTTCACTTGGGGCCTTCTCTGCATCTCCGGCCCTCGCCTCCCTAAACGAAATATTTAGGAATCTCTGACGCATGTTTGTACGAACAGGTCAGCAATTTGCCCCCCAATTTGCAACAAGGTTGTTTTGTACATCTTGAGAAGGTGGCAGAAACAGTGACAGCGGCGCCAACACGTACATCAGGATGCAACCAGGTATTGTCTTTTTTTAATTGAAATGTCAAATAAACTTAAATAAACGAAACAACGGAGATGGTATATTAAATATTAAATGTATCCCGGCGTGACGGGGATATGTGTGGCAGCCATCTTGCATACGTGTATTTAAAGTGAAGTATATTTAAGCCTTAACCGCTACAGCTTCCTATTGTCTCCTTAATGTTTAGCATCAAGGTAAGATTTGCCCTATGGCGTGTGCTAAAGGCTACCTCTGGTACTTCACTGGGTTAAAAACCGACTGCTCTACATCCCTGAAAAACACATTCCATAGGTAGCAGGTTTTGGCATGTCTGAATTATTTATAGCATGCAGCTGTAGTTTAGGTACTCTCAGCTGTCTTTAGAACCATGACTTAACGCCCAGGCCACGGCAACTTAAATAATGGTTTGAGAATACAGGGACATTTTGCAATCATTAAAATTCTTGAGCGGCTGGCTATCTTCAAGGGCTCGGCATACAGTTCCTCCAAACAGCTCCCTGATGGGAAGACTACATATTTTTATTGATTCACAAAAAGAAAACCCTCCCATCCAACCCCCCAGTGGATTTGGGGTACAGCAATTCATCTAGAGATTGGGCTGCAACAGAAACTCCACAGGCTTTAGGAAACCTGGCCAAGGACGTGTTGGATCTCACATGATGCGTGGTGCAGACGCGAGAAACAAGGGTGTACAGAGGATTAGGGTTCCTGATTTCCTCTGCTGTCTCCATGTGAGTCACAAGTTCACCACATGCTTTGAGACACTACTGTGTTCTATGTTTCTTCACCAGCCCCTTTTCCCCACAACCATCCTAAATGGGCATGCACACAAACACGTGTGTGCCCCCCCCCTCACACACACATACACACACACTCAAACTTAGATGCAAGCACACACTCTGAACCGAGGATGCAGACTAACCCTGAATTAACTCAACAGTCTTCCTTAACTTTGGCTCACAACTCAAAGAAAACCTTTGCCTAGCTTTGTCTTCCCAAACAGTTTGCCAAGTTCAGTAATCAGCAAAACAAAATAAGTGTTTGTTTTGAAAAACTAAAATGCGACATTTGCATTTATTTGTAAGACAAAAGTTAAGCACAAATGTTGACTGAACACAGGGGTATGTCCGTAAATGCCAAAAGCTAATTTAATCGAATGTGTACTTACAAATAAGCAGGCATAGTTCAGATAAAAAAACTCTTACAGCAGACATGAGCTTTATCACCTGTAGGTTACACATGCTGTGGTTTCCAGTGCAACATTGTGAGCCTCCCATTAGTCATACAGATACTCAAATGATTTCAGTGACATAATGTGAATTGTATGCGCAAAATTAAATAGCGGCCGAACCAGGAACTTTTTTCTCCACCGCTCCCCCTCCTTCCCACCCCCTTCCTCCCATAACTGAGGCTGATCGTTTTTATACTGCATTTAGGTTTTCTAGCCAGATAACCATGTGACTTTAAGACGCTGTAGCTTTCATGATTGCCGTGATTCATTTCCGCAATATCAAACTCAGCTGGCAGCCGATAAAATAGATGAGACAGGAAGCATTGTTTTGTAAAATGATACGGTACAGCACAATTGTTTTCAGCTCAAAATAAAGCACCACAGTAGCTCTGTGGTGATGGCAAACAAGCTAAGAAACAGTCCCTATTGTTTAGTGAGGCTTGTTAAACAGCAGGTAAGGGCCAAGGAGTCTGGTTCAGTGGGGAGTGGTACAGCACATTGTGGAATTACTATTTGAAGGTGTAGGGTATATTTACTGACAGCCCTTTAAAAAAAAAAAAAAAAAGAAGCAAGTATTGTAAAAAAACTGAGCCTGAATACCTCGCCCTTGATGTTGCTAAAGCCTACTGAATGGGAGGAGGGACAACACCTCTGTACGTAAGTTCACCAAATATGGTCCCACTCATTAGCTAACAACAGTGGTTGATTTCAGGATGAGGAGGAGATAACATCTCTGTGTTGATGAGAGTATTGGCCTCTGGACGATCTCATCCACCGGCTTTCCATGGCCCAGTAAGCTTGGAGCCAGGCTAAATCCAACAAATGTCAACTTTGTCACCTTGAGCAGCATGGTGATGGATACACTGTATCTTTACACTGAAGGTAAACTCTCCATCAATGGTGAGGTCATCAGAGGGACTCTGAAAACCAGATGGCTCCTTATTGATCTCATACATGCAAATTAATAGTTGCTTGAAAGAGAATGATAATGTGATAGACTGTATTTGTTACTGGTTACTTCACCTGCAATTTTTACAGCTGAGCTGCTTTCCACAGCAAGAGGGGGAATTACCCAGGGAACTTTTCATAGGGATGGACAGGAGATGCCTAAAGACATTTGTAGCTGCTATTACCAGGGGGCACCATCCGAGGACAGTTTTTTGTTACAAAGTATGAAAAAAAATAGCAACATTTTAGATACAGTCTGGTGGCACACTACCTTGATTGAACCTTTCAAACAAAGTTAACTAATTCCACGCAGCAAAATAAGATGCAATCAAGATGTTTAAACCAGCAATTGTTTTAACCAACTGCTGTTTAATGTTGTGTAACATTTAGCTCCAACTTACAAAACCTTGTTTTTCCATCTTGAATCCATAAAGACATCACAATTGGATATTTTCTTGACCAAACAAATGACTCTAAGATATACTGACAGTTTACACTAAACATACATGTGCTTTCCTTATGGGATATTTCACATACCGCCCCTCCCCCAACCTACTTGAACTGATCTAAGACTAAACCATACATTTGGCAAATTTGTCACTTATTCCTAGCGCCTGAGACAGCTCACATTTAGCATCATCAATCTCGTTGATTGTGACAGATACAGTATCACTGTCAGGTACCAGGGTAAAACAAGGAATGCAAGGCAAGGAATTGGGAGACAAGCTCAGAAAAACCCACTGCACCCCAAGGCAGTATATTTATCACTTCAAAGCATTAATAAAAGGCACATTTTTATTTTTCAAAAACGTGAAAAAAAACTGAAACTTAAGAGTGTTTCTGGTACCCTTATGGGGAGGACGATTTTAAGAAACTAACTGCTGAGTGCTAGATGTGCAGCCGGTTTCACGTTAGCAGTCATTACTCAGGTCTGAGGGTTGAAGAAGCATCCTTTGAAGCCCTGAGGCTTAAGGCTATTGAGAGGTGCGTCCTTATATTTGTGTCATAAAAAGGTTCCTTCTGCCTACCCGAGCTGAAACTACCAGTATAAAAAAACAAAACATACTTATTGTGTGGTTGAATGAATCCTCAAACCCTTCTGCTGGAAGGAGACTAATGCTTTTAGATGTTGTAGGAAAGACTCTAGCATGCTACGCATGCAGCCAGCCACTGCTTCTTTTCACCTTTCAATCCACAAGCCGATAGTTACTACAACAGAGGACGCAGGCACCTGCCCAGTCAGTTGGTATTGAGCGATCCCTCCCTCTGACAGTGCCACTATGGCCAATTATGTGTCCTCCCCACAGGACTCCTTGCCACAGATGGCATTGGCTCAATCTGGGTTCGATCCCCGACCGTAGGGTGGATCACTGCAATAAGAACTGGTGAATCAATGGGATCCACCATTAGCAAGACCAAGAAAGGTGCTTGAACATGCTTGTGTGGAAACAGTTCATACAGTTGTGAATTACTCTTGAACTGCTATGGGTGCCAAACCCAACATGAATGAATTTATTTTTAAAAGCATTTCCCTTTATAGCCCTCATTTATTGCCTTCCATGTTGAGTATGTGAAGGTTTGAGAGGCTTATAAATAACACCAAAAATAAATATAATGTCCAAAAAGGATAAATCTAATAGCTAATATATATTGACATCTACAGAACCTACTTTAAAACAAGTCTTTTTCTTTCAGGAAACCAACTTCATCCTAAAGGTTGTGAACTGATCTCATTAAAGTGTGCAGGGCTTTGAACTTGGGATGGTACTTAATGAGCTTCCGTTTGTTTGAGATTCCTGAATCAAGAACCTCTATCAATCGTGGCCTCAAAGACTAATGTCATCAACGTCACAAACAAATTCTTGTCATCTCTCCTAAAAACACATCTTTCCATTTTCATAAGGCTTTTTGTAACCTATTTCATGGGTGGCACATTGTCAAATATTATTCTGGCATATGATGCTGATGGCAAGGGAGCTATTCCGAACAAATTCTCTAAAGGAACAGCTCCTAAATCTTTCAGCACATGAGGGTTGATTGTTTATTAATATCATGATCATCATGCTTTTTGCTGCGGTTAGAATAAGAGAGTCAATATTCCCCTTAACCAGCATTTGCTAGCTACTGTAGGCATTTGTTAGCTGCTGTAGCATAGTTACGTGTTTACATGTCAAATTATTCAAAAGATCATTAGACAATGTACATACTTTGTATTGTCATAGTTCTGTAGGAATGAGTGAGTTGGAGTATAAAGTCTACTTCTACCAAGCAAAGGGACTGTGAGAGGAAAGGAAATGATTCGTTCCCAGACGTGGTAACATGTATTCCCATTAGTCTACAAGGGAAAAAAGACTGACCGCAAAGGAACAAAGTTGCGATCTTTTAGTGCTTGGTCAGCTAACTTTATTCAACGCGCTCCACCCCTTTTCCCCCTTTACCATGCATATACACGTAATACCTTTTGGTACTTTCCCACCGAGTTACTAGATAGGCTAGTTTATATTAAATGTTTTGCGTTTGTTATCTCTATATTGTTTCCTCATATATTTTGTTGATTCCAAATGTTTGAACTGCGCCTGGAAAGCCTACCCATAACGTGTTGCGTATAGAGGGGAGAAAACGGCAAGCTAACATGTTGTGGTTGAGGAACAAAAGACGCCAGTCACAAAAAATCGTACAGCTCTGTGAAAAAAGATCACACTCTGGTGAATAGAAATGGCCTAGACATCTTCGGCAAAAAGTCGGCATGGCGAAACGCAGCCATCCAGTCGGACTGATACAACAGCTGGAGTGAAATGTTGCCCTGTGCTCGCATCCTGTCCCGCTGTGTGGGGGATGTGATGTTTTTCTTTGCTTTCTAGCAGAGTAGCGCACAATGCACCCAACGAAACGTCATATTAGTCTTATTGTCCAACACATGCACCCACTACAGTATTTCGTTTTTCAGAGATTCAAAGGGATATCAATGTAGTTTGTTAGCATAATAGCAACTTCATAAAACCAGTAGAAAATCAAGGCAATTAAACTTACAACATTCTCAGCACACTACTAATCATAGCTAGCTCCATTTACCCTAATCTTACTTCGGACGGGCATCATTCTTATTTAAAATAAATCTGAATTGTGCATGCCATAACAACTCGTTACTGGTTTGACCTGTGAACAAAAGAAACAGAGGTGGACAGATTACCGTTATGCCCAGACCGAGTCTCCAGACAATTTAACTCTTTGCATAAGTGCACTGATAAATTAATAAAATGTAACGTGTCAACGTCAAAGTGACAGTCACTTACTTGTCGAGGACAAAGTATAAGTCGAAAGCCCCTTGACAAGATCGCTCCTCTTCTTCTTCTTGTTCCCCCGGCTCTCCCCTGACAGGGGGAAACGTGAACATCAAAAATCCAAGCAAAACTAGCGCAAGAGACAAGTTAACCAAAGCGCTCGCCATCTTTTTCCAGACAGTTAGCTAGCTAGATCCCCGAAAAAACAGTGAAGAAATGCTCAGCGGCGTTTCACATTATATCAAAATTCTTGGAAATGTTTTTCTCCGGGCATCTGTGTCCAGGAGGCGTCAGTCACAAAGGATGGTCACGGTTCTGGTCGGTGACGCTTTCTTTGCTTCCGCTAAGAGGCTCTGTTCCTGAGCATTACTCAGACCGTCTTTCTTTCTTCTGCAACTTTTTACAGCGATGTAAGATGGTACTATACCAATGCTTACACCACAGGAAACTACTTCCCCTTTCCGGAAAAAAATGTTAGAATATTTAAGTTAAATGTGTAACGCCGATAATGGTCTTCCCAAAGGTTATTCCACGAGTTAATTCTGTTAAAGTTGTCATATAGAATTCCGTCTTATGTGGTTGCAGGGAACAACGAGTATTTTTAAGCTATGAAAAAGCTCAATACAGGCGAAAAACAGAAGTAGACAGGTAAAGGTGGCTTTGCAAAATAGTTTTTGCTGATCAAAATGAAAAACGATGTTGTGCAGAGTTGGCGCGTAATGGAATGGGACCAAATGCAAGGGTTACATGACAACTTGGCAAAATGAATCTGGTTTCATATTTCTGCTGAAAAAAAAATACTGGGTCAGATTCTAAACTTGCGCCACCTTGTTTGCAGCTTTGTGTGCGCAAACAGAATTGGAGGAATCTGGGTTTTTCCACTTACCACTTGTTCAGATGATATATTTTCCCACACTAATTAATATCAGAGTAAACGCCGACGGAAAATGTTTTTTGGTTTAATTATGTACCGTGCAGCTATGAATGCTTTATTAAGCATGTATAACTAAATTTTATTTAAAAATATTATCAAGACCATATCAGTGGGTCATATTTAATTGACGTTTAATAACTCAATGTAGAACTTACAGTGGATAGAAAAATAATGGAAACACGAATATTATATGAATATTTATTAACTACTAAGGAGTATTAGTTTGGCTGCCCTTTGCCTTTTGCCTTGACTTCAATCCTTTGCTTTGAATGCTGTTATACAAGTTTTGAATGGTTTCTAGTGGGATATTGGACCATTCTTCAAGAATGAAACCCTCCAGTTCTTTGAGAGATGAAGGCGGTGTATATCCACTGGCACTCTACATTCTAGAACCTCCCATAAAGATGAAATTATCTAGTGATTGGGGAGGCCATGGAAGTTGCTTAGCTTCATCCTGGTGTTTATGAAACCACTCTTGAATCCATTTAGTAGTATGTATGGGAGAGTTATTGTCTTGGAATATGGGAACATCTTGGGGAGACAATGTTTCAACCCTGGTTTGAACCATGCACCTGGTTGCCCACGAGATGACTGCCCATACCATGAGATCCACTGCCATATTTAACAGTTGGGAACAGGCAATGTGGGTTGTAGGCTTCCTTTGGCTTTCTCCAAACACAAACCCATCCAGATAAAGAGTAAAAGATGTCTCGTCAGACGATATTACTTTCTTCCACTGCTAAGAAGTCCAGGTTTTGTGCTCATTACACCAGGTTATGCGTTGTTGTGCATTGGCTACAAGTGGTTTTTGAATGGCAGCCTTACCATAAATATTTTTTGTGAAGCTCACAACGTACAGCTTTTAACATACAGCTGTTGATTCAGTTATTTTGTCATTTTTTAGGTTGTTTTATCATTTTTAGCAACTATCCTGTTAAGTGTCCATCTACCCCTGTTGCTGAGCTTCGACCAGCATCCGCTGTTCCTCTTTCCTGATGCAGTTTGTCTTTGTTTGGCGTATGGTGCCATGATTGTCAGCACTGTTCCCCCTGACATATTCAATCATTTAGCAGTTTCTGTGACTGACACACCTACAGATTCATTTTTTCCCCATGGCGTATCTGTAGTATTGTGAACTTTTTCTTTCTTTCCTCCCTCATCTGGAATGCCAAATTGCAATTGGGAGGCCCATCCGATTACTTTGGAAATGCGCAGGCATGCACATGCATTCTGCCAAAACATTGCAGTAGCCCACTGGCTGTGCTCCAGAAGCCTGTAGATCTTACGCAGCTGGTGCAGGCAGAACGCACGGCCAGAGTAGTCAGTATTGCGCAGTGAGGAGGGGGTACCCTGAGACCCTCAAGGGATTCAATCTGTACCGTAGGGCGCTAAGAACAAGTGTTTCAGCTGGATAGGACACTCAGAAGCACACACACAGCTATCATCTCACAAGCATGCAATATAACTGTGGGATCTTTTTGCTGGAGCATCATTCAACCTTACGTTCTCCAAAGCACTTTCTATAGCACCATTTCCTTCATTTCTTGAATATATTATATAAAATATAAGTTCTGTGTTCTTCAGGCCTGGAACTCAATAAAAAATGACTTAATCTCACTTTTTTTTCCTTAAAAATGTTTTCCAGCAAGAAATTATTTATATTTTTATGTTGGCCTACTTACGAATTGCAATGCTATGTTTTAATCATTTGACTAATTCAGCACACCAAGTTACTTTTACGTACTAAATATGCATTGTTAGAGCAAAGGGTGTACAGTTAATTTAATTTTATCCTATTAAATTTTCCTCAATCAGAACTGCAACCATACTTAGTTACTTACTGACTTAACTCTCCCCCTTACTTAACCCAACCCCAACCATTCATGTAATTACACAAGCTAACAATGTGTACATACATAGCATTTTTCAGCAGTTAACAGTACTTATTTGCATAATTACAGTGCAATTAGGCACATTTAAGTACTACTTAAAAGTTGTGGGGACATTACTGGATCAGCCTTTAAAAATCACACCTTTTTTACAGGCGGGTCGATTGTACGTCATTATGTGTTCTATGCAAATGTTCAAGACAGCGCAAGACTCAATATGATAATTGCTCCCCAAGCAGTCAAAGCATGCCCTGCAGGCATTGCCTCGGCCGATGGTGGCACAAGTGGCAAGTCAAGAGGATGAATGATTGATATATGGAGGCATTTGGAGAAAGTTGTTTCATTATATCTCCCCTCATACGCAAAGAGCTACTTGTGTGCTGAAATGGAATTGTGGAATGTCGAACTGATCCAGCCTTGCCTCATGTATCCCAAATATGGATATCATATCCTATTGTAACAATAATGCATTAATTCAGCTTTTAGAAAGTTTTTAACAAGCCAGCCTAATGCCTGAATTTCAACACTTCTGTTTGAAAGACCTCACAGCAGTTTGAAAGTGGTTTGACAAGACCTCACCATCAAAATGTTAGGATAAAGGTCCCACTAAACTAGAAACCACTAGAAACATGAAATATTACAAATGCGTATTCATCTTTGAACTGTTATCATTTGAGCTGCAATCGTACATTTTAAACAACTTAAAATTATTTCCCCTTTCACTTAATAGGATATAAATGTGTTAAATGCAACCCGGCCCTAGCCTTAAATTTGAAATGGCAATATAGAGCCATTCCACGGGACTTCCACAACATTGTTAGAGACTAGACACACAACAAAAAAACTAGCACAATATAACCAGGACACCATCTGCTTTTTCCTGTGAAAAAGGGAAGAGAAGGATTATGACAGGCCCATGGCCAGGAGAGCTATTCTGCTGGAGAAATCCAACATCTCTAATGATAATAACATTAGTCACATAAACACACATGGACCAGAGCTAGCTGCAGCCTCTGTTATTAATCTCAAAGCAGACAAAGGCTGTCTAAGGAGGACCTCCAGGAGCGCGGACAGTGTGCACTCACTGAGGTTAAAAGGGGCCTGAGAAGAGAAGCTCACACTCATGAATGGGACAACTTACAAAACTGACTCTAACCGGACCAGACAGCACTGCTCGGAGACGGAAGCTCTCATTCATCTTCTCCAGTGGAGCCAGTGAAGAGGCGAATATCACCTCCGATATGTTGCATCGCCCCAAACATCTAGGGCTGAGTCTCTTGATGCAAAAGAGAGTATTATACAAAATGCATTTGTATTCTCAAATGCTGATTTAGTAGTATAATACAGTATGTATATTAGTATGTAGTATAGTCTAATATATTGATTGAGAGGGGGGGAGATCAAGGAAGTTGGGGAACGAGTTTAATTTTGACTGGTTATTTCAGTCATGAAGAGTCTTTAGTAGCTAATATTACATGCAGCTCTTGGGCAATGAAGTTGAACATGGATATAATTCTCAATTTGTGCAAACCAACCATATTGTTCCCTTGTACAGAATTGTCTTGCAATACGTGGTGTTCCAGAGCCCCCCGAAGATATAACATAAGAACATAAGAATGTTTGATAACGAGAGCAGACCAGTCAGCCCATTTAGGCTTGTCATTTATGACAGACAGACGGGGTTACCTTGAAGACAGTTTTGAGATACGGCAGTCCAAGGGATCTAAGTTATTCACCGTGGGGGAGGGAGGAGATACTCATCTGTGCAATGTATCAATCCAGATACTCCAGTGTAGAAGGATTTTTATTAGCTTTCTGTCCGTATTATTTTGTGACTCTTTCTATGATTCATCTGTTTAATTCAAGCCAATGTATAATTTGGGTGGATCCCAGGCAGTAATGTGATCAAGATCATACATTCATTTGTGTATTTTTGGAATGTGTTTATGCATGTCAAGGCTCAGATAAAAAAACACACAGAATGTGTCTTGTCCTTAACTTTGAGTCTGGAATTTAGGCAAGTTCATGGGTTTTTTAAGTGCTGAAATCAACTAAAATATCCTAAAAATATGTAAAACTTTATAAAATGGATTGTTCAAGGCTTTGTTTTGGCAAGGCAATAACAAAGCACAGTTGGATGTTGGCCTCCTGTGTCACATAGTGTATGATAAAATATTAAAATAAACTTGCAACATATTTTTTGGTTACATTTCAGAGCAATATTATTCTTAATGCTGTCATGGTTGTGTATTATATTGTGTAGTGTCCTTATTGCCTTGTCAAATCAAAGCAAGGTATGAACTGTAGCGCTAGAAATGAATATATCACAAATGAAATATTTCTTATGAATCTTGTTATTAATGTAAACCATTACAATATGATATTAAATCTAGCTATGAAATCATAATAATTTAGTAAACAAGCTATAGACATATTTAGATTTTTTTACAAGATTTTCACAGGTAACTATAAGCTAATTATGGTCACATGGTCCCATTCTCTCACAGATAATTATTAAAGATAAAAGTGGGAAGAATTGATATTGAAGGACACTAAATATAATCTTAAAGATTTGTGCTTGTTGCTGTGTATGTGATATTATTTGCTACTAACCGGATTTAATATAATCCTCTTTGTTTGAAAACATATTTTCTTAAAAACAACCAATATTTCTCCCCAGTAATATAAATGTGTACGGTTCCAAATTAAGACTGAAAAGGATGTTTCTTCCATTTGCATTGTTTGTAAAAAAATAAAAAAAAATAAAAATAAAAATAATAATATATATATATATACTGTATATATATACTCTGTTGTCGCCATCTTTTGGATTGAAA
Source organism: Aldrovandia affinis (assembly GCA_029706075.1). NCBI lineage: Eukaryota > Metazoa > Chordata > Actinopteri > Notacanthiformes > Halosauridae > Aldrovandia > Aldrovandia affinis. Next base: position 4,540,662 of record JAINUG010000051.1, on the reverse strand, counting down.
AGGAACTGCTATAGATGAGTATAAAATATAAAGTACAGCTGCAATTCAGTGTTCGTAAGACTTTTGACACGTTTATTCCAAAGGGTAAGCAAAACAAAAATAGTAAAATAAATTGAGGTAATTCTGAATTAAAAATGTTCAAAGAGTTTGCTGTGTTTTCTTGTTTGATACAAGCCCATCCACCTTCTATTTGAAACCCACTCACTCACACAATAAGCTTATATGGACCTTTGGCCATTGCTAATGCCCGATGCTAGTCCAGTATGAACATACACTCACTTGAACACAGAATTTTGCGTGTGTATTACTTTTATTGTTTTTTTTTGCCACATTTGGAATTGATACAACCCAAACCGCCAGTCTTTGGGAGAACCCTTGAACACATTCCATCCTTCCATTCACAAGAAATACAGACACACCCGCTTCAAATACTGACATTCAAATACAGTACAAAACATTAGATTAGTTCTGGCCAGCAATTATCAAGGATATAGTGATCATTATAACAGTGGAAAAGCACAATTCAATTAATGTGAATACATTTATTACACAAAATATTTTAATTTGATCAATATTTAATGAGGACCAGCAGAATAATTTCCTGTCAATTTCTTTCTTCTCTGTCAACGAAATACATTTTTCAGCTGGTTCTGGTTAATGATAAAATACATCTTGTCGGATCTCTACTGCCACAAATGGTATCTAGGCTACTAAATTATAAGAAACTAAAACCACCACGGATAAGGTCTGGGTGCTTTAAACACTAATCAAACTAATAACTTCTTCACACATTAATACATTGAAATAATCCAAACCTATCTAGATAACTGCTAATGTTTCAATGTTATTTGTCTAGCATTGTCACAATCAAAATGGAAGGTTTTCAAAAGTAATAAGAAACACGGATTCTGGCAGCTTCTGGTACGTTACTTGGGGCAAGACGCTAGAGAACGGGCTAGACAAGGCTGAGGTGCTGAGGCTGACCTTCCTGACCTGCACAGACACGCTGCTATACTTCAACCGCCCGGGAGCTTACACTCGAACCTCTTTGGCTGCCTCACTCTTCACTGGCATGGGCATTTCATTTCTTGCCAGTTAATTGCTTGTTGAGGATCCCCTTGGCCGTGTCCAGGGCATCGCCTGCGGGAACGGGGATGTGCGGGCTGATTCCGGCCCCCTCCCAGGCAGGACCCTGCGTGGTGTCGGAGTGGATGACGGGAACGCTCAGGAAGACGTCACTCACGCCCAAGCGGAAATTCTCGGGTGGGTGGCTGCCTCCGCTGGTCACCTCGCCGACAATCATGGCCCTGCCGAGCTTCTTCATGATGTAGACGAACTCCTCCGCAGCACCGGCCGTCACGCCGCTCGTCAGGATGATCAAGCTCTTTTTAGTGCCGTAACGATGGCCTTTAGGAAAAAAGACACCCAACAAATCCGTCAGGTAATTATGTAATGCAGAGTCAAATTAATTCCAAAGCACTGCTCAATTTGAAGTAGACACACTTTGTTCATAATGCTCTTTAGGTTAGTCATAAAGTTATTTGTGCAGAGACTAGGCCTGGAGTTTGAGTACTAATCTACATTGAAGGTTATGCCTTTTTGTTAACAGCTACTTATTTCAGAAAAATATTTTAGAACTGGGTTTAAAAACTGGGATTTTACTGAACAGGGTGTGTGGTTCGAATCTGTTGTTGCACACCCAAAACCTTTTTTTTACCCATTTTATTGGAATTTATTATGCACTGAAATATCATAAATATTAACTCATACATTTCCTAACACCTCAACAAGGGGCAAGAGTGTCAATGATGATTTCAAAGATTACCAGTGAGCTCTGTAAGGGACCACATTTCGCTGGTGGTGTCAGAGTGCCGGTTGTACAATTTGTCCAACAAGATTTTTTTGTCTGCGTCAAAGAAATAGGAGCAGAAGCCTGCAATGGAGGTAGTGGGTCCACCCAAGTTATACCTGTCAAGAGGTTTGAAAAGTTATGTAAGCAGGGGAGAAATATACTCATGGATATTGAAATAGATTAACATGTACAGAAGTTAAGCCCTTCATATATAACGTTTATTTCTGATATCTATCTGTCTTCACCACCACTGTAGTGATTTTTCTGAATTATTGCTGTATTATTGCTGTGCTACTATAAAGTTTCAAAAATAATTCCCACATACACAATGTGGTTCACACAGCTGGCAAAACAGAGGGCGGATTTTACCTGAGGTCCACAATCAGAGCATCTGTGTTCACAACCTTGTTCCAAACGTGCTCGACGATGATCTGGGCGATGGTGGCAACTTGCTCAAAGTCACCAAACATGTCGAAGCGAAGATAGCCAATATTGTGCTCAAACACGTCCATGTGGAAGGACAGCTTAATCAGATCCACAATCATCTCAGGGCTTGGATTCTGAAAACAAGTATTTTAAAGAAAGACACGAGCTGTAATGGATTCATCCGAGCATGTGTTCTATTATGTGCATCTAATAAGTGGTAAGTGCATTGGAATAGCCTGTCCTGAATAATAAATACAATTCAGAATTTGCAAGGATTTTTGCGTTCATTTTTTACAAAAAATACTGGATATAAAAGTCATTTAAAAGTCATTGCCTCTTCTACAAATGTAATTTCATTTAGAAAATTCTATGTGTGCAAGATAGAATATATATCACAATTGTCATACAGCCTATTGTATGATCTATTATACAACATGCGCATAACATTGCATACGTTTGTTTTGCTAACATTCTGGGTCATCATATGTGCAGAAAATAAGATCTTTTTAAAATGAGAGAAGCAATACAAATCAGCCACAAGAAACAGTGTCATCCCATTTTACCTCGGGGGGCATCATGACAGGGGTGTGGCTCGCAGCCTTCAGGTTTTTGTCCCCGGACAGCTCGGCGAGGTCAGCAGAGAGGGTAGCCTTCAGGTCCTCCTCGGAAGTGACCATACTGTAGTGACCCTTCTTCACGAGCCCCTTCAGCTTCTCTGCTACATCTGCCCCGATCTGTGCAAAGGCGTAGTTGTCGGCCACTAGGCCGGCCGCTTCTTGGATCATGGCGGGGATCTGGGACCGAAGGGCAATGATTTTCAATGCGGCGTCCAGGGCATTCGCTGAGCTTACGGGGACGCAGGGCGACACTCCGCTGACCTCCCAGCTTTTCCCTGTGATGGAGCTGGTGGACTTGGCAACGGGCACAGAGACATAGAAGTCTGTCTCCCCGACCTTCAGCTTCTCGATCTTCACGGACCCGCCGGCGGTTTTCTCCCCGACGATGGTGGCCCTCTTTAGGCTCTTCAGGGCATAGGCTATGTCCTCGGCGACACCTGTCGTGTGCTCACTGGTCAGGATGATCAGGTCTTTGGTGGAGCCATACCTATTCCCGAGGAGGGTAGTTATGGTCCACAGCTCTGTGGTGGTGTCGGATGGGCGGTCATATATGGTGTCGATGTGGATGGCGGGCTCGGCGTCGGTGAAATAAGACACAATGTACGGGATGCCCGACACCTCGCCGGAGGATGCGTGGCGGAGATCGAAGATCAGCGCAGATGTCAGGAGGACTTTGTTCCAGACGTTCTCCAGCAGGAGGGGCCCGAGCTTCTCGGCCACCTTCTCTCCCATTATGTGGTCAATCCTTAGGTAGCCGATGTTGTTCTCCAGAACGTCCAGCTTGACCGAGCTCTTGACAATGTCAATGAGCTGGTCGGGTGGGAGAGGGGGAAGGGCATGAGACGCTACTGGCACATAGTTGGGCTCGTGGGAGACGACCACTCGGGGGTCGTGGATGGTGGTTTGCACGCCTGCAGTCAGCACGGTGGCCAGGGTGCCGCCATCAGGAATATTGAGGATTTCAGTGTTGCTACTGGCGTGGCTAATGGCTTCTTGCATGCCAGCCAGTTTTTCTGGATAGCAGTAGTTGTCCATGAAAACCGTGGCCATTTCTACAATCAGCGATGGGGAGAAGGCGGAGTGGATAGAAAAAACATTGCCGAAGATCACGAGCGAGGCCAGCAGGAGAATGGCTCTGGCCATTTTTTCTGCGTCTCCTTGGTGTCGCGGTTGTTCAGAAGCGGTCTCAAAAAACAAAACTTCCTTCTGGGGGAGAGGTCCTTGTGAAATGCCACTCTTTTCGACTGAACAGGTTCTGTTAACACACACATAAGAGGCTTTCCCACTCGATAAACCTTTAATCGCATTATCTTGTGTGCATCGGTAAGACAATAACAAGCTAATAATGTAGGCGCGGCGTGTTCCCAGAAATATACATGTTAAATTTGTACGTGATGCTATTCATGTTAAGGTCAAGTGGGGCTAGGAGATAATGTTTTTCACTGGGGCTGTAAAAATAAAAAATATTGCTAATTTTAGACTCTATCTAAAAAGAGCATCCAGCTCAATTTTATGTATTTGCTTGTCTGAGCATCATACTACTCTTTGTTCAAGAAACTCAAGAGACATTCAAGAAACCTGAGAAAGTAACAGCAAAAATGTAAAATAATCTGTGGTACCATGGTCACATTATCTTCATAATCAAACCTTTTTTTAACCTCAAATTATTGTTCATTTACTACAGTATTCACAGTAACACAACACCAATATGCATAAATAATAGCACAATAAATAAAATAAAAGATAATAATGCACAATGACATTTAAAAATAGCCCATAAATAAAAGGAACCTAGATGGTCACATATTACATCACTGTGTCTCAAAGTTGAGGGAAATACTCATGTAACATGACTTCAAAAGTTTTCATACACATTTTCCATTCCCTCCATCATTAAAATATCTACAAACGAATAGACTACTCTGTGCTTCATTTCTACACTGTGTTACAAATATCCCACACCTAGTAAACCGAAGGGTTCGATACATTTCATACCCTTCGATACACAGAAATTAGACACATTGTTCACCACTGCCACGAAGAAGAAACAGTGATTCAAAAAGAAATCTCATACAAGAATTAAATACTATAAACATAGAAATAGATAAAACAACAGCATGTTTCATAAATCCTCACAAGGGTACTGATATATCCTGAAATGCACAGAATTGAGTCTTGGGCACAAGTGTATTCAAAGGTTACTCGCTATAGGTTAGTTGCCATATAGTACATATTCACCATGTTTCAACTGAGAAGCAATGCCAGTTTAACTAGTATGCGAATTATGCAACACTAAGGTAAAAATCTGAATTACATAATGCTTATGCTCCTATATCCCTGTTGAAGTGTTTCACCCTTGAATTAATTAAAACTTTTTTTCAACTTTAACACACAATTAAATATGGGTTTTACATTTAGTCTTCAAAAACACAGTTTGAAAACACAGCAAGACTTCATGAAAAAGGTGTTTGTATTAGAAAAAAGTAAGTAACAATCATTATAATAATCATAATGAATAATCATTTGTAAGTCAAATGATTTAGTTGTAGTTAGTTGCACATTTGCATTTTAGGTAACAAACCACAACAAAACAATGGAATCTGATCTTTTGCCCACCCCACCTTTGCCAATCAAATTACAAACATGATACCATACAGGTATGTGTCTAGTTCAGGGGTGGGCAATCTTACCCTGTGTGGGCCGGTGTGGGTGCAGGCTTTTGTTCCAGCCGAGCAGTAGCTCACCTGATTTGACTAATCAGCTAATCAAAGTCTTCAATCAGGGCTTTGATTGGTGGAATCAGGTGTGTCACTGTTCAGTTGGAACAAAAGCCTGCACCCACACCGGCCCACACAGGGTAAGATTGCCCACCCCTGGTCTAGTTCCATCTCTTAGTTACCCTATCAATGGCATTTGGTTTATAATGATTATTAGCTGTGAAAATTGGCAGTCAAAGAAGTAAGGAGACAAAATTCTAGAATTCTCCACACGTGAGGCTCTGATTGGGCTCTCCTTTAGCAGGAACCATTGGATCAGAGCCAGCACACTGGAATTTTAAATCAGGATAATGAGATTCATCATCATATATATATACATATATGGGGGGAGAGAGGCAATAATAATAATAATAGTAATAATTAAGCATCCTGTTTTGAAATTCTTGCCCCAATTCGTTTTTGGGTCACGGTCAGTGCATCGTTAGCCTGGGCCGCAACGTTTGGCTCAACCCCAGAGACGCTCCAGACTTTATCGGTCACCGCATTCAGTACCACCTGGTTTGGGATGGATGCAAACGGAATGCTGCTCACGATCTGGTAGATACCACTTGACAGGAAGCCCCCAATGGTTGGCTCCCCAATGACAAGGGCCTTATTCAGGTCCGTCATGGTTCTCGTGAAGGTTTCTGCCACTGACCCCATCATGTGGCTGGTGAGGGTGTACATGTCCTTTTGAGTTCCATACCTCTGGCCTAACACCTTGGATAGGATCATGACATTGGTCATGGTTGCTGTGGAGCGGTCAAACACAGTATAAAGGTGCCGCAGTGGCTCTGTGTCAAAGAAGTGGGTGCAGAGGAGTGGGATGGCGGTTGAGTAACCCCCAGTGTTCTACCACATGTCAATGATCTAGGCGTCTGTGCTGATGAGTTTGTTCCATACAAGGTCCAGAAGCTGGGGGCCGACCGCCCTCACCACCTCAGCGTCTGCCACCATGTCAAACCTCAGGTAGCCCACGTTTCCTGTTAGGATCTTGACCTTGAATAGGGCATCAATGACATACTGCACCTCCTCAGGGGTAGGGATTTTAAGCTGCTCTTGCAAGGCCTCAGGCTCGCAAGCCTTGCAAGGTCACAGTAAAAAATACGCAAACGGTGGTCGCCTGTTGTCTCCTGAAGATCGGCCGTCAGCTGGGAGGCCAGTAACTCATAGTCCACCACGGATCGGTACAAGCCCTCAGCCCACTTGGACCTCAGGACTTTCCTGACCTTTGTGGCAACCTCTGGGATGGCATAGTGGACCTCCAACATCTCTCCTGTTCCCTCAACCAAGGAGTGGACCTCCCGGTGGAACTCTATGACCCTGTAAGCTTGGTCCAGTGCCTCCTCGGCCAATAATGATGGCATCCGGGACAACGCCTCCTCCCAGCCAGCACTCCCCATTGCTGTTTTTGAAGTTTATGAATGAGACAGTGGTGATTATATTTGTGCCATCCACCTGAAAAGATTTGGAATGCAGCAAGGGTCCCTGACGTGATCTCCCCGATGACTGTGGCCCTGCGCAGCGACTGCATTATGTACGCAAACTCCTCACCTGCCGTTGCCGTGTGGTGGCTCGTCAGTACATAGATCCCCCGCCTCAAGCCATAAGGCACACCCAGGAGGCCAGGCAGGGTGTGGAACTCAGTGGTAGAATTGTGGATCCGGTCCGTCCCCTAACTGGGCTAATTGATCTGGCAACGGGGATGGTGATGTAAAAATCAGTCTTTGAAAAAACCCCACTACCAGGGCAGGTTGGAAAGAGGCAGTGATGGGCAATAGGCTGTTGAAGAACAGCAAAGTGATCACAGTCTGAGACATATTTTTTATTTCTTTTTTTATTTGTATGCTGTTTGGTCCATTCTCTCCAGTGCTCCTCCCAGTTCAGCAGGGATTAATTTAGAGGAGGAGCCCTTTGTTAGGAAGAGACAGTGTTTTCACAGCATGGTTCTGGACAACAACAACATAAGAGGCTTTTACTCCTAATAAACCTTTAATCGCATTATCTTCAATGCATCAGTTAGACAATAAGAGACTAAGTGAGGTGCAACATGTTGTCTGAAACATTTAATGTGTAAGATGTTGGTGTGTTCCTGTTAGGAATATTTTTGGTTTCGTCTTAATGGGTGAATTTCATTAAATTTTTTAAGGTTGAATGTATTGTCAAGCACATATGTATGTGCTCCAAAGTAATTTTTAAAGCACTTGCATTTTAAAACACTTGCAATTGTACTGATCTTAAAATGTAATTTTAAGATCAGTACAATTTAAAAAAAAAGTTTCTTAATTGAAATTTCTGTAACCATACATTTACAGATTTGTTTATTTTTTGATTGCCCATTTTGATTTCCATGCACTCTGGGTTGCAGTGATTTCTTTCAAAGGGAAACTTCCATAAACAAATTCCCTGTGTTCAAATCTAGTCCCCTCTAAATAGCATGGCAACAGAGCTTTTGGAGTATGAGGTCAACCTTTGGAAGTTCATGTCTGGGTTACCCTGAGTGGATGACCGGAATACACAGTTGGTGGACATAAGCTAGGTCTTCTTTATAAATACTTGCAATGAGTGAAATGCTTCAGCAGTTGTATGGACACCAGATGCTTTTCTGAATCACCTATGCCAAGGTGCCACCTAGAACTAATCACTGTAGTATGATACCTGTTAATTTAACTAAAGCTTAGTATTGAAATCATTTTAACCAGTTAGCAAGAGATCCCTTGATAAGTAACAAGACATAATTGACATGAACAAAAGGCACACTGAAGGTAAGGAAAACTACTTAGCAGAAAAAATGTTTGACAGCAATTTCCAAGAAAAGTCCACGATTTGACATAACGGTATTTCAATTCACATGTGAGCACCCATGAGGCATATATATTCCATGTGCAGTTTATGAGGGTTCGTTAATTACTGCTAGCACAGCTTCCGACACCCCCTCCATACACTTCTTTTTACTGTGAGTGTTCCTTTTGTTTACACCCTGATATCTTCAAAATGACCAAGACTTATTGAAGCAAGATTTCACAAGATTTGTTACAAGATTACATTATTCAACCATGTCTTCCCTGTGCTAATCGGTACAGTATACCGTTAATCGAGCTTAACTTTTAATACCATCTGGCTTGCATAAGCCTGTCTGGCCACTCCTGGTAGCCAATGGGAACCAGGTTTCTCATTCTAAGAATGGCACACCATTGTTCGATGCGTCAGTCAGGTGAAACGTATGGAATTGCGCATTGAAAGAGGATCACCAGAGTGGAAGCGCCATTTAAGGCAATTGCACTGTAATCAATTCGGTTGAAAGCCGACCCTGCTTCTTCATTAACAATATCTGAATACATAAACACAAGTTTCAGTGCAGCTGTGATTGTTTTAAAGGCAAATAGCAGCACAAGGATTTCACAGCCCCCCATTAATCTCTGGCCTCACACAAAAAAGTAACAACATTCCAAGGCAGTTTAAGAATGATGCCTAAACATGAGTAATCCATGATCTTGAAGCTTGAGAGAGAATGGCAATGTGATGAAATATCAAACTGGAGATTGCAGGTTCAAATCCCAGTTGGGGGGCACTGCCATTGTAACCAGACCTAGGTAAAATATGAAGAATGAATATAGTTCAGTCTGGAGACATACTGTATGTTTGAATACTTTCTTGAAATACCAAAAACATTCTAACTGCCTTTCAAAATACACTTCAAATACTTGGTAATTATTTTTAAATACATGTCAAATACTTCCATAAAATGCTTTTTAAGCACATATCAATTTCAAAGGTAGTATCAAAATGTTTTACATTTACATTTGCACATTTACAATCACTGCTCATTCTCTTTTTGATCTTTGTGAAGTACAGTATAACAATGCAATTACCCTTATATGACTGTTGGTGGGGGAAGTTCATGTTCTCCATAGATATAAATGTGAAGTTGTGTTTGTGTACCAGCACTTTTCATCAAATACATTCATGAATTCAAATATTCTGTGTTTGGAAAACTGCATTCAAAATGCTTGTATAGAAAGTAATTGAAAATAAATAGTTTCAGCAATTATCCATCTTTACAAATGGGTGTAAGATGTGGATGAGCCACACTGGGTGGAGGTATTGGTTAAGGAAGGAAATGATAATTAGATGTAAACAAGAGTCTTTTTTCACATTGTTTTGACTTTATTATGCATATTTGTATTATAACCAATTGTAACAGATCTAGATGTAAAATATTAATCATACCTGTAGAGTGCGCTGTCTACACATTGTTTAAAACAAGACCCCAAGATTTGCACAGAGGAAATGTACTTTTTGTAGAGTATTTGTGAATGGAAAATTAAGCGAAAAAAGTCATCAGTGCACAATATTTGACAAAACCCAGGGATATCCTTGATTGAATGTGTCAATCACAGCCTTAACCAATGCTTGGTAGATGCAAATACACACTTTCTGTAACAAGACCTTGAAGAAGCCTTGAGGAAACAACTCTGCACTTTGTTAAAAAGAATCAGTATGTTAAACAAACAAAATCTTTTTTTCTGAAACCAATGCAAGGGCATATGAAAGGATGTGAACTGGAATCAAACCATTTACTATAGATACACTTGGAAAAAGAGTGCACAGCATACTGAGAAATTACTCCAGCAATTGTATGGAATTGTATTTGTTGTCATTCATAAATTGGAAGAGAAGCTGTTTGACTCACACCTGAGGTGTATGTAATTAATTAGTTGCAGTCAGGTTATGGAAAAACACAGACTAGCTAATCAAACTACATTATATGTGAATTCCAGCCATAACCATTGCAAAACAAGGCACTGAATTACTGTGTTTTCTTATGGGGCATCTTCAGTAGGTGGACTGTTTCACTATGGTGATGAAAAGTGGTGATTAAGAGTGACTGATTACAACTTACTTATAAACATTAAGACATTAATGTAACTCTTCAGAAAATAATTTTATTTAAATCGACAGATTAATCAAGAAGAAATGAAATTTTTCCATGAAACACTTCTTTGTAGTTTATGTATGAAAGAATTGCAACGCAGATACTGAGTGTATATTGATTTCTTATAATAAAACACAACACATGATATTATTTTACATTATTTAAACGAAAATTAAATTGATGTACTGCTGCATAACATGGAAACGATATTCTCTCTAAAATAAATATTATTATATACAGCATCCTATTTAAAGTATAGAGAACGTAACTGCCAGATTTGATCCGGCAGACATACTTATATCCAATATGATTATGTTTAGCTAAATTAGCTTACAACGTCTGTTAATAGAGGTTCATGGTCATTGCAAAGGAAAATAGTTTTGCGTTTCAGACTCACAAAACATGATTTTCATGTTGATTGTAAAAAGCCTGTTAGCTGGTGATCCACTTAGCATCAGTATTTTGTCACAGTTAACTTTCCAACAGATGGTAAGACAGCATTAAATGAAATAAGTATTGAAGTGATTCTTCCAAATCTTACATTTTTGTCACTATATAGCAGTGGCGGGCCGTGCATTTCACACCTAGGCCTTCAGTAGTGCTCCGTCTGAATCAATCCACCCCTCAATAACTATTTTATGGCTATAAAAGCCATCTTATTGTTATGTTTTGAGTGTCTGTTCGGTTTGTTTTTGCACTTTATTTATTTATCTTTCTTCAGTCATGTTTCATTCTCGTTCTGTCATGCACTTCGGGAAATTCTATGTTTCGGTTTTTCCGTCTTCGTTTCTAATCTCGTTTTACTTCCTTCTTACTTTCTAATTACACTTTGTATATATTAGTTAGATGTATATAGTACTAACCAACTAATCACTAACATTAGGGATTTAGATTAAGTTACTAACACTACTAATCACTAATTATCTCACGCTTCTAACTATCACTGTCATTCTCTCTTGTCCTATCTCTGTACGCTTCTCACGTTCCGCTTTATTCGCACGCAGATTTCTTTATGCGTTCCTCCTCCTCCCTAAAAACCGAAACATAGAATTTCCCGAAGTGCATGACAAGACAAGGAGAGGAACTCGAACAGGAACAATGACAGACGGGGAACAGAACGAGAATGAAACATGACTGAAGAAAGATAAATAAACAAAGTGCAAAAACAAACCGAACGGACACCCGTTGCCGTTGCATCGGAGATAGATAACTCGTGTATCCAGAATAAATGCCTTTACTGAAGAAACAAACCCGGGGTGCTACAGCTGCGACACACATAAAAAATCATCAATAATAACCTCATAAAATTGCAATATTATTTAGCAACATTTTACTCACCAAAAATCCTTATTATTTGTACACAAAATCCATCCTCCTTTCTTTCCTCAAAAAGAGTTCAATTACTCTGTCGTACAGATTATCCGTGTGTTTCAGTTCCATCAAGAAGTCCTTTTCTATCGCCATCGAAGCTAATGCTGAAAGTCGAGCCTGCCCTGTCGTATTTCTGGCATAAGTTTTAATTCGCTTTAGGGCTGAAAATGTCCGCTCAAATGTCTGAATCACAGACTGATGTTAATTATATTTTTTCCATGAATACTTATTAAATAATTCCAAATGGTCTGTCCGCTTCCTTTCATAGCTTTTCCCATGGTTGGTTAACCAATCACATTACATCATAGTCAGACACTCTCTGACTATCCAATCAAAGGGTGTGATTACGCTGACGTTACCTAGGCCTTCTAGAAGGCCTTCGTGTCCCCAACTCAAAATCTGATTGGTTGAAGCAACAGTTTGATCAACACTTATTTTATGGCACAGGGCCTGCAGAACTGATTGTGAAGGCCTCCAGGCAGATTTCTTTGACCCTGGCAACAAATGATGGCTGAAATGTGATTGGTTAAATGCTTTAATATGAAAATACACGTCTGGAAGCAGTGCAACCAGGGGAAAAGCTATGAAAGGAAGCGGACAGACCATTTGGAATTATTTAATAAGTATTCATGGAAAAAATATAATTAACATCAGTCTGTGATTCAGATATTTTTTAGGCCAGCAGAGAAGGCGTTGCAGGCCCTGACGGCCCACCACTGCTATATACATAAATTATTTATATAATAATTATAATTGGTTAGAATGTCTTAGCCCATATTCAATTCTAATTTCCGCAAAAATTCTTGGTACAGACAAAATTGGACCATTCCAAGAAATTAACAGAAAAACTGGATATTCACCATCATCAAAAATACTTTCATATCCCTGTTTTACCCTTTAGTACAATATCATGACGTTTTTCATGTAAGATATGACATACGTTATACCCCCACCCCTGCAACAAAAAATCGTTTTGACTTTGCATAGCAATAATTACAATGACACATTAAGCCAAAGACCAATTCAGTATTTACTCTAATTTGTGCGTCTAATACTGTATATACATTAAATAAAGAAGGATTGCTACTTAAACCAGGAGTGCACAGATGTACAGGATAAACGGGGACCACCATAATGTTCCCTCACTACCTACACCCACACTCAGCAACTTTCATCTCCTTGTACAGGTGCTGCACAGTAATTATTCCGTTCTCCTTATATAGGATGGTAATCGGGTCCAGTTTGGTCGGGACGCAACATGCCATATTGGCCTTTTTTGGGTTGCTGAGATTGACCAATGCTTGGATCACAGCGTGCTTGGTCGGGGAGAGGTCATCGGTCAGAGGGAAGTAGCACACACCCCTGCACTCGAAGGCATCGTACTCCTCCGGTGCCACAATCCACTTGTCCCAGCCTATGTCTTTGAAGTTGACATGGAGGGAGGTTCTCCGGCAGTAGTCGCTACGCGCCTGCCTCCTTCGCCTCAGACGGACGTCCACCGGGAGGCCGGCCTGGATGTCGGCCGGGACATCGTTGTCGTCGTGGTCGGCGGGGACGTCCGTTCCTGAAAACATGCTCTCGTCCTCGTGGGCCATCATGTCCCTCAGCTCCTTGTTGGCCTCTTTCTGTCTGTTTCCCAGGTCGTCGGAGAAGACGATCAGAGCCGCGGAGCTGTTGCCCTTCAGGCTGAGGCTAACGTCGAGCCCGCTGCCCCGGAGGGCCCTGCAGCCTCTCTGCTCCACGTGCACCTCCAGCTCGTTCGCCCCGCGGCCCGATCTCAGCCAGCCGTGCACGGCGTCGGTGATGTCAAATGCCTCCCAGGGTCGGATTCCCACAGCGTCCTCGCCGCTGAGAAAGCGAAGCGCCGGCCCAACCACGCCGCGCTCCACCGCGTATATTTTTATCGTCGCCAGGACCTCGCCACTGATCTTTGTCCTTTTGTCAAGGAGGGTGAATAACCTGAGTTCTGCCATGGTGACCTGCTCCTGGACAGGTATGGAAATGTTGAACAGCAGTCTGTATTTTGACATGTCGTCATTTGTTTCGGAGTGTGTGACGTCTGTACCGGGGGTGGTGTGGAGAGGAGAAAGGCAGTGGTTAGAGATGCCACTTTGACTTAAATCAAGACATAAAATCAAGTGCATGCAGCTGTTAAAAAAACTTCAGCATTCTCAAATGTATGCAAATACATAAGCGCACCCTAACATGTACATATACATGCATAGGCACACATAGAGGTACACAAACACATACAGTACAAATACCCAAACAAGACAAACTGTACATTTGTCAATATTGAAGATTACTGTAACTAAATACAAAACCTTATTTGGTTCAAGAAATAGTTCCTGGTGGTTTTCAAAGCAACTACGAAATCAGATTGATCAAACTATATATTATGCCATTTTTGCCTATGCAGACAATTTTACAGGTTTTAAAAGCTCAATTATTAATTCCTTATAATTATTATTAATATTAATCATTGAGTCCAATTGCTTTCTTGGTAATCCTTTAATTGTTCTGGCATTCATGAAAAACAGCGTGGAACTAGAAGAAAATTAAACTCAGGGAAAGTATTTAGTTGAACGTAGGTACATACAGTATACAAATCCACCTGTTGAGGCCTGTTGACATTGTACAAGATTGATAAAGGTATGTGTGACCAAAGGCTCACTGCGGGGGTTAGTTCTCAAACACTTCCTGACCATCCATAAAACCAAAATAATCTGACCTCCAAATCTGTAAACATGTTAAGCGGTGAGCTAAGGACAGCGTCGGGTGTCCTGGGTGAACCAGCACGTCGGCTTTGTCTCACTGGTGTACCTTGGAGGAGGAAGCTGCGGATCACGTCGGACCGAGGCATGAAAGACTTGTCGGTGGCGTATCTGTTGTACAGCTCTATCATGAACTGAGGTGGGTCAATCTTGCTGCGCTCCCGGGGGACTTCCGACAGGTTGAGCTTACGCAAGAACTCTTCCTTTATACCCTCCAGGGCGCTCCTCTGTCTCCTCTGCGCGTCCTGGTCCTCCTCCACGGAGACGTCTCCCTCAGCGCTCTGGAAGAGGCTCTCTGCCTCCTCCTTCGCAACCGCGCCGGCCACTGGCTTACACCAGCACGATCCGATGGATACCACCAAACTGAAGCAGACGGGGAAGAAGAGGGTCCTCAAAGCCTGCATCTTTAGGGTCAAGTCTGCGCCGTATTTTGTGTCCTGGCTGTGTGCTTGAAACCGACGAGCAAAAATCTTTCCGCAGGCAACAATCTTTAAGATTCAGGCACTCAATACGGGAACCCAAGTCCTGGTTTAGCTCTCATGGTCTTCAGTAAACATCACCCTCTTGTCAACCAGAAAAGCGGTCCATCTGCTCTTATCTTGCCTAAGCCTTCGTTATCACTGGGAGTTTGCAGTTAATGAAGATACTGTAAACATGGACACTTGAGGATAATGAGGAACGGACACTGGAAGTTGGAAGTTACACAAGGTCATCGGCAAACATTTCTCTTCCCACTTTACGATCAGTAGTGTGGAAATCCAGAATCCAAATTTGTGTATATGAATAAAATCTAGAAGTGTTGGTCGGAGTATGCGTCTTTTTTTTTTTTTTTTTTACACTCCCTCCCCCCCACTTTAAGATAACGTAATATACCAATCTGTAAACCCATTTCATATACGTAGGTACAAAAAAACTAACAAAAATATGGTAATCATGGTGGGCTGTTAGTACACTGGAACAGTTCTATTCAGCACTGACTGAAAATACCTGTGCTAACTGTGCTCACCTCTCAAACCGAAGATCACGATGCGTTGGGTGAATCATCTTGCCTGCTGCAGAAATGTTACAATCTGCAGAATTCCTCACGCCCCAACAACTAAGGTTACACCCTGGGAAGCTGCCTAAAAGGTTAAGGCCCCTGAGGACAGTGCTCCCCGCCCCCAATTTCATCACTTCACTGTGCTGTTACTATGATCTCACACAGAAGGCAATGTTCAATATTAGGCTGCCTTCATCTAGGAGTTCTTGCCAGCAAAAATAAACGAAAGCATGCCAAATTAAGCAAAGAATTAAACAAATGCTATTGGGGGGGGCGGGGGCGGACTTTTGAATTGCCTTTTTTTGGTATGATAGAATAAAGACACACTAAAAATGGAAAGAATGAGGATCTTGCGCCCAACCCCCCCACACTGGTGCATCACTTAGAGTGTACAATACAGTCTGTTCAGAAAACATACTGTATTACAGAAAGAAGAGGAAGGAATGTAAGAGTGGAAAATTGAATGGAAAATAGCAACTGATTATTTTATTGAACACATTACATCAGTGACATTATAATAATGATGTAGAAGAATAAGGCCATGTGTGACCATGTTCGCATAGCTACTGCAATGCCAAAGCAATGAGAAGATTTCTTACAAATATTTGGTTTATTTATTTAAATTTTATTCTGGAAAATTATGGAAGCTAATTCTTCATAATTTACAAGTATTGAAACACCAGTGGCAAAAACATAAATGTTAATAAAGACAAATGGAATTACATATAAAATACACATACACTTCATCAGTAAATATGTATTGTTTTCTTTAGAGAATGAATAACATTTTGTGGACAATAAAAACCTTAGAAAAAAGATTGAAATGCACAATTGGGAACGTTATGTCAGTTGAAACCGAATTTGAATAAACATGGCAAACTTTGTGATGAAACACTTTTTACAAAATGATACAACATACCCACATAGAAATATATATGCATATATATGTACACTGCATAGTAAGATTATGTGTAAACATAATGATCTAATAACACACCTTTTTACATTTCATAATAGCGCAAATCATAGAACTGATTGAATTACTGATACCACCTATAAACACTTAACATGAGCACACATTCACACAATCATGAAAGAAAATACTTCTGTAATAGCCCAGTTTTATTACAACATTATAGCACTGTTATATCAATATGGTAATACAACTATTATTAGGTTAGCTGGGTTTACAGATCTCATCGTATATATAGGACCTTCCATTTAAATCTGCTTATTGGCTGTCAATGTCTCGTTGGTGGTTTTTGGTCAATTTCACTGCCAGATGGAAATTGCTGATTCACTCTCTGGAACTGGAGGTTTGATCACGTGTTGATGATGACCATGTTGATTTTACAAAAACATTTGCGAGGAGGAACATATTCACTACTGACAGAGTAAACAATAATGTACAATACAAAATGTTTTATATATTTGTTTTATTATTATTATTATTATTATTATTATTAATAGTTCTGCTGCTAATAATAATCATAATCTCATAAAAATAATAATAATAATAATAAAAATAAGATCTTTCACTATTTATTTGAATTAATTGCAGAGTTTGATGGTAAGAAGCTCATATATGGGGTTATAAAGTTCTAACGTAAAGAAAAGCACTTTCCGTAACGTGAGATGACACCAATGGTGAGCAGGAAGACAATGTCAGAATAGTGAGGAGAGAATGCGCTCCTATGAACCACTATTATCGTCACACTGAAATGAACTTGTCAGAGGGTTAACTGGAGATGATGAGGTCTGATGCACGTGACCCGCTCGGGAACATTGTGAATTTATAACATTAATGATAAGTATTAATGATGGCTTTGGCATATGATCAGAGGGAAATTAAGAAGCTGTGTGTAATAAAAACTGTATGGAAACCTGTATATACGATGAACATAATAGTAGCGCTTAATTAAAATGATTATTTTCATCAAGCGCCGTAATGAAAATGGGTTCAGTAGGTTGCTGTCCATGGGGAGCAAATGCGACAAAGCAGACGGCAAACTGTAGACCTGTACTCTGCCGAATGTGGGCTGCAAACACTTCCTGAAAACAGAAAAGATTAACAACGTGCAGTCGGTGTGCAATGTGACCTAAAGCCTCGCTTCTGGATCGGTGAAGGTGATTTGTAGACCACCTTTGAGCGCCAGAAAACGCCCCCCTCTGTCAGACCCCAGCGCTAAGGCCACGTTGCAAGCCAGCAGGAAATTAATGCAGCTATCTTTTCAGTTAATTTTTTCATCTCTTCACCCCCGGATGTGTCTATCGACAGGCGCAGGTCTCAACGGACATGCTGGGGTAAATCTTCAGCACCACGTTCTTGTCCTCGTCCAGGAACAGGACGCTCTGGGAGCTCATTTTGTCCGGAACGCAGCAGGGCTCTGGGATTCCCGGAGTGATTCCCACTGCCTTCACGATGCTCTGAATGGTGGCGTGATTGGATGGTCGGAGAACCTGTGAGGCCAGAGAAAACAACACACGGAGGGGGGGAGGAGGAGGGTGGTCAGAGGAGAAATATGCAGTGCAAGTAGTAATAAATGATGGTTACCTAAAGTTATCCCTCTGTAGAATGTAGGATAATAGATTTGAATATATTAGATTAGATCGATTTCATTTCAACACAATTTCAGTGATGTTAAATCTTTAGCCTCATCTTTAGTGAAAAATGCTGAGGGCTGATCTTTCATGAATGATGACAGAACTGATATAACATGAATAATGTAATTTCCACTGAACCTCCCTTGCATATTCAAGATGTAACTAGCTAATGTTTTAAACAACACCTTAGTTGAAGTTAGATGTAAATCTTACTATAAAACAAGATGTCTTTGAGAAAGTTGACATTGATTCACTAAATATTATGCTCCAGACTCTGAGGAAAGATGTATGTTGTAGCACTTGCCACAATATTTGCAGAAGACTAAAAATACAGTGTCTTATGAAACCAGTTTTTCTGGGCTTTCAGCCGGGCCACAATCTCTTAAGTTCATAGCTGTGTGTAACGTCATGTTCTTATGCATTAGCCATGAGTGGATTCAGCCAACATGGTCCCTTAGCCTACAAAAATTACAAGCATTCTATTTTTTTTCACGGTGAAGCAAGTACATGTGTCGGCGATCGCTAAACTCGCCAAAATGTGTCAAAGTTAGAAACAAATGTTGACTGAGGAGGCCACAGTCTAATCAACAGGATCCCAGTGCTCTGACCTTGGGGAGGGGGAACCCACACGTCCCGGAGCAGTAGTAGGCATCAAACGATTTTGGCGAGAGGATCCACTCGCTCCAGCCAACATCGGCAAAGTCCACTTTCAGGTACCGCCTGGCGCAGGCGCGGGGCTCACTCCACTGCCGCCTCCTGGCCTTCTTCATGGTCTTCTCGTCGAAGCTGAGGACCTGTGGCTTTCCCAGCCCCTTGGCGTCCCCTGAGCCTCTCCTCTGGCCCTCCTTCGTCTGGGACCTTGGCTTCGGCGGCAGATAGGCGCTCTCCCAAAGCTCGCTGTTCTTCAGAGTGCCGTACTGCACCTCGGGGAGCTCGTTGTTTTGTATGGGGTCCAGGACGTACACGCCCCTCTTCACCCTCACGTTGGAGGAGGCGTTGAAGGATCCGTTGGGCTCCTCTGGGACGGGGAAAGGGTCGTACCTCTGCAGAGTCGCGGCCACGCTGTTCGGCTCCGATATGGCCAGGTCGTCAGCGAACACCAGCATGTACGGCAGGTTGGCCGGCACGAGGGGGTTCTGGTGCCGCTGGTACCCGGAGGTGGGGTCGAATTCAGCCACAATCAGTGGCTCACCCGAGTTCCTGGCCTCCTTGACGATGTGCGATATGTCCCTCGATTGCCACGTGCCCCTCCTGTGTGGGAAAAAAGTCATGTTTCCCAGGGGCATCCTGCGGCTGTCGTTCATAGAGGCCGCTTGGAAGACCAGCTGGAGGGGGGACAGTTGCTGGAGGTGCTGGAGGCGGCAGGAGGGGGTCCTGAAGCGCTTGCAGGCCCAGGAGCGATGCCGCGGACGCTGCTCAAAGAAGAAGTGGAATGTGGCCGACAGCACTACCTCAGACTCAGTGATGGAGGTCAGGTTGAACTGGTAAACGTCCTTCTCCGCCACAATGTCTAAATTGTTTTAAGGAATGAAAGAATGGAAGAAAAGCGTGAACAAGTGTGATGAATATTCACTCTAACATCTTTTGGCTTGAACAACAGTGCTATTTTTCCTTTGCGTGTGACTCCTGGGGAGTTATGGGGGATAGGAAAGACATACGTTACTTTGGACTCAACCTCAGCCATATGGAAATGCTTATCTAAAATCACCTCACTGTTTCTATTCGGCGAGCCTCTAATAATGTCTGGCTGTTTTTAATAGGCACTAATCAAGCGGTCTCACATACATCAAACTGTTATGACACCTTGAAGGTATTATTTTTTTTGTGATCCCTTTATTCCTACAATTAAAATACAATGATACATTACTGTATAGCAGGCCATGTGCTGAAAATAAATGGGTCTAGAAGAAATATATCAACCTGCACTTGCGCTTATTGGATGGAAGCTGATGTGAAAATAATTTCCTCCTTTAGTAATAAAGAGCTCATCAGTAATTTGAAGCAAAAAATAATAATTCCATCCAACAGTGAAAGATTACTGTGATCCTTTCAACAGAAAATGTGTACACGCTACAGCTCTCTGTTGTTTAGTTGTGCTGTCATCATATATATCAGTAGTATGGTGTGTCATAACATTTGCATTGTGCTTTGTAAAGTTGCCTAGGTGCTTTCTCTTATGGTGGAATCCACATAATTTTGATGGGGATCCGTGGGCACATGTGCCAGATTGTAATTAACACCCCATTTATGTGGAGACTTGAGTTTCTCAAGAAAACTTCTCAAGAATAGGGGATTAATTCTTTAAAATGAAGGTAATTGGAGGAACACCATAATTAACATTGACCATGAGTCTTTTTCATGTTTTCCAATCAACAAACAAAATCCTTGTTACACCAGTCAACGTGATCAGTTGGCCAGTGAAAATGGAGTAACGATGCACTGTTTTTAATCGATTCACAATGAATTATGTTTCTCAATGGTTGTCAGATAAAAACCAAATACATTTTTATTTTTTTGTCTGTCCCAAATTCTCAACTCTTGAGGCACATTGGTTTAGTTGCAGCATGCTGAAAAACCTGAATACATACACCATTTTTTAACTTTGCCTATTATTTTATTTTATGTCTTTTTTTAATTTAGAATGACAGTAGAATCAGCAGTAAAAAAAGAATGATTCTGAAAGCTAAATTGCTATTGATCATACTGCAGACTACTTGGGTTTACAACAGAAGTATGCAGATGTACTGTACGATTACAAAATCAATAACTATGGTCCTGATTTTTTTGATTACAACGATACACAAAAAAATAAAGAAGAAGAATTAGAAGAAGAAGAAGAAAAAGTGTGCAAATAAATTGCTCTCAAATAGGAGGATTTGTAAAAAGGTAGTTACTGGTAACTCTCTGGAGCTGGAGCAGACAGCTTGTGCTGATACAGCGGTTAAAACAGGCAGATTTTCTATTGAGCCCGCAGCTGTCATTAACCCAAAAATGATTTTTCAGACTGTAGAAAAACAGATTTTCAGACTGTAGAAAAACAATCTCTTGATTTCGAATCATAAATGTAGTTTGTGCAGGAGGGAAGTTTACTGGTGTCTGAAAATGAACTTCAATGAAAATTATTGAGTAGATATGTTACGATTTTACTTCTAGCTATATGCTCAAGAGGTGGCGCTGTATGGTTTTAGAGTCACTTGAATTAGGCTACTGTTTGATGGATGACCTTATCTCTGACGAACGATGAGCATAATGAAACGATTAATTTAATCTCAATCATACACTTTATACGAATGTGCTTTTAGCAATGCCAGTTTTGAAAATAAGGGCTAACACAGACTACAACAAAGGCCAAATGTATATATTGAAATAAATCAACAAAGGGTTCATTGATGGAGTAAAGAATACGATTAAAACCAACTAACTCACCTGCACTTGCCTTGAAACTTCTAACAGTATTCCCGTCTGCCGGTCGATTGAGCTCTCTGCTGTACTTGTCGTACAGCTTGTACATATGTATTGAAACCATGTCTCGTGCGAATCTGTCAGTCGCTGAGATGTCCGGAGTTTGACCAGCCACTCCATCGAAGTCCAGCCCATTTCTAGTGCCATTCTCAGATGCGATTGTCCAGAGATCGGTTTTCAAACAGAAGAATACGTGCAATAGATATACGAATATAACTGACATTTTGGCTAAATATTATACAGGATTTGCACCTTTTATCATACACTTGGTAATGGAAAAAGAAGGAAGAAACCCAGGTCAGTAGTAAACTTCAGCCTCTCAAAATCGGTCAGTTTTATATCCAGATTATTTAAAAAGTGTTCTCGTGCGATGCTCAACGTGCAGGAGAGATGTCCACTGAGGCGTCTGGTGTAGGTTTAGTGCGGTCTCAACACTTTACACACTTGTTTCTTCTTACCGCCAGAAGCCAAGGGGTAACGCTGAGGCAATGAAAGATGCTGACGTCTTCGGCTACCAGCCAACGCGAGCAGTTGCGACTGCGCAACATTTCCGCTCTAAATCGCGTGAAGAGAATTGCGCACCATCTAATTTGCGACAGTAATGAAGTGTGAGCCAGACCACAAATAAATTCTGCAAGTGGACGTTTTACCATAACCAAATTCGACTGCAGATGAACGATTAAACTGCCCACCACTGACAGCTAGGCTTGTTTAGCAAAAAAAAACAACAGTAAATAATTCATCTTTGTACGCTCCACAATCATACAAAATATAGGGAGATTACCAGTAATAGCTGTCGTTGCAACGTTTTTTCTGTACACCAAGAAATAGCCCAAGTTCTAATTTGAATAGCCTATAACGTTATTCATTTATTTTTAATGATATTGATATATCTTACAGCCTAATTATGCCGGTAATGATGATTGTTATTGTTGTTGTTCAATGAAAAGGTAGCCTATACGAACCGTTGCCTTGAGAAGGTGGTAGCAAGCTTTGGTGTTTGGGTCAGTGTGCCATTAAATTAACTTTTTTCACTTGTGTTTGTAGCCTGTAGCCTACGTGTCTTAAATCTACACCAAAATCAGCCAACCGTCAAGACTGCACGGCTCTTGACGCCTTTACTACTGTAGGCCTACAGAAGGGAAGGATTTCTGTGCTGTAGCTATTTTATTGTAAATCGGCAGTCAGGCGAAACATCCCTACAATGCATTATTTTCATACAAAAAAATAATTAAATAATAATGTTTTATTAAAAAACTGCAGATCGTGTAGGGGTGAATTTCAGGTTAATTAAATAAATTAAATGAATGTTTGCAGCCTTTCTCTGCATTCCTTCGATTATATATATTATCTTAATATCTTAATACCTATAGTTAATGTATGTGTTTAGATCATGGCTTACATGATTTATGCCATTCCAGCACTAATGTAGATGATTTTTTTTGGGCAAAGGACAAATTCAAACTAATCCTCACAATTTCATACAAATCTGTTCGCAAGATTTTATTAAGAAGATGAGTGAAATAGTTAACATTTTGTAAGTTAGCTAGCTAGAAGATGAAGCGCATGTTAAAAATAATTCTACCTTATTATTTTTTTACTACGAGAATACTGCTGCAAGAATAATGTTGTTCTTCCACCAGTGGCAGTGACTAGCGAGTATGCTGGAGTTCGCTGATCAAGGGAAAAGTAGCACCCAGGCAACGCGAGTTAACCCCGCCCGCTCATGAATATTCATATACACATGAGTTTTAGGGCAGCACTTCTTGGACAAAATCCTGTTGATAACATAGTTCTATTCACGAATCTCCGAAATAATTGAATATACAAGGCAAAGAAGGTAACAGTTACATGAATATACGCAAGCAATATTTAAAAAATGCAATGGTTTAAATAGGACCAAGTGCTTGAATATTAAATGAGGTGATTTTCCATTGCAGTAATATGGGCAGAACTAGAGCTGGAGTGCTCTCTATGAACACAGAAAGTTCGAAACAATAGGACACAAACTGTGTCCACTAAAATAGACGGGAGTGGATCACCTTGACTATTATTTAAAATGAATCCAAATCCATTTTTAAGAGCCATTTATCATGACTTTCTAATTCACTTTATAAATGTTACCAACAAAATTGGTTTGTATGTGCAATACCAGACTCCTCTAGACTGAGAATTATCATTATTAAGTTAATTAACTTATAGCTAGCTATGACCATATTGTCCAAATCAACCCAGAATAAAAATGTTTGCTAGCTCACCATTAGATCCACCTTTTCAAGGCGATCTCCTTGACAGAAAACAAAGGTATACAAGGTGTAATTTGTGCTCTAAAGATGAAATAGGTACAGCTACAGGAATAAATCTGAAACTGAAATCGAATGTTCTATTTCAAGTCCTTCAAAAAATTACTTCCAGTGCCAGCATTGTTGTTTAGAACTTACGTCAAAGCTAGCCAGGAAACATAGTGGGTGCGCTCCTTTTCATACACCTGAAGCATGATTTGGCATGTCACAGCAGCAGGCAGCGAGGGAGCAGCATTTATTTCAAATGGGGAAAACATTTGCCAGTGGCATTCAAACTGTAACCAGTTTGTAATAGCAGAACCAGTGTGTTGGTCATGTCTTCATTGATATCAAACATTCATTAGATGTCTTGATAAAATGGCAAAATGAAGAATAAACATTGTAATATTAAAAAGATAAACATAGCTTATTTGTAAGTGCAGCAGGACCTCCTGTGGCGAACATGCTAACATTAAAGGGGAATGCTCCCAAATTTCTAGAACTGGATGCTTTTTCCTTACTTCAGAAAATGTGGCTTGATTTGTGCAATGGTCTCATTACTGGTCCAGTAGCCAGAACTGTGATTTTGCTCCAAGCACTGTTTAAGTAGGCCAGAGCAGGAAGTCTGCTGCCTGCTCCCTGTGAATGTATGGGTTATTCTCACTTCCCTGAGGATTGTTGCAATTTGACCTAATAACAACAAAATGTATAGCTTGATGGCCTATATTTTTGACACTTTTATCGGTTGTGAATCAGGAAATGTATACATAGTCCTTTAAAATACTATAGATTTTTCAGAAATCCTGTTCATTTCAGAGTACTGTTGGAAGCAGAGAAAGTGTCTGAAGCACAGAGCTCATATTTCATGTGTCAGAAGGTCTGTTGTGTAAGAAATTTGACCATAATGGCTGTATCACCCCTAAAGTGATGCGTGAAATACAAGCCCTGCATTTTTCTAAGGGAAGTGAGAATACACCATACATTCAACTGGGAGCAGGCAGGACTTCCTGCTCTGAACTACTTAAGCAGTGCTTGTGTACCATATTAATAAATTAAGTGTAACACATTGTATTAACTGGTTATATACACAATTGTAAGTATGATTAGTTTACCTTCTGGTGAAAAAAGTCTGGAAATAAATCCCCAAAAACTACATTTTAAGTGAGAGATAATGGTTTGCAAAAGACAGAAAATTCACACAAGCCCCTCGACCATTATCTATACCTATGGACTGACAAGTATTCTAACCCACAATGATTTGATACCAGTTACGATCCTGTAGCTACACTATATGGCCAAAAGTCAGTGGACACCTGACCATCACACCTATATGAGCTTGTTGGACATCCCATTCTAAACCATGGACCCCCCTTTGCGGCTATGACAGCTGCCACTCTCCTGGGAAGGCTTTCCACAAGATTTTGGAGTGTGTCTGTGGGAATTTGTGCCCATTCAGCCAAAAGAGCATCTGTGAGGTCAGGCACTGATGTTGGACGAGAAGGCCTGGCTCCCAATCAGCGTACTAATTCCTCCCAAAGGTGTGCAGGCCAATCGAGTTCCTCCACACCAAACTCATCTAACCATGTGTTTATGGTCCTTGCTTTGTGCCCAGGGGCACAGCCATGCTGGAACAGTAAAGGGCCTTCCCCAAACTGTTGCCACAAAGTTGGAAGCGCCCAATTGGCTAAAATGTCTTCGTATCCTGTAACATTAAGAATACCCTTCACTGGAACTAAGGGGCCTTTCCCAAACCCTGAGAAACAGCCCCAGACCATTATCCCTAGGGCCTCCACCAAACTTTACAGTAGGCACTATGCATTCCAGAAGGTAGCGTTCTCCTGGCATCCGCCAAACCCAGATTCGTCCATCAGACTGCCAGATAGTGAAGTGTGATTCATCACTCCAAAGAACACGTTTCCACTGCTCCAGAGTCCAGTGCTCTGCTTTACACCACCCCAGCCAACGCTTGACATTGCGCATGGTGATGTGAGGCTTGTGTGCAGCTGCTCGGCCATGGAAACCCATTCCATGAAGCTCCTGATGCACAGTTCTTGTGCTGATGGTGCTTCCAGAGGCAGTTTGGTACTCTGTAGTGAGTGATGCAGCAGATGATAGGCGATGTTTACGCGGTATGCGCTTCAGCACTCGTCGGCCCCGCTCTGTGAGTTTGCGTGGTCTACCACTTCGTGGCCATGCTGTTGTTGCTCTTAGACGCTTCCACTTCACAATAATAGCACTTACAGTTGACTCGGGCACATCTAGTAGGGCAGAAATTTCACAAACTGACTTGTCAAAGGTGGTATTCTATGACAGTGCTGCGTTTAAAGTCACTGAGCTCTTTACGAACCATAATGAATTCGAAATGTTTGTCTGTGGAGATTGCATGGCTATGTGCTGGATTTTATGCACCTGTTGGCAATGGGTGTGGCTGAAACACATGAACTCAATAATTAGTAGGGGTGTCCACTGACTTTTGGCCATATACCTGTAGTGTATGTTGATCTATTTCAAACAATGTACTCGCCACTGGGAAGGCTGCTGAGGATTTAATCAAACATTCTCTTTGAATTAACAACCAAAATATTATTTTCAGAAGAACGCAGGACTTAATTTCCAGAAAGAAATTAGATAAGTATGTGGTTGCTATATGTACTTAAAATTCACCAATTATGTTTCTGGTTACCTTCTAGTAATTAATGCTCTGTAAAAGAAACTAATGCAATGCAATGTATGGTATGGGGCAAAGGAATTCAAATTAAGTGTGGGTCACATAATTCCCTCATCCTAAAAATTGTATAAGGCATCACTAAGGCAGCGTAGAAAAGTGTTGTGCTATTCCATGTCCAGCCCCCCTCCAAAAACAAAAACCCCCAACCCCCCCAAACACTGAATTTTTTGTGGATAGTGTAAGGGTTTTTTCATGTTGTTGCCAAAAGATGTTAATAAATAGCAGAACCATGGGTTGGTAGGAGAGTCTCTGTGGGGCTCGCACTTTCAATACACTCACCCCAGACCACCAAACAGCCAGCGGTCCACCAGCTTGTAAACGGGATCATTATTTTCATTTCGACATCTATTCAGATGCTTTGAAAAGAGCCAGCTGCGATTTGCAATAGTCTGCCAGCAGTTTGGATGGACACAAAAATCCAAGAGATATACAAAAGGATTTCTAATTTGTTTCAAAAGCAATTCCAACCCCATCCCCTGGAACATATGCATACAGTATTTTCCTCATAGGTTTTATTAAAATTAGTATTTTTTTATTTACATGTGATCATTTGGAAGACACTTTTGTCCACAGCCAAGGCCAATATAGCAAGCAACACCAAGTGAAAATAGCCAGGATAACTACAAGCCTCAGAACAATGTGGACAGTAACGTCCAAATGATCCAAATGAAATTAAATAAATGTATTTTTTATCAACTGAACATATTACAAGAAAAAAATAGTCTTCCCTCAAATCCTTTCCTCATTTCTGGCCTTGATTAAGGCTTCCATTCCAAGTAGTGTAGTTTGCCCTTAAAGTCACTTCAGCTCCAGATCCAAAAATATCAGTAAACTCACATTTTAAATAGACTGATGCACTTATGTCACTGAAGCTCAATGGGCGAGAAGCACATTTAACAAAGTGTTCTTTTTTCTTTCCTTTTTCACATTTGAGTTCCTTAATGTTTTCTTTCATTTGGGTGAAATATATAATGCCATGTATGTAATGTGAAAACATAACACTATTCTTTACTTCTGGTTGAGGACAAAGTGCACTGGTGTAGTGGTTGCATTCAGGGATGCCAGACAGAGCTCCCTTCATGCTATCACACTGTTCATCAATCAAGAGTACTAGCTGTCTCGCCTAATTTCCAATATGATCATATTACTACTCAGTCTTGTCTTTTATCATTGGTTGGAAAAGAACAAGTGTCCCTTTTTGTTTCACATCGAGCCATTCATCTACTCAATCCTTGTCCTTAACTCAGTCAAACCGACACCAACCCATTAGGAACTGCTCAGCAGCCATAGACTAATATGTATTGCCCACTTGATGCCATTCCTAATCAGGTCTATTACAGTGATACATTGCACTTGAATTTACATTACATTTAATGAGATTCTGTTAGAAAGATGCATTGCACTTGATTTTAGATTAATGTTTTAAAAGTGACATCCTTGAGAATGAGACCAGTTTATCATGCACAAACCTTCAGACCTGAGTTGTACCCCAGAGACACCAGATTAGTTCTAGCCAGAATTACTCACACTGTTTGTCAGTAAATGTTAAATGCCAAAGGCCAGCCTGCAGACTTAGGTTATTGTTTTCATTTTTTAGGCATAGCTGCAGGAATATACCTCGGGCAATACATGCATAGCCTGTTTTAAATTTGCTCTGTACGCACATGGCTATACACATACACATTGTCTACCTATGAGCAATTCCATAGTAAAGTAGTCCTGAGCATAAATGAAGTTAGATATTCACAAATTAAATTATGTTCACATTTATCCTTAAGATGTATATTGTGAAGTAATAACATACTTTGTCCAATGTATTCCCTAAAATGCATGTTATTAACATCCAGGGTTGAATCCAGGGTTGAAAGTAAGGTAAAGCGAGCTAGCTACATAACCTTTTAGCTATCTAGCCAGCTAACTAATGAAAACACAATCTACACACAGGTGTAGCTGTCAATTCAGATGGAGGTGGAGAAAGAGAGCAATTAAGTTGAGGTGGGGCAGCATAAGGAGAGGGTAAGTGTGGAGGTGGAAAAGGAGAAGATAGCCAGAGAGAGGAAAGAATTTGAGGAACTGATGGAGGAGGAGAATAAAATTATAGTGATGATGTGAGAACTGGACATGAAGGAGTAGGAGACAAACCTAAGACACTGGCTGAAAATGGATAAGGTGACACTGACACAGAACATGGAGGAGAGAAATGAGCAATCAAACCATTTTTTGATTGCTAGATTGTTGCTACGCTCTTGCTTGTTTGAATCTTTGTATCTCTGTCTCTTTCCCCTTGTTGAACTTTGCTAACCATGCATTTTCCACTTTCTTAAAAGCCTGCCTTGTGTAATTGTGTTCCTTCTGGGGAAAAGAGAATAGGAAAGCTCTTTATCTCATTGTGCACACGTAGGTTCTGTAATCTTGTCTAGACACACTAGGTTAGGGGCGAGCGACTCCCCCCTGTATTTTGGTTCTGTTAGGTGAGGTAGCGTAGTCAGCTAGGTCTCCAGCTTTTATTTTGTGTTTATTTTTAGTTAGTTAGATGATTGAAAACAGACACTAGGTAAGCTTGACTTGTTTTGGTTTTAATTGTTACATTCCTTTGTTTTTCAGGTTTTAGATAGTTACATTCACTTTTCCATTAAACAACTGGCAAATGTCAAATCAGGTGTGTTGGTGAGTTTAATGGAATCTGTGTTCCCCTAGTATCTCAGGGTCCTTGTTATTTTTCCCCTAGTATGGGTCCTTGTATTGCTATTTGTATATGTATGTATATATATACTGTATATAAGTATTGTATATAGCCCCGGTGCACACCCTCTTTCGTGTATTAAACATAACACTGTATATGTACCCTGGTTGTTTCTCAGAGTCCTATTTTTGTCCCCCACCATTTATCACCAATGTTTAATATTTTTATATTACCTCCATGTCAAAATGGGGGCTGGTCCGAGAGATTGATTCCTGTGAGTCATCAGTAGTACAATAGTTGTTAATAGGTCCTTTAGAAACAGGCAAAGTATGGGATTGCCGAACAGGGAGAAGTATGGTGGGTAGTTCCTCTCCCTGCACCATTACGATAGCCATGAAAGCCTGTTTTGGATCAACACAGAAAAGTTCAGTTTGACGTGGCTATGATTAAGATGGGTGGGCCAATTTGATACATCCAGGAGGGAGAGATTGAGGCCAGGTTCTTTAAGAAAACACACCTAGATTAGGTTATTCTGCAAGCTATGGGATTTTGGTTTATGTTCAATGTGGGAGGTAGACACAGGTTAAGCACAGAAATACCAAACAGGGAGAAGTATTTTGGATAGTTCCTCTACCTGGGCTGTGATGGTAACCAAGAAAGCCACAATGAAGGAGGATCCAGCCAGGATCAACCTGGAAAAGTGCTGTTTGATGTGGCTGTGATTAAGCTGGATGGGCCAACTGGACACAGCTGGCAGGGAGAGATTGAGGTCTGAATCTTTCAAGATCAATACCAGCAGAGGAGAATGCCCAGGTCTGTATTGTTGTGTGTGTGTATCTCATGTTTATGCAGTGTTTATTTGTTTGCAAATCCTAAATTCAACAAAATATGTGTGATGTCAAATGTGTCAATCATATGTTATTATCCAGTACATTAAGTTCATGAGGACATAATTTTTTGGAGGGGAAGTTATTTTCCCAGACTGAGTGGAGAAACTTTGACAATGATCCAGCTTTAGCCCAGCGATGGAAAGGGCTAAATATTAATTTGGCCCTGATGCCATTGGAATAGATAAGTGTGTATCCTTTTAAAAACAGATACCTCAAAATAATATAAATTCTGTATTATTCAACGTCCTCCACTTCAGTAACTTCATCAAGATAGGAGCAAACACTAAATGTTTTGTCTTTTTTGTCTTTTTTGCTCACTTTTGAACACCCAGTCATTTACATTTGCATTTACATTTATTCACTTGGCAGGCACATTTGTATAAAGAATTTGTAGGCTTGTCCCATCACTGCAACATCCCCTGTCAATTCAAAAGAGCACAGACTAGCACATGCATCCTTCAAAACCCATGCTTCCAGTGCCAGCTTTCACATAATTTAAACTCTGCAGTCCACCAGCGGAGCTGTGCAGTCATTACACAGTAGGATTGCACTACTTAATTTCAAGAGATAGTTCAACCAAATTACATAATTGTAAAGTCAAAGATGATAAAAATGATCACTACATACCCCGGAAATGTTGTCGATGGTGTATGTCGATTGGTATGTTCACATCATGATGTTTATGGCAATGAGCCATAATTTGCGATCAAAGTAAGACAGTGAAAATGTACTGTACATGCTTTGTTTCTGCACATCAAAACACTGCATACTTGCTCAACGGTAGTAATGCTATCTTATCGATCAAACTTAGCTAGCTAACCATGTCTAAGCAGTTCTGTCTTCTGTAGCAGCTGCTAAGAAATTATTGAATGCAGCGTGAGCAACCACACTCACAACAACCCGTGAGTCTGCCCTCTGAGCTGCAGTTACAAAGAGGTTGGAAATAGTTTGGGTTTCTTTTAGTAGTTTTTTTGTATATGTATGTATTTGGGGGTTTTGTTATATGTGTTGTCTTGTCTTTGAAAAATTAAAAACCAGACTTTAGGGTTCTTATGAACAAATCATTGCCATACGTTTGGTGGATCATGTTATTTGGTCCCCTGGACCGGATTAGGAAAACAATATGAAATTCAGTATCTACGTATCAGTTTTTCAATGACTCATTGATGGTAATTTGACAAAACTGGACAAGGTGAGATGAGAAGATTATTTTATACAATTGTAGCTTGCATTTGGTAACGTGAGACTCACTGAAGGATCGTTTGTTAGAGGTCCAGCAGTTAGCGAACTGTTTGCTTTCATCAGAATGATTTCACCAGTGACTACTCTCTCATAGAATATTGCTTTCACTCATGGCATTTTTAATGGCCAAACGTTACATCATCCGTCTCAAATTTGAACTTTTCCGCAGTCTTCTGACGACAAATCGGAGGAACATTTCCTCTACAGTGCATGATGAGACAGTGGCCTCATTTGTCTGAGCAATTCCTCTGCTGAAGTTATAGGCCATTTTGAGGTTTCGTGTTAAGGCCTATGCCTCTCTCAGACCTTGTTGAGTAGTGAACACACAGTCTGATACGGCTTGCCAAACAGCGCTCGCTCAGATATTTGACTCCTTCTCTCCCAGGCCTTGGGGAGGTGGGGAGAAGTGGGGGGCTGAGGGAGTAACTGACTAATTTCAGCACGCTTCGAAATGCAAAAGCTAAGGTTCGATTTACGGGCCGACTGGAATTTTTACGGTTTTTGCTCAGCACATTTAACAGTTGACGCGTATTTATTTTTCAAACGCGGTTGTGGAACGGAAGAATGTGCGCTCAAATTGTCCTTGCACTGAAGCCGCTGAGTGTAAGGTAACGAACAGCTCTTGTCACACTCGGGGGGTCTGGTTGGTTTAGGGCCACATCTTGGCAGGACTCCGGCAACCCTGCTGCTTGGCAGGGCATACATTGCCGTGTCATCTCAAATTAAACAGCCCACTGGCCAGACAATAGCTGTGACTCATTTGCTCCTATCCCATCCGTGTCACACTGTTTATCTTTCATTTACCATTGTTTTGTCTTGGGTGGATTACAATCCTGTCTTTTATGTTTTTTTGGGCCTATAAAACCAGCTGAGATTGATTACGCTACAAAAATATATGTGATAGTGTGATGTGTTATTATATCCAATAATCTGGTCTGAAGACACAGCAGAGAGGAATGGAAGCCTCTGGTAGCACACAGGCACAACTCAAAAAACATTTCCTCTTTGGTTTTGATGATTTATGCGATTGTGATATATTGCCATTCTTG
Source organism: Aldrovandia affinis (assembly GCA_029706075.1). NCBI lineage: Eukaryota > Metazoa > Chordata > Actinopteri > Notacanthiformes > Halosauridae > Aldrovandia > Aldrovandia affinis. The sequence continues at coordinate 4,507,951 of JAINUG010000051.1, read as the reverse complement.
GTTAGTTTATGAGGAGTGAATTAACATTTTCAAGATTAATTATTATTACACTTTTTTATGAAACATGAATCATATGCTCACAGTTGTCAGAGCCTCTCTCCCTCGGTACTTGTGATTGCTGCCTGGGTATTCCCCCAAGTGACAACACAATATATTGCATTTATTCACTGTCTCCATGGTATACAAGACTCAATTAATTCATGAAATAACCACATGCACTGCGGACAGAGACCAACCAACATAAGGAAATTCATCTTGAATGAGAACCAGCACACATCTTGCGAAATGAAAAAAAAACATAGGATGTGATCAAAAAATGCTCTCCTAACCCTCGTAGACTCCTCTTGGGGTGATAAATTATGAGACCTTCCGCCCGCCCACCCCCCGATAACATGTCTCTCTTTCTGCTGGTCACCTCGAGTGTCTAGACCCATTCAACACATTTCTCTACCTGTGTGCTTTTCAGCCAAGCCTTTTTGAATATCTAGCCAATGAAAACACACATTCTGCCAGGATTCAGGACTGTGTAGGCGAGGCGGTTTAGAGGGCAGCACTGCCTTGGGGTATTCAGATTCATCCAGTCAGTAAAATACAGTTTGCAGCTGGAGAGATGAAGCTTGACAGTTGATAAAACTGATAATTGCCATCAGGGGAAACACCAGACTGTATATTATGTTACATATGTCAGTGTTCCTTATTAATATGTCTGTAGTTGAAATATGCTATCATTCCCTTATATTTTTTATTGTAATACATCTGATATTTATTTACTTGCTTTAAAATAACAAAACAAAGAAAACTTTTTGACAATTCAGCAATGACACAGTGAGGTACCCCTATTGCACTGAAAAACTGATGGTTTTAACAGTGCATGGGAAGGGACGCCATTTTAATAACAGGATCCAGAGAGCATGACTGCAGTTTATAGCATTCATTGAAGACATTAATCACGTTCAACGAATCCCTCATCTCCTGAATGGACTGTGAGCTGCCTTATTTCATGCGTGGAAAAATAACATGATGGAAACTTAAGCGCTCATTTGGTTTTCCCAAAAAAAGGGAAGTTAACAAAAGGCTTCTGTTGATATTAAATCAATGTTCCCAAGCAATTTGGCAACCCCTACATTGAGGAAGTATGCGGTTTAGGTGAATTAGGAGGGACGTTTCTTTCACATAGCAAAACTCTGTGTAGCTGTATTCTGAATCATCACTTAGCATGACCCCGTAGATCCAAAATGTAATAATAATCCTATGGCAATTTAGTAAAATACATCATGTAACAGTTGGTTTTATTAATCTGAAATACAAAATAATAGTTTGATATAGCTAAGTGTTTCTATAGAGCTGATTATGCCAGATATTTTCATATATAAGCTATGTCACTTATATAAATCTATTTTTATAATACTACTGCTTGAAGTGGGTTGATTGTGAATAATTATTCTGCCTAGTGTGAAGGGGATCATGGATTGAGTAGACAGATAGACATTATCCCATTTCAGTAAAATTGTATCATTTTGCTTGCCAACCAGTGCTTGGCTAGTAGTAGGCTTATCTATCTACCTATCCATCTATCTATCCATCTATCTATCCATCTATCTATCTATCTATCTATCTATCTATCTATCTATCTATCTATCTATCTATCTATCTATCTATCTATCTATCTATCTATCTATCTATCTATCTATCTATCTATCTATCTATCTATGTTACTTACTACATGATTACACTTCTGTAGTGGCAGCTAGATAATACCTAAGTTGTGCTTATTGATATTTATTTGGAAATGTCCTATGTCTTATGTTGCTGGAGTAGTGTGTTAATGAGAACAGCACTCCATCATTTCCTTTCCTCCAAAATTGGTCTCCAGTAGAGGGAACTATTTATTACATTGTTTCAAGTACCACGTGCTATGTTAATATATCCACATTAGTGGCTAGATTAGAACCAAGTTGTTTAGCTATCTATACTACAATCTTTATTGTAGAAATTGCTAAAAGTCAAGCAGCTAGCAGGCTAACTAGCTAATGTCAGATAGCTTCACTTTCATACACATTAGGCCTATGTTAAGTTACCATGAACTGTACAGTTTCTAAAGTAAGTTTCAATGTTGTCAGGGGACATAATCAGCAAGCATACACCCATCGGAGTGCGGCTGTTGTGTTTTGCACATCGGCACTAAATGGTTCGCTACCAGTAGGCCAATTCACCAAATATTTTGCCTTCTCTTAACAGCTGATCCTCATCATGACTGCCTGGCCTTTGACTCTTCGCTAGTGGACCCCTGTAGTGCTTGCCAGCTGGGTAGCTAGGTAGCTGTGTCAATTTAAATACGTTTTGTGATTGAAAGTAATGTTAAAACTGCCCATACTGTCAGAGAAGGCAATTACATTACTGTATTATATTGATAATAGTGTGTTGCTGTTGTTATAATATTGAAGTAGAAGTGAAGTAAAAGCCAGGTGAACAGGTAAATCATGTCACTGGTGTTATATATCGGGAAATATAGCATGGTATTGAATGGCTAATCACAATGCTTGGTTGGATCTACCCATTTTATAATCCTGCATAACCGATCTCATTGGGAATGAAAGGTCGGATAAACCCATAATATTTCAAATAAACATAACAGCCGATTATGTGGATATGAACAAAGGGAGTGTCTTTTCTCTTGTCACGCCTTCTCCAAAAGTAAAATGGAGAGAATAACTTTCTTTTCACAGACAAAATTTTCAGCACGTCTTTCAAAGCACTTTCAACCTCAAGAGCTCTGCGGGTCAAATAATGGTTAAATAAATTATTTTGTCTACATGACATTTATTCTGCTTTGATTTAGTTTTGCTCTTAACTGCCCCCCCCAAGAAAAATAATAATAAAACATGAAATTCACTAACACTGCTGTAACACTGCTGTCTTAAAATGTAGACTGTCCATATTAAGCCAGAAAAGTGTGATATTCAAGCTATCATTATTCACATATTGCTTAATTTACACACTAGGTTGCAACAAGGGGGACAGAGAGACACTGAAAGAGTGAGAGAGAATGACTGAGTAAAAGAGAGAGAAAGAGAGAAAGAGAATGCCTTTGCTGATGCTTCACCCACATGGGTCACACAGCCGCTCACATTCTGTCAACATGACATAATTTCTGCACCAGCTACTTCAAATTAAAAAAGTGTTGATTGGATGTGTTTACATGAGAAATAGATATATGGAAAATTATTCCTCCACGTGGAGGGACATTTTATTTGGAAGGCTCCCACATCTTGTCCAGTTAAGTGTTGGAGGCAGACGCAATTCGACGTGAAGGCTGTTCAAAACAATCCATTAAAAATTGTTAAAATGGTACCTGCCAACAAAACTAGCCTGGACATACGATCTATTTGCTTTCATTAGGAAAACAAACTTGGGGATGACAAAGTCTCATAATCCCTCAGGCCAGACTGCACATAGGCCCAACAGAAACAATCCTCACAAGAACCTCCACCATGTATTATGTCCAATGTGTGAGGGCATATCACATTCTATTAAAACACTGTGATATTTTTGTCTTCCTTTCAATTCCAAAACAGAAAAGAAGGGAAGTTTTGCACAAGGAATTCATAAATAGTTTTATGAGATTCTGCTCAACACTTAAATCCAGCCTCAAATTGTTGCTTGTGTTTTTATTTCAATAGTTATACAGACTCAGGCAACATCTTGTATTCAAGTAAAACATTAAATTAAATGAGGTTTCTTTGTTTTTATTATAGTTTTCTGTCGGTGGTAACTAGCTGCTCAACAGTCGTTTCTTTGTTTGCAGGAAAGAGCATCAGCTATGCTGGCATTCTCTAGCATTGTAAACTTTGAATAATTAAAGGATTTTGAAGCTCATCTCAAAGTGTAATTTTTTTTAGTATTGTAATTTTTTTTGTTTTCAGGGCTCACTCTGAGGGCTAAGGTCATAGGCTTCTGTGATGTATTCAGGAAATGGCAGTATACAGCTGAATTTTTATCAACCTAACTACCTCGCTGTAAATACAATGCAGCTCTGGAGCCAGCCTGGTGGATTGTTGTATCAGAGATTTTGAAAATGTATGAAAGGTAACAGCTAGGTTTTGGGGCAGGATTGCATGCAAACTTAGAAAACTGTTATTGCTTTGCAGTTTGGGGACCACAAGTTCAACTAAAAATGTGACAGATGATGTGGTGAAATTATCCCTCTGCAAACAAAATAATTACATTGGAGTGCTTTTTTTTCTTTATATTTTTAATATGAAAATAGACAAGTTAAGGTTTTAAGGATGTTTAACATAAGCTATTAACTGAACAAAAGCTATATTCAGAAAATAAATCAATAACTACATGCATTCAAATTAGACATAGAGCTACTTTTAGCTAACTTGTCCTTATTTATGTGGAGACAAATATAGTGACACATTACACTGGATAGGTAAAATGTTAGCTAACAAGCCAGTCTCAGATGTTTTGATAATCTTTTCCTCGTCTTTTGTTAGTTAGCTAGCTAGAGGCTAGATTGCAAGCAGCATCAGATAGCTGCATAACGTTCGCTACCAGTGATTGCTAACTAGTAAATTTATAGTAATAATGATGGTGTTGTGCTAGTTAGCTAAAGTTAACGTTAGACACAATCATGGTTTTCTAAATTTCTTTACTAAAGTTTTACTAACAAAATTGCAATGACTTTGTATGCTGAACTTGCTAGCTATCTGACTTGCTAACAAGCTAATGTTTCTTCACATGCAAGCAAGTGTAGGCTGCCTAGTTTTTTATCAAGGAGATTGAGACTATGTTTTTTTTATCGTCTTCCTTGTGTAAAACAATGTTAAGCATCAACCTGGTTCTATTATGTTGGATGAAAGTAATATGCAGCAGATAACAAGCATCATTGTTGAAAAACTAACATATTCAGGTATACATTGAGTCATTAATAAGGTCATCTCACTTGTGAGAAAGATTTATAGCATGCTATAACACACCCAAACCATTGTTAAACATTTAAAACAGTTGTTTATTCAACCCCCCCACACACACTCTAATGATACCGTATGGGACCCTATACCCTGACTCGCCTCTTGTGGTTCATTCATGAAATAAAACCAGAATTCAGAATAAAAATAAATACAATTACAGTGTCACATGGCAAGAGTGGCAGCTATACATGCCTTTTCCCTTTCCTTCACATACACTACCGGTCAAACGTTTTAGAAAAGTTGAGGTTACCAAAAACTGAAAAATAATGTACATTTTTTGGCAGTGAGTAGTTTCCTACACCATCAAAAGGCACTTCGAAACTAGAGGAAACTCTGACAGGAAGAGGTCTGGCAGACCCAAAGCCACAACAAAATCAGAAGACACGTTTCTGAGAGTCAACACTTGCGTGATAGGCGGCTCACAGAATAACAGCTTCAAGCACAGCTTAACACTGGTCAAAGTAAGGAAGTCTCAGTTTCAACTGTGAAGAGAAGACTTCAAGCTGCAGGTTTGACAGGTCAAGTGGCAGTAAGAAAGCCATTGCTAAGATGGCAAAATAATAAAAAGAGGCTTGCCTGGGCCATGAAGCACTGCCAGTGGACTACTGAAGACTGGAAGAAGGTCTTCTGGACCGATGAATCAAAATTTGAAATCTTGAAATTTTGAAAGGTTTTTGTAGGCCGTCGAGTAGGCGAAAGGATGGTTCCGCAGTGTGTGACACCAACTGTCAAACATGGAGGGGGAAGCGTGATGGTCTGGGGGTCTTTTGCTGGATCCAGAGTTGGCGACTTGCACAGAGTGACTGTTAACCCACGTTAACCCATTACTTGTTCCCTGAAAAGGGCCTTTTTTTATAACTCATTTATAATTTACATTATTTTTCAGTTTTTGGTAATCTAAACTTTTTTTTTTAACCTCTGGCAGTTTACCGCTTATTTCAGGTTATTCACTGGACTTGAACTTCTTAAATTTCAGTAAAAACTGGAAAATGGAGGTGTTCTAAAACCTTATAAAACCCGGTAGTATATATGGGCCAGAAAACCATGTGATCCAGGCTATAATAAAAAAATCATAATTGAACCCTGTCACAGCACCACTAACACCCCCTCCCCCCCGGACACACACACACACACACACACACACACACAACACACACACACACACACACACACACACACACACACACACACACACACACACACACACACACACACACACACACACACACACACACACACACACACACACACACACACACACACACACACACACACACACACACACACACACACATACCACCAATGTAAATACAAGCGATTTAGAATGGGCGGCAGTGACTCAGTGGTTAGCGACACGGGCTGGCAAGTGGAGGGTTGCTGGTTCGAATTCCAGGAAGGCCAAACAAAAAAACAATGAACTGGAAACCAGAGGGATGCCAGTTCACTTAGTGGGGCACTGCCGAAGTGCCCTTGAGCAAGGCACTGAACCCCTAACTGCTCCAGGGCGGCCGTACAATGGGTGATCCTGCGCTCTGACCTCTCTTAGGAGAGATATGCAAAGAAACGAATTCCAATTACCTTGTGTGTAACTTGTGTAACATGGCAAAAATAAAGAATATTCTATATTCTATGAAATATGGAAAGACAATAGCAATGGTATCAATCACACCGAATCAAAACCATGCATCCGGGAGAGAGTCATTTGATGAGCCTACGGTATTGCCGGACTACCCGTCACCACGGTTCCATAAGGCGTGTGATAATACGAGGGGAACAGCAGCTCTTTGTCCGCAGACAGAGGGGCAGTCTCCACGGAGACACCGCAGGCCCCTAAACATCATAGAAAAACTATACACTGAAATTTCTATCAACTTTTTATTAGCCATGTGAGCAGGTCAGAAAGTCACCCCCCGTTCACCAAATCACAGTGCAATGCAGTGCTTAAACGCAAGCTTAGGGAGTGACTCCTATTACATCTAATACATTTCATAACGGATTTCAGCCTTTCACCTCTCTTGACAATACCTGAAACGCATACTGTGCCAGCGAGGCATGCTTTAAAGATGTTGGTTTGCATTTAAATTGCCTTTTCCCCCAAAGGTACAGCTGACCCTGAGAGTTGCTCCAGCCTTTAGAGGTTACTGGAGCCTTGTGCCAACCCTACATCAGTGGTATAAATTGATAATCGAACATTTTCTCCCCTTCTATTTTATCTAGGTCCTCATTAGTCTGCATATTAGCATGCCAAGATTACTGTTATCTGTATTAGTTAGTGTTATGGTTGTGGTTTCCAACCACAAAAAAATGAATCATTATCTCCTCTTATAAATGTAGAGTTACAGGCCCCACATTATCTCACTGTGTGCAACTTGAGTTGCTTTGTATGGGTTTTGGTGGAAAGCATCATTTTTGATGAAGTTAAACATTTTAAAAACGAATTTCCACATTTACTAACAACTGTTCATTGGCATCACTGATTAGATGGAAACTTGAATCACTTGCTGTTCCAGGTGCCATTCAGATGCTGACTTAAATTGTCTGGACCATGGACTTTCAGGGATGGAACTAATGTAGTGCCATGCCCGATTGCTGGATGAAGAAGACCCATGAGTTTCCACTACCTCCTTAGACAGCAATCGTGCATCACATGCTGTGACTGTGCATAAGTAGAGCCATTGCTGTCTTGAGTGTTACAGGTCTGTGAAGTTAACGACTCTTTTAAAACATTTATAAGATAGTTTAGAAAACGTATTGCTCAGTTGTTTGTTTTTATGTATGACGTACTTGCCCATTTTATAAGCACCTCTGCTATCATTTTAATGTAAAATGATGAGAGAAAAAACGACTGGCTATGACTACCTGGCTAACTTGTTATCAGATAGCCCACACTGGTCCTTGTGTACTGTTAAAAGTTAAGAAGTTTGCAGGCTGTTCATTACATGGCAGACAGCTAAGAAGTAAGTAGCTAGCTAATGAGTAAGTTTGACTTTTGTAACTCTGTTGTTTTTCATCTTGGTTTCAGTATTTAATATTTAATGCTCCAAAAGACTGGAATCCAAGTACTGTAGTAGCATGGCCTGCATCACGTATTTGTTTGAAGTGCATATAACTGAGGCACACACACACACACACACACACATAAAGAAAGGTACATTTTTAATGTGCCTCGTCAACATTAATGGCAAGGCTAAACTGAGTGTAAAATCATGAGAGGGTCAACATTCAGTGGATCATTTACCACAGACAGAAAGAATGTTTAGTGGGGGGATATTTTTACAAGCCTTTTTTCACAAAAAGTTGGGTCTATTTCCTGCTGAAGGAAAGCTATTTCTTAGCTTGTTTAATTGTGGACCTTGCCCCTTCCCCCATTTATGCCTAATTGCTCATGGCATGCTCTGTGAAGATCCAGCCGTACGTAGGCGAGTGTATCCATAATCTACATGGGCCAGACTCTACCTCAGGTAAAGGTGCATCATGCATGACACATGCATGGTAGGTGGCCAGGCTGAGATCAAGCTAGACTCAGTATAGTGGAAAGGAATCTTATAGATGCAGCCTGCATGTTCGATCCCCAACATCAGCTTTTACTGTTGAAACAACAGCTCTGGGGTCCAGGACCGTGTGGCACTAATGAAACACATGTGGGGAGATATTAACAAAGCCAACCACGGCAACGTCTGAGAAACGGAGCGGCTCGCTTGCGTCAATTAGCGCTCAACCATGACAATGGCAGGGCGTGCTTCTGTGGTTTGTGTGGCAGACCATAGGGACCTTCCACTGTCTCTGTCCACAAAAGACACGGCTGCCCCTAACGCCTGGCCGTGCTGTACACAGCACACTGCACCAACTGCACTATCTTTTTTATTTTAAACATTTTATTTCTGATTTTTCCCACGTTTTTCTCCCAATTTAGTAGCCAATTATACCCTCTATTTATTTTCAATTCCCCACCCTCACGAGTCTGCCGCCCGTCCTCCGGGAACGAGATTCGTATTCCTGGACCTATTTCCCCGCCTTCTTTCGAGACGGAGATCTTCCACGGACTCCATTAACCTTCTCCTCGGCGGACTCGTGCCGGCTCTCCTCCCCCTCCCCCGGAGGCGGACAGCCAAATGCCGCCTCCGATCGGGCTGACGACCAGGGCCGGTCTGGTAGAAACGCGGGTTTCGATCCGCGTCTCTGACGGGCAGCGCACACCGCTCCAAAGCGCGGTGCACTAGACCGCTGGGCCATCCGCCAGCCCACCAACTGCACTATCACCAGTACATTCACTCGCATCACCATCTAGAACACATACATTAATTTGGTTGTTTCAGAATACATGTCTATGGCATACAATTAATAGCCTTTAGACTTCTAAGTAACACTTGCAGAAATCCTTGAAGCATGGCTTACAAATTCATGAGGATAGATAGCACTTACAATTCATTTGTGCTTTATCGACATGCACAACACACACAAAAACTATGCAAAAGCATTTTATGTAGATCTTTCACATTCAATTACAAACAGTTGTTTAATGTGTTGAAGAAAAGCCTAATAGGGTAACCCTCTGCATTATATGCAGACTTTGGTCTGGATTCAATCAAATCCAATTTGTCTTTAACTTTAATTCACAGTGACATGTACAACCCCTTTTTTTTCTTCACAGACACAGTTTGAATGTATAAACAAAGTTACGGACAAATTGAATCCAACATTTCTCTTTAAAAGTACACACATTGTCTGTGAGGATTTTAGAGCAAATGGATCCCTGTACCTACCCATGGCTAGTTCGTTTAGTTAAATAGTGCGAATGTGCAGTTTTGGGCATTTTTATTGAACATGAGGGAACCTTGCACAGCATTATTTTCGGCTGTGAGAACAGGAAACAGATTACAGATGCATCACCTTCAGAGCATTAAGATACTGCTATGCAACTGAATCCTGGACCACTGCCGTGAGAAGTCAGTTGGAGTTCCACCTGATGTCTCGCCCTGCCAACCCCAGACCCACCCAGACCACCAAAACCCCCACCCCACCCCTATCCCAGCCCCAACAGGCGCGACCAACAGAATAGAGCCTCTCTACAGCATAATCTGGGAATTTACACACAGAATATTCAATAACCTACTGTAATAGTCAGACTAACACATACCAAATAACTATAACAACCATGTGAATCAAGATCCATCCCACCTCATATATGTCAACGAAGAGGGTAACAAACTTTGACAACTCAAGACCAAAAAAGGCCAGTCATTGAGGTTAGTTTTCTGCACTTCTTTAAATTGTGTTTTGACATCTATACTTTCACCATCTCTACCTGCTCTTTCATGTACTTTTGTTCTTTTATTGAAGTGCTGATTAGTTGCACGATTAATGACCCTATACATGCCAAGCAATTAATTAAACAAAACACAAAAAAGCAATAAAATATTTGTTGCAACGCTTGAGGCAATATGTGAGCTTTTTTCTTTGCTACTGTCTCCAAAACAGCAACGTAACATTGCATGACTGCAGAATACCATAACACGTTTGTCTCGGCCTCTGTCTGTGACCGCACGCGTCAAAGCTGCAGCTGCCAGGAGCAGACATATCCAAAACACTTTGTCGGGTTGGTTCGATCATATGGGCTCTCTTAGTCTTAGCTCTTCCCGATTCTGAATGTGCTGAAATTGGATCAGACTGCAGATGTTAATGTCTCTCTTGAGTTACATTTCGAGCGCCCTTTTTTTTTTCTTCTCGCGAACCAGAATGTCTCGCTTCTGCTGTGCTTTTTGTTGATAGAGGGGTGTATTTCTGTACACCAGTGGGGTCATCTGGACAGTGAAATCTCTGTTGTGGAGACAAAGCCCCTGTATCGCCAGCTGGGAAGTTGTCTAGGCAAGAGAGAAAATTTGTCCCAGATCCCTTTGTCAAGCTGGGGGAGCCCAGGCTGAAAAACCACACTGCTGCCGTACGCTGTTCTGTAAAAAACTCTTCTTCATATCTTCCATTCAAATACATAAATGTAGCTTACATTAAATAATAGAAATTCATTGATAAGTGAACGTATGTGCACACATATAGATGTCTGCATGTTTTTATGTTACTTCCATGGAAGATGATTTCCGATGGGTTTTCTGTATGACAACCTCATGAAAACCAGGAGGTATTTTTTTTTAACCTTTGGCAGACAACACTTGACAGAAGCTCAAAACAGAGGAACTAAACAAAGTTGGAGATCTGTATTCGATTTTGACTCAGGAGAGCAGACACTAGTGGTTGAGTCCTCTGACACGTGCAGCCAGCCACCGCTTCTTTGAACTCTTCAGTCCAAGAGCTGGCCCATGCAGTCACTCGGCTGGAGGACTTCTTGCGCATCTGGTTGAGGCAGACTGTAGGTGTCCAATAGACCAGAGGGGTCACTATTTTGCAATGGGGCAGGGCAATGTTATAGTCAGTTATGCTGCTGGTTTAGCTTGATATGCCACCTGGTAGCCCCATTTTCTTTGGATTAATATTCAGTCCTTACTGAAGTGGTTGATATAAGGAAAAATGATGCTGAAGCTTCTGATAAATAATGCAGAAAAGCAGTTACATTAGAGCTGAAAGCCAATATGATTTAACTTGCCAAGGTTTGTCACAAATGTAAGATGGTAAATGACTGGACCTAGCTCATTCTACAGTACAAACTATGATTGGAGAAAGTATTTATTTATTTTCATATGTTTATTTTTATTAAAGAAAATAAGTGGAGAAATTAAAAGTTTGGGCTCATCCAATCCACTGTTCTAAGGCAATGTGCAGGTTTTGCAGCGACATGAGAAGATTTGATTTTGTGGATTCAGGATTAAACCCAGTGCTGTGCATTTTTTTATTTAAGCTTTAAGGGTCATTTCCACCAGATCAGAACAGATAACTATAACAATAAGTGTAAGGACAACTATAAATTGCTGTCTTGCATCTACACCAAGAACGTTTTTATCGTTTATGTACACACGTCAATCAACAAAAAACACTCACGCAGTGCTGTGATTGATATCTGACTATAACTGTTGTGACTTGTAGCATCGATTGAGAAAAACAAAAAGTAATGCCGAATAGTTAGCCTCGAACTTAAAAATATTTTTTCGTTGGAGAAATGCTATAAAATTGCTCGGGGAGTGATTGCAATGTCATTTGTTGTTATCGGTTTAGCTCAATTTTATAGCTATATTTGCAGTGTAAACACCGTAATTCAGAAGAATTATAATTTTTCTTCATATTTATAGTTATCGTTACAGTTATGTTCGAGTGAGAAAATACTGTGTATAATCTACAATATATATAATGTATATCAGTATATCATGTATAAGCTACTGTATAATGTATCATTAACAGTTCATTGAATAGTTGATCGAATTTGGTGAGTAATTGCAGTCATTACTTTAAAACATAAATTCATGTAATAAAAGTGCTTGGATCTGCATTGCCATAAAGTACGGTGAGCTGTGAGTTTAGCAGTGCAATGATAACTTCAAACCAGCAGTATGGTTGTTGCACAATTGCAGTGCGTTTTTGGTAAAACTCTAGGGTTGAATTTCAAACACACTGGCTTTGTTTTGCAGGCAGCGAAGCGTAGCTGTTCCCTTAATTGCTCCTTTTCCTTTTTACACTGTGTTTTCTCCAGACTGCCCCTGGTTATAAAGCTCTTTTATGGTCCCCTCGTGCCCCGTTCATTTCTTCCCACAAACCTCTACTCTGGTTGTTGCTTGTCATGTGTCCTGCCACGAAAGGTCCGAGCGACCGAGTAGATTGTTGTGATTGTCGTCCCGACACACTTGCACCAGCTGGCACTCTCAGCCTGTGAGTGAATAAGGCGTAGTGATCTTTCAGTGACACGCTAGGCTCATTTAAAACTCCCCCAGGGGGCCGAGGGGTTGAGGGGCTGGGGAAGGGAAGATGTATTTACCAAAAGAAAAAAAGCAGCGAACTAGGGCAATGCTTCATTCTGTCAGGAATTCATCCAAATCACACTGAAAACCACTCGTTCAGCTGCGCTAATGTCGGAATCAAGCAATCTCTTTGTAGGCTCTCCCAGTTAGCGGTAGAGCCAGGACCCGAAACGGGATCAGTGCTAAGTCAATCGAGTAAAACGATCTTGCCCTTCTTCAGTTTGATATCAGTCAGACACTGGCTTCTCAGTCGCAACTTTATGCAAGCAAATAGAACCAAAGGGTTTTTTCACTCCAACTTCCTTGTGGATATTTTCCCTCAGTAATACCTCAATATGCCGTTTGCTTTCTGAATTAAAATGAAAACACTGCACAAGTAAAGTTATTTATTTTCATAAACGGTTCTGCTGATGCTGTTTTTTTCTGTGCCGTACAAATACTTTTTTAAGAACCCTATCATGTTGCTCCGCTTCTAGAGATTGCCAGGTTTTAGCTGAGAAATCCGTAAAATCCTCCCCATGTTGGGACGTTTATCTGACGATGGCGACGTTAATCTTTTTATGACCTCCCTGTCCATACTGTACATATCAAAGCATAGTTTCTTGCTTGGGGGGTGCCGGGGTACATTACACAGTTTAAACCTCGGCCTCACTACTAAAATGTATTTTTAACGGGGCATATCATTACCCATTACCATAATGTAACATTTAACAGCAAGTCTCCTTCTCATTAAAGAAAGGCAGTTCTTGTTTAATTTTCCATCCTATGTGCCCCTCAGGTCATTACTGGGTAAGCATCCTTCAGAAGTACCAGAAATGTCTAAATTACTATGTGTGTGTGTGTGTGTGTGTGTGTGTGTGGTGTGTGTGTGTGTGGGGGCGGGGGGTCATACTATCCTCAATTGGAATACTGGACTGGGACAACAGAGTATGTTAGGCGATACAAGGAAAGACTGGAAATAGTAGATAAAATTATCACAAAGTGTTGGGGTCTTTGTCGGATGCAGTTGGATGCTCCCCAACTCCCCTTTTTGTCTCCCCACTGAAACCTGCATGCTTGAAGTCACATGGGACCAGAGAGTTTAATGTCTGCTTTCCTTGTTTGGCGGTGCCTTAACACAATGGCCTGGATTCAATCAACATTTGTCCTTAACTTTGACAAAGAATTTGATGCAAATGTCCTTTTTTTCTGCACAAACACAGGTTGATGAGTGAGCTCAACAATCCACCAAATTAACCCACTAAACTGTGTTTGTGAAAGTAACACTTGCATTTAATTATGTGTCAAAGCTAAACAACAAATCTTGATTGAAACCAGACAAATGTGTCATGCAAAAAATTCAAACAAAATAAAACCATATTTTTTTGTGCATTCAACATAATTATTTTCTCTCCCTCTTTTGAATCCATCTCTCTCTCTCTCTCTCTCTCTCTCTTAGTCTTCCTCTTTCTCCATCTCTCTAATATCTCAGTCTTTCTAATTGTATAGGTTGAAATATGTCAGGCTTTGGGTGAGGAAAGGCCTTAAAGTACACATACAGTGTAATTTTTTTTTACCTTAAAAGGTCTTGAGGGAGAGAAATACTATGATTTATGTAAGGAGACATTCTCAACCATATTTACTATACAATCATGCAACTCAAAAAAGCACATTTTTAATGTGCACCGAGCAACCCTAAAGTTTACATCTTAAAAAAAAAACACATATCAAAGGACATTTAAAATAAATAAATAAATACAGAGGACCATTAAGTGTTTCTCACATTCTTATCCAAACAAGAATCAAAAGCCCAGCCTTGACAGGTCTTCAGCAGGACAGGCTGAGGTGGAAAAAACCAGTCTCTGCTCAGCTTGCTGCATTGACACACTTCAAATGCTGGGGCTGGATCTGACATCAAAACAGTTTTTCTCCCAGGTAAAGTGCGACCACAGCCACTGGCCAGTACAAATCTGAGGCCTGTGTGTCAGTTTGTCTTGGATCAGAGGAGTGTTTTTGCACCTCTCGTTTTAGACTCCTCCATCTCGGGACAACTCTCATTTTCCCTTCCCAGACGAATGACTTATCCCAGATCAGGTTTTGCCAATGGTATTACTAATGGTTTTATTGATGGTTTTACTAATGATTTTGCTCAAGGGCGATTCTAGGATTTCACCTTTAAGGGGGCTCAGCCCCCAATGAGGATGTGAGATGTACACATGCAAAGCACAAGCCTACATTTTTAATTAATTTACTGTTACATTCCCCAAAACAAAAACACTACAATGGTGGTCGCTCTCAAAAATTGAAATACCACTCTCTATCTGTGGTATTTTTTTAAATAGATATTAAGTAAAAATGTTTTTTAGAAAAGAATGACTAAACATTTTTAGGGGGGCTGAGATTAAAGACAGGGGGGCTAAAGCCCCCGTAATTATGGCCTAAAATCGCCACTGGTTTTGGTAATCACTTACTTAATAGTTTTACCAATGGTTTTACTAATGGTTCTGCAAATCACTTAGCTAATGGTTTTACCAGTTGTTTTACTAATGGTTTTGCAAATGGCTTTGTGACTGATGTTGCATTTGATCAATTAGGGTGCCCAGGTGCATTAACTTGATGGCTACTGCAATTATAAGTAATTTCAAAAAGTCAGACTTTGGTTGAAGTTCATCCAGTAGTAATTGTTATGTAATTCTTGTTTCCAATCTCGATTACTGATTACTGCGTCATTGTGACATAAAAGAATGTTCTCTCATTTCTAATGTAACCAACTCATAATGAGCTAGCTGCTGTGACATCAGACACAACTCCGGGGCAGAGTTTCCTTATGAAACCCATTATCATATATTCACTCTTAATATGAGTGCATATACACGTATATATATATATATAGTTTAATATAAGTTATTATTGTAATGCGCGACAATCACAACAGCCCAAATGTTTTAAGACGTTTGAGGCTTTGTGGCCTTTCCCCACGGCCGCTGGCTATCTATCTATTTTTAATACTTTTAATCAAAAAAGGTGAGTCACAGAATAAAACCAAGTTGACCATCTTATAATATTCTGCAGTGAAAAACAACTCGCTGGTTGTTAAATTGTAATAATATCTTACAATTGATCATATAAACCTCCCTAACCATTATACCACAAGGAGATAGCATGGAGTTTATTACACTGAACTCAGCGTAGCCCGGTCAGCTAGCTAGCTTGTTAACCTCATGCACACATACACACACATTTTTGTCAAAAAATGTTTATCCTTTGTGAATTGATACTTTTCTTTTTCTGGAAGTGATACAGTATGGAGACTCGAGACATATGTCTAGACAGCTTGCTGGTGCACAAGCGATGGCAGTGCAGTATATCACCCATTGTGGGATCTACACATGGGTGGATAGGGTTATCCCCCCTCTGCTTTACCATAAACGTGCTGTGAGGTCTTTGTATGAAAGAGGTGATTGCCATAGTGATTCTGACCTGCGCTTTGATGTTATTAAGATCACTCCAGAAACAGCTTAGACAAAATGGAATCCAATAACAAGTGCATCACTACTGAGTTACTATAGTGCTGTTATGCAGGCATTTTCAAACACATACACTACCGTTCAAAAGTTTGGGGTCACCTTCCATCTGGACTATGGCTAATCGGGCACTCCTTCATTCTTCAGCAAGATAACGACCCGAAACACACCTTGAAGTTGTGCAAGAACTATCTGGTGAAGGAGGAATGTGAACAACAACTCAAACTAAAGACCTGGCCTGCCCAGTGTCCAGACCTCAATCCCATAGAACTTGTATGGGACAAACTGGAAAGGAAGAGTCAAAGCAAAGCAACCCACAAGTTTATCTGGGAATTGCTGCAGGATAGCTGGGAAAACATGTCGGGTGATTTCCTGCTAAAACGTATTAACCGAATGGCCACTGTTTGTGAGGCTATTCTCACGCCAAAGGGTGACTATTTTGAGGAATCCAAGATTCAATTTTCAATATAATTTTCTTGAACATTTCTTTGATGTTCATTTTGTTCATTGTTACATGTGTTTTTTGTCATTTTAAAGTATTTACAGAAATGTATACGGTGTAAAGCATTGTCAATTATGAGATAAAAATAGTTTCCAGCAGGTGACCCCAAACTTTTGAACGGTAGTGTACTTATATTGTACAGTCTGTACATGTTGAAAGTTAATGGTCTATGTCTGCCTTTTTGTAAGTGTGTGTGTTTGCAAGCGTGAGTGTAAGTCCTCGTTGGAAATGCCTGTGTGTCAAGCATAAAGTGTGATTAGAAATAACTCTTTGACTTGTAATAAAGTAATAAAGCAAGACAAAGGCACAGACAAGTGAATAGCACAGTGTAGCGTGTGGCTGAGACAGAGAGATAGAGAGATGAAAGAGAAAGAGAGAGAAAATTAGAGAGAAGGCGAAAGAAAGGGAGAGAGCGAGGGAGAGACAGATGAAGGCAACTCGGTCACTATGCGGGCTCATTAGCGTTCTCTCCTGTCGGCCAAGCGCGTTTTTATTGAGATCTAATAATCCTGCTGTCTAAACAGTGCAGAGTCACTGGGATGCAGTCAGCTTTCACTATGAGTCATTTGCTATCTCTGCCACTGTTTCCAGCACAGTCTCCAGATACTGAACTATTTTTGATTACTTGGAGCCGCCAGCAGGGCGGTGGTCTCCCAGTTATTATGGTGAGAGCATAATTTTGTCTCAGGGCAAACTGGCATTTAGAGATGTTTACTATGGCAGCAAAACCCCTTGGACTTGGTTTTGACCCACCAGCATGCGAGTGTTTCAGAGCTTTCGTTTGAGGGCCTTTTGAGTCATTTAAATATGAAGGATTTTAAAATCACTTTTTTGGAGGTGCGACTGCAGAAAACACTGTTTATGGTGAATATTGTATAATTCTACTCTTACCAACTCTTACTACCATAAACTCTGGCCACAGTTCTCACATAGATATTATTTGCATTTTAGTAATTGCAACAACAACAAAAAAGAAGTCTCTGGTAGTTTATTTAATCAAATCAAAAAACTATTTTTTCATTGTTTCCCGTAAGCCAATATGTCGCGTCCTAGATGATTTGGCTTTGGTTTAACTGCCACCAGTGAATAGCCTGTGGAAATGGAGTGTGTAATTGAAAGAAAAAGGATTTTTTGAAAAGTTTGCTTTTGGCAGAGGCAGCAGGAGAGGTTTTTGAATATGGTCGAGTGTTGGGACGGTTGCCAGGTGAGCGGCTCTGGTCTTTTCCCATGACCACCCATGCTTTCAGCGATGCTGCGGGGATAAACGAGTCCCACGCTAAGAGGCCTGCTCTCTTCCTGCTGTGCCACTCATAGGAGGAAATCGCTAATCGCCCCAACGATTTATAAATGTAGGTATACGTGTAAATTTGTCACGCTTACAAGTGATCAATGGTGGGCTCAACACGGAAAGTTGCTAAAACTAAAGCATTGCATTTCCATTTCTGCAATTAGTGCGAGCCAGACATTTGTATTGTGGTCAATCTTTGGAGTATTTCACAGTTGTTTATAGGAAAAAGAGGGGTGCCTAAGGCCTTATAAACTGGAAATGTTTTCATGGTTATGGGTGTTAGTGTATGTGTGGCCTGGAATTTCATGAATACTGCTGTCAATGACATAGATTGTCAAAGGTCACTCAAAGCTGGAAAATGCATAAGAAAATTATTATTTTAAATGTAAATAAAGGCTGATAAATGCACAACCGATTATGAGTAGCATATTTCAGTCCAAGTGTGAGAAGTATGCATGGGTGAGGCAGGAGAATGAGTGATGGAAAATTAAGGGCTATCGTTAGGCTTCATTGTCACATTCTACCTGTTCATAACTACCCATATCGAAAAAAGAAAGACATTTGAGCAGGTTGGGATGTCCCCCCCAATATTCCAAACAGTCATATCTTTCCATCCCAATAATTTGTACAGATAAAACATTCCCTTTCATTATGTCACATACCCAATATTTAATATGTGGTTACGCCCTTGACCTATACTATTAAATTGTATTTAAATATGTAAATACCATGTAATTGCCAGCAAGTGCTGTGTGACTGCCATTAACTCTGCTACAGAGGTTGTGTAATACCACAAAGGGTTAGGGTTCATTTGTGGCTAGGTTTATGACTTGGGTAAGGCTGAGCATTTGACTTTAAAGTGAGGGGTAGAGTTGAGGTTGGAGTTAGGATGTTCCACATCTGTTGCTATGTGGTTGCTGTGTAACAATGTGTTATCACAAACTAGTTCCTGAAGTAATTACTCTGGTCTTATAATTATACTGGTATATAGGTTAATGTGATCTAACGTATTGCAATATATTAATGTAAAGTATTACCTCTGTATATTCCAAGTGTACTATATAGGCAGAAGAGATACTGGTTTAGGCGGAATATTATTTGGGTTTTTTTGGTTTTAGTAAAACACCACATAGTGGGCAGTTTTATTTTTGTTTTGATCTCAAATTTATTTGACAGTCTATGCTGTTTTGTTAGAGAGAAGGAACAGGATCATATCATATTCAGAATATTATTTGTTTTTATATTTGTTTTTTTTGGTTTTATATTTGATGTTAATAAAAAGATGAGCCACAACACCACATAGAGTAGGAGACAAGCAGTTTTATTTTGTTTTGATCTCAAATTTATTTGACAGTGACAGTAAGGGAGAGTGCTGAAACCTCACTCTTGAACTTAGTTCTCATTTCCACAGGTGCACCGCAGTAAACCAAATATTTTAATTTGCAATCCGTGCACTCCTTGCATTTTGTGGTCCTCACTAGATCTGAGGACTACAGTACATCTTTACCTGGTCCTCTGACATTGCAGGCACATGGTCCGCCCTCCCTCTGTCCTTCACAATATTTACTGTAGTTAATCTGAGGTTCCTGCCATTTATTTTTCAGGTGCAAGTGGTACCTCTCACCAAGGCTGAGGAAATCATCTGAGGACTCAGTCATCTTTACCTGTCGCCACTGCGCCAGCACTACTGTAAACCCATCTCTCAGAACTGAGGCAGTCACCTAGGTTTTCTAATTGTTGTCCATCATTTCTGTTGATGCCAACTGCATTTCCCTGTGTGTTGCTGTATAGTGATTTAAGAGAAGGGAGAGCATGTTGCAGAGCCAGGAGTGTGCTGGAGGCATCAGAGATTAGCTTTAGTCATTTTGAAGGTTAACCTTTTATGACTGGGCCTCTGCACAATAAAAACAAAACAAAACATTGGAAGAGCTTTGAAAATATAACTAATTGGCTGGAGATGATGGAGGATTCCATGTGCGTAAACAAATCGCTTTTGTTTTTCTTGTGAGCGTGTGTGGGGCGTGCGCTTACACGTGTGTGTGTGTGTGTGTGTGTGTGTGTGTGCATGCATCTGTATGTGTGTGTACATGTGTGCCTGCTTGCATGGGTACATGCATGCATTTGTGTGTGTGTGTGCATATTAGTGTGCATCTGTGCATTTTTAGATGATTTTACTGCATAGCTGGAGGGTCTGGTGGTGGTGACAGAGGAACTCCACATGGCCTCTTTCAACAGCTCCCATCTATGGGACTGATGCACAGCTGATGCCGAGCGCCAACAGGGGGTGAGCATGACCAATCTCTGTTCATCTTGACAGTGTGAGTCAAAACACCTGTGGCACATTTCTGAGTGTATTTCCATCTCACGCAACTGGAGTAGCAAGGGGGGAGGGGCCGTTCCAGGGGCAGGGAGCTCACCTGCAGTTGTACTGTGAGTCAAAGGTGACAAAAACAACAATTAGACCCACACCTCCTGCACTCCCCCAAAAAGCTAGTCCTGGTAGAAGAAGCGGTCACAGGAGAAAAAGAAGAGAAAGACTGTGTCTGAGTTGGGAAAGTCGATTAGTACTTTGTCCATGGAGGGTCTTTATGATAATTAAGTGTATTTCATTCCCAATGCGCATTCTCAAGTCTTTTTCGAGCTGTTCACTGAATACTGATCTACATTTTACATCTCTATATTAGCTGTTAGATGTGTGTTTCTGCTTATATAAAAATAAATATAATTGTTAATTTTTAGTATTTGTGTTAACATCTGAGCCTTGAACAAATTCTGTGCATCTATTAAGCCTAATTATCTGTTAAAGGGCTTATTCTAGGCCACACACGATAATTAATTACAGTTAATCAATAATGCTGAACACCTGTGCTATTAAAGTGTTATTAAAGTGTGTGCTATTAAAGTGATCGAATGAAAACAAATAACTTCACCGTAAATCACCTTTGCCTCTATCCTTCTTTTAGAACAAATGCTCAACCTGTTGTAACAAAGAGCTGAGAGCAAGTCAGCACTTGTTAGGTGATATCAAAATTAACAGCAATTGACACTGCAGCAAGTGTACACACAAGTGTCCACACTTGACCTGGTCACATCCCCTCATGTCACCATGGTCAGATGTCAACAGATTGCCATAAAACCAGATTGATGATACGGCTGACCATTAAACTTCAAAACTGACAGTTTTGTGTCAAAGCCAACCTTTACAGTCCAATTTTCTTCTAAGTGACTTTTGCCTTTTAGTGGGGGATCTGGCAGGGGGGGTGAAGCCAGTATGTGAATATCATTATCATCATTAGGAAATCTTTGAAACTTGAGGAAGCAGTCTGGTCTCATTCCCTTTGCTATAGCGATGTGAAAGGCATGAGACAAAAGCTGAAGCAGCTGGCTCCTTTCGTCTCCTTCCTCTAGTTTCGGAAGGAGACGGATAGAGAGCTGTAGAAACCCTTCTCCTCTGTGCAGGAACCTCTTCACCTCTCCTGCTATCTAATGTACGTTCATCAAAATAATGATGAATACGGACTACTGTAAAATCAAACGCTGAAATCTGAAGTCTTTGCTCAAGGCCTATTTGCGCCATCTACTGGTCAGTGCCAGATAATGACACAAGGCAAGCACGATGGAGCAGAAAAGAAATACAAATGATCCCTATTTATATATTTAAAGGAAATATTTACATCAACTTTTCTCAGCAGAACTCCCAAATGCTCTCGCTCAAGTGAACAATTTCCAAAAAGGTTTTGCTTGAATGATTCAACAAAGCTCACTGGTTAAATAGATTTTGATGTGGTGCATGTCATGTCTGTGGTGTGTGTCTGTTTATGTGTGTGTGTGGCATACTGCATCAGGGCAGCCATCCTAAGATGGTGTTGTATGCTTTTCCCTGGGCTCCATCCAGCATTGCCTCACTCTCTGGGACCCAGATCCCCTAACTACAGTCCGTTTACTGTCATTGCTAAGCTGCCTCTAAACGGACCTGAAACCGCTCCCAAAAATAATCAGATGGGTTAGTCTAAATTCTGGCAGGACATTTCGAGGTCCCGATTACACTGAAATCCTTAAATCCCTTGAGTGCAGATTCAGTGTTAGAGACAGTGCTGGCCCGCTTCCCTTGCAGGTGCCTGTGGTATGTTTTTATCTTCACCATGAGAGATGCTTCTCTAATGAGAGATGCTCCTTTCAACTTTAGCCACGCGGGGAACAGCCACAAATGTATCATCTGAGATATTGCTGAATGTGTACACTGACGCCACTCAGATCAGACTGGCTTAACGACCCATCAGAGACCCCGATGAGGTGAGATTTTACTGTTGATGTTCCTTTTACACTGTAATTCCTTCATGAAGTTTCTTCATTTACATGCACGTGCCCAGGCGACATCTGGTGCACTACCCATTCTCTCTGCAGAACTTTAGTGTGCGTCAAACCTGATTCCAGTAAATAAGGACGGGACAATACAATGCCTACGCAGATTCTCAACTAATATCCACTAGTTTGGCCTTTTTGAATTGGATGCTATTATTATTTTTAATGGGGAAAAAGGCAGCTGAAAATAGGAGCTCAATGGGGCGATAGGGATGAGGTCAAAAACAGGAGAGGCTTCAAGTATGCTGACATGCTAATATACATTTACTGGCGTTAGTTTACGTGCACTTTCTGCACTATTCCGAAGAAGTTGAAATGTGTTGCACGCTTTCTTCGTGCAGATATAGCCATAGCTACTGTATATGTCACAGTGTCTGTTCAGTTACATGGATGCTTCTGAATGTGCTTACAGGTGTGCTGTGTACAGTGGGATCTCAGTGTGTGGTCTATGACCTTGTGCAATGCACGACCCTGCTCTGCCCTTATGGATGCAGTAATTCTGCCCCATGTGGATGCAGACCAATCATTTAATAAGCAATGTCAAGGTACCTGTGAGACTCGATTTTGGGACAGACCAATCATTTTAAGTGAATGCCGCATTTTTCACTTTTCCCAGTGGGGATTGAACCCACAACCTGTAGCACACCTACTGAGCCAGAATAATCTTAATATATGATGTATGATTATCTTAATATATGATGTATGATTATCAACAATGTAAAACAACAACAATAACACCAAAAATACATTTTAGTGGGCGGACGATGTCATCAGGAGCTTAGGTTGGAGCTGAAAGCAGCATACAGAGCCAGGGCCCTCCGGGAATCGAGTGTGATGCTCCTGACGTAGGGCGCTCAGTATAGCCGTCTGTTGTTTGAGTGTTGACGTGTCTCTGGCTGTCACCGCTGACCAGAGGCCAATGCTCCTCTGATCTCTGAAGAGTTTTTTCCACCGCTGGACGCGAATGTGCCGATTGTGCGGATTAGACGTTTCAGAAATTGAATTATGCGGATTACAATTTTCAGGGGTATTTACGGCATTAGTGGCTTTTAAGAAGACTGCAGAAATGCAAACGGCAGACCTGTCAAATCAACAGCAGGGAGGTGAATGAATGGTCGATAATGGTGACAAGAGAGGTAACTCACAGCCTTGCGAGTCGCCCTCGATAAAAGTGGTAGCCAAACAAAAACAAATAACTTTAAGAAGAGATGAAGGCATTCAAAACTCAGATTTTCAATACTGTTGGACACAGTTCCCCTATGGGATCTGTAGAGAAATGTAGGGGTGAAAACATTCAGTATTACTCCTACTGAATGGCTGGATGGTGCTATCTAAAAGCCAAATAGAGATGGTACACTCCTTTAGTACAGTCCAGTGGGTCAGTAGAATTCCTCTCTGTGCTGGCCTGCACTCTGGTTTTTCGCGTCTTGCGTGTTGGCCAAAAATCTGAAATTCTTTACTTATTTGCTTTGGATTTGATGTGCAGTATTGACTTTGGGATGGAGGACATCTTGTAAAGTGTGATTCCTGGAGCTGTAGTCTCGTCATGTGTCAGGCCGACTGACATTAACAAGGCCCAGCGACAGACCCGTCCCACGTTGTTTACGTGGGGCTCTTGGGACGGTGTCTGTGGGTGGTCCACTTTGTGTGTGTGTGTGTGTGGGGGGGGGGTAGGTTCGAATGGGGTGCAGGGGTGCAACCCCCAAATGTGTGATGTGCAATAAAGCAGAACATAGAGGGGAGGGTGAAGTTAGGTCCAGGCTTCAAACTCCAAAGACTGACCCCAGTGATAATGACCTTCTATTGCTCTGCCTTGAGTCTAATTAAGGCGCTTTAGGAGGATAAGTATTAAAGGATTAAAGCACAGCCTACAAGACGTTTTTTTCACATCACTCTGATACTGGACATTTTCATATTTAATAGCTGTATGAAATGTAATTGATACACCTGGCTTCTATGAACAGGAAAATGTTTCTGTGATTTCAGCAATCATTAAATTGTTCTAGTCAAACTGTGTTTGTTGAGAAAAGAACATCGCGTAGATTTGTAAGTCAAAGATAAGGACAAATATTGATTGAATCTCATGCCAAAAAAAGAAACCAGGAACATGATTAGTTTAATGAACTATAAATACAGCAAGGCATTCTGGATTTTGTAGGATAATTGATTATTGGGTCATTGATGATCAGGTTATCAAGCCATGATTTGAAATGATCATGTTCTTAAGTTGCTCAAAAACATCTGAAGCTTTTTAACATGGATACTGTCTTACTATCCAGAATGTAGGGAACATTTAAAATGTAATATTTTCAGTTCGTAGAAGTAAGAACCCCAGGAGGGGGTCATGACCACCGATTTCAATTAAATTTCAGACCTCATCCATGTTTTGAGATTCACTGGCCCAACATGGTATAGAGTTTTACAGCACATTAAACTCCCATGCCCCTCTAGCTGGCATTTACATGTATTCCAGTTTAAAGTTACATTTTAATGGGGCTTAGGGAATGGGCTTACACATTTAAACATACAGTACCAAGCAATTGGCTAAACTTGGAGCAAACCCTACACCATGAGCTGGATATTTGGAAAAATAATTAGATTTTTCAGAATTTCCCATCATCCATATCCAAAGTGTGTACAAAAATCACAGGCACACAATGGTTTTTCAATCATGTCTCTGTGCAGACTCGGTGCCTAGGCCTGCTGTAAGAAACAATGAGCCAATTGCATTGCCAGTTCCTTTAGTTGCTGCTCTGAGCCTCGCTATTGTGCAAAGTGCCCTTCTTGGATTCTGTGACTTTCAATTTGTTGAAATGTGGATGGATGGTAAACCCTACAATCAACTCCATCTCTGCTAATTGCAGTCATGGCAATCCAGCACTGTCAATCATACCAGTGGACCACTGGTGCCCTACAAAGGCTTCCTATATCTCCTCTGTGAGTGAGAAAAATGGTGACGAATGGGGAACAGTCACTTAAAAAATATTAATACAAAAGTGCCAAAGATTTCAAAATGGTTGGAATGACTCAAAGACTAACGTAGACATTCAGCCCTGGGCAATGTTGAAAGTAATGTGCTTGAAGCTCATTAGATTGGTATTCATATATTTGCCTGAGTCCGCCAGTGTTAGATACAGGTCATGTTTTTTGTCAAAGGATGTGCTTTAATTGCTTGTGTGAAAGATGGTGTCAAAGCTCAACACCTTTGTGCTGACTACTGCATATGCTTCGACATTAGCATATGGATCAACCTTTTGATCTCATCCAGCTCACGTTGTAAAATGATTGCAAACCTGATGAATGTCCAATTATGAAGAGTTGTTTGGAAGCACTTTACTTTTACTTTAGACTTACCACTTTTTGTAGCATGTATTTCATCTTTATAAGCATTATACCATGCACCATAACCATTGTTGTAAGGATACATAATTATCTAAATGTATAGGTCATGTGGCATACTGTATAGTTATGTCACAAGTGTCATAATACATTTCATTACATGTTTTATGACATGCTTGTGTCAGATGTTTTCTGTGGCCATTATTTAGAGCTGAAAAAAAGGCCTTATCAATCCTTCATTTGACTCCACTTCAAACAAAGTGTTATCAGTTGTTTTCCATACCAGTAGCCAATGGTGTAGCAACTCTCACATTTACACTGACACACTTTGCATCTCAGACAGAGTAGCTTCCAAACACTAACAGTTTATAACAATCCCATAACCATAATAGCAGTGACATAAATGGGAACGTCCTTCACGCACTCACACACTTGTATATATATATATATATGTATTTATACTTATTGTAGTGCCACTTGTGGTGGGGTGACACTCAAGGTCATTTTCAGAGGGCGTAGGCAATTGAAGAATCCGGAGGAGGCAGTAGTCAAAACCAAACAATAATTTTATTACACTAATTCTTTAAAAAAATTAAAATCTTTTGTTTCTGATTTTCTCCCAATTTAGTAGCCAATTACACCCCTCATATTGTTAGTTTGCTGCCATAGCCCTGTTACCAGCAGTGACACGGGCAAAGTATTGCCTCCTCCTAGATGGTACTTGCAAAGCTCTGGTACTGAGCCACTCCTGTATGCAGTGAAGTTCTTGTCGGCTTCCCTCCCCCTCCCTGGGGCGGACAGCCAATTGCCACCCCCTGGTGGCACTCCCGGCCGGCCGGTGGAATCAAACCCCAGTCGTACTGGCCAGCGTCGAACGTTGTAACCACTAGACCACCCGGGAGGCCCCCTTATTGCACTAATTCTTGACAAAACAAACAAAAAGATGGGGTAATTGGGGAATTCAACTTCACAGGCCACAATCCTTTTCTGTGTCTTTTACTTCCCCCCAAATTGGCTTCAATTGTTTCACTTGTTTCTGCTGGTAATCAGGTGTGGGACTGCAGGCTGATGGCTCTAGTGGCTCACAAGAGTTAAAGGGGCAGGCAGCCATTTCCCCGTGCTGCCCCTTGGGATGCCACAATATATTTTACATTTTTTACATTTTAATTGTGGCAGCTCTTATCCAGGCGACTTACAAGATGTGCATGAATACAAGGTAAGGAGGTGATCAGAAAAATATATACCTGATATTGTGCGCTGCATGAGGGGGAGGTGATAGAAAACCGATGTGTTTGTTTACCTCTATGCCCATACATGGAGTTCCTGCGTCACCACCGTCTTAATTGACAATCAAGCCAATGCCCATATATGGAGTTCCTCAGCAATCGGTGAGATTAACAACACCTGTTCCTGATTCACGGAGCCCAGCTGCAGTGAATCAGCGCACGGATTGGAGGTGCAGAAAAAGGGAAACCACACACACACGGGAGAGTACCTTAACTGGGAAATCAATGGTGGATGAGAGAAAGAGTGAAAGAGAGAAAGAGTGAAAGAGTGAAAAAGAGTGAAAGAGTGAAAGAGTGAAAGAGTGAAAGAGAAAAGAGAGAAAATATAATGATTTTGTTTGGAAAGTATTCACCCCTTTTGACCCTCGCATTTCTTAGCATTTTATTTTCTTACTTCATGCTAGAAACATGGATTTAATTGGGATTTCTTACAACAACCTCTGACCAACAAACAAAACAGACAAATTTAGACACAGCTTTATAATTTCAGTCAAGTAACACTCTAAGGTTGCTAAGTCAAGGGGGTGAATTATTATTTTTCACTTTTTATTTTCTTTGAATCAATTAGTGTTTTTTATTTGTAATTAATTAAGAAAAAGCTTTAGATTTGTTTTTCTTATTTGACATTATAGAGCATTTGTTTGTTGATCAGTGGCAAGAAATCCCAATTAAATCCATGTTGCTAGCATGAAGTAAGAAAATAAAATGTAAGAAATGCCAAAGGGGGTGAAGAGTTTTTATACCCACTGTATATATAAAAATAAAACATTATTTTATACCAATACATGGTGAAAAAACATGAATAACGGAATGCACAAAGGCAGCCCCTGAACTGTTTATTCCTTTTCTTATTATTTCTTGGAAAGTATGCACATGATCAGGAGAAATGTCTTCCCAGGTCCCAGCATCCTCAAGGTGATGAATTTGGGTCTCTTGCAGTGAAAACAGAGTTGGCGTGAAACTAACTGCAGCACCCACTTAACACATTAACACTACACTACTCTTCTGAGGAAATAACCCTGTAAGTGTAACATCAACGTGGCTGTGGGCTTTTAAGAATACATGTGTGATGCAGAATCGCATGCAAATGTTTTTCTTTCACTTTAAGTCACCCAAAGTGTTTTCAGCTGCCTGAGGTAAATTGTCTTTTTTGGTTGTTCTATTTTTTTTTTTTAAGGAAGAGGACAGGGCTGCACATTATGAACACACTATTTTTACATCTGGAAGCAAAAAAACCAGATTGATCTGCACTCTGCAGTGAACTCAACAGTCAAGTTTAAAAGCAGGCTCTGAGGTCATCCACACACTTTCCATGGATGTCTGAGTCACAGGCTTTTAGGCCTCTGCTCCAAATGACTTTACCACATCAGTGGACCCAATTCCTCTGGTGCTGCGTGACTCGCCCCATTTCTTCCCCCTGCCCCCCAAAGCACTGTAGTGTGGAGGCCTGATTAAGACATGGCTGCTCCTGTCCTCTCAATCAGGGACAACTGGGAGAGTTTTACAACAGCGTGGAGACCTCTGCCTGAGGGACATCCTCACTCAGAAATCAGTCAGTGCACAGGCAAGCTACCAGACCCGGGGTTAGTACAGGAATACGGACATTGCTACTAAAAGTAAGACGAAGAAAAGCATTCTTTTGAGGCATTCATGGGGCATAATTGAACCTGACTGATTGAAAACATTTGGGCCAATTTTCAAGGGATCAGAAGCACAAATGCAGACCAGATGGATTTCTGGATTCCAAAAAAGATTAAAATAATAATGTAGGGACCCCTGTTTAAGAAAGGGGGAAAGGGGTTTCATCTTCATCAGGACCTCCCAGAGAGGCAGACCAAGATATTTTCTCATTTTGTGCAACAGTTAGTGACACCTTTGAGGCACAAGGAGAGCTTAATGAGCTTTTTAAAAAATTTTAACCACTGACAAACATTTTCTGTATTTAAAAAAAAGTGGAATAAATGTAAATGCCAGCTAGAGGGGCATGGGAGTTTAATGTGTTGTAGAACTATATACCATGCTGGGGCCAGTGGATCTCAAACCCAAATTCCAAGTTCTGGAATTTCATTGGAATCGGTGGTCATGGTCCCCCCCCCGTTCTTACTGTTACTTCACTTTCTGAGTTTCAGGCATCAGGCCCAGGGCTTTCCACGCAGTCACAAA
Source organism: Aldrovandia affinis (assembly GCA_029706075.1). Classification (NCBI taxonomy): domain Eukaryota; kingdom Metazoa; phylum Chordata; class Actinopteri; order Notacanthiformes; family Halosauridae; genus Aldrovandia; species Aldrovandia affinis. Next base: position 4,478,634 of record JAINUG010000051.1, on the reverse strand, counting down.
TGTCTCTGAAATGTGTTGTTTGCTCTGCAGTAAAACATGAGTAGATGCACTTTGGTCTGATTTCTGGCCCTTCCTGCAGTTCCGCAACTTCGGCCTCAAAGTCGAATGCTTTGCCCACCATGTCACAGCCACAGACATGGGGACAGAGTCAGCTGACGGACAAAGATGATTGACAAGGATGACAGAAAGCGCTGACACAGTGATAACTGACAGATGGACGGACGAACGTTACTAAACGAGATGACGGTGCTAACTAATAACAGATAAATATTATTTTCACAGATGACTGGCAGGACTGATTGACAGAGCTGACTGACAGCTAGCACACATACACTAATATGCCATCGCAGTCTAAGTACACTTGTGCCATGTAAGCGGAAGAGTGCATAAACTCTGCATTGGAGGGGCTCAGCTGGGCGAAAAGACAGAGACGGTGAACCGAAGCATTCAGTCAGTCGGACGGTCAGTCAGTCAAACGCAGGACTGCGCGACGCACATGTATTTCACATCAGGGATCCATTCACATTTCCTGGCATGTACTCCAAGACCGAGGGTCTCAATAGGCAGACTGAGCGCATGATAAACTGAGGGGGAAGGGATAAATCACAAATGCAAGCGTATACCTTACCTTGTAATTCACTTCAATGGCCTCGTGAACAATGACACCATTCACTGGTGGCAAAATATCACATGCTACTAAATCTTAGGCAGAAGGTATAATTTCAACCGTTTAAAGCCACCTAGGGCTGTTCTCTGAAAATAACTGGAACTTTAATGCATCATTTGACATATTATGTACGAATATAAGATGCAAAAATACACATTAGATAAGATATAAACAGTATGCATTACTGTATTTTATACATACCATATGCATAATATATTGTATGCCTACTGTATATATTATTACATGTATTTTATTATATCTTTAGAAAAATACAAACAGAATATAAAATTGAAATCAGGTTTTATGTTACTGGAAGAAGTCAATAATTTTAAATGATCCCCAGTGAAAGTGTTTAGGTGTACATAATGAGTACACAACTCATGTCAATGGTAATGACTTGGCTGATTTATAAGCAGCATTGTACATAGTACAAAACAAATACAGTACCAAACCAATATAATGGGGACAACTGGCAATATTTACAATGGCAAGAGGGCACATTGTTTCCACTTCAGAGTTTTTCCATACCTGAGTGGATCCAGAGAAGAGTACAGGAATTAAAGTATTATTACTCATGAAACCATGTGTCAACTGTTAGATAAACAATAAAAGATTGCTTGTGCTTTTCTGCATATGTTTGTTCTTAAAGTCCTTTGATTTAACAAAGGTTGCATTAAATGCAATACGATCCATTACAAATATAAAACAATATTAATACATAACATGCACACAAGCAATAAATCTCAGATGAACACAAGGTTTTTTTTCCAGGGCTTATTTTAATGTAACGCAGACGTTGTTTTAATGCTATTCCTCTAATCACTGATGAACATGAAGTAGCCAATCCCAAACAGGGCATATTGAACTGTGTTCAAATGTTTAAGAAACAAAGGTCAATAGTGTTATAACTCTGAAAAGATGTATTGTTCAAAATATAAGTACTATAGCAGCCATAACACCAACTGGGCGGATTGCTTTTGGGTGCGAAAATGCCTTCGATGATCGCAGACAACTTTCATGGCTTAAAAACTGGAGAGCATTGTTGCTAGCTAATTAAGCCAAGGCATACTGCAATTGAACTGATTTACCCAAATAATTAGAAAATGGTCCTGGTGTTATTTATTTCAGTACAATGTGTTAAAATGATCCAATCCTTAATAATTTGTTCATTATTCCAGGTTTATAGCCACATACATAAAGTATATATGTTCATAAAATTAAACGATAAACCTCTTTTAGGTCCCATCCCCCAGAAAGAGAACCAGGTTGCCAGGGCTGTTTTCCAGTTAAATACGTAGTCTTCTAATTTAAGTTTTACAGTAAATACATAATGTTATATAGGCAAATTACAGGCTGAATGGTCTGTTCTCGTCATCGTATATTCATATATATAAATTAATTCTCTTTGAGAGGGATGGCGTCACTTGTGCTAAAAAACATTTTTTGATTCAAGTTTTCTCCAGTTGCCACTGGTTACCATGCTGTGTAGAACACAGAGCTAGCCTTTAGAACAAAGGGCGAACAGTTCCTAATGAGAGGGAATTTGGATCCCATTAATAAAGCATCCTAAACCAATGGTCTTCCATCCCTCAGAATTCCAGCTACCCATTTGTCACGTTCATAGAGGATGGATAAGCACGACATGGAGTGCAGTAAGCGCCAATATCCCTTTGGACGCCCAAGTGGAGGATATTTAAATGACAAATTAGGAGTTTCATTGGAAATGGCTTACGTGGCAGATTTTCTGGCTCTACAATGGCCTAATCTATGCATGTTGTAATCGAAGGGGGCAATGGAATGGAGCAAATGGCTCACTGCGATCTTCCTTTAGTTTCACAGCCGATTCCCTGGAGTCTGTGTTAGGGGAAATGGAGGGCTGTGTCCTTCTGAAGTATGCCTTCTGTGCGAATCCCACATCTGAGGAGCCTCATCTCCTTCTTTTCCATTATTGCCTGCATTCATCTGCAGGATGGACGCAGGCACGTGTGTTACGTCTGTTTACAGTCCTGCAGCTAACAAAGGGCTCTCAGACTGTAGATTGTGGGGGAGAGAGGATGGTGAGGAGGGAGATAAAACAGGGGGAGACTGAAGGAGTCTGGGTGTTAGAGGGGGGATAGAGGATGTGGAAAAAGAGTGAATGACAATGTGAGAACAAACTGAGAGCCTGAAAGTGTCTGGGTGAGAGAAGGGGGGATGGAGGAGACAAGGTGAGGAGAGAAAAAGGACAGGGAGAGCCTCAGGGGGGGAGGATGGGGAGAAAACTGGAGAAAGGAAAGCTGGAGGAGAAATGTGAGGGAGGACAGACAGGGAGGATAAGATCATGACTGAAAGAAAGAATGGAAATATGACAAGAGTAGGAGAAAGGGTAAGATGTGGGCAGAATGAGGGAGAGACAGATGAGGGGACAGAATGAAGGGATGTTTAAGGAGAGCAGAGAGTGAAGGCTCTCTTACATTTAAGATGATATTGGTGCAAGTGGGGCCCCTGGCCCTGCAGTGGACAGCCGTCAGACCCTCACAGCGCAGGGCCCCAAGGTCGAGTGTGAAATGCACCAGCTTCTCCAAATTTCTGAATGAACCCCGACCCCACAGGTGTGATTCACAACTAACCTGGCACCTGCAACACAGCTGAACAGGGTCAGCTTTCAGCTGACTGAAAGAAATTTGCACAATTCCATGTAAAGGAGTTTCAGAGCTATGCCATCTCTTATCATAGGGGTTATATGTGTGAATTCTCCAGTGAACAATATCAAATCTGCAACCATGACCTCCCAATTAAAATCATAAAGTATACACTTTACAACATGGAGGACACATAACTTTAGTACACTTGAGTATTATAACTTTAGTTATAAAAAAAAATATTTAAACAAAATATTCAATCTGAACACAATCACACACGGCAAACACAACTGTCCTCGAGAACGTTTAATAACCTGATGTCCCACCCACCTCATTCTACAGCATGAGGATGGCATGATCTTTATACAGACAAGTAGGATTTTAGATTTGCAGATGAGCTCACAAGGATAGGGGACACTCCTGCCCAGTCCCACCCAGGAGGTGATCGTGTCCGGAGAGGTCCTCCATCACCACCTCGAGCCCGGCTGCAGAACTCCTCCAACGGCGCCTCCACCAGTCCACTGTCCCATCTCTGCCCTCTTAGCCTGGGAGTTCACCATCCCTGTGGGGTGGGGAAGAGACAGGGGGCTACAACAGCACAACAAACAGCGACACAGGTGCCCAGAGTAGACCCAGGAGTGCACACTCACTCCCTCATTGATTTAGTATGGGCACACGCTCACAAGCTTTACATCTCCTTCGAAATATTTACATTTGAGAAGAATGTTTACTGAGAAAAGGAAGGCTAGCAAAACAGAACATGCTCAATAAAATAGTTTTTACAAGCATTTTCAGTTTGGCGCACCTTTCCTCTGTGTTTTGTACATTTCCCAGTAAGCCTAGTGAGTTGAATGGAACCGGTAACATGTGGATGGGAGGTGAAAGGGGTGAAAACGGAATGTGATTTTATGGGGAACTGAATCTAATAAATGTCAATGTCAACCACAACAACCGATCACCGAATTGGATGGAACACTTCAGTTCTGCAACCATGTTAGCTAGGACTACCACAAGTATATAACTAGCTAGCATAAGTTGGTAAACATGTTGCAGTGTTTGTCTGAGCTTTCACCAAGCCCAGCTTGTTAGCTATAGCTGCAGCCATACCATCAGATACTGATGCACCATGATAATTTATATCGATATCATCGATAATCAAAACAAACCAGGTCAACATTTGAAATCTTTTAACATCCATTAGACTGCTTAAAACGATGGTAGACATGAGAACATGTAAACATATAAATGAATGTGAATATGGAGCTGAGTATCTAGTGAATCTAAAGAATCTGTGCTGTAGTCTACCACGCAGTGGCCCATTGATCCATGTGCTGTGAGCCCGCTGTCCTCTCCAAAACAAACCCTTCATGTTCCACATGTGGGTCTCTCACACAGGGGCACACAGTGAGAAAACCAAGAAAAGCAACTTTACTAGACAATCCTTAACCTGGAACACCACAAGGTGAAAGGAAATGAAGGAAGGTCTAGGAACAGCTGGAGAACAGAAATGCGAGTCATACGAGTCTCCTGGAAAGAGCTGGAGACACTTGCCCAACGCCAAGTCCGTTGGAGGGAATTTGTGAATGACCTATGCTCCACTGGAGTAAAAAGGTTTAAGTAAGTAAGAAGTAATCTCAGGGGACTCACCCGTCTAAACTTGGGGATGGGGTGGGAAACACTTCACCGCAAACAAAGTAAATAACCCCGCCCCTCCCCCCTGTGTTTCCGGCAACGTCCAGAAAATATCCACAACACACATGTCTTTGTTTTGTCTGCTCTACCTCAGAAGTTAGTGTTTTTATGGAGCACGTTGGGGCATGGAGAACAGCAGTCTGCACCTTTGGCAGCGATCGTGACCTTTCCCTCTCCTGTTTCTGATTAAAAGACATGCGAGCAGGCACGAACAGGAGTGTGTCCGTGTGGTCTGACAGCGACTGAGAGTATCTGCAGCAACTTTCACTCTTCACTGATAGACACAAAAGGCAGAGTCCATGTTATTCCTGCAGCACAGCACGATGTGATTTGATGAATCTGTCATAGTTTAGAACAGACCGTTACAATGCCATAGAACTGGAGGTTCTGCAGTGGTACAACTGCAGTGTGGCATAGAGTGAAGCGTACTACATCTGGCAAGGCAACGTATGCAGAACTGTCCTGGTTTCCCCACTCTGTTCTGACACCGTCAAAGCAAAGCAACTTTGCTCCATATACTTCGGCTCTGTCAACATTGAAAAGGTGCTCCTAAAAAATGTAGCTGATGTGAAAATCAAAGCTCACTAATGGCAAAGCTGTAATAAAAATTCTTAAATATGAGAAGCAATAAAATAAGGGATTAATGTTGAAGGGTCTTGGCAGGCATTGGATTATGCGGCCTTAAAAAGTGACTTACGAGTCTGGCTTTTCAGGTATCCGGTTTTCGCCGGGCTCTCACATGCTCTTCCTACTGTACAAGGCTGCTGTCAGAGGGTTCCAAATGCCCTGGGGCCTAAAGAAAACAACAGCGTCCTCTCGCTTATTAAATCGCAATATTACATTTTTATGCTAATCAAATGCACATGGCCAGGCATCTATCAGGAATTATTTTCTTTCCGTGATGGTTAAAAAATAGGTGTTTGAGTTTTCCTGAAGGGGAGCCCAACGTACACAGGCTCCACAATGTGTTCTGTAGACCACCAAGGTCAAAGGTGTTTGTTTGTATGCTTGTGGGAATGCAGGTAAAAATCGAAGCAGGTAAAAAAAACAGCAGGTAATGCTGTACCTTCAAGTTTTGGAGGTGTCTATCCCCCATTTGGCTCTTTTTTGTGTTGGCCGCCCCCCCAAAAAGCAATAAAATACTATTTGATTAATTATGTGGCTGTAATTAAAGTTTCAGTCTAAATACAGGGTATGTCATCAATCTGTAAAACTATGTGTCAATGGAAGCTCTCTATCCTCCAGCAAAAGAGGTCTTTTTTTCCATTCATGGCTCTCTGCTGCCACCTTGTGATATGTCATACTGCAGTCCTTCTGCTGAACACAATTCATGTGAATGATGACTGATACGTATATACCCTCACCGTTATAGTACCTTTGGAGTAAATTGTGCTCAGAAGTAAAATAAAATAAATTCATTAGCTAACAGACAAGGAAATTAAAGCAAACGTTACAATAAAAACAAAACAAAACATAGCACAAAACTGTCTCTTGGCTGTTCTATTTCATTTGTCTTAACAGTGGCTGGTGTGTTGTGTAATATACAACATCCATTTTAACCGTATTCTTTAAATGTGGGATTTCATTTTAAAATGTTCACATATATTATATAATAATAAAAACCTAATTAAAATATACATTTCAGTATACATTATACAATATACATACTTTTTCTACTTTTTCTATACATACACTACCGGTCAAAAGTTTTAGAACACCCCCATTTTTCCGTTTTTGGTAACCTAAACCTTTTTTTAACCTCTGGCACTTTACCGCTTACCTTTGTACCATTTCAGGTTATTCACTGGACTTGAACTGCTTAAATTTCAGTAAAAACTGGAAAATGGGAGTGTTCTAAAACTTTTGACCAGTAGTGTAATACAAGGGTAGATTTCCTCCACATACATTGCACTGATTTTACTGGTGTGAACCTTTCCAGATCAGCAGGCACAAGTCTGCAATGCTGACTCACCGGCTGACTCTGAACATGAAGGCAGCCCTTCATAGAGTCCTTCAGGGTCATTACCATGATTCATTGCCAGGCCATGGGGAACTTTGTCTCTGAGCTCCAGGCCTGCCCTCTTAACTTGCAGTGGATTTCGGTGCCAGCTTAAGACCCTTAATGCCCGTGTCAGCTTTGTGGCTACAACACCTGGCAGAGAACAGAAAGGTTGTAGTTGAACCAATGACAAAACACAAGATCTTTTTCACACGTCCAGGCCTGACTCTTTCAGAGTGCCTCCCAGGTAACCAAACAACGCCCTGCCCGCTGCATTCCAAAGGCAAAACGCTCATTGGGGTTTGCATTGTAAGCACTACCAGACAATTAAGAGGTCAATTAAGGGGAAGGTGTTTAAAAGACATGATCTGGCAGCCAGGCTCATCTGAGATTGAGCTCGTACTGTAAGGAAGTGGCACATCAGTCTTCATACTTCTTGCTGAATAATGGTTGTTAATTCATGTGGTTCTGTGTGGCTCAGTAGGTAGAGCACGGCGTTGGCAACGCTTAGGTTGAGGGTTAAATTCCCACTGGGACCTCATATACTGAAAAATGTATGCATTCACTACTGTAAGTTGCTTTGGATAAAAGCGCCTGCTAAATGGTATATATATTGTGGCATCCCAAGAGGCAAGATGAGGAAATGGATGCCTGCCTCTTTAATTCTTGGGAGCCACTGGAGAGGGAAAGACTACATTTCACCGCAGTCCCACACCTGAACGAAGTCAAGTGATTGGGACTACGGACAGCTGAAGGCCATTTCGAGACCTATTTAAAGGACTCTTGTGTGTCACACTGGGAAAGGAGTAGGTTTTGGAGAGTGAGTGTGTCGAAGAGAGTGTGTCGAAGAGAGTGTGTCGAAGAGAGTGTGTCGAAGAGAGTGTGTCGAAGAGTGTTTTGGGATTGCTTTTTGGATTGGAATTGGATTGTTTTGAGGACCCCCCTAGTGTAACGACTTTGGACTGTTGGAGGATCTGGACTAGATTGTGGATTGGATTACGGGACAACGAAGACCCCACCCTTTTTTGTGCTTATCAAGATTCCTTTAATAAAGTCATTGTTTTGTTTGTATTACTGCCTCCTCTGGGTTATTTAACTGCCTAAGCCCTCTGCAAAGGTCTGTGAGTGTCGCCCAACACCAAGGGACACCACAATATATATCATTCTATATAACATCTTCCAAGTTTGGGAGTGAAAATATACTTTTCTCTGCCAATTAACAAATAATGTGCGCAAGCTACAGTATGTCTCACATAACAAGACAGACTTGTTACAGTATCCATAAGATGGGCTATAAATTGTGATTTGCTGTTTTAGATACTGTTGCTGGGAGGAAGTACAGACTGACAAAACAAAAGAAAAAAACTTACATCGTTTCAGTTATATCTACTGAGCATGCAGTTCAAAGCTAGTATTGGTTAGCGAATCCTAGGTGTTTGGAATAGCTTTTGTGTCTCACAAATAATTTTCTTCATTAAAAAACTCCAATAAATTAGCAATGATTTTTTTCATGTAGGTCAGACAGAGTTATCATGAATTAGCGCTAAATGTGGAATGATAAACAGGGTATATTTGTATATGAACAATCTAGTTACATATGAATATTTTCATGTACTCTTTGACAGGCAGCAAAAAGAAAAAAGGACCACGGTTACACCCCTAAAAACTGTGTAGATGTTCTGGATAAGGGTGTCTGCTAAAGAGATAAATCATAAATACTTTCCCAGTAAACCAGTAAAGTTAAAACCAGCATCATCTTTCATTTGGCTATGTGTGTTAAATTATGACTATCACATAAACCAGGGATATTTTTTTCAAAGGAAAAAAAAATCTTAAATGCTGCAATATCGGAAGGATATGAGCAGTACAGATCTTCCACCTATCAACATCCTCAGCACCTCTCACCTCTCTGTGGTCTTCATCATCCTCTTCGTCCCCTGACTGTCTCTCTGTCACTGTTGGAAGAGGCCCTGCTATGGCAGTGGCTGTCGGAGTTGGAGCCCATCATCTGACGGTCCCCATTAGCAGAGTATGGCTCCATATTTACCCACAAGGGCTATGGTGATGTCCACATCCACTGCAAAAAAAACATCATGACATGTTATTTATGACATCACACATCCTTTTCTTTAAAACACCTGATGCGTTATGTGCGTTAGTGTGTGTCTGTGTACAGTATGTGCATGTGTATGTGTATATGCGCACCTGTCTGCGTGTGTGTGCATATGTGTACTATATGTGTACATGTTTACGCAGGGAGGAAACCTGCACTGTCATCCTCCACAACCTGAAGCACCTGCAGCGCCAAGGACAGCGTGGGCATCCGCACCCTCCGCTTCACCATGCAGGCTCATTATTGAATAATGAGGTGCGCTTAATTTCCCCAGCGTTGCCAGCTGCAACCGGTCAGGCTAACGACCTCCGGCCCTACAGAGGCAGCTGCCACCAACACTCTAGGAGCGCTAACTCTGTGCCTTCTTACAGATTTGGGTTCAAAGCTAAACTCCCACGCCCCAAAACCACGGACCCCAGCGAGATGCCTTCCTGACCCCATCCCGTGCTCTTCAGTGTCCCCACCACCCACGGACCCGCACCAACATGCTAGAGACTTCTAAGTTTGGACACTGCTACCATTTTCCCCCTGACTCGGGACTCTTGCCGTGTCTGTGCCCCGCCTCTGTGGCTGCTGTACCTGGTCGCGCCACAAGGGGCATTGTCAAATCGTGTAGCGGACCAACTCTGCGTGTTTGCGTACGCACGTACGCGCGCGTGCACGTTTTTATGCGCATATCGCGTGTTCAACTTGAAGTGGATGCTGGCACCACTTTAAGACCATTAACCTTTAAAGTAACTTACTGCCCCTGACAGCTTTGTGCCGGCGACACTGTAATGCCCAATACGCGATGCGCACGTCTGTGGGGTGCCTAATGCTCAGAGCACATGTGCAGGTCTGTACGGTGGCTAACGCACCAACACACCTACCAACTGTTTCCAGGTCTGTCTTTCAGTATTCCGGTTAGGGCTAGAGCTCTTTTTTCCCCTGCTCAGTCGACGGTCACCACCGGCGCATCACTGCAGTAGAAGACTCTTTTGGAGGCTCTCTAGGCTTTCAGATTTCCTCTGGTTTTTGGGAGAGGAGGTCTTCACTCATCTCGGAGCCATGTCCTGGGCCCTTTGTTTAGAGAAGCCTGCGCCCCTGCGCAGACCGACGTCATTCCGCTGCACGTCAAGAGACTTCGACCTGGTTTCCCTCACGCCGGAAACAGGACTCTACCAATCAAAGAGAGAGAGGGGGAGTCATGAACCCATATCTGCCGAACGACAGCACACACTGTTTATACAGAATAATGCATTAGGCGGATATGGGTTAAAGAGCTCATGAAAACCTTTCTGCCCCCCTCACCCCGCCCCATTATTCCCAAAGTTGGTCAGTGATAAAGGCATAGTGTACAGACAAACCCTTTTGATGTGATGTACTTGTTTGCGTTCCTTTTTTGGGTATGCTGAAATGCACTTTCCACTTTTGGATGACAGGTTTCTATGATAAGTATCACAGGAATACCACATGTGTGGTTAAACCGATAATCAAAGGCCCAATGAATTCCGACATTTAACTGTGTCTCGCGCTCAGTAGAAAACAGAGCAGAGGTCAGTACAAACTGACTGCAGTGGGAGACTCTAGAACGCAGTGGTGTCCACTCTTCCTTACCCTGGCATGGTTGCTGTTTGTGAAGGCACCTGGAGCAGGGCGACACAGAGTCAGCCTGACATCGGACTGGACTCCCCGCAACAGATGGAGAACTTTCTGTAGGGGGAGAAGGGTGACAGCAGGTGTCATATGCAATGCATTGTGGGAAATCTCTGTAGGGAAGAGGGCAGCAGGGGTCAGATGCAATGCATTGTGGGCCATGTATGCCCAGAGATGGCCTTCAGCAGCAGGAAGCTTTGTCTGTACATACAAAAAGCCTGTTATCCAGAGTGGAGAGAGACATTGTCCCCAGAGTTAAATGAAGACAGATGTTTGAAACGTCCTTTTCCCCCAGCATTATAGACAGAGAGACACTGCCTGTTACCGTGGTTACTTTGTCACGCACTTCTATTTGAAGGCCAAGAACATTTTCACCATTTCATTTCATTTAGTTTAGTTTTTCCTTTTCTTTTTCATGTAGAATCGTGACTCATGTCGGGTGTTAAAATTAATGATTTGTCTTGCCAATCAAATCTCTTGCACAGTGGGAGAAAAATATACAGTTATGCATGACTGACACACAATACACGACAAAATAACTGCTGTCACTGGAGACCCTCCACAGGCAGAGATTCTATTTCTCAGACAGTAATAATAGGTAAGGCCAAAACAAAATGTGCACATTAAAGAAAAAAGGGGCCTTTGAAAAAACTACTAAAATGGAACTAAAATGGAACTAGACAGGATCATTTGATGAATGTGTGTTCAATTTATAAAATGAATGGATGTGGCCTTGACCTCCCTTGCTGCTACCCAATGGGCCAGTTCCCTTTGCAAATCCCTATCAACAGAAACAACTTCACCTGGGTCAGGAGGGATAAAAACTAAAGTCAGAGGGGTTAAACATTAATGTATGTCCAACTGGTTAAAAAGGACCCGCCCTTCCTTCCTGTTACCTGATAGGACAGCTCCTTCAGCGGCTGACCATTGACGGCCAGGATGATGTCTCCTTCCTGGATTAGCCCACACTCCTCTGCCGGCTGGCCCGGGAAAAGCCTCTTGATCTGGACGATGCTCCCAAAATTCCCCGGGGCGTCCAGCGGCGTGATCATGAAGCTGAACCCGAGTCCAGAAACACTCTTCCTCACCATCACGTCCATCGTGTTGTCTGCAAGCCAAGTAAACGCAGCAGAATTTACCGCTAATCCGCAGAAAGGGCAGCTATCACGGGAAGCTACTGTGGGAAGCGACGGTCCGCATCATGACAATGCAACCTGAGCAGAATCGCTACTGAATGCAAGCCACCAATTCTCTATTATAAAGCACAAGTTATCCTTGATGCTACACAAAATCTGAACTGTAACATGGCCTGTTTATGGATCTTGAGAACAGTGTTATCACAATGGGAGCATATGAACACACATTCATGTACTCTGTAGGACAATTATAACAATTATTGCACAAAATACCACACAATATGTTACAAAATAGCACTTACATGGTGATGCAATTATTCCATTTAAAGGTGTGCAATTAAGTACACATTTCCTGAGATATGAATATATGTTTTCTATTTGCACTTTTTGTAAAACTGTAAAATTTAAAATACTATATGAGTTCTAAATACAAATTTGTAAGCCATTTTCATGTATGCTTGAAATATAATGGTGGCAACTGCAGCTCAAAGACAGCAGTTTAAAATGCTGGCAGAGTCGAAGTGGAAATGGCCACAGGAACGTTCAGGGTTTCCTCTTAGCAGAAATTGTCAGCGTTTTTGTTTCGCCCCTGGTCAGCACATTGCTGTTCCTGCTTTGCGGCCTCAAAGCCGCCCCTCAGCCCAGTGGAGACGCCTCACAGCTTACCCGCCATCAGGAAGCTGTTGTTCTTGGCCTTGACAGAAAAGGATGTCGTCATGGGAACGGCGGGGCAGCTGATCTTCCTGATATGGATGGTCTGGGGGCTTCTCGGGCTGGGTGGGGTGGGCGGGGCATTCTGTGTGTCAGGGCTGACACATGGGTCTGCAAGTGGCTTCCTCTCCAGGACCAGATTCACCACCTGGAAAAAAATCCCACCACAAACTGATTTAACTAACTGGGCAAAAACCACCAATACTCGCTTCCAATGATGGACGTGGCCATTTCCCGATTTCTCACATTTTTCTCGAAATGTTTAAGTTCAAATGTTGAAAGCAGAGGGGAATTACAGTAAACCCCTCTCTCCTCGGTGTGAAGCCGATTGGGTGTGTGACGGGTGGACAAAAGGGAGCGTTAGCTCGTCTTAGCGCCAAAATCTAATTAGCCGGTGTAAAAATAACAACAAATGTAAACATATACTTTCCTGCTGTGTGTGTGTGTGAGTCAGATTAAATTCCAACATCCTTCCTCTGTGCGCCACCACTGCCTTAAGACAAGCAGGATGTTTCCTGGCAGCTACAGGCCTGCCAAGTAAATCTGCCCTGGCACTGACGGGTTCCTGGTTGGGCTGTGTGCAGTGGCTGATGCCCTGTGTGTTGTTGCAGATCACACTGGGCAGGCAGCAAGCAGAGGATTAACACTGCAGGGGTGCACAAGGTGTAGGTGCCACCTGTACCGGGTGTCCAAGCCTGACCTAGACTAATGTCACCTGAACGCGCGGCCTATTAACCCTGTTAGCACCGCTTCTGGAACACAGCCCAGGTAATCTACAGATGATTACTTTCTGAGGCCAAGCTGCCGGACAGGAGCAAGGCGTAAACAAGGCGGGTGAATAGGTGTGATGGTTAGGGAACCTGGGGCTTGTTTCACAAAAGCAACATGCGACCATTTCTACTCTAAGGTCACAAGTTATTGACAAAATGCGTTTAGCTAAATTTTGTCACTCGCTATTCGCAAATACATTTGATACCACTGCAGGGTTAACGCAAACCTGTCTTCCCCTCACAAGTGTAGTGTTCCTGATGCTTTTACAGGGGGAGAAGTTTCATGGCTAGTAACAGCCCACCTGTAATTGGTGTTGTGCTATTTCTTTGTCTTTACATTTGTCATTTATCACACAGCTCTGTGCATTATGGCACAGTAATAGTGATAGTAATACTTAAACAATGTTTAGGCTACTGCAATTCAGCACCCGAACTTGAATACGTTTTTTTAATCAAACACCTTGACATCGACCCCATCATAGTGACTTGTTTAGTCTCAGACATGTTTAGTGTTTGTTTTCCATTTTTAAATTGATTTTACTCTTATTTTTTCATACACACTATTGTACAGCACTCTGGCACTGTAAACTGAAGAGCTTTATAAATAAAATATATCATTATTATATCATAACACTTAAAGACAATCAGCTGTTTAAAGCATGCTGGGTAGTGGCATAAGTGGCATCTGCTAAAGAAAAGAGCACAGGTTGCCATGGTGTTAAATAATACCTCTCCCGTCCTCAGCAGGCTATCCACGGCATACTGGTGGGTGACACCCCTCAGCCTGACTCCGTCCACCTCCAGAAGTCTGTCACCTGTCACAGAGCGAGCGAGTCGCCAACATCAGCACCCTCCCACGGTCTGCCGCACAGAGGCGGCGCAGCCAATTAACACCTCTCATCCACACCGTCGCATCCGTCCACCCACTCTTCTGTGCTGCTGGGTCAGTGCGAGACCCAGCAGCTTGACAAAGATTCACGGTCTTAGCAAAGCATCACAGCAGATTTTCCCACAGGGCGCTGTGTGCTATTATTACACCTCTCTGCTGCTCTTTAGATAGAGAGCCAACAACTAACTGGTAATTATGATTTACTTATTGGGTAGTCACACCTAGGGACTTCTGTTCAAGGTGCATACTGTAAGAGGGAGACTTCAGCACTGTGGTCTCCTATAAGGAAGATGACAACCAGAGATTTTATTGTACCTGCCAATTTACAATGTGAATTTTTTGCAATATTGTATATTCCACATTTTCTTCACATAATCTCTATTGGTCTTTAAATTGCCCTTTTTTGGAATAAAATCAAAAAAGAAATGAAGTTACCTTTAAATCTAGTGGCAAAATCTGTATTTATATGTACTGTATTTACTGTATTTGAAGATGCATGGATAGGGTTGAGCAGTACCAAAAAGTAAACAAAAAGTTAAATGTTTCTTAACATTCTCGAATCGTTATGAAACCAAAAAAGAAAAATAGAAGTGTGGGATTATGCAAGACTCTAATATAACTTCCGATGAATTCATGTGGCTTTAGTTCTGAGGTATTTGCACTGTGTGAAAGTCCAGGAATTTGCTACATCCACCCTATAAACCTGCTATGTCCCATCAAGCATTGCTCATTGTGTAGCTGGAGCAGGGCACGTTCACACCTATCTGGATGCGACCATCTTGTTCAGCAGCTCCTCCTGTGACCAGAGTTTTAATATATACCCCACCGTGGCGTACGTTGGTGTTGATGCCCCCCTAAAGACAAAAGGACAGCAACTAGGTACCTTCAGCAATGTACCATTACAGCGGTAGTCCCTCAAGTTCACATCATTTAAAAAAATGTAATGGACTACATTTTAGCCTTGTGCAGACATTCATAAAATATCCAAGATACCACTGCTATGTAATGTCAACAGGCTTGCAAAGGAAGGGCACACACTTTAGGCCGCATTTTATTATTCAAGATAGTGGTGAAGTAGCAGGTAGGGTATCCATAATTGTAAGTAGAGGGTTGCAAGTTTGAACGCTCAGGGGTACAACTGCCTTTTGGGCCCTTGAGCTTAACCTGAATCACTTCAGTACATATCCAGCTGTATAATAAGAGATTATTGGTTGTATTGGGAATGGATTATATTAATAGAAACAAAGTCAAATATAAGCTATGTACAGCTAAGTTGCCCTAGATAAGGCCATCTTTCCCATACAGTATGTGGGTAATTGCAGTAATTGCAGGTAATTGAGTAAAGACCCTTAATTCACTCACGGTGATACTCATTCCCAAAGTGCCATCAATCTTCCTCAGCTCCAGGGAAATCACATCATCCTCTTTGAGGCTGGACAAAGATGATGACCTGGAGTAGCACTCCTGTGGGATGGAGAAGTGTAGAGATACTCACGGGAGCTGTTGCACTGGGTCGCTCGGTACAGTATACGCTATACACAGTATAGGCTAATTGAACGAAAAACTATTTTTCTCCACATAAGAGGTGCAAAAGAGGTAAGATAACTGTACCTGGGCGTCCAAAATTCGAACCACAGGTATGGGTAGCCGGCTCCCGGGGCTGGGGGTCATCACCAAGGTCAGGATCTCATCTGGTTCTTCCTCACCGGGATGACATTCAGACATCAGAGTGGTCTGGGAGCCATGGTTTCTCTCCAGCACATATCCCACCTGGCTTGGTGTCAGGGCACCTTTAAAACAGAATGTGATAAATAAATAAATAGATAAAACTGAGATAAATAAAACTGGGATGTTATATGCCTTGTATTTCTTTCTCAGGGATATTGATTTTTTTATTTCATTTTAAAGCAATAGTAGCAAGGGGCAAACGGCGTACAAATGAAATTGATCCCAGTGGATATTGTCATGGATATTATCATTGGTTGGACACACTCCAAAATAATCCACAGGGGCTTTTGTTTGACTTTTCTTGACATTTCTTACAGTATGTAGAAGCCCATCAAGTAATAGCAGACTATCTGCATAAGTAAAATAGTAAAACTATATAAGGCAAAGGATATTGTCCCTGTACATACAGTATAGGACTTAATCAAGCAAGTGTGCTTTAAAGAGCAACTTTGGCGTAAAATATTTGTTGTTGTTGTTGAAAACGGTTGCCATAGTGCTTATAGTAGTTGTGCAATCCCAAAATACCCAAATAATTTTGGGAAAAATCAAAGGATTTGGCCACATTTTCAAGACTCAAGTGGACATTGGGAGATTTTCAGCATGGCGTGATTTCCTGTTTCTTTTTATTACCCTGCCCCAAAGGGTTGGTTCAGCCCTCAAGGTAACTGCCCTCAAGAGTGTGGTGGAAACACCTCCACATAAAGCCTGACCATGAGCACAATTCTACCTCTTTGGGACTGAGTAAAAAGCTATCTAATAACTCCCCAAACTCCTTACCACCCGCCATTGTCTAGTAGCAAGCAATACAGTTATTAACAAGTACAGTATCACGTTGATAATGCCGTTTGCTCATCTGATGCGTTGTTCCAGGATGAAGGTTGATGACATTCAGGGCACATCTTATTTTTGAATATTCATTACTCAGAGAGATCTCGAGCATAATTTAAACAGAAAAGGGGCTGGAATTTGCAGTGGCAGTGGCTATAAGCAAATACACTATATGGCCAAAAGTCAGTGGACACCTGACCATCACACCTATATGAGCTTGTTGGACATCCCATTCTAAAACCATGGGCATTAATATGGAGTTGGACCCCCCTTTGCAGCTAAGACAGCTGCCACTCTTCTGGGAAGGCTTTCCACAAGATTTTGGTGTGTGTCTGTGGGAATTTGTGCCCATTCAGCCAAAAGAGCATCTGTGAGGTCAGGCACTGATGTTGGACGAGAAGGCCTGGCTCGCAATCAGCGTTCTAATTCCTCCCAAAGGTGTTCAATGGGGTTGATGTCAAGGCTCTGTGCAGGCCAATCGAGTTCCTCCACACCACATTCGTCTAACCATGTCTTTATGGACCTCGCTTTGTGCACAGGGGCACAGTCATGCTGGAACAGCAAAGGGCCTTCCCAAACTGTTGCCACAAGTTGGAAGTGCCCAATTGGCTAAGATGTCTTCGTATCCTGTAGCATTAAGAATACTCTTCACTGGGCCTATCCCAAACCCTGAGAAACAGCCCCAGACCATTATCCCTCCTCCACCAAACTTTACAGTAGGCACTATGCATTCCGGAAGGTAGCGTTCTCCTGGCATCCGCCAAACCCAGATTCTTCCATTAGACTGCCAGATAGTGAAGCATGATTCATCACTCCAAAGAACACGTTTCCACTGCCCCAGAGTCCAGTTGTGGCATGCTTTACACCAGGCTTGGCATGCAGCTGATGTGAGGCCATGCTCGATGGAAACCCATTCCATGAAGCTCCCGATGCACAGTTCTTGTGCTGATGGTGCTTCCAGAGGCAGTTTGGTACTCTGTAGTGAGTGACGCAGCAGATGATAGGCGATTTTTACGCGCTATGGGCTTCAGCACTCGTCGGCCCCGCTCTGTGAGTTTGCGTGGTCTACCACTTCGTGGCCGAGCTGTTGTTGCTCCTAGGCGCTTCCACTTCACAATAATAGCATTTACAGTTGACCGGAGCACATCTAGTAGGGAACAAATTTCACAAACTGACTTGTGGCAAAGGTGGCATCCTATGACAGTGCAGCGTTTAAGTCACTGAGCTCTTTACTAACCATTCTGAATTCTAAATGTTTGTCTGTGGAGATTGCATGGCTATGTGCTGGATTTTATGCACCTGTTGGCAATGGGTGTGGCTGAAACACCTGAACTCAATAATTAGTAGGGGTCTCCACTGACTTTTGGCCATATAGTGTATGACCCATGATAATTTGCAGTCATTATACAATATATTTTCAGGATATGTGCGATTCTATTGGATTTTAATTGTCAAACAAAATCAATAAATGAATAAACGCACGACTGGGCTGGGAAATGATGAGCTCCACATCATCAGGGCAGCTCTGCATGATGTCAGCTGCGACACTGAAGGTCACGCCCTCCAGGCTGGTCTTATTGAGAGAAATCAGCCTCCCACCTGGAGGCAAAGACACAAAGACAGTGATGAGAGGGAGGCGGAACACAAGCTGCTGGAGAAGTCTACTCATCGAGGTGGAGGCAGGGTCACTTTTATTATTATACATTTATTTCAGATTTTTTCCCGTTTTCTCCCAATTTGGTCAATTAAACCCTCTATTTATTTCAATTCCCCACCCCCACGAGTCCATCGCCCGTCCTCCGGGAGCAAGATACACATTCCTGGCCGATTGTTCCCGCCTCTTCCGAGACGGGAATTCTTCCACGGACGCCTTACCCTTTTCCTCGACGGACTCGTGCCGGCTCTCCCTCCCCCTTCCCCCGGAGGCGGACAGCCAAATGCCGCCTCCGATCGGGCTGACGACCAGGGCCGGTCTGGTAGAGACGCGGGTTTCGATCCGCGTCCCTGACGGGCAGCGCACACCACTCTGAAGCGTGGTGCGTTAGACCGCTACGCCATCCGCCAGCACCCCACTTTTATTATGATTATAATTTTAAATTTTTAAAAATACTTTCTCCAATTTAGAATACCATATCTTAGCTATAAGCCTGTCCTGTAGCTACAACACCTCCATCAATACATGAGAGCACAGACAAGCTTCTCTGGGGGGTTGGTGTTGGGATGGTCAGATCATTATTTTTATCTTTATTCATTTTTCATTTTTATCCAAATTTGCAATGCCCAATCACAATTGTAAGCCTGTCCCATCGCTGCACTAAGAGTTATTGCTTTGCTGCTTACCACAGCCACGCTACTGATTGACAGTTCAGTACCTGGTTTGATGCGGCCGTCTTTATCTGCTGGCCCATCAGGGACGATGGACGCAATAAAAATCCCCAGATCTAAATTTTCTGTGCTTTCTTCTCCAATGATGACAATGCCTAAACACCAAAAAAAGGCCTCTTTATTGAGAACAATCAGTTATAAACCCCTTAACTTGATGAATGCTAACATACATTAACCGAAAGTGAAAGCAGTCTTTAAATATGTTTATTATATTCTATTTTAACAAAGTGCTCCTCTTCTTCTAACATACTTAAAAAACATCAATAGACAGGCTTACTTGAGAACATTAAAATATGTCATCAAGATATGTTTAAAGCATAAGTTAAAGACTATGTTTAAGTTTAAGCAAATGCTTATTTATATTATTTAAATTGTAACTATCTGTCAAAGTTCATAGGTTGAGCTGAAGGAACCTTCCTTTTAGCTTCACCTACCAAGTCCAACTTTAGGGTCCTTCTTCAAGGAAACGCAGACAATTTCTCGCTCTGGCAAGGCATATCTTGTTGGTGTATCTATTGTGTGAGGTACACAATAAACAAATCAATGACAAGCTGTATATACGTGAAGCACAGGATGCCTATATATATAGCATGTCTAGATAAGCTCAGGCTCAAAGCAGAGGAAATCATTAATAATTAACTTTTTTGCAGCAGGTAGAAAAGCACACACACATTGTAGCACATATAACTATGACACAGACACAGAATCCAAATATGTAAATAATTCACAAATATGACCTGAGACTATAGTTTGAGGCTTAAATTTGGAACATCATACCACTAACATTAGTTTTTTTGTTCTATGTTTGCAGACTGAATTTAAAATTAATGTAGCTGTGAGTCCAGAACAACTTATTATATTTGGTCAGTGCTGATCAAAAGTGAAAACAGTTAAAAACCGTAAGTCGTTGCGCCGCCGTGATGGCCAGCAGAGTAGTAAGCTGTGCATTTCTCTGTGGATATCGATACCTTTCCAATAAGATTAAGACGCCTTCCGCTGAGGATCAAAATCTTTCCAGGATTTCGACACTGATCCATCCCATGATTACGCAGTGTGTTAAGAGGTCAATCTCCTTGAGAGAAGTTAATCTATCCGTACCTCTGAAGGTTGAAGCCAAAGAGTGAGCCTCTGAATCTCGCTTCTGCAACGAGGAGGTGGATTTCTTGCAAGGGCTCGGATCTGGCGCTCTGGAATCAAACAGACGAGCCACACAAATCTTGACGCAGATTGCCCTCATCAGTTTGAATCTGAAAATTTCACTGCCACCAGCCAGCACTTTAGAATAACAAAAAATGAGAAAACTATGGACTATAATCTTAAGAGTGTAATCTTTGAATACAATTTTAGGCAATGTGGCCTGGATTCAGTCAACATTAGTACTTACAGTAACGTGAACTTTTAAACACAGTTCAGCGATTTAATTTAAATTGAATTGAATTGAAAACACAGTTCAATCTCATCTCATTGAATTCCTGGTCAATGGAGCATTCCCAGCATGCATAGGGGCGAGAGGCAGAATAAACCTGGACAGCTAAAATTGCTAAAATGTGTTTTTGAATAAAAATGTGCTTTTGAAAATGTGATTGAAACCAGGCCATAATCAGTTTTTGACCTTGATGTTCAATCATTGTGACACTGCTGATACACAGGAGAAACATGGTGGCCGAGCATCAAGCGCTGCAACAGAAGCCAACAAGAGTGATTGTTTAGTGACCGCGCAGCTCAGCTGATGGGCTGCAGAGTAAGCAGAAGCAGCAAATGGTAGCACAAACTTTGGAAGACACCAGAGCCTTGCTCTCCTGAATTTACAGTGGATTGTCAGTGCTGGGGTGGGCCTACAGATATGATTGGCCATTCAAAATTGGGACGACAACTGGGGGATAGATAAGAATACATAATGATGAAAGGGGCGTGCACCTCCAGGTCGAACACTTGTCCCTTTCCTCCCTCTGCTCCCTCTGCTGTTTTATTCGCGCCTCCATCCTGGCGGCCAGGTCGTCGCAGTGCTTGCTCATGGATTCGCCGGGCGGGGTGTCCAGGAGGCTCCGCTCGGATCCGTTGAGCATGATCTCGGAGGACGACAGCTCCTTGACCTGGCCACGCCGGGCCTTGCAACCAACCTCGTACTGGACGATGCTCTCCTCTGTGACAGGAGGAGTTCAGCGTTTGGTGAGCGGAGGTTGGAGCCGTCCCCTCGGGAGTTGTAACGTCAGAAAGCAAGGTCTGACATCTGGCTACATGTAGCGTTTCAGTGTGTACAATTGTGAGGTGGGAATGGGGACATTTCCCTCTCAGAGAAAGCAAACAAATTAATGGTAGTGAATGTAAAAACAGCAGCAGCAGCAGCAGCTGTTTCTACAATCCATACTGTGGATTTTCTTAAAGTAGTAGTAGTATTAGTTTTAATTGTAATAATATCAGTCATGATAGCAGTGGGAACAGCAGCATAGTAGTTAGTAGCTAGTATATTATTATTAGTAGTAGTAGTAGCAGTAATAGTATCAGTGATAGTAGTAGTACTAGTAATTGTAGTAATGATAGTACAGTAGTAGTAGTAGTACTGTAGCAGCGGAAATAGCATCAGTTGTGATAATGACAGGTAGTAGTAGCGACAATAATACTCAGTTGTCATAGCAGCAGCAGTAGCATTGATAATAAGCTGTTTCTTACCTGAGGCTAGACTGTGGCTGAGCTGTCGTGAGTTCATTTCATTGTGAAACTTGTGCTGGGCACAGCAGAGGTTAAGGAGATACTTGGAGATTTTCGAGCTCTCAGTCAGAAAGGTGTGCCTTCGTCGACTGACGCTGTTCTGAACAGTGAATTTACGGCGCTGTGGACAAGAGCAGGAGAAGCCAAGCAGGGACTGTCATTCACCGTGTGTGCACATCAAATAAATGAATAAGACAGACTGATTTTAAAGGCATCACTTTTCACGACATAAATTATTTTCTCGTCAAACTGTGTGTGCGAACAAAGAAACAAACACTTGCCTTTATTTGTGAGCAAAAGGACAAATTATAAATCCAGGCCATAGTGTTGGATGAACAGGGTTGGGTGCAGCGTAAAGGAATAGGAATGGGGGCGTACTCACCGTAGAGGAAATGCTGTCCGTCTCACTCCACTGCAGCCTGAGGCTGCTGATGCGGGCGCTGTTTTTGACCTCGTACACAATGATCCCTTTGGCACATATTCCGAGGATCAGCTCTCCCATGACAGGCTTTTTCTCTTTGGCAACGCGGTAAAACATCACTCCATACTCTGGGAGCTGCTGGGTCACCTGGGGGGGGGATGGAGGGGCTTCTTTTCTGTATTATAGTTCTGGGTACCCACATGGGCCCTGAATATGTCACACACTGCCAGCCTGCTCTTATTGCCCATCTATACTGCTGTTTAAATAGTTGTAACTTAAGACTAGCGTAGGGCTGTGCCTCTCAATATTACAACATAGCACATCATGACATGTCTTTACAAAGAGCTGCCCACCCCCAGGCCAAATTGGGTAAACCTCTATGCTAACTGGGCTGCAAGTTTACAAGCCAATAGTATATTGACCTATACACCAAGAAAAACAGCAGATGAAATGGGCAGACTGTGAGAATGTTTTGGGTCATCTTTCATCTTAAATGAGTATAAAGACAGACAAAGAGGACTGTGGATGACTGTTACCTTGAGGAACTCTAGTTCGGCAGCCTCGGGAAGCATATTGGCACTCTGGGCATGCAGTCTGGGTAACTCCTCTTTTAAACAGGGCAAGGCCATCTTCTCCAGCACTCTCCTAGAGACGTACTGCTCTGGGTGAAAGTAGTTCTTCCCATACACCTTTGTGAGACATCATACGCACACTTTACATTCCTGTATTGCCTTGTGTCAAATCATATTCACACTTTAAACTCCCATGCACTTTCATGAGAAAACATATGCACACTTTACATTCCCATACACCTCTATGAGAAATCATACACACACCTTACATTCGCTTATACTTATATGAGAAAACATATCCATATTTCCCACTCCTAGAGACAATTACAAGAAACGATTTACACAGATGAAATACGCCTGGTCCGAATCCTAAAGAGGGTCCTGCTGTCCACAGGACTTCAGTTTGAGAAATGCAACAGAATTGGGAGCAGTGCTTACATTGGTTCAATAAAGGCAGTTATTAGCTCAATCAAGCCTGAGTTCTTGGGTGGATTCAAGAGTTTTTTAGTTTTTAAATATACATATCAAAACAATGATAGGATGTGTGATGTGTTTGATGAATGGGATCAAAATAATGTACTTTTTCAAGGACATTGACACAGCAATGGTCCCAGAGATAATACAATTTATAATGTGACATTTAAGTTCACTGAGGTTTTAAATGACAGAATATAACATGGAAACACATTATCTGGCCTTACATCATTGGTCAATGCACAAATAAGGAATATTTCAGCTTTGATTTTAAAAAGTCAACGTTAATCTGCTAATTGCCAGGGAGACTAGCCGGTCTATTATACCCCTGGTCTGGATAAGGAGTTACAATTGTTTTAAAGTTCAACTTATTGAACTGCAGTGAGAAAACTCTGGCAACCTTTGGTCGTGGAGTCCCTGAGATGGTTCTGGTTTTTGCTCTGTTTCAACCCATTAACCACATCATTGGATCAATCATTAGGCTTGGGCTGACGGATAGCGTAGTGGTCTAAGGGCTTAAATATACTTCACTTACAGTAATCACGCGTACGCGCACGCAAGGCGAGGGGCATTGTTCACATACTCCACTGCATACTTTTTGTCTGTCTGGATGTTTAAAAGCTACATCCACTAGGGGGCAGGTCAGAGCCTAAAAAGTTGTATAAGACATTGGCCGAAACAGTTGTCGGCATACGTTGACAACTATTTCCGATTCTGCACAACAAGGTTGTTTTGATGTATATCATGAGAAGACGGCAAAAACAGCTGCACCGGCGCCAACATGTACATCGGGATAAAACCATGTATTGTCTTTTTTTTAAGTGAAATGCAAAATAAAATAAACTAAACTAAACAGCAGAGATGGTATATTAAATATTAAATGTATCCCGGTGTAACGACGGAGAGTATATTTCTCTCATTCTACCGATGAGAGAAATTGACGATGAAAAGCATCATCAGTATTTCCGTATGTCCGCCAGGACATTTGTTGACTTGCTTCGCCAGGTGTCCCTGCTCATTACACATCAGAAAACGGCACAGTGAGCCAGTGGGTGAAGCAGAGTGGCTTACCCTCCGCTTTCTTGCTTGTCCGCATGATTTATGTCCTTATTGCACCTTGCATATACGTAACGTTAATTTCTTTTTTTAATTCATTTAGTTTATTGGTCTTATCCCATTTTCTCCCAATTTAGTAGCCAATTACACCCTCTATTTTTCATGTCAATCCCCCCTCATATTGTGAGCTTGATGCCGTAGCCCTGTGACCGGTAGTGACCGATCACCTCCTCCGAGACGGCACTCGCCAAGCTGTCAACTGTAACTCCGGTACTACAGAGCCACTGTGCGCAGCAAACTTCCTGTCGGCATCCCTCCCTCTTCCCTGGGGTGGACAGCCAATTGAGTGGCACTCCGGCCAGAGCCGACACTGGTGCAGCCGGTGGAATCCCCCGTCGCAGTGGCCAGCATTGAACATTGTAGACCACCCAGGAGGCCTCGTAATGTTAATTTCATCAGGACGTGCAGAAATTAGGCAACGAATGACTATAGGATACGTGTGGCTCGCGTACGCTTATTTAAAGTGAAGTATATTTAGGCCTTAACGCACCCGTATTTGGCTGGTCCTCTACGAGTGTGAGCTGTCTATCAGGGACGCAGTGCGAAACCCGTCTCTGCCAGACGACCAGGGGAGGGTGGTCAGCACAAACTCGCTGTGAAGCACATAAGGGTGTCTGCAGAAAGTTGGTCGGTAAGTTCCGTCTCGAAAAGGTGGATCATCGCCGGACTCGGAGAGTAGCTTGCCCCATAGAGACGGGCAGCTAGTTTGTGGAGGTGGGTTAATTTAAATAAAAAAAAATAGAGGGGGATAATAGGCTTCCAAATTGGGGAGAAAAAAGGGGGAAAAACTGAAACAAAATAAAACAAACAAAGAAAAAACAAATGGGTACAGCATCTTTGTTCCCTTACCTCTGGGATGTAGTCTCCATATTCAGCTTGGAGGGCCAGAGCACCGAGGAGCAAGCCTGTCTCTTCATCGCAGCGCACCCTGTCCTCCAGAATGTCCTTCCGCAGCTGCAGATAGTACTGGTGACGGGTGAGCCTGTGCCTTCCAAAAGCACCCAACCAAACCACCATTACGCCTCTAACCACAGCCAAATACTACTGGCAAAAAACAATGAACACATCGGTAATATTCAGAATCATTTTAGCAGTGTGAAAGGTTTTGCACTTTGTTTATACTTTTGCACAGTATGCAAATTATAATGCAACAATAAAGATGACAGACACTTAAGCATAAGAAAGGAAAACGCGTGACACGTACAAAATTAAATCGATGTCGTCCACGAAAAACTTAACTCGGAGGTAAACGAGGAAGCTTGCAGAGGGCAGTTTCTTCCAACACTCAGGGGCCACCTTTGAGATTTTTGTCTCATGATCCAGGAAGAAATATTCATCATCTAGAAAACAACACAAATGAATGATGATGAAATGGCAGTGTAGTGTAATGGTTAGGGAGCTGGGCTTGTAACTCAGAGGTTGCAGGTTCAATTCTCAGATGGGCACTGCTGTTGTACCCTTGAGCAAGGTACTTAACCTGAATTGCTTCAGTAAAATATCCAGCTGTACAAATGGATTGTATGTAAAGAAATGTAAACTGTGTAAGTCGCTCTGGATAAGAGCCTAAAATGTAAATACTGAAAATAATTATGATTAAATAATAAACCTATATATATATATATTATAAAAATTAAAATAAAATTTATTAAACTTTTTTTTTCTTCTTTTTATCCTATTTTCTCCCAATTTGGTAGCCAATTAGACCCGCTATTTTTATGTCAATCCCCCAACCCTGTTCATCCCCCATAGTAATGTGAGTTTGCTGCCGTAGTCCTGCGACCGGTAGTGATGAAGGCTACAGCTGATATCATGAATTAAATTAAGTCCTAAATGCTGTGTGGACACCTGCTCATTGTAACTTAAGCACTTGTGGAAAATGACAAAGACAAAACAAATGGTAATGTAAAAAATCTACATTGTGTTAAAATCTGGAATTATGGAACCCGAACACGTTTTCAACAACCTTAAATGGAAAACCAAAAACCAATACACGGTGGTACTCCAGGACCAAGTTTGAGAACCGCTGCTGTATAGTATTGTCAAGTAATGTATGTGTTTCCCTAATGAGTACAGACAAAATAAAATGAAAATGCTGTCAGTGTTGGGAAAGGGCAGCGACGTTACCATCGATAAAAGCAAGGCCGAAGTAGAAGTGCTCCACCAGGTTAGCGTGAGCCACGACCATGTCAAACACGTCCCCTCCCTTGGACTTAACGTCACACTTAACCAGGAGGCGCTGACTATTTGGCATAACCACGCGCAGCTCTCTTTGTGTTGAATATGACTTCCCTTTCTTAGACTGCAAAGAGAGAGGGAGAGGGGGAGAGAGAGAGAGAAAGAGGAGAGAGACAGAGGGAGAGAAGCACAAAGAGAGGAGATAGAGCGATTGAAAGGAAGATGGGAGAGGAGGAGACAGGAGACAGTTTGATGAGAATGAGTGACAGAGAGAGAGAGAGAGAGAGAGAGAGAGAGAAGAGAAAGAGATCAGGGGATTATTCTTTTCTCTTAACCGTTCTTGAAACACAGTGGAGCAGTGACCTGGTCACATTTAATTTGCAGCTATAAATGAGCACAGTGGATGGTTTCATACTGTATTTACCACAATGGATCCAGGCAGCTCCAAGACAATCTGGGGCTCCAGGCTTCTGATAAACTCAGGTCCCTAATGGCATCGACAGGAAGGAGCAAAGACCAAGCTGGGTTTATACGCACTCCTCATTTCATGTGCCATTCCCTTTTCAAACACACATTCCTAACCTGATCAATTGCTTTCTCTAAAAACATTTTGTGACATACACTTTTAGCATTTTTAGTAATTAGCATCCATGCCTTCTAACTGAAATACACATGGCTCTAAGAATCTTAAAACCTTAAGACATTTTGAAATAATGCAATTTTATCCTTAACTGTTATAAAATTTGTTTTTTTCCTTTCTTAGTAAACACGGTTTGGTAAATTCATTGATTACCAAAACTTCCAAAGTCAAGCCTTTACAATTGTGTTTGTGAAGAAAAAAGTAATACATGCATTTATTTGTAAGTCAAATTTAAGGAAAAATGTTGATTGACTCCAGGCCTGTATTATTTGAGGCTACATTCATTCTGGAGCTTCCTCAGGCATTGTGGGGGATAATACCTTCAGTCTTTTCTGGGCAAGGCTGGCAGTGGAATCGGAGAGGAGAGAAGGTCTGGGGTGACAGTGGCGAGAAGTGTAAGTGCTCGGGGTGGACCAGCTGCAGTCGCTGTCTCTGTGATGCGACTCCAGGGGCATTCTGGATAGGGGAAAATAATCATTCAGTCAATGAGTGCCACTTAAGGCTCAATGCGGATGTGATCGAGAGAGATCAGAGATTTTTTTAATCATTTAGATTCATTTAGTCTGCCTTTGATGAGTTTATCAGATGGTTATTTTTATGATCTGCATCCGCCTGCACACTTCCTATGAAATCAGTTTAGGTTATGAAAAAACAAACCTATAAATGACAAGTTACGATGACTGACCTCTTTTGTGATACTCAACATTACGTAGCCTGATTTCTTTGACATAATGAATTGTTCCCTGCTAAATACTCAAATATAATATGTTACCACATTAGACACAGTAAACGTGGAATACAGGGTAAGTTTAAAATTATCAACTGCTGCTGGCCAATCACGAAACAGGTGCTCTGGACCATTACCTCGGCCTCCTCTTACTGGCAGCTCACAGGCTGCCAATGCTGTTGTCAACTCCATTTTTGTTTATCGCTTAATTCTGCCATATTTTGTTTTAGCAAATCAGGCAGTATTATTATACAATACTTCAATTAAAGTGCTTTTTATAATTGCCATTTTAACACGTTTCATTTTTATGATCTGTGGCGTATGTCTTTTTTTCATATACCATGTCATTTGTTGTCTGTTGAACTGGTAATTGTGTTGTTGCATTGATTATATTCCCAGGAAGCACATTTCATGTTTTAACATGATTAAGTAGGTACAGCACGGCTTTGACAACGCTTAGGTTGTGGGTTCGATTCCCATTGGGGCCACATATACTGAAAAATGTATGTATTCACTACTGTAAGCCACTTTGGATAAAAGCGTCTGATAAATGGCATATATTATATACATAACTCATTATTTGGATGGGATGTCATCTCATTGGCACTCTGGTTATGGAATTTCCCGCCATATCTCAGCTCCATGCATTTTGTGGTATGCAAGCTAGCACCTGCATCTTCTGTATTTTCTTCTGCTTTCCAGTTGTTGTGACTGATCCTTGATTTTGCACAGGCGGACTGATGCACACTCACCTGTTAGAGTGAGTCTGATATGTGTGAGACGGCGAGCTCTTGATTTTATGCTCCCAGGCTGTTTGCTGATGTGAACCTCCTGTAATCAATGGGCAAAACTCTCATCAGAAATACAAAAAATGTATATATTGTATCATTTGCGTATCTAACTGGATTTAACTAGAATTAATCCCAGTGTTTAGTTGGACTGCACAAGCACACAACAAATCAACAGCGCTGCAGGTCTGATTTATAAAAACTGGTATGTCCAACCAAACACTTTTCCTGGGTTTTAAACAACCTAAAACATTTCAGTAAAAGAACATGAAGATTATATGCAGGGTCAAGAGACATAAAACTCAAGCAATACAAGCAATACATTATAATACAATAATCTTCCAGATATTTTCCCAACTGCCAGTTCACTCCAAAATCTAAAGCATAACAGTACACATGATTAAGCAGTGCACAGCATGATTAAATGGCCCTATTTATGGTTCTGTTTGGTAACAGTCAACAGTTTGCCCGAAACAAAGAGTAACCTTGAGCAACCCCCCTGTCTGTTGACAAAAAAATCACACGAAGGTCTGACACATATTTGCATGTTCCTCATTACTAGCTGTCATTATTATCAATACCATTTTAATTATTCATTCATTTCAAACAAAAACCCATAAAGGATGACTTATGGACTGTTCATGGATCATGAAACAAGCAAAATGTGAAGCAACAAATGCAACACTGCAGTTTTAAAAATACTAAAAGACATATTATACAAAGTGACAGTACAATGTGTCAAATCAACCAGTCAATTCAAAGAGTAGATTTTACACTGAGAGAGTAAATGAATATGAACTCATATACTGTTTACTCTTAGAGTTTTATTGAGACTGAACATTTTACTGTGCACCTATTGACAACATGGCTGTGCATAGCATGTGTTTTCTTATAAACCCACAAGGTCATATTTGCTGAAAGGTAACTGAGCAATACCATTTGTTATTTAACCCATTCAGACCTAAAATGCCTGCTAAAAACGCCTATTAAAACCTAAGCAATTATTCTACACAACCTCTTAAAACCTGAGGGTTTTCTGGAAAAAATTTCAAAAAAAAGCCGACACCAACGTGCACTTCATTTCCCCCACGTCTATTTCAGCGAATCACAGCGCATTTCATTAATCGCAAAATCGATGCGACCTAAACGTCACTCCAGGTCTTAATGGGTTAAGCTCACAGTGCACACATCATCCCCACTCCAGCAGAGGAGACAGTGGGAATCTGCCCTTTAGTCAGAACAGAAGAGATGGCCTTCAGGGGAAACGAACAGTGAAGGCTGGAGATGACAGAGAGCTCATATGTCGTCACTATCTCTTCCTCCAGGCAACAAGAACCTTTTTGAGATTTAGCATTGCTTCAAACCCAGTGCTCTGATGTGCTAGATTTCCTTTCAGGTGAAATTTTAACAGGTACACACAGTGTGTGTGATCTATGTGAACAGGTATGCCTGTGTTGGAATTTAGCTTGTGTTTAAACACAGTGCTAATTGTGCTCATTAAAGGTCACTGCTGGCTACTTATACAAAATAACAACAGATGAATCCCTGTTGTGACTGGGATTCATAACACTTTAAACCTTCGATCAACATGGCACTGGCTTATTTTTATATTAAATGAGAACAGTTATGTCTGGTTTGAGATTTAGCTTAAGTTAAGCACTGTGCTCAAAAAAAGCAGATTTCTTTCTGTGTGCATTAAGAAAATGTACACATATCCATGTCCTTACCATGCAACCTCTCTCTGACCATCTGGCTCCGATCAGACAGATGGGCTGTGCTCTCTGGCACGTGGTCTACCTACAAAATGAAACCAATGCAGTTTATTTGATTTACTTTACATTTTTCTTATTGAATGCTACATTGACCACCATGCGTATAGCACATATAGTAGATTTTTTGTTTCTGTTTTTCTCTCAGTTTAGTGGCCAATTATAGCGTCTATTTATTTCGATTTTGCCCTCCCCACACAAACTCGCCGCTTGTCTCTACGAGGCAAGCTAATTCTCCTAGGGCAGCGAACTACGCATCCTTTGAATTTGCCCTGGAGGCACCCTTATGCACTTCTCAGCGAGTTCATGCCAGCTCCCCTTCCCCCCTCCACCTGGGGCGGACAGACAAACGCTGCCACCAATCTGGAATCCCCACCAGGGCCGCTCTGGTACAGTCAGGTTTCGAACCGCAACTGTAATAGGCAGCTCACACTTGTAAAGGACCGGCCAATATGGGTGCATTAGACCGCTATGCTATCAGAGGCCCTTAGTTGATTTGTTATTATTATTATTATTATTATTAATAATAATAATACCAGTTGTAGTAGTACTGTAGTAGTAGTGGTGATAATAGTAGTTGTAAGAGTGGTAGTAGTGGTAGAGGTAGCAGTAGGAATAGTAGCAGCAGTGGCAGTAGTAATACTTTGAAGTAACTCACAGAATCCCGGAAGACGTCCTCCACCAGCTGTTTGATGACTGTGAAGGGAGGTGGCAGGAGTGCTGCTTTGTGGTGAACTTCACACGTCTCCAGGACAGTCAGCAGATTGGCCCGTCTGTGAGCCATGTCTTCGCACATGCTCAGTAAGAGGCAGTTCAGATTGTCACTCAACTGGACAGGCTGAAAGGCAGGAATGCACAGGGCACCACACCTTACGTAGCTGAAGCGCAGACAGCACGGCCCGCTGGCCTTTATGTCAAACTGCAGTGAAAAACATGACACAACGCACCTGGTTCTCAGGAAGATGATAATCAACCGACCAGTAGAGAGTCATTCCCAAGGAATATACTATAACCTGAGGGACAGAGGGAAAAAAGCAATCACACAATGAAAACAGAGCAGCCATTTTCTTATTTGAAAAAAGGCAACTTGACGTGTTGTCTATGTCAAACTGTAAGACTTACATTATTAATGGGGAGATATGGAGGGAGGTGTTTTATTAAAATTACAAAAAAAAAAAATAACTTTGCTTAATTCTGTTATGATTGTTTGATGAATTTTACAAATGTTGTACAAAAAGGAGGGACATTTTTCCAGCTATCCATCCATAATACCAGGGACATTTTCTTTCAGAACAGTGTCATACAAAGTGTAATACAATTGTATTCAATTCTTTGAATTTTCCCAAAGACGAGTTCTCATATATACAATACTAACTCATCTTCGCATACAAACATTATTGGGAGATGATAGTGGACTGTATGCTAATTGTCTCTGTAGCTGTTTGTCTTTCAAATGCCTGTCTTGGCAAATTCAAGTGGGAAAAGCCAATTACTATTTGTAGCACACAAGCCCTTCAAATATAATGGCATGACACTTGGGAAAAGATGTTTACTTGTAGTATTTTTTCAAGAACATTTTTCTCATTATTGTAGATTCCAAATATCTTCAAAGAAACCTAAGCAGAAACGACCAACCCCCCACAGAAAAATTATACACAGAATAATTTAAAAATAACTTTTATAATTTCAATACCAAGAGCATTTGATTTACACTATAATTTCACTAGACGCTACAATGATCTGTGACTCAGTGACTCAGTGACTCAGTGACTCAAGCCCACACTCAATCTAGTTGGCGTCCAAGTGGGACAAAGATATGTCACTTATTCAATGCTAGGGACAAAGTGTATTACTGTTAAGCTGAATCTAGGCCTCTGATGTAGATTCATGGCTTGTCAGATGGTTGTGGGTGTTGTTGTGGGTCTGCCTGGCATCGGAAAGACTCTTAATTTACTGTACTGCTCAGAACATTATCCTGAGCAATATGACCCACATTAATCTAATGCAGATCTTACAAACACTGAAGAATAAACATAGGCCATTGGCCAAAATAAATCACTGCGAATAAAGTTCAGTGGTATACAGGCAAATCAAAACAGGAAATGCTTGAGAACAGATCATATACATCATATACAGTACAAGAAACATACAGGCACATAATATTAAATTATATGTTTGAGTTGTCCATTGACATTCATTTTTAAGTATTAACATTTGATCAATAAATAGACCACCCCCCCCCTTGCACCCCCAACAACAACAAAAAACCCCATCAGATTTGTAGATTTTAAGAAGCAAGATTTCAGACTTAGTACTAAATACCTACAGGTTGGCAGTGGCTTTTTGGCTGAATTTCCTTTTCTTGGGCATTACAGGAGCACTGAATTGAATCGCTTGCAGTCATTCTGCCGATGCAATACTTTTGTGGAGGCATAAACTAATTATCCATTCATTATAGTGACAGAAATCAGATGGGAGACGCACACAGGCGTCCTCCAAAGAGATACTTCTAAAACCTACCACTGAGTTATATTGATTTGTTGGATCAAAGAGTTGGCATATGCCTTTGATGCCATGGGTCGCCATGTTTTGAGGTTGAAGAGCACTGACTGAGCTGCGTATATATATATATACATATATATGTGTGTGTGTGTGTGTGTGTCTGTGACTATTTCTATCACATAAGTGAACCATTTAAGGAGTATTTGTTTCCTTGCAGTTTGACCACTGCCATGATTATCAAAAAATACTGTGTAATATAATTAAGGCCAGTAAAAAGGCTTGCAATGCGGCAGAGTTTATTATTACTCGTTAGCTATAATGTGCATGTGGGCAAGACTCACAGTGTCTTCAATGATGCTCATAAGCCAAAGCATGACTCTTCTGTACTGTATGCACCCTCAGACTAAAGCAATAAACCTACACCTGAACGACAAGGCCCCCTGCTCACTGAGAACCTTGATATAGCATGGCAATTCTATACCCACCACAGTAAACAAATATACAAGATGTGCTAATATAACACTTATACAGTAAGTGCATGCATTTCAATCACAGCATACACAGGTACACATTGCCATCATTCCAGTCAATGTACATTTTCCCATCATTATATGCACAATGTACACCTTTACATAAAAGTGGACAGTGTATGCATTTCCATCATAGCACGCAGGGTACACATAATAATCAAAGTATATGTATGGAAGTGCAAGTAGTGTTAGGCATTGGCATCATAATGCTCTGTGAATGTATTATCATCATAGCACACATGGTGTACACATAACACATAACGTTTCAAGAATGTTGGGGTACATTCTGGTTAGACACAGTGTGCACATTTCATCATAGCACCAGAATGTGTGCATTAATTGTATAGCACACAGTGTACAGCATGCCCCTCATTAGAAACACAGAGTTTACACTTTTGCATCATCATTAACACAGCAGCCATTTCAATTGTCGCCCACCTTTTCGGTGGCAAGCCCGGTGGTGATGACCCGGCCCTGCAGAATCTCGGGGGCGGTGAAAGAGCCCACGTCCTCAGACCGGCCGCAGTTCTTAAAAGCAAGATGGCCACTGGCAGACAGCAGGAGGGATCCAGGACTGATGATATGACACATGCTGTTACCTGGAAAAAAATAGAGGCAGCCTTTTAAATCACAGTTAGCTTTAGATATGGCATCTCTAACTACAGGTGGTGTAGAAAAGCTCCCGGCTCCTGTAGCCCACATTCAGAAGTGTTAAGGAGCTTTAACATATCTGCAGCAAAGCCCTAAAGAGTTTTTCAAATCTCAAACTATATATCTCAAAGGTATGAGCCTTTATAGATAGATCAAAACAGTACCCATGGGGTGTTTTGCATCTTATTGTACCATTTGGTTATCAAAAATCACACAGACAATAAATAAATAAATATATTTTGGTCAAAATCAGGTCTTCTAAGCATATACGTTTCATGCCAAAAACAAGCCATTCAACCCATCTTCACTTATCATTTTGCCTAGAGCACGGAAATTTTATGAAAGGGCATTCCTTTACCCCCATTGGAGTATGCCTGTTTAAAACAAAACATTTTTTTCAGCAAACCTTTAAATGTGCATTATATATAATTTCAGTCCATAATTTAACTACTGTGAAAAAGTGTTGTACGATGTACACACACCCTCAGACGGAATGTTGCATACGGCACTGTAGCATTTTAGTACAGCACCAAATAGCATATACAATGAAAACAGGGCAGAGGGAAAAATACCATCAACAAAATGCTCTTTAATGTCAAAAGATAAATGTTTTTTCTTACTTTCATTTCATTGGGAGAGAAGAGTAGTCATTTGTTTTACAATATGTCACTTCCTGTATTTTCCAACATGTGAGGCCTTGTTATACATTTGTTGTACCGTATGCCATCTAATCTATTGACTTGCACTTGTTTGAGATCTGGGTTATCTGCCCTAGGCTTTAGGATACTGAATGTGGAGGGGTGTGCTTGAAAAGTCACCTGGATAAAGCCTATGAATAGGTAAGGTGGGAACATGGCGAACAGGGAGTTAAGGAGTAAAGGAGTTAACATGGCCGCCTGATAGCTATGATCTGAAACGAGCCCTACCTTTACAGGAGGCTTCCAGTAACATCTTCACGGTGACCTGGAGGAGTGACCACACCTCATCCTCTTCCAGAGGTGCCCCCCTCACCTCCAACACCTCTGCCAGTGTCACGAATGTGTCCATGCTGGGAGAGAGAGGGCAGATGGCGCCACTCTTAAATCACAAGTAAGTGAAAAGGAGGCAAAAAAGTCATAAGGCATAAAATATTTCCAGGAATGTTAAATCACAATTCAAAAAGCCTCACATCACATGTGCTTGCAGTAGCAACTGAGCACTGGCCATCAAACTTACTCTTCCTTCGACTTAACTCTACCCCCTCTAACTAGTGAATCCGTCCTCATAAGCTCTCTCGTGTTTTTGAATTGTGTGATTCGCCCCCTTCCAGACCCAAAGCTTTCACACAGCTTTCACACACTCACGCTGCGCTCTCAGTTTGCCATGTAATTGGCTTCCACAGACCCGGGTTGGATTTGTCATAATTTGACTGTGACTCTGTTCTGCAACTTTTCCACCCACTGCGAAGGTGACGGTGAAGTGGAAAGGACAATGAGAAGTGACTCTAACAGCATCGAGAGGGGTATTAAAATAGTACCAAATAATTTCACTGGCTGAGATTCCACCTGCAGCAATGCATACTTTTTTTGCACATAAATCTCAATACAGCCCTCTGTTGGGAAGCTATTCTATTTCATTTTGTTTGAAGCACAAAGAGTGAGATATGCTTCAAATATCTAATTAAATCAACATGGAGGAAATAAACCCTCTTTCAATCCAAAACGCTTTCTTTATGGCAATCATTTACATTCCCATGTACAAAAAATAAAGGCCACCTGCATTTCTTCAGAACCTGTCTTTGCTCACAATGGCTATAATCCAAACCTCAAGAAGTAATTTGATGAATCATTCTTGATTTTTTTTCCAGTGTTGTTGCTGATCCACAGGAAGAGAAATGGGGAGATCCTGTGGCTGCAGCTAAATTGAATTACATCCATCCGACCACTAAATCCATCTCACATGTTACTTTGAAAGAAGGAGAGCAAAGACCTATGAATATAATGCAATTTTAGCAATATGATTACATCCAGCAGCCGAGATTCACAGAACCGAGCTGTCTCAGCTGATACATTTTTAATGGTGACCTTACATTTTGGACCTCCAAACGAATAACTAATAGTTAACTTTGCCATATTTATTTTCTGCTTTTGCCATTTGTAACTTATTTCTAAGCTTTTACTTAAATGTTAATATGAGTCATTCAAGAGCGCATGTGGTGTGTCTGAGGAACTGGGAGTGAATAAAATCTATTTCCTCTGTAGAAAAGGTGAGGAGCATGTTTCTTTTTTCAAGATTTCTTTGAAAAATATTTCTTTTTTCAAGAAATGCTTAAAATGTAAATGTAAGATTTAAGTGTACAGCAGAAATACTACAGATATGAAATACTGTTGCATTTAAGCCATTATGTTGAGTGAACATAAGGTCAGATCCAGGTATTTAGTGATGCTCTGGAAATGTGTTATAATCCACTCTTCAGAGGATCAGAGAATATAACAGCCCACATCCTTTTTGATACAGCCAATACTGGTAAGGAAATGCTGCGGATTTGATGCCTGAGACAAGTTTCAGTCGAAAAAGGCCAGTTTTCTACTAACAATAAAACTTAAAAATCTAACAATATTTATAATAATGGTGTACCATATAGCAAGGTGGGAATATATAATTATTCCACGTTTGAACATGTTCGAGGTTACATTATAAAATATATTCACTCATTCAATGGGTTTGGGGCTCAGAAAGATTGGGAAACCCTTTCTTAACAATTTTAATAAATTAGCCCGCTGTATTATTCACCAAGTGTATTCTATGGTGACACATTTATATGGGTGAATATTATATTTGCTCACTGCCAAGTGAGATGTGGTGAAGTGTTGCCAGATGGCTGGAACTTTATTCCCCCAAAATATTCCTCAACATTCCCCGTCTTGACTCTCTTTCATATTTTCAGGACCTCCCCATCCTTTTAAAATCCCCCATAACTCATTGACCCCCATACATTTTCACTCTGAAACTCCCTCTGCAATTTTCAAAGGCCCAACATTTTGGATCAAAAACTTCTAGTCTGGCAACCCTGGTATGATGCACTCTGGGTGTGGTGTTTTCTCTTGTCAAGAATGAACCTGAATCCCAGCACAGAAAACATAATCAACAGTAGGTAGAATCGTCAAGGGCATTTTCATCTTCACCAAAAGGGCCCAGACTCAAAAATGTTAATATTAATATATAATATACACGCTTACCAGGCACTGGTCTTTAAAATGTCTGGAAGAGGTTTCCTCATATAAATGTTTTAATCGTTCCCTTTCATGGACATGTTTTTGAGTGGTTTCAGATATTCAGTGGTTCTTGTGGCTCAGTAGGTAGAGCAAGGTGCTGACAATGCTTAGGTTGTGGGTTCGATTCCCACTGGGGCCACATATGAATAAAAAATGTATGCATACACTACTGTAAGTCGCTTTGGATAAAAGCATATGCTAAATGACATATATATATATATATATACAGAAAACATGTATCATCCTTCAGCCCATAGATGATTCATGCTAAGTTTATCTATTTGCCATTTTTACATGACTGGATTTATACAGTTGGCAAGGACATCTTACTGCTGTCCAGTGATTGACGTTTCATGACCTGCCATGGGGGTTTAACCCTGACTTTGAAAAACCCTAATCTGAGGAAGTAATTTACATTCACGGTTATCAAGTGCTACTGAATCAATTTTTCACAGGCACCAGAGGAAACACTTTGTAATGTCCTCTTTTCATCCTGTTCCAGAAGAGATACAACTGGTTCCAATAATAGTTTTAAAAAAAAAAAATGGATAGTGTTTTGATACCTCTGGTTTAAAGCAACTGCAATTTTCATCTGGACAAAAAGATTAAGGTGAGAAGGGACATGAGGTTAATTGGGCATTTAGCCAAGGCCTAATCACCCAAAGGCCTTGCACTATATTTCAAAAGGATCTCAAGTCACTCAACACTGGATGACAAACTCTTATTTCCATTATCATACAATACAATTTCAATGTCATATATTGATGGATGGTACCTTTTTGGTCTTTGTATGTTTCGCCATTGCATTTCACCACATTCTCAAGTTCAGGTTTAAGGTTTCTCACTCAAGTACCACTAATCAACAGTCCTTTCCCTGCAACACTAGCTCATTGTAATGTATTGCTCCATGCTGGAATATTCTTTGCTCAAAATGCAGCATAGCCTACTATATAAAGGCGTTACATTTGTGGTAGCATATATGCCTCTCAGCAAATCTAAGTTTAGTGTTACATACAATAGATTTGATGTATGCATCGCGTAAGGAAATCATTGACTCATAAATAATGCCTAAACCGACACCTTTGGGTGTGCAAATGTACAGTATGCACAGCAGATTTTCAAATGCTTGATTTAAAATACTCGATTGGAAAACTTTCAGCTACACTGAATAAATAATCTTGTTTACATCGCAAAATCTATTTTTGATGTAAAGCTATGTTCAGGTAGAAGCTGATGAAGTCGCGATTTAGTTAAAGCTTTGAAACTATCAACCCAAAAGTTACATATAGTAAAGGTATTTAATAATTTAGTTAGTTCCTCGCTCGTTAAGCAGTATGAAACGACTAAAGCACAATCCTTATTATTACGCATTATCAACTCTATTATGTAACACCAAGGCCACTACTGCAACAACTTCACAATCATCACCGTATATCATAATCACATCACCTAATCGTATAAAGACACGATGGCAAATAAAATATGGTATTAAACATAGCCTAGTAAAGTTCAAAATAAACATAATTCATTGGTTCGTTATTTCCAGAGGCTCTACACCTCTGGAAATAACTGTAGCAGGTTCAGAGTAACCTGCTACACAAAAAACATTCTACGAAAAAACATATCTGGAGAAAACCAGACTCACTGCAGTATAACTCAAGATATAATACGTCCATTGCTACACAATGTCACACAAATGATTACCTTGTTGCATTCGATATGTGAAGATATTCTTCTATCCTAAGAGTCTGAGCCACTCAAACATAGTCTTCTCAATCATCGCTTACTTTCTGCAGTTAAGCACCACCCATTCCAGCAGGTAGGTGATTTCTCAGCGTACATGATTCGTACAATGCATCAAGCTAGAGACAGAAGCGCAGCTCTACTCTTGGGTTAATTTTCTCCATAACCTAATTCTAAGACTGTACGACCACCGTATCTGTGCGATACCGTGTTTATTGCAAATAACTCCTATTTTTAGACACCGGCTATAAGAACACAATTGGATTACAAGCGTCAACCAAAGTCAGAGCGATCAACCAATCGGTTTGGCCAAGATTCTGATCAGCACTTTACTTAATCTGTAAAGCTAAATTTGTGCGAGTTGACTGGTTAAAGACCGCAATCAACACTGTCAAACAAGAAGTGAAGTGAAAGTGACTGACCACAACGCCAAAAACGGATTGTGTGGCCTAATCGCATGATTATTTTTCGGTTTATTCGACTTTAAGCGACAGCTCTTATTTTTTATTTCACAACATTCTTTGTTGTGTTGTTATACGATCAAAAACGCGGTCTTAAACCTGTGTTTAAGAATGCATTAACTGAGTTATTGCGTAGGCATACTATATCATGTCTGTTGATTTAATACATGCTTTTATTATTAAGGCGTGCACAATTAAACCATCGAATGCTATAATAATCACATTGATTTTTTTTTTTAAACAATGGTAAAACAAAAAAGCCAACAAGGTATATTTCCACTGTGGCTCTCCTGTGCTTCAGGGTTCAAATTGGCAGGGCAAGTTTAGCAGGTTGAATAGGCTGTAGCCTACTAGTTGGTAGGCCCTAGCCAAGGCTATGGCTACCCCTACTGTACAATACACAGTAGCTGAAAAGTGAGATAGGCTATAAATGAATAACAAATAGTCATTAAATAAATATCTCTCCTTTCCTTAGAAATATCTGTTAGTTGTGTAAGTGCTTTGGAAAGGTAATTTGGGGACGGATATATGTATCTGTGTAGACCTATTAGTTTGATCCAGATTAATTGTTTGAAATGCTTGCATTCTATATGTGTACATAGGGGGAGGTTAATTATTCTGTTATTGTCATTATGTATTATTATAGTACATTTGTAGTTTGTTTGAGATATTTGGTTTAGCGACAGTATATGTATGTCAGAGAGAGAGAGAGAGAGAGAGAGGCGGGCGGGCAGGCGGGCGGGCGGGCGGGAGGGGGGGGAGGAGAGAGAGAGATGAGTATTCAAATGACTTATTGCTTCTGTTTTATATTCAGATTAAATTATATATTATCATGCCCAGCAACATGCCCAGATAGGCTGTGAATGGAGCACTTATTAAGATTTGGTAAGTAAACATGTAATGTATGCAAGCACTGGTGAGCTTAAATTGACTCAGTTTAGTTGCATGGCTAGTGTAGGCTGATTCTGTTTTTGTACCATTTGCATTGATAAGGCACAGTCTCAACTATATTTGGCCTGGAAAATCTTCAAATTGTAGGTTTGTGTCCCAGATGTGGAATTGATTTTGAGAAAGCTCCTAATCATGCATGGCTTAGTTTTAGACAGTATCGCTGAGCAAGCACCCTCATTCAAGTTGACTTAAATAGCTTACATTGAGCATTTATACTGTTATGAAATTAGGAATAGTTTATTTCATGATAATTTGATCATATAAATGCTATGTATATGCTTGTAGAGGATTGGTTCTATGCTTATCATTTATCTTTATGCAGTAGTGCTTGCAGGTTGCTTGACAAGCAGATTGCTTGTTGTTCAAAGGTACAACCATAGTGTCCCACCTGAGACTTGAGCCCACAACCATCTTGATTACAAACTCAGTTATTTAACTTGACTGTCATGTGTTTTACATGACTGTGTGTATAGATGCATTATATAAATATTGATATGCCGTTTCATCATCACAGCATCATGTAGTGTACATATCAATGTAATTCGGACTAATCAGATATGTTAATCATCAAAGACACATCATGTTGCAGCCGTGACGGAATTGCAATTTTATGAGAAAGACAAAGAAGCTGACTTCTGAAGCTTGAAGCTTGATAGACACATATAAATCAGCAGGTATGGATATTAAAAATATTATCATATCTGACTGTCAGTATTTCAGGATTGCAACATCATCATTCGCAAGGTCCTTGACGACGACTGTGTAAAATGGCAGAAACTACTCGTCACGGAAGCGCAGAGATTACGTGACGTAGAACGCAAGTCATCTGCAGTGCAAGGCCTGCCAGTGAAAAGAAACGCAGTGGATTCAGCGGTTGTTTCATAGAAGACATTATTAGTAATAATAGTACTTAAATATTAAGTGGTGGATTTGAACAGACGAGTGTCGAAAGTGGATTTAGGGTGAAACGATATTTTCGTATTTCGTTGGAGGAGGTAAGAAAGCGTTACATATAGCCCTATTTTTTTTAAAGACATGTTATTGTTAGCAGTGGGGGAGGGTGCTGCTGTTGGTGAGTCGTACACAACACAGAAAATACAGTAGCTAGATGATTTTGTTGTTATTCGATCCTTATTTCTTCGTGTGATATATCTCAAAGCATGTTGTTACTTGTAACATGTAAAGTGATTTTTATAAAACGACGCTATTGTTTCATGTTTACTAGACTTAGTTGCGCTTCCAAATATCCTGTAGTATTCAGGGCTACATAGTATCGATGGAAAACTAGCTTGGAGTTTGCTACATAGTAGCCTTATCAGCTACATTTCAAATACTAAAATACTAAAATAATACAATGGAATGCATTTTAGTTGTTGCTAGCTTTTTCCGAATGTCTCGACTGCCATATGTGTCGTTGTTCAAATAACCTTTTTGATAATAGATCACCAAGCTCATTTTGATGTCAGCGTTGTCATATAGCTCGTCAGCTAATTTTTACTTGTTTGAAATCATTTGCTAAGGGGTTGTGGATTTGTGCGCCTATATATAGTATTGCTATTAGCTAAATATTATCTATTATATTATCGTACAATGTCAGGTGGTTCATTGTTACAATGTGTTTGTATTCAATCACAAACATCGCCCAATCTGTCATGTTTGTAGCTAGCTATTGATTTTGAAAATGTGGCACCTGCAGAACGTCGATTTAAAACGATGTGCTGCTGTTTGACATTGTGAGCGAGTCCATATCTTAGCCACAAAAAAATCCGAAAACTGGTCACATTTTGGTGATTCGAAGTTGATCTTTATCAATACGTAAAATGAAATGTGTCTCTAGAATGTACAAGCAAGGACTGAGAGGGTTGGCGGATATTGGAAAACATATTACCTCTAAACGATAGTCAAAAGCTGCATCTGCTGTGATAATAACATATAAATAGATATGTGACGAGAATCAAATTATTTTCAGCGTGTTAAATAAAATGGAATATCATGGTAGAATGTTTACATGTATGAATATGCTGCTATCGGTATGTAGTCTACTGAGGATTTGTAATAATTATTGATCGAAAATATATAATTAGCTACCAAATCGACAACACACTCACTTCGTTGGGGTAACATCAGTGGGCTATGTTTTTGATGCGAATGCAATTGAATGCCATATGAAAACGAGTATTGCATTTTGAGATGTTGTCCATTTTGCATTTTTTTGCTGGCCAATGCGCTCATTTTGTGCTAAGCCAAGTAAATATTACATATTTTTGGCAATCTTTGGGTGGGGTTTCGTTCAGGCCTGTTAAGAGTTAACCTTGCATTTTAATTTGAATAGCCTAAGGGTCCGTTTAAAGGATTCGGTGTGCAATGGTGTACATGATTAGTGCTGATTCAGAGTAGTGGTCCTTCCGTACCCCACTAGAGCCCTTTGGAGAATTGAATGTCATGTATTTTCTATTATTTCGAGTCATTGTCCATTAAATAAAAGGTTGCAGCAGAGGAACAGCTGTTTATTAGTTTAGGGAATTGGGGAACCTGTTCAACCTGCATCATCAGATTGCATTTAGAAGCTATTATAAAAAATATTGAATGAACTTTTTTCCCCCACCTCATGTATCTATTTCTGTATTTACATTTTAACATCCATTTTATTACAGTAGGCTATATCGTCCCAATGTAATATATTTTAGGAGTTCTATTAATTGCATGATGTCTTCCAGAATCAAATCAGAATTCCTCCCCTCCCACCCCCAACCACAACATAAGTACCATTGAATGACTAGGTACCCATATACATACTCTGTGGTATATGGATAGACAGGATTTGTCATAAAATAGCCTATGCAGAATATAGTCCGTTTTTTCTCGTAGGAATACAA
The DNA here is from genome assembly GCA_029706075.1 of Aldrovandia affinis. Classification (NCBI taxonomy): domain Eukaryota; kingdom Metazoa; phylum Chordata; class Actinopteri; order Notacanthiformes; family Halosauridae; genus Aldrovandia; species Aldrovandia affinis. The sequence goes on along the minus strand of JAINUG010000051.1, from coordinate 4,435,101 downwards.
TCTTTTTTTGTTTTGTTTGATTTGGCATATAGATCACAGTGTACTTAAAGCCCAAGAAGAGCACATTATTAGGTAACTGAATTATTTTTTTCTCTAGGTTTATGAGTAAGTCATAATATTTATCAGTTATTTAAATAATGTATATCAAAATAACTATGTGAGGTACCATTAAGATCCAGGCAGTGCTCTCCTGTCAGCAAAAACAAGGGCTTAGCCACACAAACGAATGACGAGTCTGAGAATATGTAGGCCTGCATTTCTTTGGAGAGTGGCAAGTGTCCGTGCCAGATAGCCCAATGAATCTGACATGGTGGACCTGGGGATCTGCTTGCCTGTGTGGTCTTGTCATTGTCCTAGCTATTGATAAGTGCCATTTTCAGCAGAGTTTAAGTCCAGCAGCCACACCATTGTACTTTAGATGTGGAACAACGTGCTTTCACTCCACATGCGTGCCTTTCACTTTGTATTCACCATCCTTCAATGGATCTCCATTTCCCAGGAAATTAAATCAACTTGACCTACCTACTGAGCTGGACTCCCGCTGTGGTTCTGCTGGTTTCGTACATCTGTGGGCGGGTTTTCCCAGAGAGAGCGAGAGTGAGAGAAAGAGAAATCGAGCTCATCGCCAAAGCCTCTGTGGTGACCTGCCACGGGTGGGTGAAAGATGTGCGCTCGGGCCACTGTTTCTCCACATTATCGATTTTGTTCAGCCGGAGTAATTACTTTTGTTTTCTGTCGATTAGCATTCTAATAGCATCAATGTTTTATCCTTTTTTGTTTAGGGTAGCATCAATTTGCCTTTTGAAGGAAAAATATCTAAATGGGTTTTTGCTCTTTGTATCACGGTGCTTTTTGTTTTTGTTGAGCGGTCTTTTTGCTCGTAGGCCCACACTTTGTAGCCTGTTTGTTAGCCGCTCCTTCTGCGGGGAATCTGTGGGTCTTTCTTCCCCTTTTCATAACGTAATGCACTTTGCAATGCTTCAGACCCTTTTTTTTTTTTAAGCTTCTCCGTCTCATATTCAGCCTGGAGGCTGCAGCCATCTCTTATATTGTGAATGAAAACAGAATGCTGTTCCTTACATGGAGAGGGAGAAAATGGAAGCGCACGTAGGTCAGGCCATGGTCTGTTTAGCGCACATCCATCAGATAGAACGAGCGCCTTCACTACATTTTTTGAAATAATGATTTGTCTCCTCACTCCAGATCGGATAAATTGGCCCTGTTTTGCCTTCGCCAGCTTCTCTAATTGCTTGTACAGTGTGTCTTTTTTTTTAAACAATGGACTGTACTTGGGAGGATTTGCATGTGAGCTGTCTGTAGAGTTTAACCAAAGCCCATAGCACTACTCCCCGCTTTGAAATAATGCGCTTAAGGACACCATCAAACATCTATTTAACGTGACACTGCCTGCACTATATTCTACACACTATTTTCTGATTATGATGTCCAATAAGCTTTAAGCTACATCATTATTTTGTCAGTAATATAGGCCATGCCCTTTCTGGACCAGAGTAATGGATTTCAGTCGCGGGCTACAGATTGCGTTTATGGATGTGCGGGCCTAGCTGAGACCACGAATCTGCCTCCACCATCTCTAGCAATCATTGTAAATAAGCACCATCCACATCCTTGCTTGTGTGGGTGTTTGTGAGATACTTCTTTCTAACAGAATGTAATCTTTTAGATAATGAACTCCACTGAATATGTGTGCTGTAGACAGATTTGACATTTTCATTTTTATATTCTTTGAACACTCTGAATACATTTCTAGAATACACGTGTAACATTATTCACGCTCTGTTGCAATGCCGTTTATGACGTTTGTATGTTTTGTTGTTTTCCCTTCTAGGTCTAGAGACAACGTTTCACTTGGATGCCCACGGAGTTGGCCCAGATTTCAACATGAATAGAAATAAGCGTGAGAAGGAGTACTACAGTTTAGATGTGGGGGATTCAACGTTCACAGTCCTGAAGCGCTATCAGAACCTAAGGCCCATCGGCTCTGGAGCACAGGGAATCGTCTGGTGAGCTGCTCCATCCCTGTACTGTATATGTGACCAAGTCCAAATCCTGGAGAAAGTATTGCCCGTTATCCATGTTCCAACTTCATTTGGGAATGGGAGATATAATGTTGAATTTGTAACGTTCTCTATCAAAATGGCTTATATGGATCTTCAATTGAGACTACATCAAGAACGTCACTGTTAAGGGTAACAAAGCCATTTTGAGGTTCTTTGTCATTTAAATCTGAAGAATTTCGAAGAAACGAGTTTGCTTACTCTTCTGACTTTAGCCCACTGCCTGCGCGATTCCGTATTGACCTGAATGTGAGCACAACAGACACTTGTGGGTTTTATAACTTCTCCAAGAGAACTGCATTCTTGAGAACGAGGTGCGGCTAATCGATTGTGTTTGTTTTGTCTTTCAGCTCAGCGTATGATCACAACCTCGAACGAAATGTTGCGATCAAGAAACTCAGCCGGCCTTTTCAGAATCAGACGCATGCCAAAAGAGCTTACAGAGAGCTGGTGCTCATGAAATGTGTCAACCACAAAAATGTAAGTCATTCTCCTCGCAAGTCCCCAATCACTTTGTCTTCATATAGACCGGACTAGTAACGTATGCATCATGCATCGTTTTATTCTGTTGTAATTTAAACGTCTGCACAGAGCATTGGAATGCAATATTCAACTTGAAAATGTTGTTTAGTCAGCAGAAACAAGTGAAAGACAATGAAGGATGTTAAGTATAGGCTTTTAGTCTCTTTACCGTACTGCATGTGCTGTTCAAGCAATCTTTTTCAAATAAGTTCCTAAAGTAAAAACTTTTTTTTCAAACTTTCACAGATTATTGGCTTATTAAACGTATTCACACCACAGAAAACACTTGAAGAATTCCAAGACGTGTGAGTAATTTATTTGTCATGTGATGGAAGCCAAGTTAAATATGAATGTGTGTTACTGCCAGTGGTGGAAAGAGCACTGGACAATCCAACTCAAATAGAAGTACTGTTACTTCACTGAAAATGTACTTTAACAGAAGTGAAAGCACTCCTCCAGGAAAATACTTGAGTAAGAGTTAAAAAACAAGCTTATTAAAAAATACTCAAGTAAAAGTACTTTTGCGTTACATTTTTTTTTCAAACTAGTTTTAGACAATTGGAAGAACAGATAGTAAGGAAAGGAGCAACTGGCAGCTTTCATTTCCAGGTGGATGTAGTCTATGGAGGTATACAAGACAAAGGGGTGTCATGCAAAACTATGCAAAACTAATGCACACCAAAATTACATACACACCACCCCTCGATAACTCTCCCCTGGAGTTTTCTCTCAATCTACTGTGTTGCCCTAAATTTAAAAGATTAGGGGTGATGTAACTAATGTGCACAAAAACAAAGAAATAAAATACTATCTGTCTAAACTAAAACATTACAAACTCTAAAATGAGGTGGCAAACGCAATGAAAATTGTTTTTCCATTTTTAAAAACCTCGAGCAAGAAAAGTGCCAGGTAGAAGCATAGAATATGCCAGAATATGAGTTAAAGCTAGCAAGGTTTGGTTCTTCCACTGTTATAAAAGACAACGCATCAGTGGGGGAACCAAATAGAGAAGTGGCTAGCGGATGAGCAGGCGTTTTCTGACTACATTGCATTACAATCATCACTACCCAGCTCAACCTAAACTGCTTCTAGCACTATTACCATATGCAACTGTTAATGTGTCAAGCAGTGAATTAAAAACGTGTGTTTTATTGAACATGGATAGGTACCGTTATTTTCGCTTAATTTCTGCTGCTACTTCAGAATGACATTACAACTCGTCGTGCCTCTAAAGGTGAACAGGCTCTGTAGGTGCAGCCAAGGATGTTCATCCTGGTTTCTGTCCTCGCTGGTAGATGCCTCCATATTTTATGAGCGTTACTGTTACCTCCGGGTAGGTAGCCAAGGCTGAGTAGAAAACTGGCCCATGGTTCATTGCCTGAAAAAGTCTAATCTCTCAAAGCACAAATTGATTTAATTGGCTACTGACTTGCGACAGTGACTATTAGGTTAAGTGACTTAGCCAGTGCTGTGGCTTCAGTTATTTTCTGCACTTAATTTCAGATCTGGTATCGTCGTACCCCACCAAGATCTTTATCTCAACCATTACAGTAACAATGCAAAACCGATTGTGGACCTGCAGCTAAGGCCATAAGGTGCAAATTCATTTTGAAAATGTAAAGGATTCAATTTCAGCAGAGCAGTGGAGAAAAAGCAGAATATTTGTATTCAAAATGTACCTGAGTAAAACTATTGCTATTAAAAAAATGTGTCCCCAAAAAGGAATATATACCTGAAATAACCCCTCATGTACAGTGACGAAAGTACTTGTAACCTCTTACTTAACCTCTGGTTGCTGCTTTATATCCGTTTATGGCCTTTGATTAAATATGTATATCCTCATTTGTTGGTAATGGAATAATTAAAAATGTAAGTAATTGACATGACAAATTGGCAATTTGCACATGGTCGGCATCGAATCTGATAGAAGTGAGTTGTCTAACTGACGATTGGATGATTTACACTGCAGGCTTATTGTGGACAGGGAAGAATGTGTCGCATGAATGCAACACGCAAGTTTGAAACCTTTTTGGTCATTGACTAACTAACTAAAATCAGGAAATGTCAGAAAAGGAAACCAAGCTGTGGCAAGTGTAGAGAAAATGGTCAGCTGTTAAGAGCAATCATGTCAATTTATCCAATCAGCAAGGACGAAAGGCTCCCAGCCTATGCGGATCAGCATGCATTGTCAGTCACTGTGTAGAACTATTATGTAAAGAAGTTAGTCATCAGTCATGAAGGTGGCATACATTTATTAACATTAAGAAAAATGTGTAAAATACAGGCAACTCAAAATAAAGGAAACACCAATATATAGTGTCTTAATAGGGCATTGGGCTACCATGAGCTGCCAGAGTAGCTTCAGTGCACTTCAGTGGCATAGATTCTACACGTGTCTGCAACTCTATTGGAGGGATGCAGCACCATAATTCCTAAATAAATTCCATCATTTGGTGATGGTAGTGGAAAACGTTGTCTCAGGTGCCGCTCCAGAATCACCCATAACTGTTTAATTGGGTTGTGATCTGGTGACTGAGATGCCCATGGCATATGATTTACATTGTTGTCATGCTCATCAAACCATTTGATGACCACTTGTGCCCTGTCGATGGATCATTATCATGCTGGAAGAAACCACTCCCATCAGGATAGAAATGCTTCACCATAAGATGAAGGTGATCACTCAGAATGGCTTTGTATTTATAGGCGTTTACCTCATGATTTAGTGGAACCAAACCACGCCAGGAAAATGCACCCCACACCATAAGAGAGCCCAGAGTGTCTTGTTTATTTTTGAAGTTGCCTGTACATTTAATTTTGTCTGGACTGGTTACAGTGAATCTGAGCAGGGGCTTTCGTGTGGCAGAATATTGGAAGGGGGTGTGATTGTCTGTGTGTGGTAGAAACTGTGATGCATTTTTAATTCACTGAAGCTTTGAGACTGCTCGAGATCTAGGGGAAAAAAACAACAAACCAAAAAAGTGTGTGTTTGTGCATATTTTGTTTATCCCTATGGGTATATATCCCCGCCGTAGGGGTAAACAGAATGTTCCATTATGATAAATGTGTCTTCATGTCGACAGGTACCTTGTGATGGAGCTGATGGATGCTAACTTGTGCCAGGTGATTCAGATGGAGCTGGACCACGAGCGGCTGTCCTACCTGCTGTACCAGATGCTGTGTGGCATCAAGCACCTGCACGCAGCCGGGATAATCCACAGGGTGGGTACCCCCCTCCCCTGCCCCCTCTCTGAGGACTGGCATTGCCCGCTGGTTTGCTGCTGAACTGGGAGAAGGTCACAGAAAGAGCACCCGTCTCTCATGAGAAATGACTGGTTGTGCTTTGTCTGGTTGAAGCTTGAAACTACTTCTCATCGTTTTGCAAAGTAGGATGAATTAAGGTGGACGTGTCAAGCACATATCTAGTTATGGCCATGGCCTTCGAGGGCAGCCAGGGCCATTTCTATGAGAAATGGTTGGGAGTTCACCTTTTATTGTGTTTATCTACTCAAAGCTTGAAACTAATTTTCAGTCTTTACAAAATAAGTTAAAATGTTCGAACACAAACTCGGGGAGAGGGTATGTATCGCTGCGTGTGTTTCTCTGAGAAACGGTAGTTTCCACATCGCATGTCCTTTTTAGTTTGAGTAGATGAAGCCTTGTTTGCAAGGTTTAGGAAATGACAAAAATAAAACGGGACTAGGATGGGGGAGCGGGGGTGAGCATACAGCTGGATATTATACTTGGCTCACTGTTTTAATTGAGACGGCAATGGTCTAAATTAGGTGTAATTTACAGTCATGCATGTCTTCGGTTCTTTCTTTGTTGGAAAGTTGTCTGGTATTCTATGATGTATATACAATAGAACAAGTTTCCTCAATCCTGGTCCTGTCGGTCCACTATCTTTGCAGATTTTAGTTCCTGCTGGGCTGAGGTGACTATGGTTGATTCAGAGCTGTAGGCTTAGTCATAGAGTTTTACAGACTGAAAAAACTCAATCAAAAAGCCATTTAAATGTCCCATAATTGTTCACAAGGCATGTGAGCGCTGTTCATTTAATTACTTAAGAAAGAAATGCTATACCCTCTGGGCTTGTTTGACTCAAATGTTTGTGTCAACATTTTTGCCAGAAAAAAAAAAAACGTTTTCTCCTTCTCTGTCCACCCCTCAGGATCTGAAACCCAGTAACATTGTCGTGAAGTCAGACTGCACTCTGAAGATCCTGGACTTTGGATTGGCCAGGACAGCGGCCACAGGTCTGCTGATGACTCCGTACGTGGTGACGCGCTACTACCGGGCTCCTGAGGTCATCCTCGGAATGGGTTACCAAGCCAACGGTCAGTGCTGCAGAGCGTCTCACGACCCTGTTGTCATGTCGCATGCTTCTATCCATAAAAAAAAAAGATCTCCATATGTCTCAAATACTTTGCAGGAAAGGACAGTTGGCTTGCTCCATATGTGTGCTTTGGAACCCCTCTTGTGGCAATGTCTGCACAGCGGCACCAATGCGTGTGTTTCTTCAATCACTCTGGAATAAATTCCACCGTTAATAGCCATCTATGCATGCTTCAGCTCATCTTTGCATGCCTGCCTTCTAACATGTTTTAACATTTTCGGCAAGAACGTTTTACACACAGAAGTAACAGGCTTTAGATTTTCCTCTCATGCTGGTACTGTTTAGACATTGAGATTAAATTCTAACCTGGCTTCCAAAAAAAATATATATATATTTTTTGAAGAAATGTAAGCGAAACGCAGTACCTGCATGTGGGCTTCACAAAACTGAGGATAAAAAGGTGTCCTGCTGACTTTTTGCTTTGCTTATGTTTCCTCCTTTCTTCTATGCTGCACATGTTTAGTGGATATATGGTCTGTTGGGTGCATTATGGCAGAAATGGTTCGCCACAAAATCCTTTTTCCAGGAAGGGACTGTATCCTTGTGCTGCTTTGCAGCTAATCTTTGCTCTGAATTCCCAAATGTTGTATTTTTTTGTTTTGTTTGCTTGTTGTTCATATTGCAAAATTACAGAGATAATATTATTAAATATTATATTAAATAATGACAACATTCATTTGATTTGTCAAAACATAAACTCTTGTTGAGGCAAATTTCTCTTTGGGCTTGCACGCTGTTGCTGGCAAATAACGTCATGTTATGTTATTTCACTGATTTTGAAATGGGAATTATGAAACATGTAAACTTTAACATTTACTTGTATAACCAAGAGATGAGCTAGGAAACAAATCAGCATCCCAGGCAAGGTGGTTTAAAGAAAGGCACAGCAGGGTGCTTATGAAGATTGGACGCTCTGCTGGTGAGGGGTGAAATGGCCAGCCCCTGGCGATTGTGTTCAGGACCCCAGCTCTCACACAGTGCATCAGGGGCCCAATTTAGTGTTGAGTTAAACACACGCAAAGTCAAATTTATGCACCTCCCCTCTCTGTTCATATTCAGACTTTGAAGTTATTTGTGGAATTATGCGCCCCCTGGCAATTTGCATGTTTAGGAAGGGGGTTTCCAAAAATAGAGGCGTGTCTGGAGTCGTTCGCTATTCTGACTTCGACTTTGTTGCTCAAGCGAGGTTTGATCCGGTAAAAAAGGTTGAATAAGTAGCGCGTCACTAACTGCCCGTTGTTTGTATTGTATATTGTATATTCTTTGTTTGCTTGCGTTTGGCAATTTTACATTTTACTTGAGTGCGCAGGTTTCTGTGCTTATGCTTCGGTTTGTCCAGATGACAGCTACACCATGGCACGGAGCCCACTGTCACTCTTATCTGATTGCACAGCTCACGTTTATGCGCATCGTCAACCTTGAGACGGTTTGCGTCATATAATGTAGATTTGTGTTTGCTGATCTCATTCGCCAGCGTTTCTAATTCTTCATCCGAAGAATCCGGCTTTGCTTCCTTCTTCTCCATCTCGGACCGTCCTTAATTGAAGTCATGGGAACTTGCCAGCGCAGACAGTCGTGTCATTAATTTACTCTTCAAAAGCACACCACAAAGCAAAGTGGATTGGGGAAATGAAAATGGATATAAATATCCGGTCAGTGCCCATTGATAGTTTCAACTGTTTCCATGCAATAGTTGACTATTGCAACTAGTAAAATCTGTGTGACATTCTTTGAGTTACAGGTGCTGGATCCGTAAAGGGATAAACTGAGACTCTTGAAGGGAAAGCAGCATTGAAACAAACTTGCTGAAATAGTTGGTTACAGTTGGCCATTAAAGGGCAGGCATTCAGAAAGGATTCACGTACAGTTTTCTGGCGCTCCGTCAAATTTCAGCACGTGTGTAGCAGAAGTCTGAATGCGAACAACTTTTTCACTAAGTGGTGCTTCAGTTGGTCAACTCTGAATAGGGCCCTAAAGGCTTACTGAGTGTTAATGCCATCGGGACGTAAATGCAGGCCTGTCTGTCGGACAAGCAGTGCGAGTCGATTGAAGAGGCGACAGCCTTTTCTAGTGCTCCCGTTTGAAACAGTCGCCTGTCCTTAACCCCTGTCTGATTACTGTATATACTCATGCGTAGGGCAGCTCTGGGGGGAAATTGTTTTTATTTTGCAATATATAATAAGCTAAATAAAATATGTATAGGCATATTAATGCATTTCTTGAACCATGGCACAGTTTATGCAGGCCTGGGTTTGTCGGTTTCTTGCTTGTACGTGAAATGTAATCATTTTAACTGCGCTCCTCCACTCTAGCTCTTGCCTTCATAATCAACATCTATTCAAAATTGTACTCTTGTTGCTGAAGCACAGTCTTTAAAAAAAGAAAATGTTTTCTTAAATTTGATTTGATTTTTGTATCAAAGAGAACCTGTGGCTGGACGCCGACAGCGGTTGCATGGTGTTCATTTTCTGTGTTTTATTCACCAGATAGATATCCATCATCAGTCTGTTTGTCTCTTTATTTTCTCCTTTTTATCTTTTTTCCTGCATGTTAATTCCATGTCATTTCATTTTTCAGTTGATGTCTGGTCAGTTGGCTGCATCATGGCAGAAATGGTGAGAGGTAGTGTGTTGTTTCCCGGCACAGATCGTATCCTTACCTGTGTTTCATGGTCTCCTCATCTTCAGTGTGATTGCACCCACCCCCCCACCTACATCACCCTACACCCCACCCATTAGTTCCACACATTACCTCGAGAATAGGATATAGCTCTCCCCCAATTCATTTCTCTAGGAATGCTAACAAAGCACTCAACATCTTAAATGACATGAAGGGGTCCGTCTCTTGCGCCTAATTGCAAGCCACTGGCTGGTGACGAATGATTTTCTTAATGCAGTCTCGAGAGCCATTTGTAACGTGTGCTGACTCACCCTTACCTCAAGGAGACTTCTCCTGCTGTCCTCAGCCATCCATAGCCATGCAGTTATTTCAGCTCAAGTTTGTGCAGTGCAAACTAGACCCGATTGCTTTCGTAGAGACAGTTCAGTCTGTACGCATCCGTGTTTCTTAATCCACTCCGTCTTTTAGTCTAAACTATATTAAATTGACACTTTGTCAAGTGCACTTCCTGACCTATGGGCAGTTGCAGTGCATTTTGCAGTACATTTTGCAGGCAGGCAGTGTGGTATAATGGTTAGGGAACTGGCCTTGTAACGTTATGGTTGCAGGTTCAATCCCCAGGTGGGACACTGCCGTTGTACCCTTGAGCAAGGTACTTAACCTGAATTGCTTCAGTTAATATCCATCTGTATAAATGGATTGTAAAGAAATGTCAACTGTAAGTCGCTCTGGATAAGAGCGTCTGCCTGTAATGTAATGTAATGTAATGTAATTTTAATTTGAGCAGTTATGATGCATGGAAGTAAAGAAAGCCTGATGGTTGTAGCGTACTAAATGAGTTAAAACACCTTCCACATCCGTTCAGGTACTATTCAGATTGGCCAGGTCGGACCGCTGATTGGAAAGAATATCTCAGCGGTTTTATGGTGAATAGAAATGGGATTGGCAGCATATGCTGTTCATTCATTTTTATGTTCATATTAATTCAGCAGAAACTATTGAATAGGTTTCCCTTTAATTTGTCTTCCATTTATGTGTGACATAAATGTGGATGCAATGCCCATTGTTTTTTTGTTTGTTTGTTTGCTGTTTGTTACTGTGTCCTGCCACATTAAACGTTTTCAGAGCGATTTTTTCCCGTTTGCCTACGGTTTAGACGATGAACAAATCTCCTTGCTCTTGCGAATTCTCTCGTGCGGCGTTTTTCTTAAACGTGCGGTTGTAGATATTGATCAGTGGAACAAAGTTATAGAGCAGTTGGGAACCCCAGCCCAGGAGTTTCTGATGAAGCTCAACCAGTCCGTCAGGACCTACGTGGAGAACAGGCCCAGGTACGCTGGGTACAGCTTCGAAAAGCTTTTCCCCGACGTCCTTTTCCCTGCCGACTCAGAGCACAACAAGCTGAAAGGTAAGATCGCGGCTACACACCTGCTGTTTTACAAAGGAAGACGTATCACGATACCATACCTTTACCTGTGCTGAAAACTTGTTATTAAAGTATTTATTTAAACTTCAGTGTTTTCTTATAACTAAGTATGTTTACGATGCCCATGCATAAAGTGCTTTCTTATGCCCTGGTCTTAACTTTAAACATTAAGTACTTTCTCAGCAAAACACCATAAGCATTTTCTCATACCAAGGCCTTCAGTATTTTCCTAAACCCAGACCTTACGTAATATCTTATTAAAGGCCTTTAGGGTTCTTTACTACACCCATACCTGTGCTATTATTTTATTATTCTAGCTGAAAGTTTTTCTTATACTGATGATTGTCTAAGAGCCCTTTGCAGATATAGTTCTGCCCTCCACTGTACTCATTTTTCCCCAGTTTTAAAAATTGTGACAAACCTGCTTGTGAGTACTGACACGTTGTGTTTTCTGTCGATCCTCCTTGTCCGACAGCGAGCCAGGCGAGAGACCTGCTGTCCAAAATGCTGGTAATAGACGCGTCCAAGCGGATCTCTGTGGACGAGGCCCTGCAGCACTCCTACATCAATGTGTGGTATGATCCGGCAGAAGTGGAGGCGGTAAGTGTTCCGACGCCAGCGAGGCTCGCGGGGGGTTATTCACACTTGAATTCACACTTTTGCGGTGGCGCATTACCAGTCCTGCTCTGCTGTCTCTCCTCTCACAATTCCATGGTGAATTGCACTCCCATACAGCGTTCACCAACCTCGTTTTTAATTGCATCGATTTTTTTGGTCCAATTTGGAATTGCTAATCAGTCCTTTCGAGTTGCTGCTGGGCCACCTACGCCCACGCAAGGAGCAATACAGCTGAAGCGTGTGCTCCCATCTGATGCGCCACTATGTCCCACTCAGGCCACACAGTACTACAGGAGAGCTAGTGCCAATCAGAGGAAAGGTCAACTGCTAGCCTGTGTGTGCCTGTCGTGTTGTTGGGATGCGAGGGTATCTCAAGGTACTCTGGTCAACTTACGACTTTCCAACTGTTGTCAGAAGTGGTCGTTGATTGGCAGAAAAGCAGTAAAGGGCACGCTTCATGAATAAAGCCGCAGAGCATTGGGATATTGTTCGATGTGCGTGCATGAAATGTTGATTTACCACAGAGGGAGAGTGTGTCGAATAGTGGACAGATGAGAGATGACACTGAGATTTTTCAGTGAGCTCTGTCCAAGAGTGATATGTCACTGTGATTTATAATATGTTGAACATCTTAATCTACCATACTCGACCTCAATCCATTCTGGCAGCAAGGTCACTTGACGACCAGATATCACGACAGTTTGATCTTCAAGCTGTTGGTTGCAATTCTGCAATTGATTACTGCAATGCACCAGCTGCATATGTAGTCATCTCATGGGAATGCATGTCACACTTCACACAAAGTGCATAGCTGTAAAGCCTTTATAAAGCTGTTATAACTAACTCATTACCACAGCTTAAGATATTTTATAAATAATTAATGAGCATTTTTGTATTTTGTGTAGGTCAGAGGGTTGACCAAAATAGCGTGAACTATTTTGTGAATTATATATACCATTGATTGTAAGATATATGTGCACTGCATTTTAGTGGTTACTTGTCACTGTAATTGCCACTAATTGATAATTGACCACATGCTGTCATTAATTAACCAGTTAAATGCATAAGTATATCTGCTTGTGGGGCTACGCCGTGATGAGGGATTGCTACTTCAATCCTTAATTTTCCGCATGAATATGTCCAATCAATAAATGCTTTTTTTAAACAAAATTCCCTGTAAATGTGCCTTGGACTTTTTCAATGCTTCCAGATTTTAAATTTTAATTATTTTTAACCTTTGAGCCTTGTATCCAGAGAACACCTTACTCAATGGACTTCATTGGACTTTTTCTTCCCCTTTCAAAACCCAATTCCCTATTTCTAATCCTTTGCTTATAACCAAGGGTTTGGACCATATCCTGGAATGATACCCTTTTTAGCCCAATGCGTATACTCATGTTCTCCTTAATGCTTTATCATACCCCTTCAGCTTTATTATGATCATTCATCTTGAGCCCATTTTCCACCTACTACACTTTGATTTAGACATGGATCTACTTCTGCCTACTACGTTGTCTTTCTAGTAATATTTTCCCCACAATACAATTGATTTCCTGTACAGTTGATAAACTTGTAAACTTTGCTTTTAAGTCTATTTACCCTCTCATTTTACCCAGAGAGCGAACTGTGCTTAGTGCTTAGCTTTTTTGGTGGCCATTTTGCGGAATGTTGGTCTAATCAAACCCGTACTTGACCTGCCTGCATGTGCGTCCCATTCCAGCCCCCGCCACTGATCACGGACAAGCAGCTCGATGAGAGGGAGCACACAGTGGACGAGTGGAAAGGTAGCACCGAGTTCATTTCTCACCAAACAATGGTCTGTACCTGGAATGCAAAGGGACAGTTTATAGCCTCTGTGGCCTGACCCAATGAACTCACCTGGGAGGCCTGCGTCCGTGTAATGATGAGCACAGTCCCTGCCTATATGTTGCATGCCGGTGCCTTAAATTACAAACATTTATACATGTGTTACTCCCAAATGTCAAATTTCAGTCTGTGTATGCAGTATGTTTAACATTTCTGTAGGGATTTCTTATGTGAGGATGTTCTCTCTCTCTCTCTCTCTTTTTTTTCTGCCTTTTGTTTTGTGATCAAAGTCCATTGTTGCATTGGTATTAATCACCACCCCCCACCAAGAGGCCTAGAGGGATTGCTGCATTAATTCAAAACAAAACATTACAGGCATTTAGGAGACGCTCTTATGCAGAGCGACTTACAGTTTACATTTCTTTACAATCCATTTATACAGCTGGATATTAACTGAAGCAATTCAGGTTAAGTACCTTGCTCAAGGGTACAACGGCAGTCTCCCACCTGGGGATTGAACCTGCAACCTTAACGTTACAAGCCCAGCTCCCTAACCATTATACCACACTGCCTGCCTAAAACAAAACATCTTGGCGAAAATGATCGAATACTTAAAACAGATCCACGAGATCAGATGCAGCTGATTTACAGCTCCCTCTCTCTGCCTTTGCCTTTTCTGTTCCAGAGTTGATATACAAGGAGGTGCTAGACTGGGAGGAGAGGGTGAAGAACGGAGTGATCCGAGGACAGCCAGCCTCTTTAGGTTAGTTAACAGGGTTTATGTTACAAGCAAGCAAAAAGAGATGGTGGTTTTTTTATACAGTAGATTGTGTGGGATTAGAAGAGTATGGGCTATATTTGCAGTGAAATCTCAGTTTTATTTTCTGTAGATGTACAAAAATTGATTATGTAGATATTTTTCTTGTGCATGCAGTAACACAGATTTAAAACTGAGGCAACTTGTCTCCTGTAGTCTAATGCATAGTTACTGAGTTACTGTACCTTAGATATACAGAAGCATTTCAGCAATGTCTCCCTTCTCTCCAAACTTAGGAGGCAAACAGGCTTTTAGCATGACAGTTCTCCCTTGTATTAACTTTTAATTTTGCTTCAGATTGGGGTTTTGCTTGACTACTATTCAATTAAAAAAAAAAATGTATATATATATATATATATATGGAACTTTAATTAATTGCTATGGCACCTCTGTGACAAACCCATGAGGATATTTGTGTTGAATAGGCTACAGAGCACCACAGAATTTTAATTTTGAATGGCCTATTCTGGTGTTTCATGGAACGGTTAGTGTCCACCTCAGAGAAATGGTTCAGGAGGTCCATAAGCACAGAAGCTGTCAGAAAGAGAGCTTTGCAATAAGTGTAATACACCGTAATATATTTATTTAAAAAAATGTTTGGATGTAAAATCATGGGGAAAGGAATTCAAAGCTAAACCAGGCTTAGGGACCACTGTTCTACTCTAGGATGTTTAGTTTAGTTGCTTTATAGTGACGAGCGCTGGTGGAGCTAAGGGTGTTCTAATGTAACGGGGCGCAGCTGTTTCTCCCGTGGACGCGCAATGGAGCACCGGCCCTTTGTTTCCTGTCCCCACTAGGTCCCGGAAGAGAGGTCCCACTGGTAGCAGTGGTTAATCGGAAGCTTTGGCAGCAGGCTGACAGAGCGACACAACATGGCACTAAAATGACAAACAGTATGGACTGTACTGTATTTTATTTTTATGAACGTGTCCAGATCCTGTTTTGAATCCTGCAGAATGCTGCAGAATATAGCCCTGAGCAACAGCGCAGCAGAGAGCAGCATGGCTGCCGTTGCTGTATATTTTCCTGCATTCGGGCAGGATCCATTAGGAAGGGCATTAGGAAGGGAGTCACTAGGAGGAACGGGAGCCCCTCCCCGTGTTACATTTCTGATTTAATACTTTGTTTCTCATAGCACAGGTGCAGCAGTAATCAACGGCTCCCAGCATCCTTCGTCGTCATCGTCGTCGTCCGTCAACGATGTGTCCTCCATGTCCACCGACCCTACCCTGGCTTCCGACACAGACAGCAGTTTAGAGACCTCAGCAGGACCCCTGGGCTGCTGCAGATGACTATCAACCCGTCTCGGCCCTACTGCTTGTGTCCGATGGTATAGATTTTAGGCCAGTTTTTTTGTTTGTTTTGTTTTTTTAAATAGCAATGGCTTCTTTTGATTTTTTTTTTCCCCCCAGAATGCTCATTTGCTTTAGGCTGTAAATTGATTGTGGCTTTTTTTTTTTTTTTTTTTTTTTTGTCTGGAAAGAAGCTAATAACATTACTATGGTTTTAAACACTAAGGTAGCTACCGAATGTGAGAATTTTTGAGTACACTCACAAACTGATCTTTTTTTTTTGGGGGGGGGGGGGTTACTGCTCTACCAATTTGCCATGTTATAGAATGATTGAGATAATTTGTAAAGATTTTAAGGTAAATATATTTTTCAATATTTTATTCTTAATTTGAGTGTGCGGTGAGCCATTTTTAAGTGAATTTACATGTGTCGTTTTAGTATTCTCCATTATCTGCTTCAAAAGTTTAAGAAGCTGTTTTATTTCTGTTACGATCACAGAGTGGATACTGTATGGAATATTTACATCCATTTGGTAGAGATTTGAAATATATTTGGCAAACATTTGTTAAGGATAACCTTTTTTGTTTTTGCTTTACCTTCAGGTTAAGACAACATTTTTTTTACTCTTTTTTTTGTTGTTGTCTTAAAAGAATATTTATTAAGATTCTTAAAGCTATTGGTTGGCCCTCAGGCAACGTAATTGCTAGACTCCTAACTGTTTGCTGTTGAATGGTTGTATGACACATTTTTCATATCTGATGGGATTTTTGTATTAATTATTTTTGGCTTAAATTTACAAGCGTAATGAAAGGTAACAAAAAGCCTTCAGAAAAAAGGAGTTAAATTTGGCGTAGTGCTTAATGTACTGCTTACTTTCCTGCATTGGTTAGCAATATTATTATTTTCTTCAGGTGGATCTTGTATTCAAAGTGGAGGGAGATTATTTTGAACCCGAGATCATGGCGGGAAACAGGAGGAATTTAATGTCACTAATTGGAACAGATCATGTGTAAAACTGGGTAAAGCACTGAAGAATTATGGGTTGTAAAGGGATATTCAACCATCATCATTATTAATTGAATTTGAACAGGGGTGAAGGAAAAGTCTTTGGACTTGGGTGATGTCACAGTGCCTAGTGATAAGAACAGAATACAGGTGCATTTCCTGCATGCTGCTGGTTTACAGTGTTACAGATGGCAAACCTCTTTAGAAATCTAATTTAAAAAGAAGTGGTCTGGGAAGTGTGGTTCTAATAGTATCTGACAATACTTATTTAATATGTGTTCTTCCATAATTAGTATTTCTCGGTCTGCGTCAGCTTGCAGTATGTTTACATTTTTGACGAGCATTCAGTGCTCTCCTGATTCAGATCAAATGAAAAGCGAACAAGAGAAACTGGAATTCTGAAGATAAAAGTAGTGGCAGACCCAATTCAGGATGTATAGACGCATGTGTACACTGTAAATTCATTTAGTTTGCCCTTCGCTGACAACATACAAGGAGTAGAAGCACCAATAAAAATAAAATAAATATCTAAACGGTATGCAATAATGGCATAGTTTCACATGTTTTTAATTTTAATTGTAAAAGGAAAAGTGCCTGTAGTTGTCATGCATTCATTCCTGTACAAGATGTACAAGAAGAATATTATTTGAGGTTTTCGAGGTACACGGTTTGTGAAAAGTACAGTACTAGTGTTTCCACAATATTCAATCACATTTGAGGTGGTTCTTATCACAAGTGGAGTATCTATTTTTCTACTGCATTGGTTATAACCCAAAGTTGGAAGTGGCAGTCTCCTGAAAGGACAAAGTATGTTTAAAAAAAAAAAAAAATAGCACATGTTTGATAACGCTGATGACGGTTTTATCAAGGTTTTTCATCAAAGTTAAATGTTTCTTTTTTTAAGTGACGAGTAATCAGTATGCATATTTTTAAGCATTAGTTTGCAGAACTGAAATGTACTGTTACTTAAGTGGTCGACAGTACTTCCCAATACCTTGATGAATACTGCACCACGCTGGTTTGGTGATGGCCGCGGGGTGGAACGGACGATTCGATCTCGTCGGAAAGAATGTTAACCCTATTCGGAGCACAGTGTTTCAGAATGTAAAGTGATGTGTAACTGATGGTATGGGAATGTGAGGAAGTGGTGGAGAATGTCCGGAAAATGTAAATGTCTACATTGCGCTAGCCCACAAATATTAATTGGCCTCCATTGTCGAAGTAGCTGACTCAGTACATAATACGATTCCTGTTTATAATATGTATATATATATATATATACATATATATATATATATATGTATATATACTTTTTTATTTTATTTATCTTTTTACTTTTATTTGCTTTAAGTGCTCTTACTTTTGGGATTTTCTTTTGGTCTGTCCTCATCCCTCTACAGGAGACACAGTTGGAAATTTAGGGTAGCTTTGCTTGTGCTTTTATTCTTGCGCATCTCTCAAAATACAAAATAATCCCAATTAAAGTAGGCTTTGATGAACTACCTCACACTAAATTTGTATTAGTCCTTGAATACTTAGCTGCCCACATTATTAGGTGTAGAAAAGAAATGTGAATACAAATTTTCATTATTTATTTATTTGAAAGTGTACAATTGTCAATGTTAGGAGACTTCTAGTATTGTATGTAATGTATACTTCACCTAGAAGTAAAGAAAAAAATGTTCATGTATATTTTTCTTTTGTTCTATTATTATTTTCTTTTTTAAAACAGTTCATGTGCAATACCTTCTGCAAATTGTGCAAGTAGTAAGTGGTGGATCTAGCCATGTAGATGTATGTTTTCTGAAGGTAGAATAATGTTTGGTACTGTTGATCCATGTTTTCCTTTTTATAAATTAGAATGATTCTCTGTGACTTGATATAGTCATTACTTAATGTAATCAAGCCTTGCCAGTCCTCGATATCTGTGCCCAGAAGGCAATGTGAGGAGATAATATGCATGGCCAGATATATTTCGATCACTAGATGGTAAGGCCAAATAAGTAATACAAAAAAATAAAATACAAAAAAAGCCTAAAACAAGCTCATGTAACTATGGTGCTGGTTTGTAATGTTTGCTTGTAAGGCCAGCCATGCAGGTTATTAAGAATTCCTGGTTCTGGGTATTCTCTACCACAGACTATGATGAGTGCACTATTGGAATGTATGCACTGGGATTCAATAATGCCAATTTTAAAAAATGTAATGCAAATAAATAATTGAATTTGATATTGGTATTGTGTGTCTTTTTACACTTGCATGTTCAATTTTGTTAAATATAAAAAAGGTCAGTGATCCATCATCCTTTTACATGGTTGTTGTTCGATTGTGTATTAACTTTTACATGTTCAGATCTTTACATAGCCACTGTTTTCTGATCCGGTTATTTTCACCATGAGATCTATTATGGGATGCATCAAATCATACATATAATGAAGAAGAGCTACGGAGATATGAACCTCAGAGTTACGGTCTGACCGTTCAGCTGAACGTGGTATGGACCAGGAAGTACCAGGTGCCAGGGGCGATTCTAGGATTTGACCTTTAAGGGGGCTTAGCCCCCAATGAGAATGAGATGTACACATGCAAAGCACAAGCCTACATTTTTAATTAATTTACTGTTACATTCCCCAAAACAAAAACACCACAATGGTGGTTGCTCTTAAAATTGAAATACCACACTCTTATCTGTGGTATTTTTAAAAATAGATATTAAGTAAAAATGTGTTTTAGAAAAGGAACGACAACATTTTCAGGGGTGCTGAGATGAAAGACAAAGCCCCCCTAAATGGTCTAAAATCATCACTGCCATATGCAATTATGCCTTGTCAATTTCAAGCACTATATTATCACCGACACAAAAAGGTGAGCATTAAATCGAAATGAATCACACTTTCCATTGTTAAAGAGGGAGCATTTATTAGCATTCTTTCTCAAAGAAAATCAAGTGTTTGATATAGAAATGGGCGAGAACAACTGTTTACACATAGTGTATATTTTATTCTTACCGAGGATGGACACACTGGTGTGTTTGGAATATGTATAACTTAACATTCTGAATGATGGTTTGACAATCGCTGCTTATGTTAGCTGGCTAGTAATTTGCTTGCTAACACTAAACCAGTGGTTCCCAAACCTCTCCTTGGGGACTCCCAGCCAGTCCATGTATTTGTTCAATTCCACCACCAGCACACCTGATTCAACAAGTTAACTACTTAACGAGCATTGATTAGTTGAATCAGGTGCGCTGGTGGTGTAGAAATCAATGCAGAGCACAGTCCTTTCTAATTTAATGTTAGGTTGATTTCTAAGATTAATATGATTAAGATTAACATAAGTAAGGTTAGGCTATTGTGCCTTGAGAACCAAACAGAGATGGCTAACAGAATGTCAGATGCCAAATTCTAACATTCTTTTAAATCATCTTTTCAAAAAACTCACTCAGCAAGTATCGTTATTATTTTTGAGAACCTAGGCTACGCTCCAAAAGGTTCAATTGGTTACTTTCAAAGTTAGGAACATCTCAGAGTTCCAAACGGCCTCAATTCCCAAAGCATTTATATCCCCGTGGCTCTATTCATTTCACAATTCATTTTGAGTTTGGAGTTTGGTAACATTTAGCACCAACATGAGTGGATAATTATTCAACCGTTTGAAAAAAATGAACGATTTCTTTATTGGGATTTTTTTACATTTGAATTGCTAAGAAAAGTCCTATTACAACACTTCATTAATCAAGTATGTCATGTAATATAATACATTTTTCAGTGACCAATTCATTTGAATGAGGATTCAACTCAAGTACACATTCAGAGGCTGTTAGAATATTCAGCTAAACTTTGAAAAAACACCACCTGAGACTTTGTTAACAGGTAATACAACAAAATGAGATAATGTACAGTGTCTTAGTAGAGGAATGAGCTCTTATAATAAAGGTTACCTGCTAGACTGTATTACAACACATTTTTCTTACAGAATAAATATTATACATTTTATGCTATTCACTGAAGGGATGGCAGACTTTATTCCTTCAGTGAGATCCCTTCAATTCCTTACAGTTGCAACGTTTGAACCACACTGAATATATTCCATTTCCCAAAGAAAGTGTCTTAACAAAAAGCTATGAAAATGTGTGTCTTTTCTCCTTAGCTGTAGGTAACATCTCTTGAAACTGTGGACATACATACCTCAGCATGGATTAATATGCAGAGAACAGTATCTCAAGTAACATGGCATACAGTGCTCAGTGATAAGGAGAAACAGACGAGCAGAGCTATGTGACAACAACAACAAAACACACCATCAGGCTTAGATTCTCAGGTTTCTTGAACTGGTCTTTTCTAAAGGCAGAGTTTAAATCTGGGAAATTTGGATGATCGCACATTTTCACTGGTTTGTGGATGTTCTGGCTGTATTAAGGGCCTCGCGGCACCTGTTCAACAGGAATTTGCAGGACAGGGGTTCCCAAACCTCTTCATTCCAAGGCCCCTGTAAATACCACCCATGTGGCAAAAACAAAACTGTTGACAACTTTATCCAACACTCACTACAAGCTGAAATGCAATGGCTTTTTAACATAAAAGTACATTGAAGCATGTTTCAATTATTGTCATCATATTATGGATCTATATAAGCTATTCGTACAGAACGATCATCATATTACCAAGGATGTGTGAACAAGACCAGTTATAGTAAGTTATCTTCTATCTTACTATCTTCTTATCTTATAGTCTAAAAAATGTCATTTATGAAATATTGAATATAGAAATATTTTTTCCCATTTTCCTGAGGACCCCTTTAGACTCCTATGTGGACCCACATGGGTCCTCAGACTCGTTTGGGAACCCCTATTGTAGAACATCACGGTAAGAATGCTTTTGAAAGAAGATGTGGATAAATTGAATAAAGTAATATTTTACTGTGTTGTATTGAGAGGAATGAGTGTCTACTTGGCACATCGTGAACATTTACACAGAACAGACACACGATACGTTGAAAAAGACAAGCACAGACTATGCAATACATTGGTTGACCAATATGAGAATACCCTTTCGATTTGATTTCATAACAGAGCACAGCTCTTTCTTCCAGAATTTCCACACAATCATCATCTTGCTCCAGTGTCCAGAATTTTGCCATTTTTGCACAGGATATTTTAATTAATACATGGAGCTGCCAGGTCCTGAATGTGTTCTTGGTCTGCACTCACACAGAGCACAACAACTGTCACATCAACTGGATGAGTATGCTGTATTTGCAGTCAACGCTGCGAAAGTGTTGAAATTTTCTAATTCCCAAAACACAATGTGAGAAACTGTTATCCACAGATCTATCTACACCTATCTACTTTTCACAACAGCCATAAAGACAATTTTGTTAAGCCAAACCGATAAAAACCCTACAGCTGTTTGTATCAACCACGTTCCCCTTATATTGGAAATGTATCTTAGTCGGCATGTGTGCCCAGCGGCAGTTCGCAGCAAAGGCAGTCAAAGACACCAAAGGCACCCCTTGGGCAGAAACACAAGACAGGTGGAAGCAGTAGGGAGTGAAGATGGATTAAATTGCTGAAGCCGATATCATAAAAAGGACATTTTCCATCTAAATTTCTATACCTGCTTCACTTTCATGTGACAAATAGCTCAAAAATAAAGAGAAAACTGTGGCTATTAAAGTGACACCAAATGTTCTGATTTGGGAACAATCTAATTTGTGCCTCGTGACTGGTAACTGGGAATTATAAATGTACAGTGAAAAGCAACATCTCACTTCCAAATTATGTCACAAGAAAAAATTATAATAAAAATGAAAGAAAGAAAGAAGACTACACTTCTATGACTATCAATCAGAATCAGACCATTCCACTCTTAACAAAGACTTTTGTAGTTTTGCATATATTGGAAAATACGAAACTACAATTCTACAATATATGCATAAAAAAAAGATATGAAGGTAGCAAGAACTTACATGCTTTAATATATGACAGATATTGACATATAATGAAAATAAAAGTTTAATATTTTAATATATATTATCTTTTATAACATTTTCATATGGGGTTTGCCACATAATGTCACAATTTGGCCATTTTAAAAGAAATATGAAAAAGATGTCAAGAGCTAATATACGTAGGTGGTGGAGGTGTTAGTAAATGTATGACTAATAAATATCAAAATCGAATTTCCACACTGATAGTTCTATTCTGATCAAGCAGCCTTTTCTTTTCCACATGCTATAACCCTTTAAAGGCACTCTTAGTGCAAGACACTGTTTCACTGTTATGTGTGTGAGCATGTTTATGTGTGTGTGTGTGAGAGAGAGAGAGGATGGACCTATGTATGTGTGTATGTTTAAGCAGAAGCCACTGTTGGTCAGGTCCATGTGCAAAACTAATCATGCCTGTTGTTCTGGACGAAGTAGGAACTTCATGCTTTGGTATTGTCTGGTCTTCTGTGCATAATATGAAAGCCATATGATGCCAACAGCAATAAAATAATCACATCTCACATAATTTCATGTTAAATAACAAAAAAAAGGCCTGTCAGAGGTCTACAGCTTATGGGCCAGTGTAAACCAAGGACAGAGGTGCTGTCACAAAACAGCATGGAATTACCTTACGGGCACGAGTAACAGTGACACAGGAAGCACAGTCCACAGTCCAAACATGCTACACTCTTACTAAAAAAAGTCATATACGTAAAAAATATAAGCAATGTGTTTTTTCAATATATGCCAGAACATATGGTGAAATATAAAGTATTGCCAGTAAGCCCTAAATGCAATACTAGGCACATATTCTGTAGCTGAACTATATACATACCTTTTTACAATGTATTCTACAATATATGTCTATACTTACAGTACTTATATGAAATTGACAACAATTGATATGTTTTCAAATGTATGCAGGGAATTTTGATGTCCATATATATATATATATAGGGGGTAGACAAAAGGAAACACCAAACAATATATGAATATTTACTAAATATAATACGGGGTTTGGCTGCCCTTTGCCTTCAGAACAGCTTCAATCCTTCTTGGAATGCTGTGATACAAGTTTGATCTGTTTCTACTGGGATATTGGGCCATTCTTCAAGAAGGAAAGCCTCTAATTATTTGAGAGATGAAGGCAGTGGAAATAGAGTACTCTGCACTCTATGTTCCATAACTTCCCATAAAGGTCCAATAATGTTTAGATCTGGTGATTGGGGAGGCCATAGAAGGCGTTTGACTTCTTCATGAAACAACTCTTCAATCCATTTAGAAATGTGTATGGGGTGCATTATCGTCTTGGAACATCTTGAGGAAACATTGTTTACACCATTGGATGCAATTGATCACCTAAAATGGCTTTGTAATCCTTGGCCGAAATTCAACCATGCAGAGTAATAATCAGGCCCAATGACTCCCACGAGATGGCTGCCCATACCATAACCGATCCACCACCATGTTTAACAGTTAGGAACAGACAACGTGGGTTGAAGGCTTCCTTTGGCTTTCTCCAAACACAATGTCCAGATGTGGGAAAAATAGTAAAAGGTGACTCGTCAGACCATTCACAATGAGCATCAGGTTTTGTGCTCATTACACCATGTTATGCATTGTTAGGCATTGGCTTTGGTTACCAGCGGTCTCTGATTGGCAGCCCTACCATAAATATCAGGTTTGTGCAGCTCACAACGTACAGTTTTTGTTGAGGCTGGATCAGGGAGGTATAGATTCATGTTGCTTTAGAAACTCACATATTAAAGTGTTCATTTTAAAATATATTTTATAGCAGAAACATGTAAATTAGTATTGACATCAACATGATCAACAATCATTTTTAATTGAAATGTAGTTCCTAGAAATATAGGTCCTTTTTGGTGTTTCCAGTTTTGTCTCTACCCCCTATATATATATATATACAGTATATATATACTTGTATTTTTACATATATAACATTTTTGTAAGGGTATATTCATGTCATCCTCTCCCATGGATCAGTGTGGATTTCATATGTCGCTGGTCCTTGCACCCAAAGTCAGATCTCCCAGTGTGGAAAAGAACTCCTCCATCTCTTCCTGCAGGAGGCGGTTCCTGTTCTCCGCATCCTCGCGGGCTCGTTCCGAGTTCCTCAGCTTTATCTCCAGCATCCTTTGCTTCTTCCTCTCTTGGTCCATCTCATGTTCCAGCCTCTCCATCTGGACACACAGGGCCACACTTGACTCCTCCAGCCTGCAGGGGGAGAACGCTAGCATATCAGCCAGGTGTTTCTCACACTCAATGCGGCATTTCTTTGAAATATTTGTTTGAAGGTTGTTTCTAAATTTCCTAAAACCACTAAGGCACTGGGAAATAATGCTGACATTCCAACATTGTTTCAGAACTACTCAGGTCTGATTTAAATCAGCATTTGACCCAGACTTTTTAACATTTTGGCGATTTCCAAACTACAATCTTTGTATGTGAAAACAAATAACAACAAAGTTAAGAAGAAATTATGATTGAACCCAGGCCTCTATGGCATGTCTAAGATTTTTTGCCATGGATGCTTTACTAAAAGTAAAGAGACTGCAGCTACTTCCAAAGCATTTTTGTTTTGGTTGTTGCAATATCAATTTTGCAGCAATATTCCACTCAACTGGGGTGCTCCAGTTAGCGTAAAATCTGTCCCTATTCAGACCTTTTTAGATGAACCTTTTGGGATGAGCTGACCTCAATCTTGAATTTCATATACATACTTAAAATTCCAACAATTTTCATATGACAGGCCACAATCCTAATGCGTGACTTTCAAAACCAACCACAATCCAAGAACCAATTTATATCCCCATTTCTATGGTAAACATCTGCCAGGGTTCCCACACTTAACCTATGCCACAAATACAAGGACTTTTTAATGACTTTCAAGGTCCCATCACCCAAATTCAAGGACCTATAAAAACCATATAGTAGGCTATATCATCAGAGTTGCAGACCATTAATAAAGCACTATAAAAATACCTCGATATCCCTGAAAATGAATGTCTCAGGATCAGCTCTTTCAACCCAAATCCAAACCCCAACCATTTTGACTATATGTGTTATTTTTGGACCATGGCCCAGGAATAGAGCCTCTTACTTTCTTATCCTGGTCTCATAGGTAAGCTTCTGGGTCCTCAGCTCCTCCCTCAGTTCCTCCACCAGGGCGGTAAGTGCTTTAGAGTGGCCATCGTCAGTGTTCTGGGGCATGGCGGGGTCAGAGGTCATGTCCCTGCCCTCACTGTGCCCCCCACTGGAGACACGGAGCTCCAGGGCTGCCTCGGTGCTGTCCCCTGGATCTGACGCTCTCTCTCCGGCCCCTGCCGCACGATCCTCCTCTGACTCCAGCCACTCCTCCTTCCCACAGTCGGCCGACCCTGAGAGGTCGCTGCCCGAGTCCGGCACGGAGATGTCACAGGAGGAGGTGGACCAGGGCACACTGGCCACACTGGGCACGCTCAAGCTGGATGAGGTCACATTGTCGTAAGTGGAAAGCCTCTGGGACGACCCTGAGTCTCGGACCCGCTCCCCCGAGGAGGTACGGCGATGGCCCCTCAGGGACGACAACCCATTTAGTAGCCAGTTCCCCCCTGAAAGGCTGGAGACATCCACTGAAGAGCCCCCCAGGCCCAGCTTGGCTGGAGTGGGGCGCAACCCAGAACCCTTGAAGGAGTACTTCCAGGCGGGTAGGGATTTGACTTGCTTGCTGGGGCTGACCGCCCCCGGCCCTGGCCCAGGCCCCTCACATTCCCGCTCCCCCCTTCCCTGAGGGGCCAGTCTAGAGGCAGTGACATCCAGAGAGGAGGAGCTGCCATTCAGGTCCTCGCCAGGGTTGGAGCCCCTCTCTGTCACCGGGTGTCCATGGAGGTCCTCCTCAGAGATCCATCCCACCGTACTACGATGGCCCTGCAACCTGACCTCTGGCTGGGCCGCCGGGCCCTCCCCGTCCTGGCCCACAAACAGGCGAGCATGTTCACTGATCAGGACTGTCATAAGGTGCTGCACCATTGAGGTTCCTGCATGGAGAAAACAGGTGGCAATAATAACCATTTCCACACTCCAAAGTGGAAACTCCAGTCAATTCCAGTGTGTACAATACGGAGAGCACTCCAATTGATCAGAGACATGTTGACAAGTTTGAATATACAGTGTAAAGATAAATGTATTATAATAATCTGAATAATAAACTGTTTAAACATCTTATACTGTACCTTCCATAATAGTCACTGGGTCCTCCATTTTAGGGCGTAGGATATTTGGTCCGAACACAGTGGCTAGGTTCTGAACGCTCATTTTATTTTCACTTGAATGTGACTGAACTTCATCAAGGAACCTGAAAGAAAAATAAAATTGTGAAAGTATTAAAAAGCATGCGGAATAGAAAATGTGAATTTAAATATAACCAAGCAGGTCTTCGGATATGATTGTGGTCACCATAAACTACATTTTGAATCTTTAAGTTATAATATAGATGGACCATACTGTATATGTTACTCTATCTTCTGGCCACCAATAAACAATAAGCATAACCACAGAAAGAGGAGGATTCAATTTGGAATCTATGTTGCATATCAAAGCATAAGTGCTGATTTAGACCCCTGCAATGGGATTGGGACCCGACCGAATTGTTGCGGGAGTGGGACATTTTTACTTTTATTTGATTAATATAGGTCTTTAAGATGATCTGCCAATTGTTCATGCATAGAAATATTGATCCTGTTACGAAAAGCATTTATCACAAACCCACTTTATCTGATAAAATAAATGATAGTGCGGGTGGGAGCAGTCAGACTATGTTGCAAGTGTGGGTGGGAGCAGGACTGATGAAATACTCTATGACCTTATTGTTATAGGCCAAACATGACAGAAGTGTGTTGTGGAGGACGTGACCTGTCTGTTTGGAGCAGAAGGCAAGAATGTCTTCTCACATATGTTCTCATATGTACACCAAAACCAAGGATTTGTTAACACTGGGGCAGCCCTCAAAGAGCAGGGCCTTTAAATTACTTTCCTGCATTACACTAATAGGGGAAAGAAAGAATAAAACAATGATGGTTTTAGAATAAAAATATTATTGCTATTTTTGTGTCAGCATTTGGGTGGGCAAAAATCATGAAGACTCAATCACCTCTGAATAAATTGTAATTCGTTAATGAATATCCTACTGACAAGATACTGTAGAGCTGAAAATTTTGTCTAATCCACTAGGATGGTGAGTAGATTTGTTGGGATAGGAGAGGAAAGACATATGGGGACTCACTTGCATATGTATTTCAGAAGGTTGTAATTGGCCTGAGGAAGAGTTTTCACTTGTTTCGTCAGCTCCTGTACTCCCTGGAGGAAGATAAATAATGTTCTTTTAAGCATAAGTTGCTCCCTCCGACTGAGGAATTACATGAACAATACCTTACACTGCCCAATAAACATGTATAAAGGACATTATCTAAAACCAGTGCAACATCAAGAGCAAAAATATTTTTGACAATTTCGCAGTGGAATTATATTCGATACAACATTCCCCCTTAAACCCTTAAAAACACAAACGTCACAAAAACTTTAAAAGGCAGCGAGACATGGCACTTGCCCCTTACAGAAATGGCAACATAGTCTTTAGTGAGTACATGTCCAGGGATCTGGACACTTGTGTGTGTGGGCAACAGAGGAGGAAGAGGCCAAGCCAAAGCCTTTGTTCACCAAGATGTCTTCTGTTATTGGATTCTTTCACCTGTTGTGGTTGTGTTCACCTTGAGCATCAGACAGAGGATCACCATGTTAAGTAGAGGATATACAGACAGATGGTGACATATAAAACGTGGGGGGGACTAGTTGGCTTACGACCTCTGATACACTCTCACTCACCTCCTCCTCATCCTTGGCAAGCAGCTGAGCGCAGGTGAGAAAATCCTGGTACTTGGCAAAGGGGATAACTGGTTCTGGGAGCTCGCGGAGATACAGCTTTAGGAGTGATGCCACCGTGTGGACGTCTGTGTTACTACGGGGGGAGGTCACAGGAAGGTCAGCACAGCATACTCACTACTGAAACCACAGAGACACTAAATTAGGTGCCATTTAAATGTTGGACCCCCCTGAAGGATGCAGGACCCCGGAGCTCCAGTGCCATAAAGTAGGTCCTGTGGGAGATGAGGAACATCAAGGTCCCCCAAAAACAAACTGTGGACCTGGTCACTGTATGGAGGAGGATTCAAAACCTCCTCCAGGATAGCGTCCTGGCAGACTTTTTAAAGGGCGAGAGAGAAAGACAAGAGAGAAATGGGGGGTGAGCCACTGGAAAGAACTGGTCATATAGCTCACCCCCCAGAGGAGGCATGCTCTGGATGACCAAGAGCCCAAGCACTGAACTCTTTGTTTTTTCTTTCTGCCTTTTAAAGTTTTTTGATTTAGTTCTTTTTCAGTAGTTTTGTCTACAACTTTAAATGACTTATTTTGGATGTCTTGTCTACCTATTTTGTCTACCAGCTCAGTTTGTATTTATTTCTCTCCTCCCTAAGACCCATTTGGCACTGGATATTTGACATTTGGACTACTGCAATTTCCTTGCTGGCAGGCCTACCGGCCTGTGCCATCAAGCCACTGCAACTGGTCCAGAATGCTGCCGCACGTCTGGTATTCAATCAACCCAAGTTCACGCACGTCACCCCTCTACTCTCCTCTCTGCACTGGCTCCCCATTGCAGCATGCATTAAATTCAAATCACTGGTGCTACCTTATCAAGCGGCTGAAGGAACTGCTCCCTCTTATCTTCAGACACTCATCACACCCTACACCCCAGCCAGACCCCTCAGCTCCGCCTCCTCTGGCAAACTGACTGTCCCATCCCTCCGGGCCGGGCGCCTGCGGTCTCGCCTCTTATCTGTCCTGAGCGCGGTGGTGGAATGATCTCGCACTCTTCATCTGTCCTGATCTTCCTGCCTCGCTCTTTGTGGTGGAAAACTAACCTCTTCCCGCACAGGTATGGTCAGCTGCCAACAACGGTGTCTATCACTGTATTACTGCACTGATCTCTTGCGCGAACAATGATTGATCATACCAAGTATTAATGCACATCTTGCAAGTCGCTCCGGATAAGAGCATCTGCTAAATGCTTAAAATGAAAATGTAAAATGCATTTGTAGCATTGCATATGACTATGTTTATACAAATGTCCTTGTTTATACAAATGTCCTTGTTTCTGCCTTTTTCCTAATAAAATGTTAAATTTTTAAAGAGTTTAAGTTTTAAAATTTGAATGAAAAGGAAAAAACCCTAAATAAAGATCATTTCGACTTTGGGTAAAAGTATTTCTACAGTATGCCATTTACAACCACTGTTTCCAGCAACTTTTACATGATTGGTCTCACTTACAATCCATGGTTTAAATGTGTGGAGATTGTCTAGATGGACAGCCATTACTGACATCTGACAGATTTGGAAGGAGTTTATCGTCTTGTACCTGTCGAAAAGGGGCTTGTCCCCGCAGTCGAAAGCGTCCTGGAGCTCCTTCACAAGGTTGGCCTGCCCGGGCATACGGAAGAGGCCCTCTTCATTCAGACCTCGATCCCTTATGAAGTCCACGCACTGCTCCACCAGCAGGGGCGCCAACGAGAGCCAAACTTCCTTTCATACTGCACCGTGTCCTCTAAGCGTTGGCCAAATATTCCTGCGATGACAAGACACGCGGGCCGTATTTTATCACAGTTTCACATGAAGGGAGAGACATGACAGGAAGATATGCTCACACACACGTGCTCACTCGTGTAGCCGACTCAAGGTCTTCCATTATGTAAGAAAGGTGATATGTGCCAATATGCGATACAATATTAAATCCAAGATTTAAGGAATGCATTCGAACTATATTTCAAAATGTGTTGAATGTCACGAGATTCTTTTGATTTTGCAATATACTGTAACATATGCATAACACTACGTTTTTGTAGTATATTTGGAATGTTAAATATTTTTCATATTGTGTTTTGTAAAGACAAAACACAATTTTGTGAGAGATATATCCAGAAAATATGCTCATCATCTCAGTACAATGTCAATCAATTACTGTAAAAGTCAAAAATGCATATAGGTACAAAATAACAAAATGGATAGCCATGCTTTAATTATCCAGAACATATTTTATTGAAGTAATTTTTGCAATGGTAGGGTTGTAATATAAACCAACTAAACATATGCTGACGTGAAACACAGAACAATGAATTATTTAATGAAAACTGACAGCACAGCTCCTCTTTTAATTGTTTTATTACACTGTCCAAAAAGTATTCTACCGTTGTGCGTCAGGTCGCCTCTCCAATGCCTGGAAACTGCGCTGTCTCCTATAACAACGTATAACAGTACCTGACTGCATTGCCGAAGAGAACAGTGACTGTCACTCTCACCGGTCAGCGAGCAGTAGCTGTGGTACGCCAGCGAGCAGGAGCTACACAGAAGCAGGGGCCGAACTTCTGGGACAAGGTACTTTGCGAGTCTGCCATTTCCTAGTGCCGGCAGTTCCGGGGCAAGAATCCAGCCCGACTCACGCGATCGAGAAGAAGAGCGCCTCATTAAACCGCAGTAACACATCTGTACTCTGGCCAAGCGGCCAAGGCGTAAACACAAACAGCGCAGCCGATTACTATTAGGCTACATAGGCTAGAAATCGCAAAAGGGGTCCAGAGGCGGTCCTACAAGCGGACGGTCCACATACAGGTGTAAATGTATCTAGCCAACGATTTGTCTAACTTTCAGTAACACAGTGTGCTTATCTAAATAGCAGTAGGCCATATGTCACAAGATACAGTCGAAGCATTCCGGTTAGCAATAGATTATGGATCTAATTGAGGGACAGTTCTATTCTTGATGGCTAGTGGGGTGGGCCTGAGGGCATTCCGCGATAGCGGCATGCCACGTAAACCTGATACCCCTGGAGCTGTCCGCAATATACCCCGGTGAAAAAAAAACAAATATGGAACTCACTTTTAACACCGAAAACGCTTATCTTGCAGCGTCCTAGCGCAGTGTAACACATTTGACCGCCAATATTTATTTTCAGACAGGCTAAATGCTGTGTTTCCCTTGACGCAGTTTTTCCACCTTTGGAGAAGACAATTAATTGTGTCGGAATGTGCAATCACTGGCACACAGAGCTGAATTATGAATCTTAACGTGACCTACTCTGGAATGCTCAGACGATTCCACCAATCTCAATTATCAAGGCCCCTATTAATACAATGTCCTTCTCTAGGATAGATGTTTCAGCTTCGGACTGGTCGCGTTGATTGCAGACATATGTATCTATTTTACGGGAAAACAATGGCTCATGTAAAGGCTTATGTGCCTCAGATGACGCTTACATAGGTTTGGACGTGTCATGTTTCAACAGAGAGCACAGCTCTGGCTGATGGGAATTGCTTTACATTTCACGATCATTCTATAAATAACATGTTCTTTGTAACACAATGCCTGAACATCCAGACGTCTCGTCACACTAGCATTGTAAGCCTTGTGATATTTTTTGCATACACTCTAAACATTCTTCATTTTAACTGCACGGCGATCTCTTCTATTCAGAGTTCAGAAAGACCTTAGCATATGAGATGAGATGAGCATATGAAATTGGCTATATATTGTAATATCCTCGGCCTTTAAACCCTCTTCTGTAATGAACGAAAAGATAATAAAAGCAATTGTTTGCATGCAGCAAGGACCACTGCCCTTTAATTATAGCATAACAAATCCCAGCAAGTAAGGTAATTAACACTTCGGCTGGTATATGTAAGCTATAAAGAAAGACATAGCGTGATATGGCATTTTGCCTGCATTACAAATATATAGCACGGTTTTCAGCGAATCAGAATCGAGTATTAATCCAATACCCATAATGGTCATTTCTTTATGATAAATATCCATTTTTAGCGAGTTTACATGTATAAGTATATTCTGCATCTGTGTTTATTACATTTTGTTGTGTCCAGTTTGTTCTCTGGCATATTTGCACTACCTCCGCCGAAGGGGGACCAGATGACACGTCGGATGGCTTTGACCCAGTCGTCCATGTCGTTCTGAGAGTTCGCCATGAGCAGGAAGGCTTCATGACTGATGGCCGCTCGGTCCCTCTCCCCTACCCCACCTGGAACATGCAGAGAGAAGGGGGGTGGGCAGTTCAGATGCATTCATGATGCAAGAAGATATCCCCTCCCTTTCAGCAGCTTTCATGCCAACCTGTTTCACTCCCAACCTGTTGATGACTAATTACACATTGCGTTGTAGATTCCAAAAGATGTCTTTCCTCCTGCCAAAATGCAGAATGCCACGGACACGCACAATTAAGAAATTGATCAGTTACTCTTTATTTATTTACTGAAAATACAATTTTTCATTTCCTCTAAACATCAGGTTCTAACTTCATACAGTGGGTATAAAAAGTATTCACCCCCTTTGGCATTTTTCACATTTTATTGTCTTACTTCATGGAATCAAACTGGATTTAATTGGGATTTCTTGCCAGTGATAATCTCAAAATATGAAATATGAACTTTTTGGCCTCAACGTTAGGTGCTATGTTTGGCACGAGACTAACACTGCACATCATCCCAAGAACAATATCCCTTCTGTGAAACATGGTGCTGGGAGCCTAATGGGGATGCCTCTCTGCTTCAGAGACTGGAAAACTACTGCTGCATTCTGCAAGAGACCTGTGATTTTGGAGAAGCTTCATATTCAAGCAGGACAATGACCCAAAGTATACAGCAAAAGCCACATTGGGTGGTTTAAAAATGAAAAAAATCTATGTCCTGGAGTGGCCCAGTCGAAACCCAGACCTCAATCTCATTGAGAATCTGTGGAAGGATTTGAAAAGTTAAAAAAACTTATCAGAAAAATAATACCCACCTTGAAATAAGTATGGTTTATCAAAACCCACTGAATACAATACCTAAAAGTGTCCAGCAAGATATAATTGCATATATGTATGGCTACTACTCACAAATGTGATGTGTTTGACAACAGTGATGTAATGTGCAATTTGTCATTCTGAATGAATCCTCAGACCCACAGTTAGAGACTGCATGTGTGTAACAAAGTTGGTGCAATGTTATGAAATCAATAATGCATTCGCTTCGCACAGCTGATTTAATAATCTTTATTGTGTTTATTAATTGACATGTCTGCAACTGTCCATTCCAAATGTTTAATAGAATCTGGTCACATTCATATGCCATGTCTCTTTGTTGTGTGTTTTCATAACTCAGTACAGGAGGCTGGAAGTTCTGTAGCTATGCAAATAATCCTGTCTAATGTCAAACACTAGAAACGCCCTCAGAAATAGGCCTACAGCTGATATTTAAAACATGCAGAGAGAGGATCAACAATATGCATGTTATTAAAGCATTTTAGATGGAAAGGTTGTATTTAATAAAGCTGACATTATTCCCTGCCAAGGGAATAACAATTGATTTTATTTTATGACAATGACACAAACAAGCAGTGAAGAAATTGTACATTTGTACATTAATTTAATAGTTGACATTATTTTTAGTATTACAAGAAAATTATATTTTGTTTTTTTGTACTGTTTGGTCTGGAAGGGGACAATGAGGAAGAAATACAACATTAATTTAATAGTTGACATTATGTATTACAAGATATATTTTGTTTACTGTGGTCTAGGGGGCATGAGGTTAATGCGTGACGGGTGCAATCATCTTT
The DNA here is from genome assembly GCA_029706075.1 of Aldrovandia affinis. Lineage (NCBI taxonomy): Eukaryota > Metazoa > Chordata > Actinopteri > Notacanthiformes > Halosauridae > Aldrovandia > Aldrovandia affinis. The sequence continues at coordinate 4,400,822 of JAINUG010000051.1, read as the reverse complement.
TCAGTATTAAACTGGATGAAAAGCTTGAAACAAAAGCTTTTTGATTGCTTCACAAAAATCCACAAACCATCATTCATTCGAGGGGCGTGCATCTGAGCCAACCGTGTTCAGGAGGCAGTCCAATTAAGAACAGAGCCTCCCTGTCCAACTGGTAATGTCCACTCTGCTCAACATTTGTGCTCTGCCTCAGGTAACTGATGTCACATCTTTGACTGCAGACCCAAAAACCAAGGCTTCATTTGTATTCCCTTATTTTTAGGTCTCTTAAACGACAGAGCTTTCAGTTAAGCAAATGGCTTGTCATTTGAAACCAGATTTGTGGCCCTGTTGTTGTGGAATATATTAAGCTAACAAATCTTGAATAGAACTTTTACAAAGTGAAAATATAATTTCCCCCAACATCTGATAACATTTTGTATTAGGCTATCTCTACATGTTGATATTTTGAGTACTAATGTCAATTTCTATGTTGAGTACCAAGTCTTTCTATTTTTTCTCTCCAACACAGCACAAAACATCACAATATGTAGGCTAGTACTATACTGTATATAAAGTATTGATTAAGTCTTGGTTTGGGCACATAACATCACAAAATTAAGAGGTAAACTATTCTTACTCAGCGTCTTTCCCCATTCTTTTATAAAATTGCTTGAAAATTTTTATTTTTCCCCTTCAGAATAATTACACTGTCAGCACTCTCTTGAATTCAGATCTCATTGAACAGTTCAGGCTGAACAATACACAGTAGCCTATGCGTAATCAAAAGGAAAATCACTTCATCTAGCACAAGGTGGGTGACAAAGCAGATCAGATAAAAAGAAGATGCGAGCGAGCTGTCAGAAGGGAAAGCCATATAATTTTAAAACATGTTTGCCTTAACATTTTCTGACACTGTTTTATTCAAGAGAAACAAAAACTTGTAAGTATTCCCAGGGCTGTGGTTGGTGACCAAACCACCATTGACATCAAACCAATATACACTGCCAACAGGCTCATGACAAACCAGATGAGGAGACCCCCACACATTTGTTTCTGGAGTGTGCAGTATGATATAGATATATTTATATCTATATAGACAGATTTAGGAATATAAAGACATATATTTTTCGGAGTATCTGCATATCATGGACCACAAACCACATACAACAAGCAGACACATACTGTATATTCTAATAATCTTGTGGTATCATTTTTGTAATTTGCTTGTGAACCACTAGGTGGCAAGAATACATTAGCAGGGATACATGAGTTGTGATCATAAAGTCATTGCCCTTTGCAACAATTCCAGCCTTGTATTTGTCTCCTTTCTTTGTCATTTTATGATAAAGAATGCCTCAAGCATTCCCTTAAAATAACTAAACAAACTCACGGCATAATCATAAGATTCGTGTACGCAGTATGCATGCATTTCAAAGTCCCGAACAACATGATTTAAAATAGCTTGTGAAACTGGTTCAGTTACTTAGTTCCTAAGGCTGTGGGACCCTGGAAAGACAGGAATTTGAATTCCTGCTCTGCCATTGCACCTTCAAGTTATTCCCAGACTATGTGCAACTCAATCCATGTGAATCAAGTGATCAAGTTTTTTGTCTCATATTTCAGGGCCTTGAAAATGTGGCTTGTCATTGTAAGGTCTTACCTTTTAACTTTTCCTTACATTTAAGATGTGTTCTCCCATAGGTCCCTGCCTGTGATGTAACCTGTCCTGTGATTTTGCTGGAAATCTGTATTGGATATTCAGGATTATTAGAAAAGCATTGCCATGTATATCTGTGTTTGGTTGCTGTATTCACATGCTTGTGAATACAGATTTGATGTGCATGTGAGTGCATTCTCTTGTGTGTACTATGTGTGCCCTTTTGTTGATATATACGTGTCTGGCGTCGTGAAACATCTGACAATCCCCTGTGAATTAATGTATGACACAGCTAGGTAATGATTTGTACATGGATGTGTTGGAGGGTGTTGCATGTAATACCTGCTACCATCTCTCAGAGTGGTACCAAATTCAAGTTCTCTCAGGTAGTTAATTGAACAATTAATGCAAGTGATTGGCCGGAGTGTCTTCACACCGGACTCCCAGGTAAAGGAAGGCTGGGAAAACAGACGAGGACCGTGATTTGAGGAACCCTGACCTATATCCTGAAGCTGAAGGTGTTTTTTTGGTTTCCTAAAAAAAATGTTCTTTGATATATGATCATAAAAACACAAACATTGTGTTGATTGAGCAAACCAATGTGAAGGCACAAACAATGGATCAGGTTCTGCCATGGACGTGTTGTGTTGATATCCTGTGATGTGTAATTCAATGCCAGGGCCTTTCAGGAGGTGAGCCAGAACATACGATATCTTCACGCTAAGTGCTTTTGGCAGATGTCCCAGCCAAACGCATAATATTCTCATAGTGTTCCCGTAGTGTAGTGGCAAGTCCCAAGTTATTGTGTCACAGTGACATCAAAACAATGAGGAGAGAGCAGAGGGGTGTGTCCCAAATACAGAGGTAAAAAAGCAAAATATTTTAGATGTGATATTAAGGCTGTGATTTAATCAAGAGCACTTGATTAAGGTTTGGGCGACTGCTGACGTTAAAGTGTGGGAAGTCTGGGGGCTGCCTGCATGCTGTGCACCGTGACTAATGTGCTTTCGTTCTGTCTGGAGAGGTTTGTGTGGACAAGCCAAGTGTTCTGATATCACGATTTCCGAACTAAATGCCCCAGAGTCCCCCTTTGCTATTTTTTAGATGTTCCATTACTCACAAATGATCAACACTGTGTGTGTGCGTTGTGTGTGCGTGTGTGTGTGTGTGTGTGTGTATGTGTGGTAGGGGAGAGGAGAGGAGAAAAATGAGTAAAAATGCTTTCATTGTTTTCAGTAATAACCTTCAATATCATTGTCAGTGCTTCCAATTCCAGGCTTGCATTTTTTTATACAAAATTGGTGTACTTGAATCCAAACTGCATAGTGCTGCTGAATAAGCATTTTTTTTTGCTGGAAAGTGATAGGTAATTGGCTTGGATATGCTACTTTGCTGAAGGTCATATTACACTTAGTAATCAGCTTATTTTCTAAAGTCGTCCTATTTTTTGACACACACTCTTTGCCTTTAACCCATGCTCCATGCACACATTTTTTGAAATGTGTACAGATCAATGCTAATCTCTAGGGCTGCCTCGATCACTCTTGCTTAATGAGGCTGTCCCCTCTCATGAAGTCTGCCTGGCCTCATTATAACGATCAGCCTACACGCAACCCCTGGCTTTCATTCACAGAATTACTCTGGCTAAAAATGTTTGCTAGTTTATCACTGTAAAGTGCAAATACTTTATCTGTAGATTTCTTCCAAAAAGGACTAAAACAGTGAAAATGCATCTGGATCTACCCTAAATCTGAGACCAAAGTTTCAATAATATAGATTAAAAAAAGACAGGATGTTATGACTATTTTAACCTCAGAGTTCTCTTGAAGCTTTTGTAACCGCACAAAGGGATTATTATTATAATTTCTTTAGTTTGCTGCCACTCTTATCCAGAGCAACTTTCAGAGTGTTGGAAGTTGCATGTTCACCAGTTCAGAGTACAGTACATTGATTATTCTGTGACATAATGACCCTTTTTCGCAGTCAAATGAGAGTAGAGCTGAACAATAATGTACATTTCCGTTTTCTTTGCTAAGAGTAAGAGATTAAATCCCTTAGTTCTAAACTGTTTATCACATGCTCCCTCAACAAGGAAAGTAAGCTGCTAGCTAAAGCCTGATCATACACATTAGCTACTAATGAGATATTTGCTGAACATTCTTAATTGAATATTGTAGAATGATGCATGCTGGCTATGCACCTGTTTACCCTTTTTATTTTAAAGGTAATATTTTCTTGCCAAAACTATAATTTGTTTGATGTAACTTTACAATGTATGTAGCTGGATATATCAACTTCTGTCATGGCCCAAAGATTAATAATAGAAAATGGACTCTCTCACTTGCAGAGGGAGGGTCTATGTGATGTCTGAGGAGGGACACTGCACTGAGTGGTGGGGTTAATCCACAGGTGGAGCAGTGATGCCACAATTCAGTTTGGGGAGTTTACAAAGGCAAAATTGCATTGTAAGTCATTCTGGATAAGAGTGTATGCAAAATTAATAATAATAAATAATAATAAAAATTAAATTCAGATAAAATCACCAGCTCAAGTGGAAAATGATTGCTTTCAGTATTTGCTTTTAATTACTAGCCCTCTTTTTATTTAACTAATTAATTTTGTTTAAATTTTGTTTAATATTTTTAAGATCTGCTGGAAATCAGGAAGGGCAATTAATCACTCTTGCAGTCAGTTTTAGGTGCACCAAAGCTGTTGTCATGGATATAAACAAGATACAATTCTTTAGGTTCCCCTTCCCTTAAGAGTTATCTTATTTATGACCGCCTGTAAGGACCTGCACTATAATGATTAGACTGGGAGGATCCAGTTCCTCCCCGCTCACTTTGAGGCCCTGTCTGTTTATTCTTCAGTGCGATCACTGGCTAACAGTTACCGACCACATGGACACCATCAGGTCCCCATCAAGAAAATTAAAGGCAAACCTTTTTTCTTGATTAGCGGTCAGGCAGATTTATTCATTTATTTCACAGTCCCAATAGCCATGGTCTTAAGGAATAAGGTATTAAAATAAATATTAGCGGGGGGCCACGTCAATGCTTAAAAGTGTTACATTGAGCTCAGAGTTTTGTGGTTCAAGTCTTACCCAATGCACGCCACTAGCTTGCTCGGTATGTGCCACCTCTTGGTAGGCAGGTTATTTCCTAAAAGTGCAAATAGGCATTCACATTGTGCATTTCCATTATTATGCAAACCCCTTACTGGAACGCACATTCCACCTTTTCATGGATGAGGGCAAGTCCTGGGATTTACTTCACAGTTGCATCAGCTGACATCATTCTCTCATTAGTATGTGTGCTTGTGTGTGTGTCTGTGTGTGTGTGTGTGTGTGTGTGTGTGTGTGTGTGTGTGTGTGTTGTGTGTGTGTGTGTGTGTGTGTGTGTGTGTGTGTGTGTGTGTGTGTGTGTGCGTGTTTGCATATCTGTGTGTTTTCGATGGGGGTGTGGGGATGGGGGTGTATGGGTGCCTGGCTCTCTAATAGAGCACAGAAACTAATATTAGAAAATTGTGCCAAATAATGTTCTCCTTCATCTGTGACCACCTGCTCAGGGGTTAGACAGGACATCTGGATTTTCATTATAAGATGTGTGATTTGACTCTGTGTGTCATGAGGGTCACACAACCGTCCCTCAATCTGCTCCATGTTGGTTCACTTTGGAGGGGGAGTACAGAGCGTCAGTTTGGTATCAGCAGTTGCCTGTTTGCTGTCTGTGGGTGAGACCATTCCCTCCCTGTCTTGAGACTCAGGCCACAGTTCAATCTAACTGCACTGGCCTTTGCCCTTAACTTTCCAAGTTAATACATTTGACTTTTAATTCCTTTCTGAAATCTCTGAACACAAAATTATGGGTTAATTGTGGCCATAAGTTACTTGTAGTAACCATAAAATCTTGTTTTTTAGGTTTAGGTGACTCCCTAAAGACACTAAACAGTTCCAGTGTTAAACAATTGTGAACAGCACTTTCCTCTTGTTCAGTTCACATAAGTAACAGACATAGCAAAAAAAATCAAATCAAATCAAAGCTAGTGTGATAAAGATGCCCTGATAACACAGGCATGAAGCAGCTGCCACACAGCCAACATTTCCTGCCCACCCATCGGGCAAAGATAAGCTAATACAGGAAATCAATTAAGCCGGAGCGAAAACACTCGAACCCAGACAATGCAGGAACAGAAAAGAAAATACAAAGCTTTTCATTAGGGGACAATTGAGATAAATGAGGCTCTTGACCTGAAAACTTTGAAGTGGCGCTCTCATGCTGAGCCAGGAAGAGAGCAGATGGACGACCGGGACACTCAATTTTTCACAGCCCACAGTTAAGGTCATTTGTGACGGTGACGATACGGCCTCCCCTCGACAGAGCTCAGCACGAAAATGCCAGCTGACCTGTTGCTGCAGTTCACATTTTTCCAGTAAAAAAGCAGGAAGGTGCTGGCAGACAGAGCGATGGTGAGCCTGAGCCACTGCCGAACCCATTCAGACAGACGCTGTGCTACATAGAGCGCACGGCCCTGGAATCCGAGTTTACAGTACATGGACCTGTAATTATATCTAAGACTGAGAATGGATTGCCTCCAGTTGACCTTGGAGAAAGTCACAAGCGAGAAATATATATGTCCTGAGCAAATGCGGGAAACCAGTGAGTGGGGCACACCTAAAAATGACAATGGAGATACAGCCAGCAATCCACAATTGTACCAGGGTATTATAAATGGTGCCACTGTCATCTGAACTGAGAGGCCCCTAAGCCTGCCCCTGTGTGCTGCTTTCAAAGACAGTGATACTCTCCCTTTTCACAGGCTCAGACATATCTCAGACAAAGCGTCATTTTCCACTTCCGAATAAACTTCGAGCAAACTTGGAAGTGCCTTTAGGAAACGTTCAAATCAATCCCCAGCGCTCAGTTTTCAGTAATAATATATGTACACACACACACACATATATATACATATATATATATATATAGTTTTTATTCAACTAAATATCCAAAGGTGAGTTGCTACCTTCCCTCCAACAACAGACATAACAGTAACACGCACAGTAAATGCGCCACCCCACTGCCACCCCTTTGTAAAATGAAAAAGAATCGCAATAAAATTATGCCGAACAGCAATATGTGACACTCACAGCGAGCTGAATCTTTTCACAGAGGATGACGGTGCCGTACCTTGGGCTTGGCTCGGACGCTCCTTCTTTACCTTGCAGCACCCGAGCCCCATGGCCGCGCGCGGGAGAGAGCCAGGCGGTGCGCTGCGCTACAGCCGTGCCATGCAGGCGCTGCCCCCGGGGCCCCTCCAGGTAAACCCGCCCACGGGTGCGTGCCAGGGCCGATCAGAGCCACCAGGGTACGAGGGAGCCCAGGGCACCATCAGAGCCGGGAACCCGAAAAACAAGTCCTCCTTCTCCTTTCCCCTCATTCATTGAAGAAGAAGAAAAAAAGAAAAAGAAAAGAAGGAGCCGGTCTCACTTCAACCCAACCCCACCCCCAAGCCCCTTAGCGGGACAGGACCAAGCCCCTCCAGAGTGTAGGCTCTCCTCATCTGCCCTCTCTCTCTTTTTTCACTCCTTCCCCCCCTCGCTCCTTCTCCCTCCCGCCCTAAGAGAGGGAGAGAGAAAGAGAGGGGCTGCGCTGTTGCTCCTCTTTGCCAACACTTCAAACCCATCTCCAAATACAAACGGGCCCAAGAATCACCTGTGATTCAGTCCTGCAGCACATGCCAGTCAGTGGCAGATCTGTGTCTTTTGTTCCCTCACAAAAACCTACTTGCTTATAACTGCTTATTAATGAGCACCCACACCCTGACACACACACACACACACACACACACATGCACAAACACACACACAAACACAAACACACTTTAAAAGGACCACAAGGAGTGGGGTTTCTATGTGTTAAGTGGACGTTTGGTTCTGTGACTGTAACGCACAGATGCCTGCACACGCTCAGTTTAAACCTACACCATGCTGCTTCTGAGCCAGGCTTCAGCCGCTGCTGTCACGTACAGCACAGTTATGAACGGACGCATTGTTTGCGTTTTTTCCCCTGACATTTTTATGCACATAAAGTGGGTAGACCTTTCAATGCGAGGCACAAAAACGGGACCAACATTCCAAGTCCAGCTCTGCAAAAAATAATACAGAGCTTTACAAGAAAGTTACCACCTAACTAAACCCCCCCCCCCCCAAAGAAAAAGCCATTCCTTAATCCCCTGAAATTGTTACGTTTTACAGGTGCGCCAATAAATTGTGCATCACTGGGAAATAAACATAAACAGAACATTCTGTAAAATGGGTTGCATGGGTTTTATTAACCATACTGTCACTATTTACTGTCATCTATCCAAAGGACTTTCTTGCGAGTAAACTTAACACTTGACAATGTCAAAAGAATCAATTAACACATGGTGTCTTCTGAAACATTTAGATATTGCCTCCCCTCTCTGGCCAGACGATAAATACAGTGGGACAACATGTGGGAATCCCACGCAATGAAAAGGTGTTCTATACTATGTACTGCAAAAACACATGGGGCTGTGAGCTTGGACTAGGTAAAGGCAGTGTGTCCACTTGGGCTGGAACCACTGTTGGTCAGTCTTTCAGGCTCAGCTCAGGTCAACTGTGGAAGATGATGCTGACTGAACAACAGTAAGGGTGGGGGATGGGACAGCAAACACCCAACCCCCCCCCAAGGGAGTGCATGGGGCGGGGGTTATGTGTGTGCTGGCCAAACAACTGATCGGTTGCAATTAATAATTAGCTTAAGTGGTGGCGTTTACACAGGCTTGCGCCCACCTCCGTCCTCTCCTGATGTGGCCCAGCTGTCCGTGCTGCCACGAAAGAAAAAAACCACAGGAGTGAAAGAGTCGGCCAGGGCTGAAAGAGACCTGCTACATATGCAGCCAATCCTTCATGTCTGCCCTCTCTGAAAATCTCACAGCTCTCCTTGTTCCACCCGTTTCGTAAAAAAAGAGAAAAGAAGCAGACTTGGCTAAGATGGAAAACACCACCCATGTATTAATCTTCGCCGGTTTGCTCGATTTTCTGGTCTGTGGATATGTTTGGTTGAAAAGGAGATACAGGTGGTCGGATTAAAAATATGGGATTGTAACTTGCAGTTTTCAGAAGGGTGAAACCGTGTCTTAATCTCACTGCAGTAATAGAAATGCAATTGTTGTCATTGCATCACGATAAAAAATGATTTTATTAAAGTTAATCAAAATAACATCTTGCATCCATTCACCTGATTGTTTTCAGCCTGCTCGATATTCCTATTAGATGGACTGATTTGGCGCTATAGAATATAATCATAACATAGGTTGGAAAAAAATCCCACGATTCCAAACTATGTACTGATGGCAAAGTGACAAGAAGTCAAAGACAACAACTTGGACTCGAGGAGGGGTGAGGTTGTGGGCTTGACTCTCTAGTGGGACCCATTACTATCCTTCAGCAAAGTACTGTAGCTCAATGGGGGTAGAAACTGTGAGCTACCTATTTGGATCTACAACCTAAGTTCCTAGCACACCTTGGACCTTCAAGGGCTCTGCCCTAGCCCACAGAGGCCTTCTGAGGGTCCAGGCACGTTTCCCCGGTCAAGTTCCCCAGTGCACTAACCCATCACACAAAGTAACCAAAACAGTGACACTCTGCTCCTTTATCAGCCTGAATCAGGTGAATCAAGCCTTGGAAAGATGGGAGGATGGTGAGCACAATGGAAGGGAGGGAGGGAAGGAGGGAGGAAGGTAAGGTCAGTGGAATCACACATTCTGATTTGTCACATGCGTCAAACAGCGGTAACTTCAGATTCGGTCTCCTCTGGTCCACCCATTGCACCACCTCCCATAAACTTTACCCCATCGTGGTGAGATAATAATGGTGAGAGTCAGACATGGACCCACCCAAAGCACAGATCACATTACCATCAGCCCATAGAGTAGGGGTTCCTAACCTTTCTTAGCCCAGGACCCAATACATGACCCACATTTTCTGTGACACACCCTTTATTAAAATGTAGACTAAAATATATTCACACATGGACACACACACACACATATATATACAGTATATGGAATTGAAAAGTTTTTTAACATGTCAAAACAACTGCATGTACAGTGTAACTAGGGCAGCGCATCTAAGATGTGCATTGTTTAATTTAACTAGTCAAGTGTATTATATAGAAGACGCTATTTAAAAAATATATTGCGACCCATCTCAACCCCTCTGATGAACGAACCAGCAGGTCCTCATTCACAGTTTGAGCACCATTAAAATGTATCTCTACCTTCCAAAAAGCGAATAATAAACAATGTGAAACGAGAAAAAGATAAACCTTTTGACAGTGTGTAAATTTTACATTTAATTTACACACTGTCACTGAACTCCTATTGTAATTAAAATGTCATTCAGAACATGCAGGATTGTTGTTCACTTCAGAGCTGAGAAATCAGACACCATTGAATATAAGCTGATTAACGGCTGAAGCAAGACAAAGAGGGGAAAAACGTGTTTCTCATTAAAATAGAGAAGGGTAAGCCATCTCCTCAAGCTTGTGATGAGAATTTAATATCTCGCAAACACTGTGTGGATTTGGGGGGCTTTTTGAGGTCAAGTTGGGTGAGAGGAGTTCACAGAAATTCTAAAAAGGGTAAGCCCTAGAATTACTGCGGCTCAGTGTCCACACTTCCACGTTTCACCAGGGACGTTTCATGGACGTCGCACCAGCTTGCCATATTTGCAAGTCATAAATAAAACACACAAACAGATACACCAATGGGCTGCAATAAACGGCAGACAGATCACGAGGCAACTCTGAGCTCTGTGATAAACCGCAGAACAAATATCTGCACTCATCAAAACTTTACTATAAAAGCAACCAATGGCTAGTGGTAGCCTATGGGCAAACTGTGCCGCCCTAAAACCAGACCTGGACTGTCTGTCCCTCGCCAGGAATGTTTTTGTGACCTGCATCTCTGAAACCCCCAAACTGCATCTACCCCTATATCAACTACAGTTAATATAGGTTCAGGGACACCTATGGGTCTTTTTAGGAGGGTTTACATTTTAAACTTCAGGGAAAGTGAGATGAGAGCTCCAAGCATTCTTAAGGCAAACTACACTGTATGGTGTCAGTGCATCTCTAAAACCCACACACTTTCCTTGGTATCACTTCCTAATTCTTATCATAATTCAATCTCATCATAGTCTTTGTCCCAGACAACATTTACAATGACTTCATGAGCTCCTATTGACATAAAACCAGTTTGGTTACCAGATGGGGCCCTGCTGTTGTGTGTGGCACTTGCTGCTGAATAGCTTCAGCTAGTAAAAGCCACGTTTGCTCTTATATACATTCCTGGGGGGGGTTTAATGCTTTTATGTGCCTGTGATAAATAAACATTAAGTTCACTGTGCACATATAAAAGGTGCTCCAAACCTTCTTTTGTTATATTATGTACATTTACCTGTTTTTAGAACGGACTTTTTGTCCTCAATCCCTTTTTTCATGACAGCTTAAGGTAACATATGGAACATCAGTGTACACGGGCATGAATGTGTATAATTTAAGCAATGTGCTGGTCTGCCTGGAAAAATTAATTTTTCATCTCAATGGGACTTCCTGGTTAAATAAAGGTTAAACAAATAAATAATGCAAGCAGCCCTGGAGAAAGATATCTGCAAATAGATCAAACAATATAATATAATATAATATACAGCAAGTAAAAAACATGCATGTAAAAGCGCGGGGGAACGAAGGAGTGATCGAATTTCAGAGAAACACTGCAAATTAGGTGCACGTTAATATATGTCTAATTATTTTGCACAGTAGCAGGGGCTCGAAACCGCCGAGCCATCATTGTTCAATGTCAACTACAGACACAGCGACACCCACCCGATATTTGCACAGGCTCTATAATTCATATGCTCCAGGAGAGACCATGCATTGCCTCTGCAAACAGAGATGTTATCTGGGATGGGCAGTAATGAACTCAACTCGAGACTCAACCACAAGTCGTCAGCCCCATCCTACTGTCACTTTCCACCCCCAGAATCCCTGGCAGATAGGGGTCTGGCAGAGAGCCATGGGGAAACAGTATATGACTACCATATAGAATCGGTTTGCTTCATGCACTATAGCTATTGATTGCTATAAAATGTCCTCTATATCGAGATCAACAAACCATAGCAATAAATATACAGATAACAGTGGAGTCCCTTGACCTACATTGAAAGATGTGTTAATTTCTCCACAGAGCACTCGCTTAACTCTGCCAACAGAGGAGGACATTCTTCCATGGGAAAACAAGGCCAACTAGCAGCCAGTCCACTCATATTCCGAGGCTTACTGCTGAGTGCATAAATCAAACACACTGAACACAAAACCAGCTCCTCACAACATTTTGTAGATCAGTCACCAGGACATATAAATCTTCTGTCTGTGGAAAGTTTTTTTTAAAGATTAGGACACCAACTGGAACTACAAAGTTTTAATAAGTATACCATTCCTACCCACACTGCGTGTTCTTTTTAAGCTTGAGTGCGCCCCCTGCTGACTACCCAAATTATATGTAGTGTACATAGGAAATATCTCTAAATTTGACAGAAAAATGCTTTTCAACCTGCTTTATTCATACAGTTAAACAGCCTTACCTGGATCTCAGTTAGAGCAGAACCGATTGTGTTTCAGGTGAAAAAAGGAAGGTTTTGATAATAAGAACATAAGAACATAAGAATACATAATGAGCAGAGTCAGTACTCTGTGAGTCCTGTGAGTGCAGGACTCTGACTTTAACATGCCCTCTTACCTGGAACTATCTCAAAGAGGTGACGTCCAGGTTCGTCCGGATTGGTGGTCAGTTCGTTCACCTGGCTGCCGTGAAGGGGAATGCATCCCTTCAGAGAGAGAGCGACAAGAAAAATAACACAGATTTAAAGATCAAACTTTTACCACTGTCTCACTGTTACTTTCAAGCATGGATTGAAAAAAGCATTTATTTATTTCCTCTGTTAAATGAAACAATTCATGTGCAAGTATATGACACATCTGGTCATGAGTGATGGACATTTTAAAGTGATTTCCACAAGAGAACATGATTGCTTGCACAGTGTCCATGAGGCTCAAAAATGCAATCAAACGCCACTCAACGGCTGCCCTGTCGTTAGTTGGCATAGCACAGCGCTGGAATTATTACAGACAAGTAGCTATTTAATGGGAGACATTCTGAAGCAAGACACGAATAACAATGGCGGAAGAACACGGCGAGAGCCACTCGAATCGTACACCCGCTGTCTGCACCGTTTTTAATCAGGAGGGCCTAAATCAAACAAGAGCAGTTCCATGTCATAAATTATGCATCTAATCTCCAGCCTTGATGCACCAGAAATGCACTCAAGAACTCAATTCTCAAAGCCCTTTGGATTTAATCATTTCCATTGAGAGGGATCATTTTGAAGACTCAATTATAACACCAGCAGACTATTTGTCACTAATTGTGCTAGAGCCCATGACATACGCCCGCGACGGCAAGATTACTGCTGAGCAAGGACACATCAGCCCATTTGAACATTGCCCATCTGCTGGATGCCCAGGTTGACTGTATCCGACATGCACGTCCCGCCATGCACCCGGGCACAGTCCCGGGCTCCCCCTCTTCACTGAATAGGCCGGATGGTGTCAGTAGAAGTGCGGACTGTTGGTAAATTCGTTTCCACGGTAACAGAGCAGAAGTCAAATAACAGTGAACAGGTCAGGCCAGCTCTCAAAATGGAGTTTAGCACCAGGCACAGGACGTGCGTGGGGGGATGTGGCGTCACCTCACACCACCCACCCCATCGCTCGTACACTGGGCTCCGTTCTCTATCAGTCTTCTTTCCAAAACTCAGATATAATTCTTCACATGATGCATTCACCTTATGCAAAGTGTGGTCTTGTTGAACTTTCAAAATAAGCAATCGTAGCATACAGTTTTGTTGCACTTTTTCCAGCCATTTTATTGGGGGGGGGACTGCAGCACCCTGGCACGCTTGCACCTCTTTCATTGTTCCGCTCGATGTGATGTACGCCCAGCGGTTTGCCTATAAAGCTTTCAGCTCGTAATCTTATTGATTAGCTGCAGAAAACAGGCCAGCTTGACACTCCCACTCAGCTCCTGACTGCTACTTCAAGGGGATGAAAATAACTCCATCACATATGTATGAGTATTGACAGTCTTTCAGTTTGAAGAGAATTTCAAAAGGCTCCAGTCATTTGCCATCTCAGAATGAAGACTTGCTTTCTTGAAAAAGCATTGATTACCTATAGACCAAATGAAAGCTCTGGGAGGCCTTGTTGAAAGGGCTGTGACAATCTATAAAGATGTCATGACTCCTATGAGTATTTGAAAAGATAAGCACCAAGTAGCCTGATCATAGCAGATGTAGCCCAGCGTAGCTAACTGGTACTATGCAGCTTGTGGTTTAATAATCCTGCTTGGTAGCGTGCAAATATACTAAATGCTTTTGTACTCTTAATTGCATTACTATTGAATGCAAAATGGCTGTTTCCCTCTACACAGAAATGCTAAAGAACCTCACACCTATTTTGGTCCAAATACTCCATGAGGCCAGCGGTGGTGCAGTGGATAGCACTGTCACCGCACAGCAAGAAGGTCCTGGGTTCCCGCCGGGCCCTTTCTGTGTGGAGTTTGCATGTTCTCCCCGTGTCCACGTGGCTTTCCTCAGGGTACTCCGTTTCCTCCCACAGTCCAAACACATGCACGTTACGCTAATTGGAGAGCCTAAATTGCCCGTAGGTATGAGTGTTTGAGTGAATGGTGGGTGTATGTGCCCTGCGATGGATTGGCGACCTGTCCAGGGTGTATTCCTGCCCCTCGCCCAATGCATGCTGGGATAGACTCCAGCCCAGCCGTGACCCTGACCAGGAAGAAGCAGGTTAGATCATGAATGAATGAATGAATGCGTACCTGTGGCTTGGTCTCCTCCTCGTCCTTGTAGAAGTAGAGCTGGTCGGATCGCAGGACGAACCAGCGCAGCTGCCAGTTCCTCATGATGCTCCGCTGCTTCTTGAGCCAGCCGGCCTTGAGCGCCCCCCCGTGGAGGCCCGGGGAGGAGGGGCGGCCAGAGCCCTGGGACATCTCCCCCATCACCATGCTCTTCGACCTGGCTGGAGAGACAGAGACGCAGAGAATCACCTCAGTGCACTGCTCATTCCATTGACTAGGCTTCCCCATGTTGCTGTGGTGACAATCACTTCCTCCTCTGGGCCTATAACAGGTAAGACTCCCCGCATTCTCCTTGGTGTGGCCCTGGAGGTGGACTTGGGCCTGGACTAGAGAGAGGCCTCTGCTGTCTGTAATATACAGCCACACTATTGGACTGACAGCGTAGGGGTACTGTGCCAACAATTGAAATGTCAAGACAAAATTTATTGGAGGTATATAGAGGTCTTGGTGTTTGTTCTAGCGCTTTGATCCTTTCCCTGCATTCCTAATAAAGGCAGATCAATCTAAATGGATTGGTTCACGTTTTTTCCAAATAAACTTCAAAGAGAGAAAAAAGGAATGTTTCCTAAAGTAAGAAAACTTCTTCAAAGGACCTTTTTCTAGAGCTGCATTTAAGCATGTTTTAAGCAAGGCCAAAAGGAGAAAAAAGCCATCCTGCTATAGATTATTAATCAGAATCAATTTTGAAGTCGCCATTTCTGTTGGAGCTTCGGCCCCCACCTCCCCCCTTCCCCCCTCTGGGCCAGGAACTGCAGATCAATGCTTGCCTGGTCTAAAATCAATAATCCTTTTTTTCCCTCTTTCTCTGACAATTTTGTCTGCTGATGGAATGGGCATACTGGAATTGTGTGTGTGTGTGTGTGTGTGTGTGTGTGTCTGTACAGACGTTACTGCAGTCACGATTGCCATTCCATCTGCCTCAGTAAGCAGGCCTCATAATGGACCTGTCCAATCAGCGGAGCTGGTCCGTTTGTCATACTGCTTGTCTCCACATTTGCTGCGGAGCCTTCTGAATTCCATTAAAAGCGCAGCTTGTGCACATGCTCACGGATGCCTCAGTAGGGTCAATGGGGGTATGCACTCTCACACGACAAATGGGACACATTAAAAAAGCG
This sequence comes from Aldrovandia affinis, assembly GCA_029706075.1. NCBI lineage: Eukaryota > Metazoa > Chordata > Actinopteri > Notacanthiformes > Halosauridae > Aldrovandia > Aldrovandia affinis. Next base: position 4,385,051 of record JAINUG010000051.1, on the reverse strand, counting down.
TCACCTATTTTGGAGTGAAAATCATCCACTGAAAGGAATAAATGTCTTCTGCAGGACTTGTTTGATTCAGCTTCTTACTTTAATGTGAAGGATAAAACAGCATAACAGTTAGATTGAATCTTCCCCCTCGCTGCCTATGAACCATGGTGGGGGGGGTGAAAGGGAGATTTTTCCCCTCAACCTCTTTTATCAGGTTCATAGGAAACTATAAAAGATGCAAATTTTTAAATCATTAATTTTTTATCACATTTTTTATCATACCTGAAGTTGGGGGGCAACTCCCCCTCTCAAATTCTGATATATAACTGAAAATGAAAAACATATATTTTTAAAAAATAACCACCTTTTCTATATAACATACTTTATGAGATAGACATAGAAAAGATAATTGTAGAGCAGTAGAAAGTTAAGAAATAATGTAAGAAAACATAATTTACTGAATAGATAGGCTATCACTACCACTCCTGAATATTTAAAGACGGTGTATTGAGAAACTTCTTCCAATGACCGTGGGCCTTCTCTGAAAGATCTGGCCCAAAAGGCACATAGCTTCCGATCTCTTCCCAGTTTTTCTTCAGTTTCTATTTGATGGAAGTAGGCTGCACCGTCTCTCCTCCCAGAATGCAGAGGGCTCGTAGGACACACAGGAAATGAAACGCCACCCCGTCTCCGCCAGCAAACGGGGCTTGCCGGGAAAATCTCTGACTCACATTTTCTGAGCTCCACTTTTTCTCAGCCCCCTTTGCTCTGTCGGCACGCTTTTCAGGCGGTGCTCTGTGTGCACTTCATGTTACAGGTTTTTAATGATTTGTTAAAAACTTATTTTCTTTTGCTTTCCTTCCGCAGTTGTGTTCCTGTGCAATAACGCATTCCTTTCATTTCATACGCAAACACTTTTAACCAAATAAGTGAAGAGGGGAGCCTGCAATTCCCAGAACTGTAATCCCAGGCCATTAAGATTTCTCTCTTTGATGATTCATACATCCCTCTCTCGTTGTCATCGGCGTTGTATACATGTGGGGATTGCTGTTCTGTGAATACTGAAAGGTCATCCTTTGAAGGAAATAATGCATTTCATTGTACTCTGTTTTCCATGTGGTTGCTGAGTGGTTGCTTTTATGTTCTCTCTGATTCTGTCTGTTACTTTCCTAGCCTCTTATTGGAATTCCACTCACCTGACGTACTAATCTGTCACAATTTCCGGGATGAAATGCATCTGATTTCTTTACAGTAGTCTTTATCTGTGAGGCTCAAGACTGGCAAACATATTGTTGCTTAAAATATTATTTTCAGCTGTGAGCCATATCATTTTGTTGGCCTCAAAATACGGCTCTTCTTTTCTTCTGGTTTACATATTGGCTTATTGATTTGACATCAATGTGCTTCGAGCAACCGTGTCGGGGGAGCTGGCCTGGCGTCGGACAGAAGCTGGGATTCATATTAATCTTGAACAGTGCGTTAATTCATGGGATGGTTTTCAAGTCATTCATCACGCTAAAATAGCAGGCCTATTGTAAAGATGCGGCTGACAATAACAAATGACGATGGAGTGCCTGCTTGCTTTAGATACTGTCCGCTGCATTGAGATTCCGAGCAGGCAAATGACCCACCCAAAATAGCTTTTACAGGCAGAGAGAAACGCACCATCACATGTACATTACAATCCTGCATGCCCGCGTTTAATCACAGCGTATTCGACCCCACACTTCTCATGACATCATCCTTTATATTGGGTATTACAGCCATCTGATTGGGTGTTTATTTTATCCCCACTGGTTTTGATTAGATTAGGATTCAGTAAACTGCTTTGAGCCCACAGGGAGGGGTTTGCAAGGTGCACACACTTGTCTGAGAAAAAAGGCGTGCGAGCTGAAATTTAGCGGGAGTTTGGAGCAGGGCCTGCACACAAATAGGCACAAATACAGTTGGAATCGTTGGTCTATGTGCAGGATGTAAGGCCTGGCACAGCAGAGGAAACCTGCCTCACACTGATGGAGCTTGACATTTAGCTGTTGTGATGTGGAACACAATGTCTGTCCCCTATCATTAAGCCTCTCTGAGGTATAGTTCATCAGGTAGAACAACAAATAAATCATATTATTTATTTAAATATCTTTTTCAAGCCAATGATGTACACATCCATTGAAGGGAAATAACTGATCTGGATATAAATATATATATGCATATAAATACATTAATTCTGCTATCTTTACACAGAGGATAATTTGCTCCACATACAAACAATGCAACAGAGAAACAAGCATTTAATTCAGCTAGTGAACAAACAATTTAAAAGATAGAAACTACCAAAATATTTCAGATGATCATCTCTTCCCAAAAAAACCCACAGAGCAGTTCTTTTGCACAATGTTATCGTCTGGTTTGGGCATACAAAACCTGAAGTTCAAGCAGACTGGTAACGGCCATGCCACACTTGCGAATAAACACAAACAGAGCGAACAACATTGCGCACAAGGCTGTGTGCAAAAACTATAAATGGCTTTATGGGACATGTTAATAAAAGAAAGACAATACCAACCTCAACAATTTTTGGATTAATTAAATTAAAAAAGAGCTAAGTCAATCTCGAGACAGTGTTACCAAACAACTGTCTGTCAGCATTGTCAGTGTTGCCATACAACCACACAACTGGGGCACAGCCCAAAGCTCCACTGTGAAAGCCTAGAAAGGGCAGACTACACTCACCTCTCCTGGTCTGTCTGATTTTGGGGCTCAGCATGGTTGTCATGGTTGGGTTGCGCTGTCTCCGGTCAGCATGCCTTTCCGTCAGCTCGCCTGCTGTCCCACCCTGTTGCACCTCATCCTGTATCTCGTGCCCTGTTCCCTCTTGCCTCGCCCCGCTCTCCTCTCCTCTTCTCTCCTCTCACTAAAGTCCAACCAGCCCTCTGCTGCCGGCAGCACCGCCCTTCTCTGGCCCCTCCCACTCTCATCCCGGGAGCCCGGGAGGGTTGCCTTGCATGTGCTCACTACCACCCTTCTGCATTATTCATCTACACACACACACACAAACACATGCACATGCGTACACACACACACACACACACAGCCACGGTGGAATTAATTCCACCCTACACCAGCCATTAGGGGCCTGGGTGATTACTGTCGACGATTCAACAGAGCTGAAACAGAGGGGCTGCCTTCCTCCCCCTGCTAATTAGCCATGCTCTGTTTCTCTGTACCTTTCTCTCTCGCTATCTCTCTCTTTCCTCTGCCTTTCAGTCTTTCTTTCCCTCTCCTCGTGCTCTTCCTTGCTCTCTCCTCCCCCTCCCTCCTCTCCCATTTTACTTTCCATCTCTCTTTCTCTCTTCTTTTATTACCCTCTCTCTCTTCTCCGATCTCTTTCCCTCCCCCACCCCTCTTCTCTATTTTTTCCTCGCACCCCCTCTCAGTCCTCCCCCTCCCTCAGTCTCTCCCTCTCCTCCTCATTCCCTCTCCCTTTCTATGTTAACATGACTTCAGGACTAGCAAAATCTCTGCCTCTAATCTATGGCTCTGGTCCCCCTCCCTCTCTTTCTCTCTCTGTTCCTCTCTTTTCGCTCTCTCTCTCTAAACAGGCCCTCAGTACAACGGTAGCAGTGTCTGTCTCCTCTTATTCCTGTCCTTAGGTTCCCCTCCGTGTGATACAGAGAAATGGCTTTGACTCCAGCAGTGACTGAGTCAGCACAGACCTGCAGACCACAGCAGCTGGGCTTATTACAGGACAGGAAGGGGAACGGCTGTGCACCCCATCATCTGACCAACCCAGGGAGCCATAAAACCACTCCCTTACAGCCACTGCCTGGGCTGGGGCCTGCTTGCTTTGTTTCTACAAATGAACCACTGCACAGTGGATGACTAAACACAAAATGAAATTTGGGATTTGTATGTGCCTGTCTATATATAACTGTATATATATATAGATGCATATGTGTGTGTGTGTGTGTGTGTGTGTGTGATATACGTGTGTGTGTGTGTGTGTGTGTGTGATATACGTGTGTGTGTGTGTGTGTGGTGTTTACAAGCTTTTCATGTTCAATTTAAATTGAATGGCTGGTTAGCACTGATAATGTGTTATGAGTCGCACACTGTATATTTGTAGGCATTGCCGTATGCGGGGTGCCGTATGACTTGGCTTTCAGCTGAGTGCTGCTGGGGCTGTGGGACCCCCCTGTGGAGACAGTGGTTTAATTACTTATGAGGCATTAATGCAAAACAGACTCTGATGTTGGCCTCTGTTTTGTTTTATTCCTGTTACAATGGGCTGGACAGTTTCCATGGCAAGCGGTGAACAAAGCATTTCCGTACTTACTGCACTTATTTGCTGCATGTTGATAAAGATGTTTCTGGTTCTGGGAGGAACACAGTGACAAGGTGAGAAAAGACAATCTCACTCTCAAAGTCAATTCTCACATTGTGCCTCAAAAATAGCTACATACTGATTACAACAAATACAAAACATGACAATATGAAACACAATCCATTACACAGCACAGTAACACAACACAAGACACAACAGAGTGGATAAATAAAAAACAGACATTACAGTAAAATAACTATATAAGACATGAACAGTATCTGTCCCAGTCCTGTTCTGCGGGCTCATTTGGAAGCCCAATTTCTTTCGCTATTTAGATTTCAGTAAAAGAGCAGAAGTAAAGCTGCTGGTTACGATTCTCAAGTTCAGTTGCAAGCGAGCTTTTCTTGTCCGTGTGTTCAGACTGTGCTTAAATGGAATTATCCACCCCATATGTCACAAACGTTCCACATGTGCATCCAGGCAATAATCTGAACAACATTTCAAATCAAACTCAATAAAAATATTTCCTTTAAAGCGCTCATTGATGCTTCCTGCATCTGGAGTAAATAGGGGTACATTTCCTGTTGAACGGCCGCCCTACAACCGTGAGCTGTGCATTTCATTTCCTGCCGACATGTGTTCCACAGCCAGGCATGGGTCTGAGGGAGGGTCACGTCCGCTGTATATTGCACTGTGATGAGAAGGCTGGGATGCTACAGACAAGTGAATGAACGTGAATACATTCTTCAGATAATGCTGATCTGTTATGATCTATGATTGCAAACAACTGGCCACCAGTGTGTAATCTGGCATAGAAAGCTACAGATTTGCAAGGCATCCCAGGAGTGCAAAGTTCAAAGTAATTGAAAACGATAACGAAATTGAACTATATTTAACATGTTAAATTTGACCAAATTTGACATAAAAATATGTATTTAATTGAATATAAATATGTTTTCATATATTATATTCTTAAAAATATTTGTGAAAATATATTATTAATACTTCTATAAACAACATTATGTCTATGCATATATTATACATTTTACAATTGTATGTGCAGTATATACAGTCAACTCCACAGCTATTGATAAAGATGAGAAAAAAAGGCTATATAAAATAAATACAGGTTATGAGCTGTATTGTATGCTTGGGATTTTTATTTTATTTTATATTAATACAATTGTTCAGAGAAAAATATTTTCTTTAACAAATAATATTCTTTTGTTTCAAAAAATGATTATTGGGGGCCTCCTGGGTGGTCTAGTGGTTACAACGTTTGATGCTGGCCACTGCGACCAGGGTTAGATTCCACCGGTGGCAGTCGGCTATGGCCGGGAGTGCCACCGAGGGCGGCGATTGGCTGTCCGCCCCAGGGAGGGGGGAGGGAAGCCAACAGGAAATTTGCTGCACACAGCAGTGGCTCTGTAGTACCGGACTTATGGTCAACAGCCTGGCGAATGCTGTCTCGGAGGAGACGACACTTCGCCTTTGTCACTGCTGGTCACAGGGCTATGACAGAGAACTCACTATACGAGGGGGGGATTGACATGAATGTAATTGACTACTAAATTGGGATAAAATGGGATAAAATCAGAAACAAACCCCTAATCATTATTTAAAATAAAATCCAACAAAAATAAATCTGCATTAACATGCTGTTGTGTAACATACATTTTGTTTATGAGATTGGTTAACATATTGCAGGGATCTTTGACCATTCTTCCATATAGAATCTTTCAAGATCGTTCAGATCCCCCGGTCTTTGCTTGTATACTGCCCTCTTCAATTCAAACCAAAACATTTTGATTGGGTTCAATCTGGAGATTGAGATGACCATGGCAAAACAATACTTTTGCGGTCAGTTAACCATTTTTTGGTTGATTTTGAGGTATGTTTAGGATAATTGTCTTGCTGAAAGATCCATTTGCAGCTAAGGTTCAGCTTCCTGGCAGGGGGGAACCAGGTTTTGGTCAAAATGTCTCTGTACCTTCTGGATTTCATAATTCCATTGACCTTAAGAAGAGCCCCAGGACCACTAGCAAAGTAGTAGTAAAATGTGTATTATACTAATATATTATATTATACAAAAATGTAAGCTTCAATGAAAAGACCTTGCAATATATGCAGTAGATACTGACATGTCAGGTTGTCACAATTTTGCCCTAGTGTTGTTGCGAGAGTGCAATTACTGTATATCCCTGACAGTCCCTATTGTCTCTCTATTTCCTGGCCTTTTCCATGCTGGTGAGCCCTACATTATACACAACTGGAAATAAGCAGACGACAACCTGGCGATGACCAAGACAAAAATCAGAACTGCCCCTGCTTCTGCTACCCACACCATGAAGGTTACCATCAGCTTACATTTCAAAGTAGAATCTCACTGAACCTCGTTTGAAAAAAAAAGTCAATATAGATGGCAAATGCAATTTCATTTGAGCCTGGAACAGTTGGCCTGGGACAGAAGGCTGGAATAAAAATTGTTAAAAAGCACACTGATCAATCATCTGCAGCGTTTAGAAAGAAAATGGTATTTCATTTTACCTGCTCAGGCCCCCCCCCCCCCCCATGCTTTCATCCTTCCAAATGCAATTTGATCTCGAATGCATTGCAGACGTCCAATCAAAACCAAGAGAGCAAGCGCTGTTCAAGAGCAGTTAGAAAACTCATCCAGCAACATGGATGCAAACATGCAATGCCTCAGGGCACTAGGCAGATATCAGGGCAGAACCCGAGGCAATACAATCTGTTACATCCAATCATGTGCCATTTTGCAGTGTCAGAGCAAAGAGGATTAATTAAAGGTAACATCTCAGATTAAAAAAATGTGTCAAAACAGATGTGTAACTGGCCAGTGAGCCTTGCTTCCAATCCCAGCCTGACAAGGGCACAGATGGTTTTCAGAGCAATATTAGATTGACCTTTTCTAAGAGCGCTTTCAGAAAAGTATACAAATTTAAAGGAACTGTATGACCCAACGTCAGATGCATGCATTGCACTCATATGATTGTAAAGGCTCTGTTTATTATACTGAACAACTGTAAAGTCCATTTTCATGACTTTTTTTGTGCAACAATTAAGAGTTATCCCATACTTAATTACATTTACAAACAAAAAATGGGCAGGCTTGACTTAAGAAGTCAATACTGAAGTGATGGGCAGGGCCCACTATTCATTTAAAATCAGTTTGTGTGTTGTATATTCATGATCTTGAGAGGTAACTCCCCCTTCCCCCCTGATTGCAATGTTCGTACGTTGCATGTTTTAAAGTATGTGATTGAGTAGTCAGGTGGCATATCCAGCAAAAACACAAACCCTTGGTCCCATGATACAACCCACAGAAGCAAATCCTGTCAGTGCAAGTGCTGACTGTAGCTGGCTATCTGTGGGCCAGCATATTGCTGGGTATTGATTGGGAGGATTTTCCCCAATTGCAACAAAAAAGCAGTCCTCTGGGGCAATTACTGCACAGCTCAGCTGGTGGACTGCACAGTGAAAAGAAACGGCAGCTGGCCGCATGCGTTCCGGAGGGCCTGCATGCTAGTCTGTGCTCTAGATTGTTGTTGCAATGCAATAGGCTTACAATTGCTATTGGGCATTTCAAACAGGGAAAAAATAATACAAATGGGGAAGGAAATAAAAGGTAAGTGCATTAGTCCAAGAAGACCGTTTCCTCAGTTAGACATGCCCAAATCTTTCCCCACAGGCGTTTGGCTGTCAGCCTGCTGTGTGCCGGCAGAAACAGACACACAATTTCCAGGATATTCTGAGCCTGAACCTGCCTGGAAAACGCAATTAACTTGCCGTGTGCAATTAGATTGAAAGATTATTTAATTTACTAATGGATGTGGTGCAATGAGGAGCAGGCGTGCAGAAGACGCAGTGTCGTTTTGCGTAAAGATGGCTGTTAAGGTCCGTAGTAATGACTCACCGCAGACAGGAGCAGAAAGCTTATGGGTTGAAATGGAGACAAACGTTCCGAGGTACAGGGCTGCTGGCGAGTTTTCATACTGGGCACAACCGTGCCTTCAAAATGTTCACTTTATCATAATCACATGAAATGTATTAATATACCAAACAAACAAACATAGGCAAAATATTTATATCCTAAATAATGAAGACACAACTGGAATATATGTTATATTATTTTTATTTATTTATTTACTTATTTATTTATTTAGCAGGTACTTTTATTCAGAGCTTACTGCCAGTTTATCAGGGCATGATACACAGATGTATATTATAGAATCAGTGACAATAATGGTTTGCACACAGAACAGGAAGTAATACATAGCATATATATATATATACAGAAATACTGAATAATAATATAGGAATACAATTTAGTGTGTAGTGCTTATCAATCAATCACCTTTATTTTCCATTGCACCATTTACAGTCAGATTGTCGCACAGTGCTTCACAGTAGACGTGGACTTGAACATTTTTACTCATCACCTAAATATAGAAAATTTTCAGAACTATTCTGTATCAATAGCCATTTACAAAACATTTTTAATGCACCGCCTGCTTACCTTGAAAATGGCCCAGCCAAAATGTTGGGTAGGCTGGTTAAAGTTTGAATTGACATCAAAAAATGAACATTTTGAATAACTAAAGTAGTCTTTTATTTGTGTGTCTGCACTACTTTCTGTAGTTCACAGTGTCTCTCAGCAGGTAAGAACTGCAGCCTATTTTTCTTAATTTTTGCTTGGTGGGGGGACTCTCACTTCAAAGCATCACCTGGGACAGCATCGCAAAGCAATTCAGATAGAGCAGGTTAGGGAGAGTCAACCTATAAAATGCTAACCTTAATGAAAAAGTATGCCTGTCTTTGGCATTCAAATAATGAATAGCAGACCAATGCCATTACAGGAAATGAGATAAAAACTGGATCATTCCCATTAAGTGCTGTGAAAGCTCTCCTTCTAGACAGACGCAGGGCCTAATGTCAAGGTGGTAATTAAATGGTATTAAAGCCTTCGATTTTACACAAATCTTTTAGCCTATACAGTGAATCTGACCTGTGTTCCAGTTGCAACCAAAATATAAACTAACAATAAACCTTGGCTATGAAAAAGATTGGAACCTTCTGCCTGAAATGTAAAGTATAAAGTATTGAAAAAGATGTATGAAAATGCTTGTGCTGAGCTTTTATGCCACAATAACTCATCTTGGGATTGTCACGTTAGAATGAGGTAAGGCCACATCAGTGAGCCCTTGTATCTCACTGGATATGTTACTGATCAAACCTCATCAATCAAAAAGCTTGCTTACTGAAGGAAAAATAGGGTGGAGTTTACTTGTAATAAAAACAAATAAGGATGAACACAGTGGTCACTGCAATTAATCTGGGAACTTGCTTAAGCATGATTATCTATCTGAGAACCAGCTCATGAGGAATATCTGCCCCATATCAGAGTGTACTGTAGTAATCATGTACAAACAATCAACGAGGACTAGTGTATGAAAAGCTGGTTATTTTGCTGATTTTTACTACCATATTGAATGCTTTCTCTCTATGTGTCAATAAGGATTTGGAGGGGCATATGTTTGTAATCGGCTTATATATATAGGTGCATAAATTCATAGATACATACATAAAGACATTTCAATAAAAAAATGTCAAAACTAGCACTACATCTAGGTACCCAACCATTGAGGCCTGATGCAATATGATGTAAAAAGATTAAATTAGCTAAATACATTTGGGCACAAATATCAAGTTAAGCAAGGCATCTTTAGAGAAGGGGAGGGACAGCCAAAGTCACAAATACAGTCACAGTTTGTAATGACTCAAAAACCACACATTTTCGGACTGGTCTCTCTGATGGATGGGAGAGACCCATCCAGTCCATCTATAAAGCATCATAGGTCTTATACCACTCACTGTGGAAACTTCTCTTTGCACCCCCCCTGAAAGGTTTTAGGGAATGCCTGTAAGTGTGGCTGCATCAGTCCCTAATTTCTGAATTTTGATATATCTACATTTTTTAAATCATTTTATTAAAAATGAAAAAAGTGAAACTTCACACTAACAAAATTTCCCAAATCTTGTCTCATCTGGACTCATCGCTGAACATAACGTTCCTCCACATGTTCAGGTTCCAGTGCAGGTGTTGCCGACACCTGCGCAAATGGGCCTGATGGTGAAGGGCAGTCAGGGCAGGCCTCCTGGCAGCCCTATGAGCCCGGAGATTGTCTGTGTGCAGTCTGTTCCAGATTGTCTGGGCCGAGAGCCGTGTGCCATATCGTCCTGCAAACCTTGACTGCAAATCTGTAGAAGACAGCCTACAGTTCCTAAGTGCTGAAAGGGTGAGGAACCGGTCTTCTTGGGGTGTCATCTTCTTGGGACGCCCACTTCGCGGTCTGTCTCTGACATCCCCCGTTTCATGGAACTTGGTCTTCAGTTTGGAGATGGTACTAGGGCTAACTCCAAATAATGCCGCAACTTGCTTTTGCGGAACACCAGCTTGAAGTTGCTCTATTGCACGGGCCTTATCGAGATCAGACAAACGTGGCATGCCGATTCTTGGAGCAGACACCAATTGACCATTGTAGCAGGGCCCATGCTCACAGGTGCTGCCAATCAGGTGCCAATTAGGCACCTGATTGTCAGCACCTGGGGGTACCGGAAGCTCAAAACAAGTAAATAGCAACAGCAGAATAAGCTGTATGGCATTGGCAGAGAAGATTTGGCAAATTTTTCATGGCTGCAACCAATATACTCAGCTGTGCTGCTCATCCCACAAATGCATGTTCCTTTCAAATGGGGCACCATTTAAAAGGGAAATAAACAGGCTTTCCAACGGTATACAATTTATTGCCAAGAACCATTGTTACAACAGAGAAATAATGTACCAAACACAAATTTCCGAACTTTTTGTTCGATGTTTATGTTGTTGTGGACTTCTTTTTGTAATATTTGGAAATAGTATTTTAATTAAGAACATTTTGTTTTAAGAAGAGAGACGCTGCGTATTTTTCTTATCTTTTTCCCTTTTATATTTTTCCCTCATTTGGCGCGCCCCCTATGGGTGGACAGCGCCCTCTAGCATTCGTCTATATCGCCTATGCCACGGGCCGGCTCTGCGTTTATAATCCAGATACAATACAATTTTTAAATATAACTTTAACGCAATGTGAGGTGTATTCTTTCGCAACCATTCTATGTCTGAACTTTGGATTCACACAATTGTTTTTATTGTGCAGGAAAAAAATGCATTGGGCTCAATGGGCTGGTGCATTTGGGGTTACGATTCCTCCTGAAAATAGCACATTAATTGAACAGGTTTTTCACGTACGTCCCATTTTTATACAGTCGTTGTCACAGTTCCCTGATTTTCACCTATCACAATCTGTCAAGTAGGCTATTAATTGTAGTAAACTGTCCAAGGGCTGCAACCGAGGCTGTTTCATGTGCATGGGAAGTGATTCGCGCGAAATGACTGGTGTGTCAGGGCAACAACAGCTGTAACTATTGTTTCTCTCGCATAAAGAAGTAATGGACAAATGTTTGCAGTACTGTAAAACCTGCCAAAAGGAAATAGGTCCCAGTCCTGTAAAGTCCTCTGACCTCGTGATGACAGAACGGTACTCAAGTAGCCTACAATATTCGTCCAGCATTATAGGACTAGCTATCTCAGCCAGATTGGCCTAGTTTCCGGCTAGTACTTTCTAATATTTGCGCTATGACGTCTAGAAAATTGGAGATCCTCTTCACGAGTAAGGCCGCCATGTGTTGCTGTCAAAATAACTTATATTTCAATTTAGCAAGACTCGATCAGAGGTAGGCAGAGTTTAGGTAGACAAAGAGACTGAGGTGGGAGAGCATCCCTTGATCCCTTCCTATTTACTTTAGGTCTTACAGTACAGTAGGAATTATAACAGTGAGGCGTTGCCTACTTAAGGGGCATGGAACCATAGACAGACTGTCGTAACTGCCTGAGAACACACGTGGTATACATGACGCATATTGTGTGATACAGTAGGCTTTGGAGAATAATAATAATAACATATAATAATATGCATCCTGTATTCATTTAGCAGCTTAATTTCCACATGGTAATTTTCCAGGTGTGGACAATAACGTTTTTTTCTATTACAATCTAATTAATGGAAGTATAACAACATTAAACATTCACCAATATATTATCGAATCAGTGGGATTATTACAAGCATATGAAACAGTATTTGCTGTCCTCTAGTGTTAATAAAAATATATCACATGCACAGAATTTGTTCAGCAGTTCTAGACAGAATGTCTTGGAACATTATGTCAAACAGTTTGCTGTTTATGATAAAGACGATTTAATTGCCATTATTTCCCTGTATATGCTCATATTATTAGTTTTCAAAGTGAAAACGAAATAGCAACATATGATAGCTTGAAACAAATAATAAATGTAGTGCAAATCTTGAATGATAAACACATTATCACCTTTGCTGACTTTTTAAAGCAAATTAAACAATGAACACTCTGCATTTTTAGAAGATATATAAAATTAATATATATAAAATTGCTAAATAAATTCAAGTAATTGATCATTTCTGGGGAGTTAATAGTTAGAATGAGAGTTGTTTTAGGTGCAGCACAATGCAAATTCTATATTTGTTTCTTCCATTCAAACACTAGAGGGTGGTGTATTCCAACAGAGAGCTGGCTGGTTAACATATGAAAGGGCCATCATGAAGTGTGTGTGTAGACACAATAGTTTGACAAAGATGCATTTGTAGTTTGAAGATGATATCATAAACTGACCATTTATGAAGCCAGGATTATACAATTAGATTATTCTCCCCTCCCATCTTCAAACTTGATGCAAAGCAAGGTTTGTTTTGAAAACCTCACATTTTTCCAGGTACCCATGTCCAATGCGGAAACATATGTGCTGGTTCCTTGCAGATCTGAAGTGTGGTCAGACATTTTGGGAAAGGGCAGAAGATGGATGGCTGTGTAAGAGTTTGGGATTCCGCCCTTATATGGGAGTTTCTCAAACGGGAGTACAGTATTGCAACCAAGGGCCCTAGTAGAACCCCCCGTGCCACTCTAAAGAAGTGATATATTGTATAACAGTATATGTTGATAAATGTTTATATGTGTTTGGGGAATTTTCAAACCCCCATGAGGTATTCAGACAGGGATGTTGAAAAGGAGTATATCCTTTGCAAAGTCTATATATGGCAGTTCATTTGAGGATTTATTATTATACTCTTTTTTTATATTGCAAATTGATGTATATAAATGTCCAATGTAGCACAGTTTATGTATGTGTGTGAGATGTTATGCTGTTGAAGAGAACATAAGGTTAGAGTAAAGGGAAGGCAGCTGATTTGGTTCATTCACCCCCGCCCTACTTATACACCCACCCAATCAGAACAACCAGGCTGTGGCCTCTAATTACAGCTGCGTTTACATGGATAGAAAAATTAGAGGGCGTATCCATGCAGGCACATGCACAATTGTTACTTACCTTCAGTGAAATATGAAACCATCTTACTTGATACAGGGCATTTGTTCTCTCACATTGGTTGCTATGAGGTGAAACACCATTTTGTTTTTGTTAATTGCCTGTTTTTCATGACTGCTCCAGGGCTCTTAGAAGGGTGGGTGGACACACTGGACCAAGACACTGTAGATACCAAAGTGTTTTGAGACCAAGGCTGATTCTTTGACCAAGGCCTCTGAATTCAGCACAAGATCATGACAGAGATCTGTGGTGAGTACCTTTGTTGTGGTTCATAGGTGTACATAATACTGCACATGACTGAGGCTGGAACAAAAAACAACTATATCTTCCAAGACAAGCTTTGTGGTCAAAAGACCAAGTAGGTCAACTGAGAATTAAATGATAATTTGCAGTGGCGACCTGGCGAATCAAAGTTGGTAGAGAATGCAAGGGATTGGGAACCAATCAGATAAATGGGGATGATTGTGTGGCCAGATTTTGAGAGTGCCAGTTTTATGGGATCAAGTCTCGTAGCGTCTCCCCGCCTCTGCCTCTACTACCTCGACCCCCTCGCCTGACTTATCTGAGCAGGATCTAAGGAGACGCCGAGGATCCGGCCATAGATACCACAGGGGGGGGGCTGGGAAGGTGAGGACCGCCCTCCACCCCCATCCCCCTGGACGGGTGAGGGAGGCTCGGACCCCCTCTCCTCAGGTCAGCCCTCGCTGGTGATTCCCTCGGGGTCAGCGGGTCCGCCATGAATGGGAAACATCTGCACGGCAGATGGAGATTGGAGTTTCCCCATTTGCTGCAGTGTAAATATTCTGTCCTTTTCGGATTAGCCGTGCAACAACAAAGGAACGGGGAGCTGGCGCACGTTCGCACTGCTCTCCGTTCTGCAGCTCCTGTTTTAATAAGATGTTATCATGCGCCGGACCAGGGTCGACTGGTCTCCCGGGGGATGAGCTTTGGAGTGTCGGGGAAAGGTGAGGACACGCTCGAAGGCCATTGTAGGCTGACATCGACGGCTGAGGCACACTGCTGCCCAGGGGGATTTGTGTATTTAACAGAGGCATTAATGAAAACAGTAGTGGATGACGTCAGCGGTCTCATGTTTACTCTGGGATCTTTAGTCCTGCCGCTCTGCCTGCCAGATGAATAGGTACATTCACACTTGTTAATCTACGATCACCATTCACAGGCATTTTAGCGCTGAACTCGTCATCTCTGAGAGTAGTTTGGCTTTTACTGTAGGGCAGTGAACAGTACTGTAGACATCTCTAATGAAGTCAATGAACACCACGGACAGACCTCACTTGTATTGAGCTGAATTTGTGTGAAACAATTACAAACACAAAACTTGAAAGCTCTTGTAAAATCATTACAAACAGCAAAGGCTAAGTAAAGATTTTAGCAGAAAAGGTCCATTGATATGATGGGCACATACTGTGACACCAATAACTATTGGAGGTTAATGTGCTGTGGGTTTCATCTTCTGAAGATTTGGGTTAAAGTTCCTACAGTACTGTGTATTTCTCAATACTCCTTAGTGTTCATGAGGATCATTCCAAACTCATCAGTTTTTCGTCCTGGCGGCAGTTAGAAAGCTAAACAGATGTTGTCATTAAGGCTTTTTTGACACAAGATTAGACGTTTACAGTAGAAATAAATCAAAATAAACCTGGATCGACTAATGATTTCCTTACTTGCAACATTTCATTTTCCTAAATTCCCTGGTTAAATCACCACACATTTGTTTTGTACCAAAATGATAAACTAGATGAATCTGTCTGTCCAGGCAACGCCTTATCTCGGGGACCTTGTGGCCAAAGGTCCTCACCTCCGCAGCGCTTGGTCTTCCAGCGCTACAGAGTTTGGGGTGAGCAGGCCCGAGAAGTGGGGCCTCTTGTGCTGGGGACACTCGCTCTGCCGTCCCTCAAGCCACCGCCGCTGCTCCGTGCACTTCCTCTTGCAGTCCCCGCACAGGCAGTCCTCGTGCACCAGGTACAGGCTCCTGACCCGCTGGATGGGGTCCGGCTCCTTGCTCCGGTCAGGCGGGCGGATGGGGTTGCACTCGACGTTGACCCTCGCCAGCTTGGGCAGGTTGGCGAGGCAGGGGGCACGCGGGTGAGCATGTTGTTGAAGAGGCCCAGCTCCCGCAGCTCCCTGAGGGCGGCGACGGAGGGCGGGAGGCTCTCGATGCGGTTGAGCCCCAGGTTGAGCTTGCGCAGGCCCCTCAGGAGGCCAATCTCGTGGGGCAGGCCGCCAGCACCCAGCCGGTTGTTGGAGAGGTTGAGGTAGCAGAGATTCTGGAGCTTCCCTATGGACTCGGGGACTTGGTCGATCTGGTTGCTGTGGAGGTCCAGCCAGCGGAGGTTGAGGAACTTGCCGATGGACTCGGGGATCTTACACAGGAGGTTTCGGCTCAGGTCCAGCTCCTCCACATCGGCCAGCTTCAGGATGCACTTGGGGAAGGTGGCGATCTGCATGTTGCTGAGGTCCAGTCGCCGCCTGCCATCCACCGTCATCTTCAGGGCGTTCCTGGCCACCTTAGTAATAATAGCAATAATAATACACTTTATTTATAAAGCACTTTTCATACATGCCGCTCCAAGTGCTATCCAGATGAAATGAGGAGTAAAACAAAATGAATTAAGAGCAGTTTGAACACAAGGCAAATATAAAAAGGCTAAACAAAATGCAGCTAAAAGCAAGACCAAAAAAGTGTTTTTAAGAGAGACCATTTAGAAATGGTGACAGACCTTCAGGGTGATCTTCTTCCCCTTTGTTTCTACGGCCTGTTTCTTCCCTTTAACCATGGCGCTGCAGAGACACAGAGAGGACACCTTCCTCACTTTCTTCTTTTGTTTAATGCATTTTCAGTGCTTTATTTGTTTCTTCTGTTTCTAAATGATTGCTGTTCTGGGTTTACTATTGACTGATATACAGTATACTCTTTTTTATAACATTTTTATTTGTATTTTTAGACATTTATTATCAAGCACTTTGAGTTTTACTATGAAACGTTATATAAATATTAGTATTGATATTATTATTGCTCTTATTATTACCACTCTATATGTGTCATTGTTCCTACGATAGTTCATCCCCCTCATTACAATACTGCCTGAACCTGAGCTCTGTAATCAGGTGATATAGAAGCCATGGCTACTATGGCTACTTGCCAAGTCAGGACAAGCACTGAACACAGGATTATGCAAATATAGTCTTTCTATTTCCATAGAAACAGCGAGTTTCGAAACAGCACACGGAAAATCCTGGTCTCATGGGAACCAAGTGTCCTGAATACAGGGGGCTCTCTGATGAAGTTTCATACACAGAAACAATGGGAAGGGAAGCAATTAGGCAAAAGCAAATGATCCTGCTTGATTGTAAGCAGATAAACCAACACGCCTTACAGCTGATTGATGATGGTGTCCTTCGTGTCAGGGTGAGTGCAGTCTGATCACGGCCTTGATTAATGACTGTCTGAGAAGTGAAATTTCTTTATTTTTTCTCTCCACAAGAGGCTTCACAGCAAGCATCGATCTTATTAGTCATAATAATATGTAGCAGCAAATGGATTTTCAGATTTTTCCAGATGGACATTTTCATTTAACATAAAGCCATCTAACAAAATACAACAAAGAGTACATAAAAAGCTATTTGAATATGTGGACTGTATATTCGATTGTGGAAAAAATGTGTGTGTGCTATCTTGCATCAATGTATTGCACTGAAACATTACAATTATTACACTTTAACTTCTGAACAATGCAGACACATACAAAAGTAATGAAATATATATATACAGTATATATATAGTATATATCCTAAAGTGTCCATATAAATGATTAAACAGTTTCCTATGCTCTGAAATAAAACATTTATTGCTTACTACTTATTACTTACCCTTAATAATTACTCTTTCTTTAATATTATCAGTTGGGTTCTTGTATTGTTAGGCTTGCTAATATGCCAATATTCATCGTTTTTTATGCATTAATAAAGGTTTTCCAGTTCTTACCATCTCTTGTTTGGTTAAACTCTCACAGAGCAGAGCGGAGGAGGGAACGTCTCTGTAGTTAGAAGTCAGGAATGCGTTCCCCAGTGTCCTGCTGTCTTTCTCAAGCACTGTTCCATCTCTGCTTTTGTCAATTATACATAAGACCTTTCAGAGAAGCCTGTAAACAAAACCAAGAGGAGTCGCTGGGAGATTAGCTCATCGTTTCTCAATGGAGTGGAAAGCGTATCGGCGAAACTGTGGAGCCCAACACGCACCGTGGACAGTGCAGAGCAAGCCTCGCTTTGTTGAACTTTGTCACCAGGCAACAGAAATCTGTGGCTCCTGGAGATAATTCCCATGTCTCTGCCCCTACATGGAGAATAGATTATTTAATATTCAGATTTTGTGCATGTTTCTTTGTAAGAAATGAGCCAGTGTATAACGAAATTGTATCTTGGGTTAGTTTGTGATGCATAAAATACTAGTTCTGGCAAGAATTTCGTAACTTAGTAGAGTATAGCAAACATTTGTACTACATCTGTTGTTATGAAGAAATCAAAAGTAGAAAGGGCAGTTTATCTTTAATAATCTGAATAATATGCTGTCACCAGAATAGAGAGTCAGATTATTTAGCGATCAACCTGCTTAGTCAGAAAGTAGGAGCAGTATTCACTTTAGAGGCATCATGCAAGACTCAACTGTCATAAAATGCCACACAACTAAATTGTGGAATGTTACAGACTATACCTGAAAGGTAGGAAATTGAATATCTCACAATTGCATCACAGCTTAATGTAGGTGTACACTATAACTGATACATTTTTTTAAAAACACTTCTATTTATTTGTTTTTTATTATATATAACTGATAAGGTCATTATATTTATTTATTCTTTTAAAATGTTCTTGACCTATAAAAGGCTTTGGTGTGTGCAGACCAACAGAAGAAAAGATCATACACAGTGAAATTAATTGAATGAGTGAATTGAACACAAGGGAGTACAAGGGGCGCTCACAGGTTTAATTTTCAACAGGAGAATTGTTTTAATGAATTTCTGCATGTGAAAAGTTTGAAGTAAGATATTTCTATCCCTAGCTTTAGAATAGTGTTCAGAGATATCAGTTGTTAATTGTTAAAAGGATATTAGCCACTTGACTGGTAGAGCTGTTCTGCAAACTCTTGACTAATCCGTTCCGCATGTACTTCACTGTGTTCAGTGTCCAGTCAATATGACGCACATTGGTGCAGTGTTACGGCAAAGTGGATCTCTGTCACCTGAGATTTGTCCTCTCCCATTTCCCGTACATGGTTTATGTTACAGTTAAGCTTCCTGTTTCACACTGATGCAGGTATAATCCCCCTCTAATGCACTGGATATCTCTATGTTTACTTACACGGAGCTGCTAACCACCTGTGTAATACTTTATGAACACAGTTTATAATTATAGTGCTCCTACATATATTATATATCACTCCTACGTAATTTTGATTTTCTCAAAGATTGAGTTTAAGGATTAAATCAAATGCAAAACTTGCTTTTAAATGTGAGGTAAAGTTAAGGACAAATGTTGATTGAATTCAGGCCTAAGGCAAAAGGCAATGGGAACCATTCTCAGGAAAGAAAATGGTTTCATGAAATAACATGACAAGTCTTGAAAACATATCTGTGTGCTATACTGTACAGCAATCTGTCTCTTCATCCATTTTAGCACAAAAATGAGCAGGAAAATATGAATCTGACTGCCAAAAATGCTGTCCCAACTTTTCCATCCACACCGAGTCAGTGGCTGGCGTCACCGTGGTGATGCTTCGAGTTTGCTGCAGTCTCCTGTCTGGGGATAGTCCAGGTTTTCTGTGTCAGGTAGTGAGGCGCCCAGCTTCTGAGGCGGTCTGTCAAAGCCTTACACCCAAAACAAACATTTTCCATCAAACCCATGGAATCAAAGTCATCAGACAAACTTTTAAAAAGGTCCCCTGGAACCATTTCAGTTTCCATTCTTTGGAGACATGGGCATGGATTCAATCAACTTTGATGTAATGAACTATGAGCATCAGCAATGACCTAAATTAACTCGCCAAACTGTATATGTGACAAAAAGTAACACTTTGCTTTTGTAAGACAAAGATAAGGACAAGGTGGGGGCCCCGGGTAGTGTAGTGGTCTAACGCACTCCGCCGGGAGTGCAAGCTACCTACTGAAGCAGTTAGAAACCCGACTGTGTCAGTCCAACTCTGGCCAGGAGCCCCGATCGGGGGCGGCTTTTGGCTGTCCGCCCCAGGGGTTGGGGGGAGGGAAAGTCGGCACGAGCACGCCGAGGAGCAGTAGGGCGTTCCTAAAGAGCAGGTGGGCGAAGTTCCGTCTGGCCTGATCATTGCTGGCCTTGGGATATTAGCTTGACCTGGAGTACGGAGGGGAGAGCGAATGTAAATAAGTACAGGGTTGAACTTGGGAGAAAAATTGGGAAAAATTTGAAACAAAATTGAAAAAAAAAGATAAGGACAAGGTTTGTGAAGCTGGTGATATTACTGCATATTACTGAGCGGTGCCTTTGGGGTCAACAGCAAGGTCTCCCATGCCAAATGGACCATGTAATGTGGAGCTACACCCCCAGAACCCTAGGGGGACACTGTCAGTCTCACCGCATAGGACTGAGAAACTTGACTGCTGTCTGTGCTTTGGTACTTTAGGAGTCGGGCCCAGAAAGCAGCTATGCAACAACACTGTCGCACTGGCCGACAAGAATTGCAATCAAACATTTTCTTTCCTCATCTGGGTAACGAGCAGACAATGGATGGCTTGTGGCTTTTTACAAAATCTGTTAACTCAGCTGCTGGTTCCAGGACTGTGTCCAGGTTTCCAATAAAGACAACAGATGTATTTTTCTCCCTCCACTGTGGCCAAGTCAAACTCAAAGGAAATTATATTCTGACTATTATATCCTGACTTACATCCTCTGAGTGCACATCTTCTCTGTCTGATTCAGGTACGCCTTTGAGTCAGCTGAGCCAGCATTGGCCGTTCGGTGGAGAGTGTATTACCCTGGGCAGGGCACGGCAACCAGGGCCATATCCAGGAGTCAAGAATTACTGAGGTTATGAGACCTAGCCCCTCTAGGGGGGTTCGTCACAAGAAATGCCACTAAGAAATATTCTATGAAATCAGTCTACTCTAATTCACTAATAGACTCATGATTTTATGAATGGCCACTGAAAATATACACTAAAATGTACACTAAAAAGTAGCTATCTTTGTGCCTATCACCACTGTCAATATATACTATGTTAGATAACGTTAGCCTAAATTAGCCTATCACCACTGTAGTCTGACTAAAAAGGTTTGTGTCACAGTCAGCTAGACAGAGACAGCTACGTTTGGCTAGTGACTACACAAAACTACACACAAAGTAACTATTGATAGATGATCATCTGGTTATAATACAAGCAGTCAACTTTTTTATAATGTGAGAAATCTCTACACCTACATCATGCTTCGCTTGGCTTCAGATCAGCAGTCTGAGTTACAACTCCCACTGTGCAGCAAAGTCGTCCCAATCGTCACTGCGTCATCTTTGCTGAGCAAAGATTTTGTAGTAACGACGACACACCACACACACACAGAAGTAATGACGATGACGGTGATCAGGCGAGCAAGCAGTAATCTTGGCTTTGTACAAAATCTTTGCTATACCGAAGCTGTACATTTTATGTACAGTAGTTCATCACTTTTATTCAGTATTACACTGAATCAGTATGTAAACAAAATACAACTCAGACTCAGAAAACATACTGAGGTCATGACCTTGGTGTCCTCAATGGTAGATACGGCCATGACGGCAACATGTGGGCAAAGTTATTTTAGATGGAGCTAGACAGGTGGGCAATGCCATGTTAGAGAATGTTGCTGGTCTGGTGGTCGATGTCAGAGGAGAGTGTGTTAAGTCGGTCTTGTGGGTGATGCCATAGAGTTCCCCAGTACTAGGCTGGGAGGAATGAATGGCTAGTGAATGAAGCTGCATACTGTGCATTCAAACAACTACAACATTGCCCTGAAAAGACAAAAACTGAAAATGGTGTATAGTGTGTGTGTGTGTGTGTGTGTGTGTGTGTGTGTGTGTGTGTGTGTGTGTGTGTGTGTGTGTGTGTGTGTGTGTGTGTGTGTGTGTGAGAGAGAGAGAGAGAGAGAGAGAGAGAGAGAGAGAGAGAGAGAGAGAGAGAGAGATGACGCATACTTTCTAAGGATACATTCTGGAAAACTGGCACTGATGAGCGAGAAACTTTACTTGGGTTGTTTGAGACTAAAGATGCTGGCGCTTCCTTCAGGGTTAAACCACAGGTATCTTCTGCTACATGTGGCTCGCAGAAGTGAAATAAACTCGGCTCTCTCTTTATCTCCTACACATTCACCTGGCTGGGAGGACTCAGTATAGTAGAGTATAGTATAGGTGCTTTTTAAATCTTGTATATTATAATTTTCTGAATTAATAAAAACAAATCCACAGCTGGCGACACAAGCTACCATGTGCCAAAGGCTAGGTTAAATTGGCCAACAGGAAATAGACTGTTTTGTCCTAATGTTTACTCTCTTTAGTGCTAAATGTTTACCGAATGTTGTTGTTCTGATTGGCTCAGGAGATTGAGGGCATTGGACTCCCTACTGGTTGTCTGATGTTGCTATGGGAGTAAGGTACAGAGACGGAGCAAGTATTGTTTATTTATTTGACCGACCCCTATAGCCAGGGCAACTTGTAGGTTGAAATGCATTGCAAATGATAAACTTTAATTTAAGTAATAAAAGAAAACCAGACATGCAACACAGTGACTCAACTATACCTGCAGTGCTTGCAGCATGTTTTCAGCTCTTCTTCCTAGGGCTGAATATATTCTTTAAGCAGATGATAGCTTTTATGCCTAACTAAAAAATCTCTTTAGTCTTCTCCTTTCTCTTTTTTTAATTAGTATTCACTGTACAAACATATTTCATTTTCCTCACCTTTAGTGGTATTTTGTTTTACAGACAAAAGTCTTTATTTTCTTTTTATTCTTGTCGCATACAAACATATTGTTAGAAATTGTATGCATCTGATGCAAGCATTTGTGTGTATTATATTGACGGGACCATTGACTTCTATGTACAAAAATCTTTACAATTATTATGAAGCTAATGATTTTGCCCTACCACTGTGTAACACAAGGAGGTTATGAAAGGTTCCAGCAACACCACCCTTGGTTTTTATTGAGAGTTACAGTTCTGAGAGCATATTGTTCTGTTACCAATTAGCCATCACCAAACAGGGTGAGCAGGAAAAGGTGAGATTACAAACAATTATGAGGGGGGCAGGCAAGGCGTAGGCAAACTGAGTGTGTGAATATGTTATAACTACATACCATAAACAAGTCACAACTTGGCACAACCCATTTCCATTAGCCAACACTCATATTCTCTCACCTGTGCCTCCCTATGTAACCACTCAACTAAAAGACATACCAGAGGGAATTGTTCACAAAGCTATGAGCACTTTGCATACGCGAATGGGAAATGGCGTGGCCAAAATGAGGATTGAACATAAAAACAATGTACATGCTTGGGATAACATGTCATTAATAAAAATGAGGGAGTCTTGTGAATTACACTGCATTTGTGTGTGGCTTATTTAGTTACTTGCTTACTTGGCTGTAACTTAATGTTTAAATTGGCTGTGACCCAATAATGATAACTGATTAAAGTTTTGTTTTAATGTTAATGACTGACTGGATGAAATGACTGGGTGATCAGTGGGTAGTTACAGTGCAGGCATGTGAGCCTGTGGGGGAAGCCATTCTCCAAGCAAATTGCGAGAGTGAGCAAGAGAGTATTATTTTGTTTTGCTGTGAGGCGTGTCATAGTCAGACAAAACAACTGTGCAAAACAATAAAAAGTTCTGACACTTATTTTGGAGGATTGTCTGCTTTGATACCTCATTTGGAAAATGCATAAATATTTGCGATTTGTGAGCTTTGCATTCACTGTGTTGCAGCATTTCAAACCCCTGGAGGTCGTCTGGAGACATTGCACATTTCTGAGGCCTCAGGGACTGGGGAATTGTTTTTGTTTTCTTTCTTTTTTTTACTTTGTTTCAAATTACTTCAGCAGTATAAATGAAAGTGCAGGATGTTTTGAAGCCTTGTTTTGAAGTGTTTGAGGTCTCTGTTCTCTCTGGTGACCTGTCTGGGTTTTTGCACGATCGCTATTGTCCCCTCCTGCTTTCGTTCTGGTGTGGCCACAAGAACTCCTCGGCGCTACATGACACCAGACTTCTCCGCCTTTCGCTGTAAACAAACCCCAGTTCAATGCCTAATTAAACGTGCATGTTTTTTCGTCGCTCAGACTGACAGAGGAGTATAAGACATTCATCTCAGAAATGCAGTGCATCTTCAAATTGATCAACTGGTATAAGGTGTGTCTGATCAATCAAGTGGCAATTACACAATATCGCCATAATGGCCAAATAATCATGGTGAGGCTTTTTGTTCATTTCAGCTGTAGTATTTTATCCTTTTGGTGGGGCCCAGTGCTAGAACACCTGAGGTGTTGCGTCTTGGCTCTCCTCACCTAACTGATGATCGTGAGCTTCTGTTTTAGAAACATCTACAAACACAATGGACTGGATCCATGTTTTTTCTGTCTGTAAATTTGTGGAGCACATACAGTAGTAGGCATGGTCTGTAACTTGGGGCAGCTGGGTGGACCGACTCAATTCAGCAAAAATAACGTTACTTACATGCCATCAAAAGTCAAGTAAAATACCTGGAACATAAATTCAGTACAGTCATGAGTGCAGTGCTGTTCACAAAATGATAACCTTTCATGTGTAAGTGAAAACATATGCATTGACCCACCCCCACCAGCAAAATAGAAGTTTATGATGCACATGCTACATGTGTAGCAGCAGTGCAAACATGTCTCCCTGGCACAAAGAGAGCAAATAGCTGGGAGTGTCCTCGTACGCACAGAGCAAATAGTAAAAGAGACACAGATGGTGTTAATGGGTGTTGAAGACAGCCTGTCTGCATCAAATTGAGGTCAGAGTTCAAGGCACACAGCTGATGCTCATTAGCGGTCCACGTTGTGGCCTCACGTAAAGCGAAATGAGGTTTTAGGGATTAACTTTAGCAGTTTGACGAGGTTCTGTTCCCAAGGCGAGTGCCCGACTAAGGACAGAATAGCCATGAACAAACATAAGATTTTTTGAAATGGTTAATGGTCCTTCAATAACTAAACGTATTACAGCCACTCCCAGTCATGTGAGAGATATTTCTACAGATAAACAATTTTTCAAATCTGAATAAAAACTAAATCTGTGGTGCTTGCAGCCCTTGAGGGTTTACAGTAGGTCACTGTGGACGAGGAGGGAAAAAACAGTGTTGGATGTTGAAGTGTTTTGTTTTTCCACTGCTAAATCCAAAGGGTCGTTAAACCCTGCGAAAGAAAACTGACTAAGCATTCTGACACGCACGTGCCCCAGTGTTTAAAACCTGAAAATCTGAGGAAAAGGGAAAACAAAATTATAGCGAATATAAAAATCAGAAAAACTGAAAATACATAAATTATTATGACTTTACGTTTACAGAATTCAAAGCTAAAAGTCAAAAGCAAACATTTTAACTGCTTGTTGTCCTGAACTTGTTCTTGAAAGTTTTGTATGATTAATAAGTGTGCTAATAAAAATAAGGTTCACCTAAGGGTAGCGATGTCCTTGCACAGTGCTCTTTGTGAACCTCACCTGCTTACCTACTCGTGTATTGTGGTGGCATCATCTTTACTGCCTTTGTGTGTTTCACATGAGCGATGCAGTCATAGTGAAATGACTGAAGTTAATGTTGCGTGTGCTCCTGAGTGGGAGATGGGTTGTTTTCTCGGTCTGGCCTCAGTTAAACTCTGTGCATTCGACTTGGAAGAGCTCCAATACAGCCAGATACCATTACAATCCACACTGGCATCTCACACTCAGGGTACAGGGAGGCTAGCTGGAGACCCAAGAATAAAACCAACTCCAGTACTGTGTAACTGTATTTTGCAACATGTATTAAATTTCACTTCACAACAATGCTTGGTGTAACTGAAATACAAAATCAAACAATATCAGACAAAATACAAAATAGTACAAAAAAACATAACACAATACATAACACTTAAAATGAAAAATGAAATACAATCCATAAGAAAGGAAAAATATGGTTTAAAACTAAATTCAGCTGACACTGCAGCGGAATGTAAAAGTCAAATGATATATTCACTGGTTGGACAATTTGTCACTGAGTTCACTTTTGGCATGTATTCAATAGCAGAAATGTATCATTCAGAAAGCATAAAAAATACAGTTTTCACAAAACTACTGTATACAGCATGAGAGCCCACATATGACAAAGTACTTTCTTACTTAGGTTGTCTTCATATTTGACATGTAAAAAGAAACGTGCAAACCAACAGTAATCTTTTACTCATGGATATAAAAACCCAAACAGTAATTTACTGTGGTGTCCTGCGATGTTCTCAGCTGTTATAATTACAAATCAGATCCTGTTGTTATTACAGGTATGCTAGGATCTTTGTGTGTAGCAATGGTTTGAAGATAATAAAAGCATTCATCCTAAAAAAAAAAATGTTTAAACCTCCTGAAGTCAACTTAGACTGGAAAAACACAAACATAAAAATAAAGTGATGCAATATACAATATCTTATAAATAGGCAGTTTTGGTGTTGAAGGAAGGGAGAGGAGAGTGAGGTTATCACGAGGGCCCACAGTAGGTTCATGACACCTCCATTCGGCCATTGCGAAGGCCTTGTTTGCACTCAGATCCAATACAGTTGACAATTCAGACATCTGCATATCCGATATATGAGGCCGACTGTTCACACGCTATTTATAATGTGCAGTACATCTGATTCCGTGTGTTTAGACCGAGTTTGCATTTCTCCTTGTTGTTGATGCAGATGACCACGCGCTGCATGTGACCTGACGATCAGCTCTACAACATGTTGGCTCATCGCTCCCGCACGCTTATTATGGGATGCTGTTTGGCAAAGGAATGTTAACGACAGGAGAAGATGCGTGCTGGAACGTTAGCGTTCAAGTCCGATACCGACTCAGACTATCTCCAGAGGTGGTTCAGATCAGATTCCGACAAATCTGATCCATCCACGAGTTCTTGTGTTCAGACCGTCATTGAACGCGCATCGGATTTGTCAGGAAATCGGATATACATTGCATAAAAAGAGGGGCGTAAATGGGGGCCTAAGCTCCACCCACCCCGGGGTCCGTGAAGCCTCGCTCTCCTATCACTGGTCTTAATTCACTTTCAATCCAGGTTTGCTTTTACAGCTGTTTCTCCTCAAAGAGAATCTGGGCGTACACGGTCCCTGTGCAGGCTGCTTTCATCTCAGGCAGGGGCTTCACCAGCTCCAGCTCCGCATACATCAAGCTCTCCTCTGCTATCTTTGGCTGAGAGGAAGAGGAAGGGAGACAGAGAGAGGGAGAGAGGAGACAAAGGGTCATATTCAATCTCACAACATCTGCCTTTGCAGAGAGAGACTGACTTGCATATCCCACTAGAGTGTTGTTTACAATTGAGTTCCTTACAACAGAATGCAAGTCTTCCTGCTTTTAAAATCATTACAAATAAGAAAAGGTATGTTGTTGCTTTAAAAAAATAAATGGGATATAAATAAATCAAACTATTAAACTGTCTTTAACTTTGAGTTATCCAGTCATTCAATTCTTGTGTTTTTCTAGCCTTAAACATCATTATCAAATTGGTGGCCACTGAATATACAAAATATATTGTGTATGTATAAAAACTGAATTAATAACTTGTATTGTTTCTCTTTTATATACTGTGAAGAACTGATGTCAAGAATGCTGGCTGTTAATTGAGTTATTTGAACACAATAACTTATAACAGAAAAATAACAATAACATGAGTAGTATGCAAGTGTGTTCTTGTTTCTATAGTTATAATAATATGTAATGCAATAAGGACACACTTAATCAGGATATCCCAGAAACAGTTTACGGACACCAAAATGAGATCCCAAATGGAGACACAAGTTTAATTATAAACGTATCCACTGTATGATTTCATATTAGCACATGAAAACAATATTATAAAATTAATTACCAGCTTAGTATACATTTGGAAAAGCTGTTGGCTATACTAAAAGTGAAATATTAAAAAACAAATTAAAAAATCATGTGAAGTATGATATTAAATATATTTTTTGAATAGTTTGTGCATATGGTATTTGTTTATTTGTATATATAACTTCCAAAAGCTTAGTTGCTGGCCTACAAGGTCAGAATGAAATATTACCAACACCAACTTACCAAAACCACTTTTCTGGGCTGTGCCTTTAAAAGCTTGGGCTTCCGCAGTCTGTCTGCAATGGGAGCTGAGGGAAAAAAAGTACAATTTCTTTCAAAATGTGATTTTGCTCAAGAAATGTACCACAAACATATACCATAAACAATATACCACAAATTGCCACATTACTGACATTTTCAACACAGAAAGTCCTGAAAATAACCTGAAAATGTATCTTATACTTATTTTGAATGGGCGGAAAAAAAAAAAAAGGCTTCAGGATGACTTTAGCTAAACCTGACGTAAATATTCAGTGCAATAGTATTTCACACTGACAGGACAAATGAACAAGTCATTTAAATCAAGTGTGTGGCAGGAGGGATGCTGTCCAGATTGTTCCTGGAGAGGAGTTTGATTTAAGTACAGCCTTGCTGGCGACTCGAGATGTCTGTGATTGCCAAAGTTTATCTGTGTCTGACGCAGTTTGCAGACTGCTCTTTAGCAACACAGAAAGATGTAACCCCAAGTTTATTTCTTATCTGATCATCTGTATGGTCAGCACACCCAGGAATGGACTGGATGGAGCAAAACTTCACAAATAATATCCATTGTCCATTTTGCTCTCGATACAATTTCACAAACTTGACATACATTTCATAATACATTTCATTGAATCATTTCTTGACATAAATAGGGGTAAACAGTTTCCCCATGCCCTGGGAACTGGGTGCAGTGGGGCGCAAATGGTTTTGATTGTGACCCTTTGTGGAGGTATTCGACAGTGTTGGACGTGCCCTAGACAGTAGGCAAAATGATGCGCCTACTGTAGATGGGCTGAAAGGCCGTTTCTCATCATATCATACATGAACTGCAGGAAACAACAGGGACATCAGAAACTATTGATTGAGTGTCACAGTTAAACAAGTTACATTTGCAGGGGATGGTGTATTTATTATATTCTATGTACATTTATTTAGTGACTTAAAAGAGTGGCTTCCGTTGTGGAAGTTGTTTTACCTTTAGCGGGTATTTCAGGTGGCATCTCGTCGTGTTCATGGAATGTTTTCTTTTTATATTTCTTCTTTTTCTTGGGGATCACAGGGGACACGTTGACCACACCGGTGACTGTCTCCCCCAAACTGCTGGCCCAAATACAAATGGAACAGGTGCCATTACAACGTGCTCTGTGTGGCAATACAGGTAATAAACAAAAGCTCCCACTTGTGTCGTGAATGGATTAAGTAACATAGTAAAATAAGTCATATTTATCTTGTATGCATCTGTGTTTTGTGAGCCATCAAGTATCCAAACAAAAATACGATAATAAACAAATACCCTTCTCAAATGATTTATTTCATGGATTGCCATTTAAAATAGATGTATATGGAATATCATTGCATTTATGGCTTTGGTTGGTGGCAGATATTTATGCACATCTGTTACTTTGTGAGTTAAAAAGGTGTATACTAGAGTCCTAGGGATTCCAGAATGGTTTGAGTCCATAAGGGAGCTAGCAGTGTGCCACATACGTGCCGTTAACCTTGAATGCCTGCTGTCATGCCTGTTGATTGTAGCTGTGGCCAGCCTTCACAGGCGCACAGCTGTACCCCATGTTGGCTGGCCCAGAAGGGGACTAGCTGTACAAGGCTGCCCTGAGACCCATCCTTTTTTTAAAGTTTGTTTCAGATTTCTTCACGTTTTTCTCCCAATTTGGTAGCCAATTCACCCTCTATTTATTTTGATTAACCCTCCCCACACAGGTCCGTCGCTCGACTACTCAAGGCAGGCCAATTCTCCGTGGGCAGCGACCTCCGCTTTTCCTCCTAAACGGAACTCGCCCACCCACCCAACCACGTTCTGGAGACTCCCTTTCCGTGCTTCTCAGCAGACCTGAGCTGGCTCTCCCTCCCGGCTCCCCCTGGGGCGGACAGCCAAATGCCACCCCCGCTCGGGCTGACGACCAGGGCCGGTCTGGTAGGGTTTTGAACCGCGTCCCTGACAGGCAGCGCACACCACACCGGACCAGCCAAAGTGTGTTGTGCGTTAGACCGCTACGCTATCCATTGCCCCTGAGACCCATCCTGTAAAAGCACTGAACCCACCCGCTGACAAGTCACTGTCTTCTACAACGCTGAAGTAATCCTCCACAGATGCAGAAGACTATTGTAATCTTCCTTACAGTACAAGAAAGAATGAGGTTACCGCATCGAAAGTACATCTAGGAGGAGACCTACCTGCTTTGTGGACACTTGACCAAATAGTAACTGGCTGCAAGGAAACAAGACAAAACATCATTAATCATTTGCAGGACAATTTCATTTGTTTGGAGCAACAGGAATGGAACCTTGGAAGTAAATGCTCATTAAGCTGACTTGCTATTTTACTGTTAGTGAGATGTTAAATAAAGAAGTAAAGATGAGTGGGTTAAAAACAGTAACACCTCATATTATAGAGGCTTGCTTATCTAATTACATTGTTACATCAACTGATATGTAATTAAAAAGTAGTTACTAAGCAACTAGAGCTTATTTCAATGAAAATAATGTGGTAAATAAGTAAATTGTTTGGTGAATTGCATCTGCCATCTGAACAAGCACTGCCCTGTCCTTAACTGTAGCCATATCCTTTCCCTTACATCTAGTCCCAACTCTGAATCTAATTACATAAGTGTGCATTCATTTCAATCACACACTTACATTGTACTTATTTTAATTTGTGTATTTGTTCAGTGCTTTAATACTATAAAAAATAGAACTATAATGGTTTTTGACACATTTTCTACATTTATTTTCAAAATGTTATTAACACAACAAAAAGAAGTAGTGAAAAGTTGTCAAAGTCGTTTTGAAGTAATCAAGAATTAACGAATACCACAGAACTGTCCAAGAATCACTTCACCATAAAGTGTATTAAAAATATAGCCATTGTTTTTGCTCATCATCTATTTTCTACCTGGCTCAATGCTTGGAGAGGGGCATTTATGACTAAGCCACTCACCTTTTGCCCTCTGTTTCCTGTGAAGGTACTGGTAGGTGATGGCCACCGTGAACATGCACATGCACACGAGCCCCACGGAGCAGATCAGCACAGCGCACAGGTACACGTCTGAAACACGGAGGGGGAAATCAACAAGCCATCATTCAGTACGGTCCTCCCAACAGAGAACAGAACCAGGAAAAACATGGCACATGTACTGTGTGTGATGGGTACCTCACGTCAGAGGCAGATTCAGTGAAAGCAGGGCATATGTCCGTTTTCAAAGCATTGCCTTTCCTAGTTGCAATTTAACTAAATTACCAACTATCTGTGTGTAGATTCTCCTGGCCCAGTCAGAGTGATCAGCCATGTTCAGATCAAGACAGCTGACCCAGGCTGCCACGTGTGACGAAATAAATCCGATATGCGTGACTCGCTCCATGGCCGATTTTCTTCTGGCCCGTTTTTGCTGGGGTTTATTCTTTCCCATAATTGCTGCGTCTGCCATTATCGTTGAGGAAAACCCTCTGCAGACAGCAGGAGAGACAGACATCGTGCACAGACACCGCCAGCTCAGGAAGGAAGGCATTCCAACTGTGAGACCAGGCCAACCAAGGGCACCAGAGTGGCATGGTGGTGTAGCAGCTGAGCTTTTCAAGCAGAGGTTGCAGGTTTGACTCCCGGGCGGAATTGTGACACTACGAAGGGTCTGTGAACAGGGCACTTCACCTGAACTGCTGTGCTAAGATGGTCTGTATTCAGCATGTGTACACTACCGGTCAAAAGTTTTAGAACACTCCCATTTTCCAGTTTTTACTCAAATGTAAGCAGTTCAAGTCCAGTGAATAACCTGAAATGGTACAAAGGTAAGTGTGCATACATATAGCTATTGTATACATACTCAGATCTGTATGTGGATAAAGTGAAAAATATGTGTCTGTTCTGCTTGTTTTTGTATTTTATTATTTTCTCAGTATTCACTTATCATTCATGTCAATTTACTGATTTACTAATTACTAATTTACTATTAGTTAGGTGTATATAGTACTAACCAACTAATCTACTAACGTTACGGATTTTGATTACGTTACTAACATTTACTAATTACTAATTATCTTGCGTTTCTATCTACTGCTATCATTCTCTCTTTCGTTTTCCTATCCTTGTGCATTTCTCTCCTATCGCATTTTCTACCAATGCGCTCCTCCCCTCCGAACTGTGCACGTGTCTACCTGCTCTTCCAGGTTGTTTATTTTCATTGTGTCTATGTGCTTCCGAGTCCGTGTCTTTTGTCTCCCCTTGTTATTGTATTAGTGATCCTAATTGTTCTCAACTGTGTTCTTGCCCTTTTCCCCTCCCAGTCACACCTGATTCCTCTTGTGTTATCTTCGCCATTTGTATTTAAGTTCCTTGTTTGCACTTGTTTGATGTCAGAACATTGATCAAATTTCCCAGTGCCGATTGTTTGTAAGCCTGAGTTCTTTGTGATTTCCGAGACACCCCTTTTGTTTGATTCCGAGTTTTTGCCTGCCGATTCTGTTTTGTTTGCTTTTGTCTGCTTATTTGGTTTTGATCTTTGGATTGCCCTTTACTACTCTTTTTGGATTTTGTTCTTGTACCTTCTCTGACTCTGATTACTGGCTTTGAACTTGGATTGTTCAATAAACGTTCCTTCCCTGCCATATCCTGGTCTGCGCCTGGGTCCTTCTCCAGTCCCTCACAGCATGAATGTGTCTACTGAGAAGGTGCAAGGCCGTGGGTGTGGCCATAGTGTGACAGGGCACTCGTGAAGAAACTAGCCATATTCCAAGGAGTCAGCCTATGGCTGTAATGTATTTTCTCCCTGGTCTTTACACAATGGTGTAGAGAAATGCAGTAGATAAATAACATGATAGAAAGCCAAGCAGACACTCCTGCTCAGGGCTCTGCACTGCTGTGTGGTCTCTCTGTGTCAGCAGGATGATGTATGGGGTTGGCTGGGAATCCTTAAAAGGCACCTTTCTCTGAAAGGACTGTTAATAGTTACAATTAACAGAATGGCGATGGCAATTAGCATTTATGCCTAACTGGGACTTGTAACAAATCACAAGGTTTATGGAAAATTAATAAAAAATATCTGAAAATTAATCATAAGGACATAAAAATACAACTAGAGAACAGGCCATGTGGCCCATCTAGGCTCGTAATTTATGTACAGTTTAGAGAATGTCCAGCACTGCTTCAAGCCTGGATGTGAACGCTCCAAGCATCTCTGATTCTACTACATGGCCTGGCAAGATGTTCCACTGTAAAATCATCTTAGATGTCTTTAAATTGACTGCTTGGAATTCACAACACTGAATGAGATAAATCTTGTCAACATGAATTATGATCAAAAATGATACCTGAAATTATTTTTGATTAATTTTAAATGAAATTATTTTCTGAAATGTCCACTGTCTGTACATTTCAATATCTTTTCAGCTGTTCTCTGTTCAGAAGCAGTCCGGGGACAGAGAGAGACAAAAACCTTACCTTCAAACAGCTGCCATATCCCTTCTCCGCTCTTAGTGTCCGGCAGGACGTGCACTGAAAAAAAAAGAGGGAAAGCCCTTTGTCACCGCTGCCGCTATAAACAGTGTGATTATACGCTTATTCGAAGAGTTTTAAAAAGCATTTTCACGTAGGTGGAAGATTGCGGGATGACAGGACTGAGGTTATCCGTTTCTAAAGAAAAAGAAACACCCAAAACCTTCTTCCTGTATCACTGGCTCGTGGTAGCTAACACCCACAGTGTCGTCCCGAAATACCCAAACCGCTGATGGCTGACGACAACAAGGGTCCGCCGTTTCCCAAGAGGAGCCCAACTTAGCCACGTGTGCCCTGGAGTGCCCTCGGCTGACAGCCTGGGGGTCTACCACACGGCCCGTTCAGCCACCCGCCCCCACCCCTCCCCCATTCGAGCTGAGAAGCCGTCTTTTCACTGAACAAAGCGAACGATGTAAGCAACTTTCCTAATTATTGGGTTTAAGAGGCTATATATGAACTTTCCAATTGAAGGATCAACACAAATTCCTCTTCTTTGCAGAGCCAGGACACAGTTCCAAACATGCTCCAAAAATAAAAATTCACTCTGTTCCTAACTGCAATGCTTCACTCCACTCTTACAATTGATGCCTTCGTATGTCTGACCTTTGAAAAGGCACAATAATTACAGGTAAAAACAAACATGTTTTTATAGTGTGTGTATGTGTGTAGCTTTTTGTTTTCCCTAATTGCCATGTAGTATAATTGCGCTGGCAATCATCTCACGTCGATATCTTTCTACAAGATGCAGTGAATTAACTTTTCTTTGCTACAAACATTGCTTTTTCAAGCATGTATGTAGCATATGGATTATACTGTATATACATATGGACTGGAGTATAAAACTACTCCGACCACAACTACGATCCTAGTAATGAAATTAAGAATGAGGAGAAGAAGGAGAATATTAATTGTAGGGCTTGAGGTTGCTGAAAAATGTAATGTACAAGATCAGACTGCTGTCCTTCTAAATGCCACACATCAGCTCAAGCACAACCTGGTGATTTGGATCATTTTCATGTCAAAATATTCATTGAAGGTCAGGATGCTTTCCAGATGGACGAGTTGAGGATTTAAGAACAGGATTTAAACCCTGCTACTGTCAGCAATCAACACCCCCTTTACTTATTATAAATAAACCTACAGCAAACAGAACAACTTAAGACTCCTTCCCAATCGTGGAGAATTCTGCAGTTCCCTTGTGGGATTCATTCTACTGTAGTCACAAAAATAAATGTGAATGGATGTTTTGTGGTATCTAAGTTATGTCATACCTTCGACCTTAAAAAATGTGACTTGCATGTTTTCTGACTTCAATCTTTTATTCTCTCTCTCCTTCTTTATTTTTTCTTTCCCTCCCTCTCATTATTTGCTTTGTGTTTTTGTTTTGTTCTTCCTTCCTTCCTTCCTTTCTTTCATTCCTACTTTCTCTCTCTTTTTGTACAGCATTCCCTAAATGTGGTTCCTCACCAGAATTATGCTCATGCAAGAGTCCATTTAAGTGACCAATGACTTCTTCAGCATTGCTATACTTAACCGGACTCCGGGCCAGATCCTGGTGCCATGACTGCTTCAGTGCAGCTGCGAGCCCAAATGCGCCAACCACACTTAATCCACTGTGTTTAAC
This sequence comes from Aldrovandia affinis, assembly GCA_029706075.1. Lineage (NCBI taxonomy): Eukaryota > Metazoa > Chordata > Actinopteri > Notacanthiformes > Halosauridae > Aldrovandia > Aldrovandia affinis. The sequence goes on along the minus strand of JAINUG010000051.1, from coordinate 4,349,791 downwards.
ACTGGCGGGTCGGTGCGGTTCAGCCCGTTTCACCTCAGAGTGCCACGGCAGGCGTGGTTCAGGATTGAGTGCACAGCACTGGTACTAAACCCTTTAATGTCCTTACTCTATTGAAGTTAGGGGGGGGAGAGCATTCATGGTCCAGATTTGGAGCACCAGTAAAGTTGTCGCTGAGCGAGCGAGGCTTTGTGGGCCCCGTAATGGGTGGAGCTACGATGTGCTGCCAATCACTGACTTGGTATGATTTTTCTCTCCGTACCAATCCTAACTACAGCCAGCGTTCAATCAACATATGTCCTTAATTTTGACATACAAATAAATGGAAGTGCTAGGTTGTTTTTTTCACAAACAGTTTAGCGGGTTTATGTGGGTGCTCAGTGAACCTGCTATAATGTGTTAGTGAAACAAAAGGAACATTTACACTGCATTTCATTATGAGTCAAAGTAAAGGAAAAATTGTGGTGATGGGGTCATGTCAACTAATCACTGGTGACACATGATAGCTCCAACTGTTCTAGGGATCATTAGGTCTCACCAGAGACCATTTAATTTAAGTCCAGTTCCTTGCAAAACGCAGATGCCCACAAGACTGCTACACTGCTATGATGGTAGCTTTGATTGGCACTTGCCCAGTAGTGGTGGACTATATATATTTCTCAACAAACTTATTCCAGCAAAAGGTAAAGTTATGGGGTGAAAAAATGTTTATATTTTATAAGAATTTGCTATGTTAATTTCCCTTAGTAGTCAAGGCATGAAATATCCATGAAAATGGGACAAAAAGGTTTCAATCTGTAATTTTAATCGTACAGTACATAACACACCAATGAGAATGACTCAGAGCATATGTAGTACTGATCCATTTTAGTAAGTATTTTTCATGAGCAAATCTAATAATAGAAATGACCTCACAAACCAGTTGCATTGTCCTCTAAAAGTAGCCTTTCACAGAGTAATGTCATCACATTTTATAGTTCACCGCTGTGTCATTGGTGACGTGGCCTGAGATAGGGTGACTCAGAACAGGAGCTTAAAGGTCTGATCACAGCCTCAGAGAGCTCCAGACTGAATCCCCTCTGTCTGTCAAATCGGTTAGTCAGTGAGAGAGAGAGAGAGAGAGAGAGAGAGAGAGAAAGAGATACAGCTCCAAAGAGACCTGCGCACAGCTGTGGGTCAGAGTCCCCCTTTAAAAAAATGAAGGAACAAGGCTAAAGAAAAAACAGCTGTCCCGCTGGCCTAGCCTGGACCTCCCAAACATCTGTCACCCACTGAGTAGATAATGAGCAGCAGGGCTTCCCCTCAGCTTACATTAGAGACAACAGCTGTCAAGCAGGAAGCCCCCTTTATTTAACAAAGCCTTGATATTACGTCTTTCACAATCATGTTTGAGCAAACAGGCAAAAGAGCAACACTCATGCACACATTGACGGTTGTCGGTGCCCCTCCCCCACTCCCATTGTCTCAACAAGCATGCAGTGGCAAGATGAATATGGTACATGCTGTTGTTTAGTCAGGGGGTCAGAATAGTTACCTCTTAACTCCGTGGTGGCTGTCCCGTTGGACGCGGCCCTCCATCGGTTTTGGTGCTTCCGGATCTCCAGCACCCTGCAGATATACAGGCCTCTGTCCTCCTTAGAAATGTTCAGCACCAGCAGGTTGTAGGTCTTGTCCTGCTTGGCCTCGAAGAGCTTCAGCTTAGGCCGGGCGAACTGCTTGGTGTAGTTGCCGTAGTACTTGGCCCTCTTCATGTTGAGCTTGACGATGAGCTGCTCGACTCCGCCCCCCGCTGAGAACAGCCAGCGCACCACCAGCAGGCTGTTGACCTTCTTCTTCTGGGAGACCTGGCAGGAGAGCGTGACATTCTCCCGCTCCAGTGACATAGCGACCGGGCTGGGGGTGACGGTCACGTTCAGGGCCTGGCACACCTCTGGGGAAGAGGGAAGAGTGCACCACACCTGTGATTATTTGCGTCGCTGCGGAGCTGTCTAATGTGTACCGCTATCGAAAGAGAAGTGCTCGTTATGGCCTGCACAGCTGACTAAAGGGTGGAGTCCTGTGCACCCGCCTAAAGTGGGGGACTCATCAATCCCTGTACAACAAAATCAACTGGATGATTTTTATCAATCCCTGTAAATCAGTTTATCATGAAGAATTATCAACCCCTGTATAATTGCTTTTAGTTAGGAATTACCAATCCCTGTATAACCTGCGCACACTAAACTGTTTATTGAACATTGAATTGAACATTGGATTTATATAGCGCCTTTCAAGGTACCCAAAGCGCTTTACAACGACAATGAAAGGGGCAACCACAGTGTAAACACACCCCTTTCATTGTCGTTGTAAAACGCTTTGGGTACCTTGAAAGGCGCTCTTCAAAGGAGGCCATCAATACCTATACATTGAACTAAGGGGATATATTTTATATAAATGTACAATCAGTAACTGTAAATAATTATCAAGCCCTGTAAAATCAGCTAAAGAGTGACAGCCATCAATCCCAATAGAATCAGCTAAGGGCAGCTATTAATCCCTGTATAGCTGCTTATAATGAAGATGTATCAATCCCAATGCAACCAGCCAAACAGTGGAACTTTTAAATCGGTGTAAAGCCAAATAAATGTGTGGATTTATCAGTTACTCCACAACTACTCACAGTGAGGGCATTTATCCCTGTACTAATGCTTAACTATACCATCGCAACCAAACCAAGAGAGTGATTTATCAAACCATGAACAAGCAACTAAAGGGTGGGACCCACCAAGCCTACTATAACCTGTAAAAAGATGGACTTTTTAATAATTTTACAGCTACATTAAAGAGAGTGGCCAAAAAGTAATATTTCTTAAGATTTTTAAAATGGCCAATAAATCCAATGGCCAATGTGTTCTTGTGGGCTGGACACATTGTGAGTGTACTGTAATTTGATTGGATAAAATAAAAAGAGGTCAATGTGCCATGTAAATCCGTAAATACTGCACTGAGGCAAATACAGAAAAAAACTTGAAAATTACAAGCATATGTTTTTGTATTTGTTCCACTTTACTCCAATTCTTTGTCTTTTTTTCTCTATTTTTTGGGGGATTGTATTTCTTTCATGTAAATAATCCCATGACAACAAACATGAAGCTTATTTCTCAAAACACCCATAAAGATTCATAGAAATATCAACAGTTTAGTTTTGACTGAAACATTTTCACCCTTTAAATGAATTGTTAACACGTTAAACTTGTTCCAATACTTCTATCCATACAGCTTTTTTTACAAGCAAATTTAAGATATTTCAACACGAGGAAAATGTATTAAGAAATTGGAATGATTTGAGATTCAAATTAGGGAGTGATAAATCATTACAATGTCACTGTTTCACATTAGTTCAGGATAATTTTGTCTGGCAGTATTTGTGTGTGTGTGTGTGTGTGTGTGTGTGTGTGTGTGTGTGTGTGTGTGTGTGTGTGTGTGTGTGTGTGTGTGTGTGTGTGTGTGTGTGTGTGTGTGTGTGTGTGTGTGTTATATGAGGGAATTCAATGTACAAATACATTTAGTATTGCTTTTACTTTTAAGACAAAACACAAAACAATCATTTATTTTTCAGTTAGTTTCAAATAGATATTTCATTTACATCAAACTGTGTAAAGCGTATAATTGTTGTGCTGTTTTCAGGTGTACACTACACACTGACTACTTCACTTCCCTTTAATTGTTTTTGTCGCTCGCATAAGTTACACTACGAACACAATTTTTTAATATTCTATATTCAGAATTATAACACTCATATGCTGTTTCCCAAAGACCTACACACTTCCAAATTTCCCAACTTTCCAAAGTTTCCTCAACTTTCAGGTTCCAGCAATCCTTTTGTCTTTTCTTTCCAGGCATGACCACATCACCCTGGCAGTGCCTGGCAGATAATTCTACTTCACAAAGCGTGTGTTTACAGGAACACTTTTTAACCAAAATGCTTGGATAAAAGGTAGGGGAAGAAAACAGTTTTCTTACCTCCAAGGAAAACTCTAGTCAGGAGAACTATGACCACTGAAGAGATGTTCATTTTCCCGACGCACAGGCTCCATAAACCCCTGTTAAACGGCTCCAGAGAAAGGAGTCCCGGGACTTCTCTCCTTTTCCCCTTTTTCTGTGTGTAATATGAAACAGGGCCCGTTCTGTTCCCACTTAGAAACTCCCTCTCCCTCCCCGAGCTCTCCTCTCTCCTGCAGAATGTGGGAAATGTCATTTCCTGTGCTGGAGTATGTTTGGCGCCGACGCGAGTCTCCAGCTGGACCTACACGAAACATCTCCACTAGGTCTTCACTCCACTCCCAAGACAGATAATGAACAGAGAACTATTATTATTATTATTATTATTATTATTATTATTTTTGGTCCTGCTGTTGCAGCTAATACATCCAACACTATGACTACTACTACTACTGCTGCTACTACTACTACCACCACTACTACTATGACTATGACTACTACTACTGCTCATAATAATAATATTATATATAATGTATATTTGCCAGATGCCCTTTTCAATGGAGACACAGTTTGGCTGTTCAACAATCACTAAAGTGTATTTGCCAAGCTGCGTTTGGGAAGATAAAAAGTTATACTTTTTATTTATTTATAAGTCAAAGTTGAATGACAACTGTTGACTGAATCCAGACTGTGGCCAACACATTTTGTTTGTATTTTTTGTATGCTTCCTGGTCAAACTCTCCATCAATAGGACAGATGCACATCCTCATTGTCAGGAACCACGGACATTCCAAAAAGCATCCCTTCTGTGACAGTTGAAAACACTATGATTATCAGAAACGTTCATTATTGCCGTTCCCGGTTGGTCTCTGTTTGAATGACTGTTGGGATGCAACTACGCCACCTACTGCCTCCCAGAGGCTAAAGTCACACCCTTTTTTTATTCTAAGAGAGCGTGAGTAAAATCAAGCATGTCCTCTTCTACGGGCATGGTTTCTGCCCTGGCTCCCTCGCTTTGCACCACCCTTTTCTGTGGTTGGAAATTAGTTTGTTTACGAGAAGCCACGATGTGGACAATATACTGTGAAGAGTCATGATCCAGCCTCTTACACCCCAAAACCTTGGCATAGGGTTTTGAAATAAAACAATGCACATACAGAAAACACATTTGCTGAGTGCAGTTATAATTGTTCCTAACCCAACTTTTGCTTCTATAAGTTATACACACATATGGTTAGATAGTAGGCTTTGATTTGATTCCATAATGAGACATCCGAAGCCAATGTTTAGTGAATTGCACAACTTTTGTCTCCTCTATTCAAGATGCTTGACCAAATGCTGGCAGTGCCTTAAATAGACACATTATAGTTACATCGGCTGAAATCACAGAACTGATGGACATGTCACATATTTGTTAATACAATAAATATAAAAATAGTGGAAGAAATCTGCTTGTTGGAATTTTATTACATATCCTTTCAATAGACGATGTTGCCTCAATAGGATTTTATTCAACAAGGCATCCCAAATTCAATGATGGATATCTGTTCAAATTATGTCAAATCTATATTTTCACGCATTGCTTTATCTTATTCGTATTGTATAATCTCTGAATTAAATTAATACATTTTTTCCTAAAGACAATTATGTTTTTAAAATCTTTTAAATAAACAGAACCAAACTCAAATCACCATGCTGTACTTTTATTTTCAGTCAGCTATTTTCAATGCCTTTCCATTGCCTGATATACAGTAAAACACTCCATTGTGATTTGGGTTAAGAATTGAAGAAAATGAGCAAGAAATGCAAACCACATGTTCTTTATAGACAAAGGAGGCATAGAATCAAAACCACCAGCTTCTTCACCCAAACATTACAGAGAGAGAGAGAGAAAAACACACCACATCTGACCTACTTATATAAAATATATCATGTATAAACACTGAATCAAATCAAGAGTTCTGAATCATAGAATCTAAAGTTATATACACTGGGTTGAGAATTGGGTGTACCCAAGCAGAACAAAGTTTTGGGGAATTTGTTTTCATTCCAGCATAAATCCAGTGGTTACACTATATTGGTATTTTTGAAAGGGGTGGAGCTCAATGTGTCATATGACAAATTGTAAAATTTCAGGACAAATGTCTCCCTTGCACTTTTTTCAGGGGAAGATTATATGGTCTGGAAGGAGGAAAGCATGCATTGACATTAAAACAACCATCCGCAGTGGAAAGTTAATTATTTGGTGATATACTGTAGTCTTAAGGGGTGGGGGGCTGTATCACAAAGTTCCCCCTTACATGTAATATTTGTAGAAAACTGTCCAACTGCTTTGTTAAACTCTGGGCAGTGAAGACCGACTTGGTAACAAAGCCTGGCTGATGACCGTGGAGCTGCTCTGTGCTTTACAGTGCCACCTTGTGGTTGCAATATGAACTTACAAGCCTATGAACATTAAGAAATGGTAAAGAGCACAGGTCAAGGGTGGCCAACTCTGGTCTCAGAGGTTTTTTTTAGGGTCTTTGTTTTCACCTAAAATATGCCATAAAGCCCTAAACCCTAAAGGGCTTCAATGGATCAAACATGGCTAGCCAAACAATGACAAATAAAAGGACAACAATATTTGAGGCACCACAATACAAACCAATTATTGATGCCAAAGATATAGACCAATCATTAAGATAAAAATTGTATAATTTGAATGTTGATTCCTATAATTATGACTGTAACTTTTGGTTTAGAACTTGATGCACCAAATAAATGATTGTGTATTATATAAATTGTAGGCCTTCCTATTGACTCAATCATTGTGTTTGGTCTTGAGGGAACTCAAAGTCCCTGATGCCCCTAGCACACCCTGGAAGTAATTCCATGCATTCATAGCTCTCTGAGCGATGAAGTGCTTTCAAGTGTGTAATATAAAACTGGCATCTGCCTTTCAGCTGAAACAAATCAGCTTCAAATTAATTTGTCAGGTCCATTGGCAGCTGAGATGTCAAAGTGAATTATATGGCAAGCCAACAGAACTACAGTTGGTTCATTTGTTCTGTCTAACATCTATACCATCATAGGATAACAAAACAGATAATAACGGCAGTGGCATGGCCTAGCTTTACCTTAAGGTCTCATACTTTGGTTAATTCCCTATCCAGTAAATGCAATGTAGTGTAAACAGCAAAACATGATCATAAAAAATAACTGTGCATTCCATGAATGTGTGCAAAATAGCTTTGAGTGACTATCTGGCTGGCCGATCTGAAATCACAGACCCTACAGAGCAGCCTTTCTCACAGCATGCGTAATCACTAACTCTTGTCTTTAATGAGGTTATTACTAATTAATAACCTTCTACCTGCTACCTGCTGGGGCGTGTGGAGGTGCACTCAACAAACTGATTCTCCCTGGATAGGTTTTCAGTGCCGAACACCTCTGATAGATGTACAGCCCCAGGAGTCATTTCTATAGTTAGCACTGCATTTATCTATCCCCCCTGTTGTGCCAAATTTAGAAGACAAAATCTTTGCCTTCACAGGGACTTGGAATGAATGAACACTATGCATAGAATGATAGCCTTATGGTTATGGAACCCCTATCACACTAGAAAGAGAACCTTCGGAAGAAATACTGATGTCAAAGAGAATTTGAAATATAAACATGTCTTCTGCGAGCTAAAATGATCGAAACTATATTTCATTGTTTGAAGGAGCAATCATATACTCTCAATGATCATAAGAAGACATACCTTGAGAAGGGACACAGAAAGAGCAGTGCAATGCCTGCCACTGGATTAGTAAGGCGGGTGTAGTAAAACAAGCAGACCTCAGTGTTTTCTGAGCTCCTGGAGCTCTGAGAACACGGAGGTCTCCTCACCGCCCTGCTGACACCCTGTCAACTACTCGGCCTGACCTCTGACCCTTGACCCCTGACCCCAGACCTATTGACACTGGGCTTATCATTGGCCACACGTGCTCCACTGCTTTCAGGGTCATTTCCAAATGCATCCCAGCAGGATCCAGGCTACATAAATCCTGCGGTGTGATGGGTTTAGCCTGTTGTTCTGGATCAGGAGAGATCAAAGGTAAACACAATTTCATGTCTGTTATAGACTTCTTTCCCCAGAGGAGCCGATAAAAGAAGCTCGGGCCAATCGTAAGACAACAGGCAACCCTGTCGCATTAAATCACTCACTCGGTTTTCTTGTTTATTGACTCTTTCGACTAATTATTTTTGGTCTGTCTGTTTCGAATTGTTATACTGGATGCCCTGAGGCCTTGCATACCAGCAGTCTTGCTTCACTCAAAAACGTACCTGCAGACAAATTCTCAAGGTGTTTAAAATGCTATGTTTGTGTGTGTGTGTGTGTGTGTGTGTGTGTGTGTGTGTTTGAGACAGAGCTGGAGGTAGCATACTGTTCACATTCCTCAGAGATTTTTTATCATATAAACATATTGATCTGTTTTGATGTTTGAAGTCCTTCTACATATGATTAAACCACAGACTATTGGCTATGATTACCACAGACTATGATCAATTTTATAAAACCGCATAAAATTGAATCAATCAATTTGTGATGGTTGTGTTGTGTGGTGAAGGTCACATGACACTGAATGGCAGAAAATTACCACAGTTGATCATAACAGCATCTGTGCCCTAAATATATCAAATAATTCCAAATGCTTTAATAATATAGTAAACAATCATACTAAATATCCTAAACTATATATATATATATATATATACGCACAGTCGGTATAAAAAGTATGAATCTTAAGAAACACTGTAATTGTACACAGATGGACTCAAATCAAATAATTTTGTGACCTCTGAAGACAATTGCTTGCACCAGACAATTGATTGTTTATTTAGGTGTGTCTTAGAAAAGGCTGTGAATACTTATGCAATGAAATATAGTCTGTGTTGTATTTGTATTTAATTAAGAAAAAGCTTTAGAGTTGTTCTTTTTTATTTGACATTATAGAGTATTTTGTTGATCGGTGGCAAGAAACAAAAATCCCAAATTGATTCATGAAGTAAGAAAATAAAATGTGAGAAATACCAAAGGGGATGAATACTTATTGTACCCACTGTATACAGTAATCTCCAAAAGTATTCACACCTTTGCTCAGAGAAAATATATATCTTTTAATAAGTAAAACTTTTTTCCCAACAAGATGCAACCAAGTTTTGTAGATGTCCAACTGTGGCCCTTGGCCCTTCCCTCTCAAATCATCTGCCTCACTGTGTTTGGGGGCAAGGTGCACTTGCATCCTCTACCAGGTAGGTTTACCACTATTCCAGAGGTTTAAAACTTAATTTTAAAACGTAATTATTTACCCAATAGAGGAAAGTGGTAACTTTGTTTACTGTAAGGTCAACAACCCTTTGTCTTGTTTCTTTAGAAAGTTCTTTGTCTTTCCCCATGGTGATGGATGATAAATAGATTTTACATGTGTCTTACCTTTTTATAAACCAGTGAAACAGGAAGCAATGGGAGGCCACAATACATTTCCGTAAGTTGCTGATTAACTTAACAAAGTAACACGCTAATGCAGATTTATGTTTGTTTGATTTTATTTGAAATAATTATTCCGGATGCGAATTGTGACACATTTTTAAGGGACAAAATATGACTCGTTAAACAAAATAGTTTTCATCAAGTAAAGCTTTTCTTTATCTCCTGTTTCCTTTGTCTTGTTGATGATCTGGAGATTTCAGCTTGTCACTAGCATCTTCATCTTAGTCAGACCCTCAATAAATTGTGATTCCGAAACTTCCAGATTCATTTACACAGATGCCGAGTGCAAACATGGAAATGTTCTCCATTACATCCTTTTCCAATGAAAACTCTCTGGATTCATCTGGAATCAGTTTTCAGCTCCATTGTGACAGCTCTGAAATTCATAAACATGAAACAAGTGATGTATTATTTATTTATTTATAGTTTCACATTTTTCCCAATTTTTCTCCAAATTTTGTTGCCAATTATACCCTCTGTTTATCTCAATTCACCCTCCCCTACGAATCCGCCGCCCATCCTCCGGGTAACGAGCCAATCTTTCCAATCTTTTCCTTTTTCTTATAAAAATTGGAGGAATTGCATTGACCAAGAGACCTCGTTGCCAGATGTATGCACATGCACATGCAGTACTGTAACACTGTATAGTGCAATGCCACCCTGTAACCACTTTTAGATATGATTATCAGCACAAATACAAGTATTAGGTTAGCAGCAGAAGATGCAATCATGTTGTGACATTACAGACTTACCTTAAAGATGATCTTTTTTTTCCAGAATCTAAGCAAAAAAAGAGGCATCTTTCTCAATATGTTTTTACATACAATATAAAAATATTATCTGAAACAAGCAGCATTGATTTTATTCCATTCGTAGCACTATATTTTTTACCTTTAGCATATTTAAATATATGGTGCCAGGATTTACATTGCAGAATTAAACAAAAACAAATGTCCTATGCAAGGAAATATACACATTGTAATTACACTCAATACAAACACAAAATACACATTCAAACTATAGTCACAAGATAAGTCTTGTTTTGCATATCGTACCTGTGAGGTCATTATCAAGTATGTTCTTTTTGAACATGTAGTACTTTAAAGCCAAAAAACACAGAGAACAAAACATCCCGATCCCTGCACCGAGGAGAGCGTACTTCACTTCTGTTGAACACAAAAAGGTTTTTCATTGGGAATATTGACTGGATCACGCAATATGTACAAATGGAAGGCAGATACTGTACATCAAAAGTGTAATAAATAAATACCATCTTGGCCTACATTAAGAAAATAAGTCACTCTCGTTAATCATAAACACATAACAGTCTCAAAGGCTATGAAGCTTAAAGATGATGAAAAAAACCAATAATATTTTTGTTATTATTATTATTATTGTTATTACTAATAATAATAATAATAATATACTACTACTAATAATAATAATAATTATTATACAGTAATTATAATTATAATTATAAAGTTCTGCACAAATGTATCAACTTATTCATCACTGGCCAAACAACATTGAAGGAGAGTGCATAAGTAATCAAATATTGTATTGTGCAATGGAGTTCAATGGTGTTCAATCATTAATGTGTTATGCTTGACAGAATTACAAATATAACAGTGTCATGAGGCCCTGAAATTTTGTTTATATTCATTTTTTACAAGGTATCTACAATAATTGATAGTGACTCAACACTGTCATAGCCCTGGGACATGATTATGATAAAAGCCAAAACTACAATTGTAGCTGCAAACAGGATGTACAAAGCAAATCTGGATATGCCACAAAACCACCAGCTCAATCTATAAACCATGCAGCTGAACCATGATAAACTATTAGACCCAGCAATGCACAGAGGCAAGCAAGTGCCTGCCGCTGTACCTTTGGACGCCGACTAAATGGCACAGCCACACTCGTTCACCGAAATCCGCTGAGATCAGTGGGCCTCCGATAGCATAGCGGTCTAAGGTACCCGTGTTGGCTGGTCCTTTATGAGAGTGAGCTGCCTATCATGGTCGTGGTTCTAAAACTGACTGTGCCGGACCGGCCCTGGTGGGAAGCCCCAATCGGGGCGGCGTTTGGCTGTCGGCCCCAGGGGTAGGGGGGAGGGTGAGCCAGCACAAGTTCACTGAGAAGTACGTATGGGTGACTCCAGAACGTGGGTGGGCAAATTCCATCTTGAAGGAAGCGCAGTCACTGCCCTCAGAGAATTAGCTTGCCTCATTCAAATTTGTGTGGGGAGGGCTAAATTGCAATAAGTAGAGGATATAAGTGGCCACTAAATTAAGAAAATATGAAACACATTTATAAAAAAATGTTACCACTAAAATGATTGCTAGCGACCCAGAACGCTAACAATGGAACTACACCTCGAAGTGAACATTTTGCGACGTACTTGTGTTCACCCAGCCAGTTGTTTCATTAAATGTTCATGTTTTTGGTTCATCAGGCCCCTCTCTTCATCAACATGGAGATTATTTTACTCCTTTCGGTATTCTGGTTTATCAACAAACTGTTAACCCAACCATGTTTGATACGTATTTTAATTGAATTCACCTTTGTTATTTGTTGTGCCATTTTCATTGTTGGTTTCATTGTTGGTGTCATTCCCGTGGGCCTTGGCCATCAAACAATCTGACAAAATATTGACAAAATATTGACAAAATATTGACAAAATATTGACAAAATATTTAAAAGCAATCTTTAGACATTCTGTAGTGCTGCGCTACATGTTCATAACTAAATATTGTTGACTAAATGTTCTTGACTACGATTAACACTTTGTTGTATGTCGCTCCGGATAAGAGCGTCTGCCAAATGCCTGTAATGTAATGTAATGTAAACAAATACATCGAAAAACGGGTAAAAAAAAAGACAATAATGAAGGAGGGTAAAGGGCGAAGCTACTGTACATACAAGTTTGATGCATTAAGTCCTCCTTCTCTCCAATGGAATAATACACCAGGATGGGCCACAAATAAGGACGAGCCTGGAGAAGTACACACGTTGACTCAATAATGTGGCAGATAGAGTCTGCCTCTCCCGTATTGACAGGGATATCGCAGATATGGGAAGGGCTTACAAACAGATTGGCCATTTGTACTGTAATTAGGAAAAATTCAAAGTAGGTCAAATGTTGTTTCAATTAATGTAACCATACTGCTGAATACATCTTCACTGACAGGTGGCCTTCCGCATAACGTGTCACAGGCCTTATACCCAAAGGCTCACAGCCACGGTAACGGCATGTGTGGAACTGTGGGATGGAGAGGAGGGCATCTGGATGAGAATGAGCAGCTACTGCATCAGGGACATGCCAGTGGACTTGTGTGACTGTTAGTCTCAATTTGTTAAGCTGAAAAGTACAAGTGCAAGTGCAAGTGAGCTAGCCTCTGTAGACTTACCCGATCTGATAAAGACAGGAAGTGTATAGTTTTGGTTTGGCTCAATGTGCAGAAGTTTTGATAAACCAATGTGATAACACATTGAGATGGTGAAAAACAATGCTTGCAGTTCTGACACGAATTTGATGCTCTTACCCTGTCTTCTCCCAATACAAGAACTGACAGTTTATTTTCATTAGCAATCAGGAAAGCATAATCAGGAAACAGCTGCACAGCACAGACGTTGTTTCGAATGTGCATGATTCTGAATTATGTTCTGAATCATCATGCTGGAAATGGCAAGAATTGATCAAACTTTACAGTTCTTTGGAGGAAACAGCTAGCTATTTTGCAGTGTCCCTGTTTGAAAATCCAAAGTACAGTAGGCTACATCTTTATTTCTGTTTATTAGATGTTCTCTTTAATGACTTGAACACCAACACTGCTGATCAAACCCAAGTGATGTAAAACTAAATAAATAATTTGCTTACAGCTTGATTCCTTGCCAGGCTATTAGCTATCCAACTAGCATCCAGGCTATTTGAAATCATTACATTATAATATTTGTAAAGATACCTCTTTATGTACAGCATCTGTTTTAGCCTTACCGGTATTTTATCAACCATTCAGCGGAATACATTTGTAAATGCTTTAAACGAAGGAATACACATGAATTGGGTACAGAGCCCCATCATGTGGCTTATTAAAAAGGCTAAATGCATCTACTTATTATCTTGTGTTACAGAAACAAGGCAACAAGGCTTAATCCAAGGCAACGTACATACTGTATGTCACATTTTATGCACTATCCACTCACACAGTATATTTAGTGGATATTTAGTGAAGTTATTCAAGGAAAGCACCCAGCTAAAGGGTACAAGAGCTATGTTCCATCAATAAATTGAACCTATGACCTTTTCTTTACTATCCCAGCTCCTTAACTTCTACTCCACACTACAAAGATGCAAGATTCACAGCAGACTGCTCATATGTTTAAAAACAGACTTCTGTCTCGTGGTGTCAGGTTAGCATTCAGCGGTTGCTAATTCTGATGGTAATGCAGCAATATGGAATTCCTAACTCATTTGCAATACTTATCTGGCTTCTTAATTCATCCATAAGTAGGCCATTTAGCTGATTTCACCAGATTCTATCATTTGTCGGTCTTCAGTTCTGTATGTTACATCACTGACATGACATAACTAGTACATGATTATGTAACAGCATATTAAGTAAAAGAAAATATCTGAATGAGCGAACAGAAATACAAGAGCCCTGCACCACATGCAAAATTTAAATGAGTTAATTAATATTGCTTTGCAAAGAATGATCATTTTATTAATTACTTTCATTGAGACACAATATAAGCAAACATGAAATGCTTACCAACAAGGAAAACCATTATGAAGGCAGAGAAAAGTCTCAAATTCACAGCCATTTTAATTTCCTCAGATGTTATATCTCTACTATTATCTGTGTCCAGTCCTCCACAATGCTTGTTAGATATGACCCCACGTAATGTGCTCTGCACTCTGACAGAGCTATTTCCTGTGTCTGCCTTAAAGTGAAAATATGGTCTATGATAATAAGATGTAAAACTGATACGAGCCATTTCTATGCACATCATGGTGCATGATGGGATTAATACACATTGAAATAAGTCAAGGCAATATTTATTTTTATATAAACAATTAAATGTTTTCCCCCTCAGGTATAAATATTTAGTCAAATGTTCAAATAAGTATATGATGTTGCATCTGTGTTCTTAAAAAAGCATAATAATTTAAACATTTACATAATAAACATTTATATCCATAAATGTTTTGGTGGCGTAATTGTGGCTGCTGTTAAACTAAACTACTGTGTTGTAAATGGACATCTCATGATTTTTTGTTACAAGGGAACATCTTTTTCAACTTAAGTATAAGTGTGTCCAGATGTCATATAACACAGAGCTACCATTACTGCTCTTGTTAGTGCCCAATCCTTATTTTGTTCTCCCCTCAATTAATATATGAGTTGTTATTGGTCTCAGCAGTAATTCAAATATATGATTTAACAGTCTATATGTATGTCAGAGTGGTCACAACTTTCCATAAAGAGAAGTCCTGAAATTGATTTTAAGTCGCCGCATGTCTGTTGTTCAATCAACCGAAGTTCACCCACGTCACCCCTCTAACTCTCCTCTCTGCACTGGCTCCCCATTGCAGCACGCATCAGATTCAAATCACTGGTGCTTGCTTTTCAAACGGCTAGAGGAACTGCTCCCCTTATCTTCAGACACTCATCACACCCAACACCCCAGCCAGACCCCTCCACTCAGCCTCCTCAAACTGACTGTGCCATCCCTCCGGGCACCCGGTAGCCGCTCCTCGCGGTCTTGCCTCTTCTCTGTCCTGACCCCTCGGTGGTGGAATGACCTTCCGCAATCGGTCAGGCCGCGGAATCACTTGCGATCTTCCACAAGAGACTCAAAACCCACCTTTTCAGACTCCACTACCACTGAATTCTGTACATCTACCCAATTGTCATCACTACTGCCTACTTGCTCAACACTTCTTGTATATGTATCCCTGCCTACTAATTTAATAAAATAAAAATTTTAAATGTACAAACCTTTTCCTTGCAGTGTTACAGGTATGGTATGCAGCTGCCTACAACGATGTCTATCGCTGTACTACTGCACTGATCTCTTGTGCAAACTATGATTGTTCCTACCATGTATTCATGCACATCTTGTAAGTCGCTCTGGATAAGAGCGTCTGCTAAATGCTTAAAATGTCAAATGTAAGTCAAAAATAAATTTTGGTATATAGGCCCCCTTCCCCCACTTTCTTAACAAAATTGTCACATCCGATTGTCAATTTTGACAAGTAATTTGATTGGATGTTTATGTCGTATTGTTTTGTTAAAAATGTAAGTATGACCGTACACTATTGCCATCAAGGTACAACTAATAATGAGTTGGACCTGGGCAAGTGCCAACCTGCTACTGGCAATTATTAAATGCCATATTCAGCATAAGACCCTGTGCAAATTGCCATTAATAAATGCTTGCAGTTTTAGCATAAACACTGCATGTGTTTTGCGTGGGTGGGAAACATTCTACATCACCAGCATCGTGAGACAGGCACAGACATGGCATGCAGCTCACACATAAGTCTGGGCATGTTCTGGGCCAAACATGGAGCACAAACAGATACATAACGCATTGTCCAGACTTATGTTCCAAGGGCATACAACCTTGTTATGCTTTTTGTTTCTGTTTTGTTTTGTTTAACGATCAGCAACCTTCACCAAGGCTACGGTAAGCCCCAGTACCCCTGGACCTTTCCATGGCCCTGTCAGACGGGAATGCCAAAAATTGGTGTCGGGTTCACAGTCTGGTTCCTTGAGAGGTCTTTGAGAAGCGCTCGTCCAGCTCCTAACTGTCATCGTTGTTTTTGAGAGGTTGAACCCTCCACTGGTTGGCCTTGCTGGGAATTTCACCAAAAAATGCACCAAAACATTTACTGGCTGTTACGACATATTAATAGTGGAGGCTTAGCGTTAGCACCTTGAGAATATATTGGGCCTGCGCTGTAAAACTTTGGACGGGCAACTTTAGCGACAATGGTGGGGTGGCGGAATGTTTTGGCTGGCTGGGATGCCTTGACAACACAGAACACTCCAATGCCAGGCCTGTTCTGCTGACCATGCTACTTACAAAGTGTTGAAAATAGATTGAACAAGAGTGGCAGGAGAGATAAGGGCTGAAGGATAAACATTAGCACATGATTTTGCCATAGGCAAGCTGTGAGCTAAGACTCTGGAAAGGGTGCCGGACTGTTTTCACAACATGATCGAATTAAGCTTATGAAGTCACTGAGGGGTGACGGTGTGAATATGTGATCTGGGGCCAGACAAAGTGACAATTGCATTCGGAAAACAAAAACTGTCAACATCTCAGTTTTTTTCTTTTCTTGTGGAACACAATTAACATTCCTTGTCGAGCAGTGAAGCCTGTTATGGAAGCATGATCACTCTTGACTGTTTGATATCGAGCTCAGGGCTGTGAGTAAAGGTATTCAAATGTGGAAAGGTCTGGGCCCGTATGTACAAAGATTCTAAGAGTAGGAGTGCTGATCCAGTTTAGCCTTTTAGCTCATAATGGATATAGTTAGGATATGGGCAGGGGAAACCTGATCCTAGATCAGCACTCCTACTCTTAGAATCTTTGTGCATATGGCCCCTGTTTTTTTATGTTTCTACTAATTTTCTTAGCTGCCATTTGACTTACAGTGTTCTTCTCTACAGCTCCAGTGGACTTTTGTCTGAATGTTTACAGTTTCTACTTCACCCGAAATCATTCTCACTTAATTGTTCTCACTTAACATGACAAGTTATGCATGTCATGTCTTCAACATCCAAGATATTGCTCCTGTAATTAGATATGCTCCCTGGCTAAGTTTAACTACAATATAACCCCATAGATACAAATGCTTTGGAAATGGAAGTTGTTCAGAACTCTGAAATGTTTGTAAGTTTGAAAGTGATGTCAATTTTTTTTTTTAAATAGGCTACTGTCATTTTGTAGCTATGAACCTAATTTTAAGTTCATAACCAATAATCAATCCAGCTTTTTCAAGTTTTTATCAGTGGAAAGTGTGCTAATGTTTACTGCCTGCCTTTTTGTGACACTAAGGAACTTGATATTGACAAGGCATAATTGCCAAATGCTACTTCTGGGTTGACCGGCCAGTCTATAACTCTGAGATCCGTATCTCTGAGGTTCCACTGTACTGCATCGCCTTTGGTTAAAATTAACCATCTACTACATTAGGTAGTAGTAATGTGAACATTTATTTTACTCTGTGATGTTATTTTAATATGTGTAATACAGCAACATTTTTCTCTATTGTTCAAAAAATGTTTACGGGGATATTTACGGTATATGTTTATGTTTGCTCTCTTTATTAAAGAAGCAACCTTTTTTCTTCATTTTAAGGCCAAAGGTTCATTCTGAAAGCAAATTGTGTGACGTTTAAGAACTTCAAAACTACAGCAGGCCGGTTTGGAGACCGCTGCCTGCAGTTTCTTGAAATTACCTTGAGTTGGCGTGAGTGGGGACACTTGTGTCTGTCTCTCTAGGATCGCATCACTGCCATGGTATCATTGTACCTCTTCATGTGCTATTTGGATCAGTGGTAACACTGTCCAGGAATCCTTTCAGCTGCATATTTATAAGGGTGAAGGATTCAGAATGAAGGTCTGTAGAGTGAGAATCGAGGACAGTTCAAAATGAACTCTAATAATTGAGGTTTCAACTAGCTAAACCTGAATGCATTGTAAGGCCTAATATCAATATTTGTGCATACAGACATTTTGCATATACAGTAACAACAAGTTCACGCAAGACACTTTTGCTCACCGTCATCTGGTATAGTGGTGCCTTAAAGTCTAAAGTGGTTTGCAGTCTCTGTCATTTTCTAGCGGAAAGCACTAATATAATGCACATGATTATTCTGGTAATCACCAAAGATGAATTTAGAATCAAATGTATTTAGTTTACCTGCTTGTATGTATCAATCAATTGAAAGGTAATACTTCATATATCATCACTGAATCGTGATTCATGTCACTGATTGTGCAGCAGAGTGACATTCCCCTCACATTTCCTTCAGTGTTTCAACTGACGGTAGCAGCAGATTTGATAGGGTTAACTAAATTAGTCAATAATCCTTGGGGGAGGGGGAGGACTGTTAAAATGCTGAATAAGATATACATAGTAATCAAAACCTAAAGCAGGAAAAGAAGCGGCGTTGACTTTTGATTGACCCATTCTAGTGGTTCAATGCACCATGTGTATTAGTACAACCTCATCATCAGCATCCTTAAAAGGAAGACCTTCGCTTATAGCAACAGACATGCTTCTTCACTGCATAAAAAAACGTGTAACAAAAATTGTTGTGCCAGATCAACTTCTCCCCTGCCCTTGGGTCACCTTAGGGACCGCAGCCAGGCGAATCGGAAGAGGTTGCCAGGCCAGTTCTTTATTTAATTTCCGTGTTGCGAGGCCGCGAGGCCGCGGAAGCCGACAGGCAGTAAATTGAACGGGGCCTGGCTATAGCATGAGTCTCTCGGACGTTGCTCAGTAGAATCAGTAGAGTTGCCAGCAGCAGTGTGGAACGCCAAATCCAGCGGGAAGGGGGTTGGGGGGGTATTGGGGCAGGTTGGTGGCGAGGTGATGCCTGTTTTAATGGGGGGTGCAGTGACGGGCGGTAAAGAGATGGCCTGCGAGCCGTGAATGATGGCCGCCCCCTCTGCTGCTCTCGGGGGGCCCCATGTGTGGGTGTCCATCATGGCAATAGGCTGGGCTTGGCGGCGGTCAAGACTCATGGGGGCAAAGTATCCACTGCGCCCCATCTCCTATTATAGCATTGCCTGCCTGCTCGCCTGCCCGTCTGCAGAATAAGGCTATGGCAAGATCAGTTGGCCATTTAGAAATTGTGTGCGTGAGTTGCTAGGAAGATCTTTCAATCCCCTCCCTTTCCAACTTTGCTTCATGACTTTCCTTTATGCCAGCAGTAAACTGAAAGTGCCCACAAATTCCATTCTACTTTTAAAATGTCCCCAGTGCTGACCCAGCAGAGGGGAAGGGAAATCCCCCAGAGATGAAATCAAAACCTCCTAGAGGTACAATGCAAGTTTTTATTTTAAAATGATCTAGAACAATATGTGTATTATCGAAGTTCATGTCAACATTTTTATTTAAAGAGAGGCTACATAATGTCAAAGTGTAAATACAGACAAACATACAGTATAGTTTCATTTACATGTAACCTTAAATTTCAGTTCTAGAAAATTCTACACATTTTCACGTTAAAACCCTATTTGTGTACAAGTATGAAATAAAATGCCATGAAGTAACATTTTCCATCTCACACTATGGGCAGCTGGCATCACATTGGACGTGTTGAAACAGGTGTCAGTCTGACATGTGGCAGTCTTGTTAAGATATGGTAGGTGTCACAGAGAAAGATGACCCATTACTGTATGAAATATAACCTGCTGTAAATAGAGGTGCATAAATAACACACCTGTGTACAGTAAGACAGAAAGCCCAGTCCTCAATCATTTTTTTTATCAAGGCGATTATACAGAAATTGTATTTGTGCACTTGATAAATCTTTGGAATAAGGGGCAAAAACAGTGCACGAAATCACAAGACTTCTGGTCCCGGAACTCCTTGTGTTGTCTACTTTTACCTCAGATTGGAGCACTTGAGCCTAGCTCTGTCTTCGTGCCACTATGCTTTCATGGATTTCCAATGCACAAAATTCTCAGCACCACTTAAAAACAGATTTAGGAGGATTTTCAGTGCAAAGCACTTAGTGTCCTTCTCAGGAGAACTGAGACGACAACAACACCCCAGCTGTCCCCCTGAACCCTGCGAACAGACCCTGCCCTCTACATTGTTTGTAAAGACTTTCAGTAAACAAGTAAAGCGATCTGAATAATTGCTCGCCCGGCCCGTCATAATCGGCTGTGGTAATCAGATGCCTGTTGCAACTCACACTCACATTAAAGACGTGTGACATGATGTGGGTGATGCAATGGGTTATATTGGCTTTCAGGGCACCTGTTTGCTAAAACACACCGACTCATACGCACCAGCCCCGAAAACCAGCTGGACAACACAAGTGCTCCCGGGGAGAGAAAGGGGCCCTTGCTTTAAACACCTGGGCGTCCCTCGGTCGGTGCTAACTGTCTCGGGAGGTGCTAAAAGGTAAGGCAGACTTTAAGGGGGTCGGAGCTCGGCACACAGAAATAGCCGGCGAGCGTGTCTGTTTCATATTCCTGTTACTCGACACCGAATGGTTGTTCCGATATGTGTGCCAGCTAGCTTCTCCGACCCCCCCCCCCCCTCCACCCCCACCCTGTGTTACAACTGTGTTTGGCTTCTCTGGCTCTCCCAGTGTCTATTTCTGGGGGGGCGTTTCACTTTCTCCAGCCCCACTCCCCGTCCTCCGTTTCACATGGGCCTAGAGGCCTGACCGAGCGATCTCAGAGACTTTGCCCAGGTTCGCTGTGCCCCGCTGACTCCCGCAGACAGCAGGAAGGAAGAACGCGCTTGATTACCAACGCTACGCACTGCAGGACGGAAGGGGAATGATCATGTCCTTTCATCGGCTGCCCGGCCCTGACCACAGCCTTGGAATCTCTGCCTGAACTCTTCTCTCTCTCTCCCCCTCACCCTCTCTCCATCCGTGAGGCCTGAAACAAGCACTTCCCTCAGCATGGAGTCCAGGAGCAAAAGGTGAAGTACCACAGGGCTGATTGTCTTCTATTCATTTTTGGGTAATATTTTGAGTGAGTTATGCAAATATAAGGGAAAACAAGATTTGAGTGGTTTTAAATCTTTCTATTCTTCCTTTGTATAAATACACTGAGAATAATCTATGTCATTTTACGTGTGGCATGAACTAAAGCCAACCAAATGGAAAATGGTTCTTTACGCTTTCCCGCTAAGTGCCTGAATTACTCCCTACACTTTCATTTGTTGCATCTTTGCATTTTATTTGACTCTGCTGTCTGTATTTGGACACTTTGGAGGGTCCTTCTGGGAGGGTTGGGTATGTGAGATGATTCCTTACTGTGCTGTAGCTATCCCCCCGATAAAAATAAACTGTTGGAGACTGGGAAATCACCCAAACTGCATCATGTAACTGTATCAAATTATAAAGGAATGGACTTTTTGTAAATGCCAGCCAAATTTTCTTGGAGATGGAGGGAATGCTTTACGCCCAAAACTTTAAAGGGTGGGGGGGGGGGGGGCTTGGGGCATTGTATTCTCTCAGCTGAAAATACTGTATAGTAGCATGCTTGTACTGTATTGAGGATTTGTCATTTCATTAATTTCAACAAAGGAATGATTTCCACATAATGCCACAAAGCAGTAATAACTTTGCCCCTGTGAACTGTAGTGCTCATTCGCTGCACATTTTTAATAGTTTATTATCATTAAAAAGTTGAATGTAATATCTGCTGTACCTTTGATTTAGGACTATTTATTATCACACCTCATTTTGATTTTAAGGACAGGGTAAAGCACTGTCTCTGGGGCCAGTACTAACACCCTCAGTTCAGAGGATATAAATGGTCTTATGAGTTATTCTAAGCCCCCCCAAAGATCGCTTGGCAGCTGCAGTAAAATTGACTGCGTATGATGCTATGTTTTACCCGCATTCTCAAGGTTAATAGCGACTCATAAAATGCTGTGGTGGTCGGTCAGGCTATTTTCGTTCAGTGTCAGCGCACAGTTCAAGACTTGGCGTGTTGATATTATGGATGCTAATGCCACACGTCGTTGCCTGTACATCAGCCTTATCCTGGCCTTATCCTGGCCTTATCCTGGACTTAACCTGGTCAACATGCACACTTTGCCTGACACAGCTGGACATTTACTGAATTTAGTGAACAGAATTTGAGTTAAGCACATTGGTTCATATGAGAACAGCACTGTCCCACTGGGCACTAGAATGTGCAGTACTTTGCTGCCCCAGTTCTATTTCCATAATCACTAGCACTAATTATTGAAAATGACTAGTAATTTGAAGTAATTTCCCCTTGGGGATTTGTTAACTATAGCTCGTCTCATCGCATTTATGTAAATGGTGAAATATGGAAATATTTCAGCATCACACATACATCACAGTGTACGACCACACCCACACAAACAAACACACACACGTACACGCGCACACACACACACACACACACACACACATGCACACACAAACACACACACAGGTGAAGAGGAACAAAATAATGAAATATTAAACTTCAGATGTGCATTGTTTTCAGACAGCATGAATAGAAACAGAGCTAAAACCAGTTTTTAATAATTCTATGGCATTCTGTGGCATTTCTTCCATCGTAAATAGTGTTTTTTCACTCGTGTTTTTTCCTCATTTGATTGGAATTATCTCTCCGAAGCCAAACTAAATATTGTATGTTAGTAAACATTTATGCTTAGCCTTGTGCTTTCTGTAATAATCCCTGCCCCCTTCACACCATCACAGCTATAGAATGACCAGTTTGGTAACTTAAGATGATGTTTGACTTCCAGAAATATCCTACACAGAATACTGCAACTGAACTCCATTGAGCTTGAGTGAAGATGTACCGATGACCTACTATAGATGATCAAGATGTATCTTTGCACATTCCCTTAAACAGAACACCAGCAGCAGGTTGCCATGTCAGCTCTCTGCACTGTCAAATTATTTACAGGCTTTTAGTACTGATACATTCAAAGAGTTAAGTGCATTTACATTTTAAATCAAACAAATTGTCAAATATAATTTGTCTGACATAACACGTTGAGTCGGCATACACATCTAGCACAGTTATTATATATTTGTATGTATTTATTTGTACTACTATTTGTTCTGTATTTTTAATGTTCTTATTTTTGTTATTTCAAACTTCTATTATTATTATTTTTAGCATGTTAGACTTGTGCCTGCTGTCTCATCCCACCCCTCATTGGACAGTCATGATTCATTGTGCCAATGCTTTATTTTTGCAATTTGATCTCATTCATTTTGTATTGGGACTAAAATTGCAGTAAACAGCTGTGGACAGTGGCAAAGGATTAGGTCACTTCCTTAGCAACTGTTGGGACCACAGATTATGTAAGCATATTCATTATGGGCAAAATGTTTCCAATCAGAAATGATTGAATGTAAGGACATTGGTTTATAATTAAATACTGGGTTTGGTATTGCTCTTCCTTTGATGTTTCCAATGGAATTGTATTTTTATTTTAATACACAGAAGGTTTAGACCAGATGTGTCAAATGTTATCAGAGAAGGGCTGGTGTGGGTGCAGGCTTTTGTTATAACCCAGCAATAAAACACCAAACTAATTATGGTCTTTATTGAATACCAGAATTAGTTGATTAATTGAACCAGGTGTTTAATGCTGGATAATATGTCAAAAAAGGGACTGCAAGAGTTAACATTATCGAGTAAATTGAAATATTTAATTTACAAAATGATGGGGAAACCCATTGACTATTACACACACAAACTAATGGTATAAATCAGTGCAGTATTGACAATATTAAATGATAAATTGTAAATGTTGAGATTTTTATTATTTCATTTTTAAATAAGTTAGCTAAATTGTAAAAAATATATTCTTGCTATTCTTCTTATTTCAGCAGGTCCTGTCAGACCATACCACTATTTAGCAATAGTTTTGAAAAAATGTAATCTACATATTTAAGTGTTGGTAAATTTAGCCTTCGAACTGCTGTGATAAATGATAAAAGTTTAACAGGATCAGAGCCCTCACAAATCAGGGCAAGTTTATGCGTAATGGGGTCAGAGGTGCCCGTGTTAAAGGCCCTATAGCTCACCCTTCCCGCCACTCCCCCACTACTGTGTACAGGCCTGATCATTTGAGTGGAAAAGAGAAGTGGTGTCTCTCTCCTAAAATAGTAGTTGTGTAGTATGGAGCACTGTCTGGACTGTAAATAACAAGAGGATCCACCACATGTCATACGTACAAGGTCAAATCCACCGTACTCAACATAAAAAGGATTTACAGTGCCATTTATTTTGATTTCCAATTCAAAAAATCGTATATTTACAATGATAGCACTCAAAAATGACCTTGCCCCCTCCACCATCAATTTCCAAAGTGTTAATAATTGACCTGTTGTGTAACAATCACATTTTTCCTGCTCCATCAGAGGGACAGAGATACTCAAGGAAGAGACATGCCAAAGAAAATGGCTGCCAAGCAGCTCAGTCGGGAAAGGTACAGGGCAGCGCAGGCACATAGCTTAACAATCACCGGCTTGAGTCCGGCCTACATTATTAGCTGGCTTTGACCGAAAGGCCCAAACGATCTGCGTCATCACGCTGGAGTGGGGTGGGCTTGGGTTATTTTGGTCATAAGTGCATCAGCACCCCCCTAGGGACTTTCCAGGTGCCCACATGTTACACTGTAACCATTGAGAGATGTGCCTCTCCTCTAATGGGCACTAAATCACCTGTAGTATGCTGTGTGGCGTGTGGCGTGGAGAATAGTCACCAACTCGTGGGAAAGTGTAGCAGAGGACATGCAGTGTTCGGCTGCAGTGTTCCCCTCGCGGGTGTGGGTGGCGTAGCTGTGAAACGAGAACACACTTCCTCCCATTATGGTGGTGTTGCTTGTTTGTTTGTGAGTTTTTGTTTTCTTGTGACTGCCTTTGTGCCCACTGTCTTTCTTGGCCAGGTTGTTGCTGTAAAGAGTGTAAAATCTCTTCTCAACCAACTTTCCTGGTAAAATAGAGGAGTTACATTACAAATGACTTACAGTTCCAGTAAAAAAAATACATGCAGAATTATACACTAAAGTCATATCACTATAGATAGATCAGTAAAATCCATAAAATCCATGTGCTGTTATGCTTTACATTAGCATCTTCCAGGATTTCACTGGCACCTACTTGTGTACAATACACACATTTTCCTGCATTTTCTGACAGATGCATTATTTATACAACATTTATGCATTCTGGAATCTTTTGCATAATTGGTTTTCAACTTCAATGTTGATTGTTCAGATGGTTTTTTTGTGTGAATCTTCCCATTATTTAGTTACAGATACAGTTTTTTTTTCCTTTAGCATTTTCCACATTGACAAAATGTATAAAAGTATATAGGGAACCATTCACTGTTCTCAAAAAAGCATGAAAATGATAAGTGAAAGTGATAATTCACCCAAAATCAGTGAACAATGGTTTTTGGAGACAAATTATTTGCATCTATCTGCAAAAATAATATCAGCTAAGATGTCAGTATAAAATGTTAAACAGTTTTTTTCTCATACATTTGTGGATTCACTGTTCATGTAGACAGCGAATTTGCTAGAAACTCTTCTTAGGATTTTTTAAACGTTTGAGTTAATGTCATTCAACTTTTTTTAGCAATCGTTACAAGAAATGTTAAATATTTGTTTTGCTAGTCTTCCTGCTGAGACTAAATCCCTTTTAATACATTCTCCTGTAGTCCTCAAAACAGGACAGGAAGCACACAAACTGTTTTGAGGCTGCCTGGATAGTTCCAAACAAAAAAGGGTTTAAATTAGCTAATTACAATGAATGATTACCCAGTGCCAAACATTAAAAAAATCATAATAATGGGTTATGTTGGAGTTTGGTGGGTTGTTTTCATGCTTTTTGAACTATGCAATACACCCTGTTCACTCTCATTCAGTTTGGCTAATGTTAAAGGGAAAACAAACTGTCTGTATATCACCAAAAATTGGGAATATGCACAAGAAAAAACATCTGGACCAATCAGCATTGGGGGATAATAAAAACATTTGAATGCTGGAATACATATTTAACAGTGCTGGAAGCAGTTTATGGGTAGCCTGCTCGTTGGCCAACCCCCTTACTGATGCTGTGTCTTTTCTGACACCACCAGAACCATCCCTTGCTACCCTTGAAACTCACGGGGTCTCATTCACGAACAATGCGTAATTAGTATAAGTATACTAAAGGCACAACAATAACTCAAAAACATGTGAATGTAATTGCTGGAGCATCTCGCATGCCATGCTTTGAGAAGAGCATTAGAGTCTTTAGAGACCGGCAAGATATGTTTGCAGAGCCGTCACCAGCTTTCATTGCCGTTTTTGATTGCAAGTTTTTCTTTCTAGTACCATTGACAGGCATGTTTCAGTTTTTCCTTTTGCTTCCGAAGGCCCTTACATGGGTTTTTAAATGACAGAAATGACATGCATGTGCATGTCAGGTAAGAACAACTGAGATATATCTATATACAAATGTGGGGTAAGGATGAAATTGACTGATACGCACATTTTATGAACTTTTCCATGATAACTTTTTCTACGTACAAAATATGCATGTTTCTACAGGCATTTTAGTGAGTGAGACCTACAGTCTGTGTATCCTTCTAGATAACGCTTTTCTTGGTCAATTACTTTTAGTTTCCTAGAAATGGACACGCATTCTTTATTTTTCGGGAAACAGCTGGTAATGTTTTCATTTTTGAGAGGGTAAAGTCTGGTAGTATTTTTCTTTGCTAAAGGTTAACTTTTAGTAATTCTTACAGTGTGCCCATATGTTAACTCGCTTATGTCATGACCCCTCTTCAATATTTTGGGGAACATTTTCAGAGCAGTATATTGGGTGCCAACTCCACAAACGCAACTTATTAGAATTTGTGAATTATCAGGGCGTGAGTTATCGATGGTGAGGTGTATTATTGCAACATATGAAGGCTAATTGTCCTGTCCCATCCTGTTTTGTCCTGTCCATTTTGTGTTTTTTGGATCTAGCCAGTGGAGGGGAAGGGTGGGCCTAAGGTGATGTCTGGAAGGCTGATTTCTTGATTCTTCGTTTGTTGTTGTTTTTTATTTAAAAATACATGATGGGGGTTTGATGGTATTTCGGGGGGATGTGTTGTGTTTTATTTGTTTTGTTTTTATATTTTGGACAGGGTGTAAGCTTGGGAAGGGGGGGACTTAAACATACAATTACAAACTACAATATACAATACAACCAGTACAATATGGTCTGCTAATGAAGGGTAAAATGGCTAACTGCTTTTGTCATTAATTCTCATTCAACGTGCATGTGATTTATTTCTCATCTCCCTCCAGTGAAAAATCTGGGACATGTTGGTTTTGAAGGTGGGGGAGGGGAAATAATTTCTTGTATCTGACTTCCTGTCTCCTGTCTCTAACTGTCTCTCATCTTGTCTCAGTTTTGTCTCTCTGGACAGCATATTTACAAAAGTGATAGATTTAAAACTACTTACCTGAGTACCTTATATGACACTATGTTGTACATAACATGTAAATAATCTTTTGTGGTTTTTGTTTGTATTGGATTATTAAACTGTCTGTGGTATTTAAACATTATTTAATTTTTTAAGTTGTGGCTGGTCAACTCCATACTAGCTGACAGAAGCATGCTCCTCAGGAGCAAAGAGATACTGTAACATCTACGCAAACATTTAATTGAAGTTGTCCTTTGAAACTAATTTATCTAGCTCTCCTTATCCACACATAAAATGTATGACACTATTCTTTCCTCCGCTTGCTTTGCAGGACAGAAATGAGATCATATCACCTTCTGGAAGGTGAACTGGCCGGATTCAAGACGGCATAAGGAAGACGGCTGGTAGACGGTGACGGACTGTAGCAACTGGCCCCCCGTATGCGAATAAGCACTGGAGATGAGCTGCCTGGACAAGCGCCATGTGAGTCAGGGAGGAGGCATGCAGGGGCACTACAAATACACAGATGGCTTCAGCGACACCTCGAGTGTGGGGAGCTTCATGGACGACACAGACAGGGAGGTGAGCAGCCTCACTGACCGCGCCTTCAGGAGCCTGTGCATCGGCGACGAGGCGGTCTACAATGACTCCGAGTTCGCCTCCTCCCCTGTGGAGGCGTTTTCACTGGATACCCAGAACATGAACATCTTGAAGTTCACCGCCCAGGAGGCATTCTCCCTGGGCGTGAAACAGAACGGAGGAGGGGCAGAGGGCGAGGCGGCGGTCGGTGCAACATTCCAGCAGTCGATTTTGGACATAGCAAAGAAGGGGCTCACAAATGACTATGTGCCCCATTCGAGCAACGGTGCTATAGAAACAAGTTGGCAGCAGAACAGCAGTACGTCAAAATACAGCAGCGGTGGCACTACTAGGGATGGCCACCAGAGTGGACAATCGAAAGTGATGAAGGATTTAAACCACAAAAACAGCAGCAGCAGTGAATTGTGGGAGAAATCAATCCTGCTGGACATTCAGGGTGAACTGTCTGAAGCCTCTGCAGCTGGTCACGAGAGCCTTAAAGGAGGTCATTTCAACGAAACCGAGAATCACTTTCACTGTTCTAGAGAGACAGTAAACAAGGATGTGGAAACTCCCTCGGCGAAGCCCTCCAAAAGCAAACGTGGCAAATCCAGCAAAGTGAGGAAGCCGAGCTCCAAGAACTTCTTCCTCCACAGCGAACACAGCCCGTTTGAGTCGTGGCGGGACTGCAACAGGTACCTGTTTGAGCAAAACCATACACCAGACCCCCTGTCCACGAACGAACGCCCAAAGTGGTACGATTCTCCCCTTTACAAAGAGCTGACGGCGGAGCATGGATTACGAGTCCCCGAGTCTAAAGAGAGCAAGCTGCACCAAAGGAAGACTGAAGATGTCGTGGACCCCACCGCCATGCCCCCATTGCCTCACCCTCCTCTGCCACACCTCCATCCTCCATGGTCCTACAAAAGCCCAATGCCATACCATCCTCTGCCACACCTCCATCCTCCATGGTCCTACAAAAGCCTGTTGCCTCACCCTCCTCTGCCACACCACCATCCTCCGTGGTCCTACAAAAGCCTGTTGCCTCACCCTCCTCTGCCACACCACCATCCTCTGTGGTCCTACAAAAGCCTGTTGCCTCACCCTCCTCTGTCACACCTCTATCCTCCGTGGTCCTGCAAAAGCCTGTTGTCTCACCCTCCTCCGCCACACCCCCATCCTCCGTGGTCCTACAAAAGCCTGTTGTCTCACCCTCCTCTGCCACACCTCCATCCTCCGTGGTCCTGCAAAAGCCTGTTGCCTCACCCTCCTCTGCCACACCCCCATCCTCCGTGGTCCTACAAAAGCCTGTTGCTTCACCCCCCTCTGCCACACCACCATCCTCCGTGGTCCTGCAAAAGCCTGTTGCTTCACCCCCCTCTGCCACACCACCATCCTCCGTGGTCCTACAAAAGGCCTCGGCCATGGAGAAAAGGAGCGAGTCAGAGTCAGGAGCCGTCTGTCCGCCCTGGAGGAGGAGGAGGAATCTGGCGAGGGGTACTCTGCCTGGGAGTCGCCCCTCCACAGTCGCGCCCTGTGGGCGGAGTGAGGAGGCTTCTATGGACAGAGCAAGCGGGGCGGTCACAGTGGTAACACCGATCGGGACCCTCACAGCAGTCACGGCGGCGGACGAGCCTGCATCCAACAGCTCAACTCCATTCAACATCTCCCAGTTGCTCACCCCCGTTATTCATGCCAGGCAAGGAACGGAAACTTCCGAGGTGCTGCAGTCTGCTCTCTCTCCCGCCGGTCTCGATCTCGACCTCTCGCCATCCGCTTTCGCCGAGACCGCCGCGAAACCAGCCAACGAGGTGAAACTGCGCAACAACTACAAGGCCATCGCCTCCAGCCTGCTGTTCAACCTCAAGGACAACAGGAAACGGGTCAAGAGCACATACAGCCCCACAAAGTTCAAAACAGCAGACCTCAGCAAACAGCTTTCCAAGCCAGAGGCTGCTGTACCCAAAAATGCACCGGCTATTTCAGAGGTCCCTGTCACTGAGGCCAGTTCATCCCAGCCAAAAGCAAGCAACGTCCGGCCTGTCAGTGAGCTTGCTCTGGAGCCAACCAACGGTCAAACCGTTGATCATAAAAAACATGCCGACGGTGGCATATCAGATGACTATTTGACATTAAGCTCACCTCACACTGTAAATGAAGCCACAGTCTACAGAGGCTTCAGTAGCATGCAGGAAAATACACTGGGCCAAGCCCAGCATGCTGGAAATGAAAACGGCCAATACAGTGGCCTTGAACAGACAACATCCAGCAAAATCCTACTTTGGGAGAGGCAAGGCCACCCTTTACTGAACATGTACAAGGCAGCCACAGTGGCCGAAACCAAGGCCACAATGCCAGTTTGGTCCCTCCCTGTTATAGAAAAAGACAGAGGAGGAATAAAAGAAACATATTCTTTGAAGGGAAAAGACTTTACCAAAAGGGCAGAGGTCACGGGAAAAGAAAATGGAAGTTGGCAAAACGAGCAGGGCAGAGGGGAACAACACGACGACAGGAAGGAACTGTATATAAATAAACATAATGAAAAGAGTCGCGCAAAAAACAGAAGTTCTTTCTGTGAAAGATGGAGACAAATTTGCTTCAAAAGAAAAAGACGATCAGAAGAATCCATTTGCAGGGCAAAGAAAGGACAGCATCAAACAGGACGAACTTGAAAAATACCACACTACAGACAAATCACTGGCCGGTAAAGAAATAGAACATTCTAAACAAGCAGCACCTGTGACAAAAGAGAAAGAACGTGCTAGAAGGGAAGGCCGGGCTAACCATGTATTTTCAGCCCGGCAAAACCAGTACATTAAGAACGCACGCTATGCAATGAGAGATGATGACGAGGACGACCAAGCTGACGAGGATAACGATGCTCTTACAGCAAGAGAGGACAGACATTTCAAAAGTCAAGTGCCAGCAAACACAGAGCACCAGAATGGGAAACAGGGTGTGCCTTCAGTGAGGGAAAGGAGCACTGCAGGGGATGTAGTGACACCGAAAGCCTGTGAGGGTTTACGAGAGACCGAGTATGTCGGAAATGAAATGTTTGAAAATAATAGGCATAGCCATGGCCAACAGGAAGCACTTGAGGAAGCAGAGTCAGAGAGCAGGCTTCAAAGCAGTGAGGAGGTTTTGACTGACAGAGGGGAGGGCGTGGGTGCTGAAAAAGCCCAGCTCACGATGAGGGGGAACGTTTCGTTTGTGAGCAAAGAACACCCGCAGCCTATGCAGGACGTGCTTTCAACAAAAGTGAGTGCCCTTCGGGATGAAACATTTGCTAGTAAAGAAAGTCAGTGGTCCGAAAAGGAAGTGCTAGAGGAAGTACAGGAAATGGGAGAGGAGAAAGTGTCACTCACCACGGAGCAGAGAGAAAACAACGAAGAGGAGATACATTTAATTAAAGAGAAAGATGAAATCAAAGTGCACTCGCCTGCAGAAAAGAAAGAGCATCCGACTACAAATGATGTCTTTGCAAATGAAGAAAAATCCTGTCCCATCGAGAACTTGAGGGCAATAAAAGAGAGGCAACATTCTGACAACAATGTATCTGCAAGCAAAGACAGGGCTGCCATTAAACAGGACGCCCCTCCAGAAACAAGGAGCGATCACAGTAAGAGTGACACATTTGCAGTGAAAGAAAAGGAAAGTTGTAAAGTGAGAGACACTGGGTCAAAAGACAGAGAACACACAAAACAGGAGGGTGTAAGGGGCATTGAACATGCCAGTGCGGGAGCAAATGCAACAAAACAAAAGGAGGCAGAAAAACGCACTTCAATACAGGAAAAGACGGATTTAAAAGGCAACGGAAAATCTGATTTGGGAATGCCTGCCATCAAAGAGAAAGGAAGTAAAATGAAGCAAATATTTAAACTGAAGGAAAAGGTTAAGGATGTACTTTCGATGAGAGAACACAAAGCCAAAGAGGAGGTGACCGAAAGACAAGATAAGTGCCAAGCTAAACAGGAAGCAACTCAGAGAAACGAGGCAGACCACAAACAACTTTCACCACATTCTAACAAAGAAAATAACAAAGTGAAGCACGAGGGCATTGATAGGGCCGCAAAAGAGAGCATCGAAATTGAAAATACATTTTCCAACAAAATTCAGAATAGCAGGGAAACAACTGCAAAAGATAAGGCCAAGGAGTCTGTCGGGGAACAGACTGTTAAGCAAAGCCCCAAGCGACGCCCGGCACCCCCCGTGCCAGTTCGGAAGTCCACCTCCACAGAGGTCCTTTCTGCGAAGGACACCCAACCAAAGCCCTTGGAAGAAGAAATTAAAGTGCACCCTACTTTGGAGAATGCGGCCAGTAGAGGGGAAGTTAGTGAAGAAGCCAGGCACACGATGGCACCAGCAAAAAAGCCCCGGGTGAGATGTCGCCCCTGCAGTGTGGTGCAATAAGTAATGGCGAAAGTGAGACGGATGCGAAAGGCAGATCAGTCACTTCACCTGTGAGGGAGAGCACACCGTGCAAGGCGGAAAGCGCCACATCTCCCGCCAACTTGGACGAAGGCGGGTGGGTCCGCTGCTTGATAGAGTCCGCTAAGTCGCAAACGCCAGGGCCGCGATCCAACAGCTCCTCCCCCTCCCCCATTAGGCCCATCTTATTCAAAGTGAAAGATAACACCTTCAGGTCCTCCCCTCTCACCAAGACCGTAAAGGCACCTTTACACCGGTCATTTTCAGACGATTTCAGGCTGAGCTCTCCCAGGGATAGCTGGAGCGGGTCCGAGAAAGGCGAAGATGAACGCGGCCGCCTGAAGGAGCGCGGCGAGGTCTGCTCTCCTCGCGAGGCCTCGACATCGAGGTGGGGCCCACACTTTAGAGCAACGCCCGTGAAGTCCCCGACGGTACAACCTGTCGCCGTGAAGGAAAGCAGGAGCAAGGAGCACCAGAGGAGAAACCCGTGCCAGGAGGAAGAGGAAAGCCATTCCGCCATCAGCACGGTGCCTGAGGAGGTGGAAGATCACGCAGCGAGCGCCGCGGACATAGCGGAGGAGAGAGCGACCGGTTTCCTGCACCCTGAAGAACCAGAAGGCTCCAAAGAGCCCAGTGAGAAATCAGAGTCTGTCTGCAGTGCTGGTGAAACTCAACCGCTTGGCAAGCCACCACCTGTTCTCCCCAAAACTGAAAAAGCCCTTCGCCGTGCTAAGAGGCTGACGACCAAGAGGATTAAGAAGGCAGAAGCTGGCAGCAAACTAGAGAGTAAAAGTCGGGCTGGGCCGAAACCTGTCCGAGAACGGCAAATTGAACGGCCACCCGCTGCCGAACGGCTACCGTCGCAGCCTGGACACAACCCACCACATGCACCCCAGTTCTACCCTGAACCCGATGCCACCCCGGCCCCCCAAAACACAGTCACTCAGTCCTTCCCACTGACTCAAAGAAAGCTGCTGCAGGACCCCGATTCGGGCCAGTACTTCATGGTCAACATGCCCATGCAGGTAAAGACGAAGACGTTCTTCGACCCTGAAATGGGAACATATGTCCAGATTCCGGTACAATCACCAGAGGTGGCCTCGTCCCACCCGCCCTGCATGGACATTTTGAATGCCCCTTATCTGCTGTACCCCGGGTTTGTGCCCGTTCCCATCTCGTCTCTGCCGCCACAGGTCTTAGCGTCCCAGACGCCAGCCTCAGAAGCTGTCACAAAAAGACTGGAGAACAGTGTCCCTGAAGAGGCAGGACTGCCACATGCTCTCAGTAGCGAAGCAGACACAAACATTGAGCCTGCGTGTGTGTCACATGATTACCTTCCAGAGAGACCCTTATACGTGGAGGATAAGGACAGCATGAACTCTATAAATGCTATGTCAGAGAGTGAATTGGACAAATTTACAGTAGGCCACATGTGAATTCAGGGATTACCGATTGTTAAAATGCACTGTTTTGTTTTTTGTAAATGCTTGTCAGCATAAATGAAAGACACTGGAATAGAATATAAATATAGCACAGTATGTGTGTACATACAAACGAGAAGAGGCAATATAGCTGTAAATCCGTGAAACAAAAAAGAGATGGTTTCTATAGAGTATTAAAAGTGAATATTCAAGTAGATTTTTCATAATGTTTTAAGCATTGCCAGTTCTGTTGTGGTATGTATAAAAGTTTTGTTAAATTGAAGTTTCATTTCTTTTTTTTTTAAACATAGTTCTGGTTTTGCGATGAATACTTAGATAAAGCAGGGCTATTTATTAAAACAAAGTTTGTGCTAAATTGAAAAATATATATGTAAATCATTCCAATCATACTAATAAAAATATCACTTGTTACACAAAATGTGCTGAGGGATTTGTTTATTTTTCCACACACAGTTTAATGCTCCCAAGATACATTTATTAGCTGCACCTGACAAAGTCCTACCTAGTCAAAACATTGTATTTTGGTGGAGCTAATACATTCTTTTTTTTTAACATTCATTCATAAATACATTAATTTATATAGAAGGTATGTGTACCAAATGAATACACAGTATGCCTTATAGCGAATGTATGGACACTGTCCCTTCAATTCGCATTTAATTCATCAACAACTACAACTTCTGGGATCAAATTCGAATATTAATTTGTCAAATGGCTGCTTATCTTACCCGTAATGGCTTTGTCCGTAACGTTCTACGCAAAACAAACTTGAGGCCTTTGGGCTGCTACATTCTGAGCTGCAATCTGGGGCCCTCTAGTGGATATAAACAGCTATTTCAATATTACCTCATTCTCCCACCTTCAAGGGTTTTTTTCCCCAAGTCATTTTCCGTCAGTTTTTATTTGTGATTCCTCAACCATTTACGCTTTCATTGCATGAATCGGCCATATAGAACGAATCGTCTTAGCAATCAATATTTAATAATACACAGCTGATAAAGCTAATTGTGTACAACTATTTAGTTAAGTATGTCATGGAATAAATAAGAAACCCAACGGCAACAGACTAATTGCAATAAAAACCTCGTCCATCGATGAAAATATGATATGTGGTTCCTTGAATTACATAATGTATTCATTAGAATAATAGTCAAATACCCAGTATATAAACATGCATAATAATTGCAGCTTGCATAATTAATGGAGCTTATCTATTGAGATGGAAAACTTTCATATTCCCAATTTTTCCTTCAACTCGAATGGAACTACAATTAATAAAACCTGAATTATAAAAGCAAATAATTCACTTTAATTTAACCATAGCGAGTTATGCCTAAATCAAAGGCTAATTAATAAAAGCAGTTCACGTTTCAAACACCCCAGAAACTTGCTTGATTAATAACGAATATTTAAATGTAGGATTGAAAGAATTGAAAGATTATACGTTAATACGACAAAGTGAAAATAATCAGCACCTAGGTGAGCGCTGCACCATACCTTCCCCGCACAGGAAAGAGACTTTAGAGTGCAAAATATGCTGGTAATTTCTGACCTACTAAAGTTTTTTTTGGTTTATTTCAATGTCTTGTTCTTTCCTTGAAAGGCTAAGGTTACAGTTAGACCTTTTTACCTGCCCAAATGTATCCGGAATAAAACCACCTTCGGCAGGTAATGTTTTCGCCAACCTGTTGATTTGATACGGACTGATCATACATGCATAAGACAATTAACGCAACAAATGTAACAAAATAATCCTTACTGACTGTCACATAGAATCTTTATTTGCCAAAATAGTGCAATATTCGGTTATTACAACATTTAATGTATCTTTTCATTATAATATTTTAGGGATCAGTTCATTTCAAGGTAGCCTATTCCGTTCCAAAATATCAGTAAACATGTGTAGATTACACAATTGGGTCCCGGTGATTAATGACAGCCGCAACTGAGTGCCACCATGTCGTCGTACTGTTTTAGAACCACATTCTCCTCGTCGTCGAAATACAGCAGGCTGATAGACTGCAGTTTGTCTGGTACGCAGCAAGGCGTCTCCACGTCGCGGGACAGCTTTAGCGCGTTGACGATTGACTGCACGGTGGCGTGGTTAGTGGCTCTCAAACTCTCTCCGAGCGGGAACGGGCAGGAGCCTTTGCAGTGGTAGGCGTTATAACCGCGCGGAGAGATTATCCAGCCGGACCAGCCAATCTTCTCGAAGTCCACGTAGAGAGGAACCCTCTGGCACGAGTAATATGGGGCTGCGCGCGGTCTCCTGCTCTTGTACCCCAGCAGCGACACGTCGTTTTCAGCCATGACTGGCGCCAAGACTGTATCAGTGTCAGGCAGACTTCTCGGTCCTGACAAGATACACATATATGTCAGGTACAATGTCCTCTACTGTCTTCGATTGGTGGACCAGGCTCTCGTACCATAACTATTCTTTTTAC
This sequence comes from Aldrovandia affinis, assembly GCA_029706075.1. Taxonomy (NCBI): domain Eukaryota; kingdom Metazoa; phylum Chordata; class Actinopteri; order Notacanthiformes; family Halosauridae; genus Aldrovandia; species Aldrovandia affinis. Next base: position 4,313,226 of record JAINUG010000051.1, on the reverse strand, counting down.
TGAAGTTATGATAGACCCTCCTAGCTAGCCATTGGACCTCCAAATGTTCTATAATTCTGGATTGCTGGACTGTATCAAGCCCCAATAAACAATCACTTCCAGTTACATTCCGCTTCAGTTTATAACATCTTGACTGTAATTTAGGTTCGAGTAGCTTGATATATGTATATTTTATTTTAATGCAGAACTTTCACTAATTTGCAGAGGTAGCCTACAGTGATGTTCAGCTTTTGACAAACGATTGATGTGTATTTATTAACATACTGGATGTAAATAACCTGAAGATGTAATGCTCAGTGAATTAACTTTATGTGCCCATTTTGAAATAATTACCTTGGGAAAGTAAAGAATCTATTTTTGATGTCTTGCTCCCATCATCTGAGAAAATGACCAGATATGCATTTTTCTCATCCAGTTTGCTTCTTCTTTCAAGACCTGTCAGCACAGATCCCAGTGTATTTCCTGATGGCAAAGTCGTGACAGCCAGTATACCATTATTCTCATTACTGTTGTGAATCCACTTGGAAACCTGTTATGAGAACATAGAGATGTCGGTTTCATGAGTGACATAGTCCTTCTCAACAGAATGGGTCGAAGGTGATGCCTTTAATTATGACATTTGATGACGATGATGATGATGATGATGATGATGATGATGATGATGATGATGAATGATGAAGAAGAAGAAAGAAGAAGAAGAAAAACAACAGCAACAACAGCAACAACAACAACGACGGCAACGATCATCACCAGCACCACCATGCTATTGCCAATACTACGACGACTACTACTATTACTACTACTAAATAATAATAATATTAATATTAATCATCATCATCATCATCATAATACAGTTTTGGCATGTGTCTTACTGTATTGGTGACATTGAACACCTCCCACCCCTGGGTATACAAGGGCAATAATCGCGACGTGAGCAGGTTCCCTCTCCAGGGCTTCAATCGGCTGTCCAACAGCTCATACAAGTCAAGCTAAAGAAAAAACATGAGAAAAAAACAGCAACACATGAGAAAAAAACAGCAACATGTCGGACACATGCATCGCAAGGATGTACCTGAAAGAACGGGCTGAAAAACTTACTTTGTAAAAATGATGTCCATGAGAATCCCGGGATAAAAAGTTGTGCTTGTCTCTAAACATACGGAGCTCAGCCTTGATCATCTTTTCATGTTTACCAAATGATGACAAGTTGAAGAAATGAAAGGTCCGATCGGAATGTACTGTGGAAAAAAATGAAATAAGTTATCCGTTAAGTAAAAGTTGTAAAAAATGTGGCATGCACGTTCTAGAATTACCACGAAAAGTCATTTTAAATGAAAAGTTGTATCTAGGCAAATCTGTTTACATTCCGGTTCCTCAATTATATTTAGCTACATTTCAAAATGTTCACTTCAATAGATAGACAGTCACGACCACGATCCAAAACGCCCAATACACACCTCTGTCTTCGAAACTTCGCACAACATTGCCTTCCAAGATCTTTGGGTCCCTGGTTATGCCGTTTGAGTCCGCCACAGCATTGAACAAGTCAAGCATGAACTGTGGAGGTGTTCTGTGGGGGATAAAGTTTAGTGGCAGGTCTCCAACATGAAACACCTCGTGAAATCCCTTAATCGCCTGCGAAACAACTGCAGACGAGTCTTTTCTTTCTGTATCCGTGGAAAGAATTGTCGAGGAAATTCTGAAAAAAGACGCTGATCTTAGTAATAATGACAAGATGGAAGTGATCCACACACCTTGTAATAGCATGCTAGCAATGATGAGCGCAATTTTTTCTAATTAACGATTCACACACTTCCTGTTAATGCCAGTGTAGCCTACCTCCGACGCACGCTCAGTTCTGAATTCATACTGAGCGAAGAAATGGGAGAATTTAAGGCTCCATGAATTCACTGAGTTTTGCATATAGAACAGGTTCAAATACTGGCATTGTCCGGTGACATTGACGAAATGGGCAACCCTTTAAGATGAATGATTTTAACTGATGACTTCACTAAATGACAGCGCGATCCTTATCATGCCTAGTGGATCTGTTTGTCAAAATTGCTTGCCTCAGTTATTGCTGGATTTAGAAACATTTTAAAATATATTCTAACACGTGCATTTCCTCTAGAATTCTTTCTGAAATATCCATCAATCTTGTGTTTGCCCCATATATTTTACATCCATGCCTCCTCTTTTATTAATTGTTGTAGCTGAGTAAATTATTTAATCATTTATTTAAAACTGACGCCTTGATATTTGCTCGGTTGGTGGTCACTGTTCATACATCAGGATTATAAAAGAATAATGTATTCAACATTTCTTTCAGCTTGGAAACGCTGTCAGTTGTTTTCTATAACATTCGTTTCTTTTTAGGGGTTGGAAAAGTGCAACATTGCAACGAACTTTGTGTAGCTAGGAAAACAAACATATACTCCAAAGGCCGCTTCAAAGGAAAATGCACCCTGCATTGTACATTTCTTTACCCCCTTTGACAAGTTTAAATGTAAAGAAAAAGGTACATTTTTGAGAACACAAGCAGCGCCCCAAAATAAACCCGCATATACGTGCTGTACAAGTTCGATTTGACAGAAATCATAGTCATTATTTTTGCCCTCCTGTCTGGATATTTCTGTAGAATTCAGGGTATGTTATCAGTATGCAGCCAGTATCCTCATAGAAAAGAAGGTAAACTAATCTCTGACGCAAATGAAAACAGTGATTTACGTGCTATACTATTACTCTGCCAAAACATGTCTCTCCCCGTCACCATGACACCGGGGCACCTCCGCGAGGAGCTTTTTGGAGAATTGCTGAGAGGATGAATGGCTAAATGATAACAAGCAGGTGTCAGGAATCCACTGATCTCTTCAGTGCAGTTAAACTAATCGCGGATTATCTCCAATCACTTGGTCATGCATGGCCACTTCGGAAAACACTTTATAAGCAGTGTTCCAATGATCGTTTTTTGATCAAAAGAGTGATTTACTATCAAGCAATTTAATCAATCAACAGTTCAAGGACAGTGGATTTTGAAGTTGCTAGGAATGCCTTTCTGTCTGCTAAATTCAGCTAAATTCAGTACCATGGACAGAGTTCTTCATTGCAACGCAGATAAACTTAAGGCAGTTGTCTTTATCTCGATTCTAAACGTCTTCAGACGCCACCAGAACCAATTGCTTCATTTTATAACATTGTTTTATTGAATGCAAATAGACTAATATCTATTTAAACTTTCATGTTAATCACCCTCTCGATTGGACGTTTCTTTAACTCTTATGGAGGAGTTATTCAAATGCTTTATGTTTAAACATGTTGAACACAGAAAACACTATTCCAGTTTCTTTATTGTATTTCATTTCCGAGAAGGGAATAACAGTTCAACTGGTGTCCTTTTAAAACAAAGGTTAAAACGAAAATGTTAAACATGACACATGCTTTAAAACCTGTAATGAGTTTACACCATTTTTTTTTTTTTTTTTTTGCACCTTGCATTGTGTGGACAACTGTTGTATGGTGTTGGTAAATCAAGGTGTTGTACTATCTGGACGGAATAAAGAGCAGGATATGTGAACCCTTTCTGTAGACTACTGAAGCGCCATCAGTGACTTCACCACTTTCAGCTTGCCAGACTGTTTCGAGAAGCCAAAGCACTCCACACCAGCCGGTCACTAGGACATTTTCCATATGACAACTGATCGGCCATAAGGAAAAGGCTTGGTGAACTTTCTCCAAGATAAAAAGTCATCTGATTTAAATGACATTTGATTTAATACGAAATCTTGCACCTAATACTTACAGGCTTTCCATTTTTATCATGATGATACGTTACGATAGAGTTAACAGTGAACTTGCACGAGGGTTCTATAAACTTCACTGCCATATTCAATGACCTGAATGACCTATTTCCGTGGATTTCTTGTCTCGTGGCAGAACGGTTTAAAGTCCTATACGATGTCCACGCGTGATTACAGGAAATATATCAGTGAGGGTGGACGCAGCGGATCAAAGCGTCTTTGAAACCATAAGCCAGGGCAGATGGTTGAGAGCAATTGAGTTCACATACGGCTGATGCGGAAATGCCACAACAGCAAGTTCAGGGGTGGCACTACCATGACTCAGTGGACACCTGATTCTGAACGAGAACTGAGAATATTTCACTCAGAGTGAACATATGTGCACGGAATGGGGCAGAAGTATAGGCTATAGTCGGGAAATGTCCACAAATACGTTTGTAGAATGACAATGAAGCACAGACACAGCTCATTTTAATATGTACAAAACGATTCTAAATCTTTTTTTTTTAAACATAATAGGCCTGCATAGATTAATTACAAACACAAAATCACATGCGCAGACTCATTACAAAAAACTGGTCTTTGATCCAAAATATGTATACCAGTGTAGCAGTGTTTTGGCAATGCTTTGCATCTGAAAGCAAAGCCGTTTGAACATTCGGGGGCCGATGTGCATTTACGTAAACTAGAGTAAACGGCAGCCCTGTGGCTGCGTCACCAGCGACCTGAGAGGTAGAAAAAACCCTCCAGGACCAATAAAACTCAGGGTGTGGGAGTGCTAGACATGTTTGGATTCAACATGTGTCGATCACTGATAAAGAAGAGACTAAACATCATGACGATCAGTGCTCCTTTTTTCCGAGAAATAATCAAACACCCGTAGTGCCATTGTTCACGCAGTTTGCGTCAAGATACGGGTACCACGTAAGGAGAAGCGCACATTCTGACTAAACACAAACATTCACCTCTGGTCATTGTGTTCAGTGAGGTGACGATCATATGGGTTGAAGCTAACAATTCATTAGAGCCTACATCCAAAAACGTGCATAACTGGGATAACTCAGTCATAGCGATTAACATTGAAGACTACGTCATGTGTTCTAATGACTAAATAAATCAACACAAGTAGTGGCAACTGTATCTAGGTTTTTACAAAAGTGTAGTTATATAGTAGGCTACGGTAATATTTGTTCGTTGTTTTTTTCTGGCAGTTTGAAAAATGTTTTTTTTTAGTCAGACGCTGTTATAGTGGTTATTGATTTGATCTTGCCAACGATCATCAGTTAACCAGCAAAACAGGATGTTAAAAAACGAAAGGTGATTCTTTATTGTTGGTAGTCTTTTGGTAGTGTAGGGGAGACTGGGGACAGTTGCAAAAGGAGCAGTTGCAACAAGTCTTATTACTCCAAGCAGAAACATGCTAGAGTGATGAAACTCATAGTGCAGATTTTCATTTTTTTGTTGTTGTTTACCGAAAGTGGTGTAAATTTACGTTCACTGGAGTAGGAAGAAATTTTTTTTTTCTTTCTAATTAAATTAAAATAATTGAACAGTTCACTGCTGATTTCAGAAGAGGTTTGCTGGTCAGCCGTGCAGTTTTAAGTTGCAGTTTTGTACTGAAATAAATATTTGATAAAAGTTTGAACTTGTTTGTTACATTGCAAATGGGTCCATTCTTCCTGTCTAACCCTGAAATATGGTAAGAGATTGAATAGCCTACCTGGCAAAATCTGCACATTGATGTAAGGTAGGCCTATGTTCTACACATAAACAAAGCTCACTGTTATTTTCATAGAAATACTATAATATTATTGTAAAACAATAAATATTTTTAGAATACAGTGCTCATTGAGACAAAAAGCAAAGGTTAATTAGTACAATTTAATGTATTTTTAACATGTTGAAACTGTCCCTGGATCATGTTGCAACTGTCCCCAGGCTTGGGGTCAGTTGCAACACCTGACTTCCATTCAAATGAATATTGTAGTGTAGTGTATGTCATATGTGATCATCTTTAAATGGTAATTAGTAGACAGATGTAAGTTTAATATATAACAATTTGGTTGGTCTACACTACCGGTCAAAAGTTTTAGAACACCCCCATTTTCCAGAACAAGCATGCATGCATGTTCTAAAACTTTTAACCAGTAGTGTAGTTCAAATAGTCACTGAGTAATTGAGAAAAATGCAAAAAGTGTTGCAACTGTCCCCAGTCTCCCCTATTATTGGTAGTCATGTCAATCAGGTCCTCTTTGGTTAGCAAATATAATATACAAGCAAATAATGGAAATACAATCAATACAAATATTGTGTCTGGAAGGGTTACTCAACTTGGTTAAGCCATACAGTAGTTGCATTATAATCAATCAATCAATTAATAAATAAATCAAGAAAGCAATCAATGAGTTAATCCATCAATTAAAGTATGTTTGCTATAGCACATTCTTACAGTTTAATTGTCATGAAGTGCTGAACAGGGTATGCTTTCCAGAGGGAATCAAAAACATAAAATACAGTTCATTTAAATACAAAAGCTACTTTTATGAGATTTTCCTCCATATCCATACCCTTTGAATTGTTTCAACAACTGCCATCATCCTCTGAAGGAGATGATAAAATACATATATCATCTCTCTGTCTCTCTCTTTCTTTATATATATATATATATATATATATATTTTTTTTTTTTTTTATTTTTAGTATATACATATCGGATAGTATGGAGCAGCATACATCTTTTCTCCAGTCTCCATCAAATAAATAATTTCCTCAAGAGGGACACTGTCCCTATTGGTGCCACTTCTTTTTTCTCTTCACTCTGCAGTCCACCAGAGGAGCCTCATAGCCTTTGCACTGGAGTTGCACAAAATAAATCATGTTTTGTCAATACAAATAAGTCCCCTCTTTCCTTAACTAATAGGCTATTACCAAAGGCATGTATTGCGCTCTATACTTTATCTGATTTATATCTCCTGAAAAAAAAAATAAATTTAAGATTCTCGTTAATCTTGCCTAATTATCCTTCATGCTTTACAGATTTGCATACTAAGCATGTTTTATTTGAGATTGTATTGTAGAAATATTGCTGCCAGTTTTGGGTCCCTTTATTTAACATGGATTAATGTGCATCAAATAATAAACTGTGCCATTTATTTGCTTTGAGTAAAGTAATTTATTACAAACAATATAAACATTTAATTGTATATGTTATATTATATTAACCCATTTGCTTTCAATTGAAATTAAATGTTATATTGCTGATAAAATGTCAAATATAAATTGCTTAAATTGGTCACTAGATGGCGCACACAGCCTTTAATTCGAAAAACACCACAATTGTGGCTCACGACAGAACTGAATTAAGACGTACTAAAAGCAAGGAAATTATAGATTAAGTAACGTGCATGTCCAGTAGATTCTGCTATAGAAATAAACCACACAATACAATATACTGTATCTCAGCTGTGTTCGGTCACTAAATTGAATAATATATTTATGTAATTAAGTATTCAGAGATAAATATAATTAATATTTTATATGAAGGTAATGAAGTGATGTAGTGTGTTTTAAACACCGATGTGGTACTTTTAATAATCTTCTTTATGTCAGGATAAGGGGTTACTAGACAATTTTTTTTAGAGGTAAATACATTATTACATTATAAATACGTCATGGGCTGTAACCACCTTTCCTGCTGTATAAGCACTCAAAATACAGCTTTAGCTGAGCAAAAAAACCAAAAAAAACTTCAGACTGAGAAGCTTGCGCTTATTAACAACAAACATTCCCCCTTGTTCCCATCATTCATCTCTCTTCCTGTGATTCTTCCTCCAAAAATACCATCACGCCTGAAAATATGTATGCGGTTATTAGCCGCAAAAGCATTAAGTATGCACGCCCAACCAGAGTCAAGCCTTTTGTCCCGCTCCGTGTGTTTGGGCGCGTTAAATCGGGCCAGAGCGGTGCGGCGTTATGAGCACAAGGAGACACACCTGCGGAGAACTGCGCGACGAGCGCGCGCCAACAAAGAGAGGGAAGGAAGCTTGGAGCCTGATCTCGGGCCAGGTCGAAACGATCCCACGAGAACTGCGAACAGAGGGCCAGTGGGGAAGGAATGCAGTACGACCTCAGTCAGAGCTGGGTTGAAAATATGTCCTGGTTCCCCGTTCACCTATTAGGTCATTTTGTTTGCAACAGATATTTCAGACCATCTCTTCCGTCCATACAATAACTACGACGTGCCGAGACAAAAACAAATATAATAAAAACGCATTTTCCGATCTGATGTCAATGGAATTAGATATAAATCATGATAAGGTCATGCACAATAGGTTGAAGTGTCCGCGGAACTTGTGTGCGATGCCAAGCTCACGGGACAGCAGGAAGTCTATTTCATATAGGCTACCACTTCTGAACAATATTTCATGATTGTATTGTTTTTAATGAGGGACAAGGGCACAAGAGGAAACCAAGCTGCATTCTGCATTCTCGTTAAGCTTGGTCAGATGATTCTATTTTTTTTCCATCTGCAAATTCATACAAATGCAACAAAATATGCAAATAAAGTATGAACACAGAGTTAATAGTTCAGCATACAGTCAGGTCAAGTATTTGGACATAGCCCCCACAATTTTAGGGGCTCAAAAGTAATTGGACAAACTAACATAATCATAAATTAAATTGTCATTTTTAATACTTTGTTGCAAATCCTTTGTAGTCAATGACTGCCTGAAGTCTGGAACCCATAGACATCACCAGACACTGGGTTTCTTCCATGGTGATGCTCTGCCAAGCCTTTATTGCCGCTGTCTTCAGTTCCTGCTTGTTCTTGGAGCGTTTTGCCTTCAACAAGTGAAATACATATTCAATTGGATTCAGGTCAGGTGATTGACTTGGCCATTGCAGAACATTCCACTTCTTTTCCTCAAAAAAAGTATTGGGTTGCTTTCGCAGTATGCTTCGGGTCATTGTCCATCTGCACTGTGAAGTGCTGTCCAATGAGTTTTGAAGCATTTGGCTGAATCTGAACAGATCATCATTATGTATTCTTATGTTCTTATGTTCTAGATAATATAGCCCTATACACTTCAGAATTCATCCTGCTGCTTTTGTCAGCAGTCACATCATCAATAAATACAAGGGAACCAGTTCCATTGGCAGCCATACAAGCCCAAGCCATAACACTACCTCCACCATGCTTCACAGATGAGGTGGTATGCTTCGGATCATGAGCAGTTCCTTCCCTTCTCCATATTCTTTTCTTCCCATCATTCTGGTACAAGTTGATCTCTGTCTCATCTGTCCATAGTTGTTCCAGAACTGTACAGGCTTTTTTAGATGTTTTTTGGCAAACTCTAATCTGGTTGTCTGTTTTTGAGGCTTACCAATGCTTTACATCTTGTGGTAAACCCTCTGTATTTACTCTGGTGAAGTCTTCTCATGATTGTTGACTTTGACACAGATACGCTTACCTCCTGGAGGGTGTTCTTGATCTGGTCAACTGTTGTGAAGGGGTTTTTCTTCACCAGGGAAATAATTCTTCTGTCATCCACCACAGTTGTTTTCTGTGGTCTTCCAGGCCTTTTGGTGTTCCTGAGCTCACCAGTGCATTCTTTATTTTTTTAAATGTACCAAATAGTTGATTTGGCCACACCTAATGTTTTTGCTATCTCTCTGATGGGTTTGTTTAGATTTTTCAGCCTAATGATGGTTTGCTTTACTGGCAGTGACAGCTCTTTGGACTTCATATTGAGAGTTAACAACAACAGATTCCAAATGCAAATGCCACACTTCAAATCAATTCTAATCAACTCTAGACCTTTTATCTGCTTACTTGTAAATTAAATAATGAGGGAATAACACACACCTGGCCATGGAACAGCTGAGCACCCAATTGTCCAATTACTTTTGGTCCCATAAAAAGGGGGGGGACCACATATAAAAATTCCTATAATTGGATGTAAATACCTTCAAATTAAAGCCGAAAGACTGCACTTTGAGCTCATATTCATATTATTTAATTTAAACTCCAATATGCTGTGTTAGACAGCTAAAATAACAATAACCTTATCAATGTCCAAATAGTTATGGACCTGACTGTATATCTTGTAGGGAAAGAATACAGCAGAGATAGGCTACCAATGTTTTTGTAATAAATGTAAAAATAAATTTTGCAAAGGGAGCAGCTTACCCAGGGTGGGATGGATTAAGTTAAAGGTACGTTATTTCACAAGATAAAGAGAAAAATAGTCCAGTAGTTTTAGCATTGCCATAATTACGTTTGAATAATAGTTTGTGTATTGCGATATTAAAAACCCATAAAAACCTTGATTTTTGGAACCTCTTTTGCTCAGCTACAGACCTGTTAGTGTATATTAAGTTAACTGTAGCTACCCTACAAATAGATCGGTATACCAGTGAGATACTAGCTTGGGGGCGTCTTCCCCCAAATATGTTGAACACAAATTTTAATCTTTAATTGAAAAACGCTGATGTCATTGTTTATTATAGTGATGGGTTACTTCCCTTAGGATATCCCTATTAACATGTTACAATCAAATATATAGATACGCGATACTTTAATATCCATTAACAACTGTTTTTCAAAGACAAGACCTTATAAGAACTTGCATCAGACTCATTTTGATGGAATTGCTCAAACTGTTGTTGTTTCAGTTGTAAAATTCAGTTAGTAAAATAAGTGTGGCATTCAAGGAATGTGTTGAGAACAAATATGGTGCCTCCTAATGCTTAAATAAATAATTTAAGCAAGGGCTGTCTTGCCCTATGGTACCCTATTTGTTTGATATAAAAATATATTATCTCAGTGGAGGTTTGCAAATGGTAGTACTGTGACTTCACCTCAAAAATGAAAGTGCTGCTTGCTACAGATTTCAAGTGTTCATTCCACAACCCTGCCAGAACAGTAAGCGACTCCACACAGTATTGAGGTACACTTGTATGTCTTTGTATTGGCATGATGTGAGTCATTGATTGATGTCATTTTCTAATGTAATTATAAAGCAATGAATCTTTATTCACATCCTTTGGGTGTCCTGTGTGATTTGTCTCAGCAAGGCTTTGGGGGGTATTTGTGATGCATCCAAGTCCTTTTGCACACCAACAGTGCTGGAATAAGCAGAAGAGGGTCTACTGCAGAAATCTTCCTTTAGAGAAGATATTCCACACTGTAGAGCTGTGGCCACACTAGCACAACCTGTGACAAGATTGACAGGATTATATATATAAAAAGATATGCACAGTTGTGTCCACAGTGATGCAGACTCTGTGGCCCATCACTCCTCTCAGCATTCCTGGTTGAAAAGGAGCACTGTAAACCACAACTGCACATTTGTGTCAGTCATCCAAGAGAGACGCTGCTGCCCTCTATTGCTGTGAAAATGCATTTTCTGTCTTCTTCAGCTGCTTCACAGACGTTTCAGTGCTGGTTTTGTCGGAAATGTCTGTTCCTACTACCCTTTCTGCACATAGAAGGGCATTTCATTTGATTTCCAGCCAATTCAAGGTGCCTAGCATTACTCTGTGAAAAGCGAGAAACTTTATCTTCCAGTTGTGATTTAACATATATATTGGAGAGTTACACTCAATTGTAGGTTGTATGTGAAAGAATACCTGTTAAAAAAATCAGAAAAAATTAAAGATTCTGTAAAAAAGTTTTTTAACTAACTGAAACTGAAGCACAGATGGCCCTTACCAGTATATTTCATATATTTTCTTAGTACATCCAACCAAACTATTGCTGTGCCCATTAAAGACTTACAGGCATGACGATGAATGCAAAGAAGTCCTTTTGCAAAAATGTGAAGATTTGCTTTTTCAGGATAATTCAATTAAAGTAAGAACAAAAAACCCCACCAACAAAAAAAAGTGTGTTCAGCAATAGGAATGAAGATTGATCGGACTGCTCAAAAGGCATTTGCATATCACAGCTAGCATTGTGTTGGCCAGTTTCTGTAGGGTTTGGCTGATTCAGGCACTGCACAGGTGGCCCGAATTAACACAAAAACTTAGCAGACTTCTAAACTTTAATGTCAGAATACAGTGCAGTAAAAGAGTTAAGTTCTACCCATCATTGTCAATATTATGGAGGATGCCCTTCAGAGCAAATGATACAGTTTACATTTTTTACAGCTAGATATATACTGAAACAATTCAGGTGAAGTATCTTTCTTGAGGATACAATGGCAATGGCCCACCTGGAATCTGAAACTGCTACCTTTTAGATATAAGAGAATTTCCTTAACCATTATACCACATGTGCCAATTTTACATCGGATTAGCTTAGTAACATTGCTTACTTACTTTACCCAGAATATGCAAAAAAAAATTCCTGTGATGTGAATGTTTTTATTTTCTTTAGGATTGTATGCACATAATGACATTGGATTCAATTTAAACTACCCCCCCTCCCACCCTCCCCCCAGGACCACGAAAGCGACTATAATTAAAAATGGTCAATGTAAAAAAGCTCATCAGCTGCATGAATCCACATATCAATATTCTCCTGCTTGGCACCATGCATTTGTGCTGTTCACAGAATATGCCCAGTTGTTAGTGTCCACCTTGACACCAGAAGACAACATTTTTACCAGGTTGGTCTTGAACAGGTGAAGTGGAAACATGAACACGACCTGTACATATACACATCATCCAATGGCATTGCACCCATGATCTTCTGATCATTAAGAATAGAGTAGATGCAGGGTTTTTGTAGGGGGGGTCTGGAATCTGGTCTGCAATGAAAGCAATCCCTGGCCAAACGTTAACAGAGTCTGTACCTATTGGAACTGTATGTAGAGCGCAGCATTACAGGCATGGATTAAGGTAATGTCAGTGGGCTGGATACGGTCTAGGAGGACTTGTAAATGTATCTGTAATTGTATTCAGCTACCGGCTTCATGCCACTGAAAGAGGGTAACACCCTGGCCCTATGTGCCATTCAGATTCAGACACCGTTACCATGACGCGATTTGGAACATTTTCTCCGGAAAAAAAACAAGAGCAAACATAACTTGTTCCCCAGATTTCTGTTATCTGTTCTGTGGACACTCACTTTCTCTAGTTCCTTGTCAATATTCCTGCTCCAGCTTGATACATGGACCTGTGCCGTCACTGTATTCTGATTTTATAGGATCCATCCTTTTACAGGAAAACTACCAGCAGCTTGAGAGAACAGCTTATTGGGCCTCTGGAAAGTAAACAGCAGCATGACAATTTGAAGGATGGAACAGGCAACACCAAACAAACCATGTTGTTCTTCCTAAATGGGCCATCATCTGTCAAGTCAGCGAAGCCTGGCTCGCCATGCCCACTGGACCGTTACACTTTATTTTATTTTTTTCCTCTCCCAAATCCCCCCCACACACACACCCTCCCCACCCCCATCCTCCCTAGCCCCCTCCATGGTTTTGTAGAGACAACACTGAGCTGAACCTGAAGTGGTTTGGAGTCACAATGGTTCTAACGAAGAGCAGGACGGAGTCCCAGCAGTTTTAATTAAAAGATTCTTGTTCTGATCCTTTTAATTGGATTGGCAATAAACAGAGGGACAATGAACCCACACTAAAAACCTTTTTTTTCCTTTTTTTGTTGCTCTTTTTCAATTCGATTTCATTTGGGAAGGAGGCTGAGCGTGATTTAACTGTTGGGAGGAACATGAGGACAATAAGTCCCCATATTGTGTGCTTAGCCCTTTTTGCTAAGAGAAAGTACAGGAACAACATCATATTCCGACTTCATTTTTATTATATATTTTGTCATACTCGGGGCACCGGTTGGTCCTGTTAAAAGGCACTGGGTTTCAGTGTAGTGATGGTCTTTTATCAAAGCCACAGTCTGCAGGGTTGTGCATAATTGCATATGACATCACCCAGGGAAGGAGGATTTCAGTAAGCAATGATATTCCCAGGCACCTCGCATGCCTGCCTCAAGTAGACATGTCCTTTCAGTTGGTGAGACTTCAGCACTGAATCAGAAAATTAACCAATATGTTTTTGGAGACAGGTTTTCAAATGGAGCACAACTCTTCCTCAGCTCACTGTGAATGTACACAACATACTCCATAAATATTAGGAAAATACTAGTCCTTTTTAAATATTTGTTTTATACAGGTACCTCTTTGGTAACTATGTAAAAAGGGGAAGACTCTCTTCCCCTAAACAGCCCTCTCTTTGTTTTGTTAAATTTATTCTGGAATAACTTATTTTACATGCTAAAAATTTTAATTAACCATGCCAAATGAAAATGTATTTGTTTCATATATGAAAACAAATACTGGCCTTAATTTAAAAAATATTTTCCACATTTCACTGGTAGGCCCGTTCAAAGGCCAAAGCCCTGCCCAACATTGCCATTTGTTAAAATATACAAAAGCACGAAGATGATGTCACTGCAAAGCCTTTCGCATCTGTTATTGGTGAGAATACGCAGTTCTGTACATTTCAGGACAGAGTCCATGTCTGCCCTGCAGCAGAAATTAAGGATGAGGATCATCTTTACAAAGTGGGAGGCTAACAAACAGCAATTTCTAATCTGACTTCAATATAAGGTGTGGAATGAGTGGGGAAACTAAAATGACCAAAGGCACAAAACAAACAACCAAAAAAGGGTATTCGTGGCTGCTTTTGAAGACAAGGCTAAAACAGCATTCAGTCTGGTGTGTCTCAGCCTTATAAAGGCATTTTGTCTTTCCTTGTGAAACCCACAGACATCTCATGACGTGTCATAGACTTTCATGACATTCATTTTAATGGCACACCAGCAGACATGTAGCTCTGGTCATGTGATAATTGAGGCATTGCTAACCTGCAGGTGCTTGCCGTAAGGCTCTGTGCAGCACTGCGCAATTCAGTGAGACAGAGAGAGACACTCAAACTGTTTGAACATGGCAACTGGGAATCCTTCACCACACACATCTCTGCAGCCCTGAGCAGATGTGAAAGCACATCTATGAGATCCCCCTAGTCCCCCAATCTCTGTAATTCATCTGTACTGGGTTCTGTCCAAGGTCTTTTGAAGTAAGGGGACCAGTCAAAATATTTGTGCACTCACAGGTTTGGAGGAATGAAGGGGGGTTGGGGGTTGAAATGATAATGAAGGGTTAAGGTCAGGGCTGTTCTCGTTGCATGGTGCTTCATCTGACCCGGCCTCCACTGAACCCCTCCCCACCCGCCTCCCCCACCCGCCGGGGTCCTGGGGGGTGGGTCCAGTTCTCCCACGTAGCATGGTGGATGCACAGGTGCAGACAGCTAAACCAAACAAACTACCGGAGCAATGGTCATTCACTGTGCTGAGTGTTGTGTCGTTCCCATTATTTAAAATATGTGGTAGAAGCCAGGACAGATGTGCTGTATGTAAACTACCTCAGTTCTTAAAGTGCAAGCATTTTCAGGGTTTCATCTTCCTGTTTTTGTCATTATAGTACTTTATCTGTTTTGGGGGGAATTTCTCTGTCAGCTTTATGAGGTGAGTATGGGTAATATATTTCACACTCTGACAGGGATAAAATACGTTTGTTCTCAGATGAGAGCATTTTTCTCTGGAGTATTTTAAACACCATTAGGACTGTACCAAAAAAGCAATGATTAATGCAATTCCTGAAGTGATGATGTTTATCCAACTGGTCGTACTCACTGGGGCAAAGCTGTTTTTAAGTGCATTCTTGCAACAGAATGCAGATACACATTTGAAAAGTCCTTAAAGTGTTGCTTTAGATGTATGCTGTTTATAGTACATTGGAAAGCAAAGTATTGTTTTTAGATGAAAACGTAGTTGTCACACGTCACGTGACAAACAGAGCAGCAAAAGACAGGGAGTGGAGTTGGCGTTCTACAGACCAGGGGCCGTATGTACAAAGATTCTAAGAGTAGGAGTGCTGATCTAGCAACTTTGCTCCCGCACCGTTGCCGAGACCGACGCCTTCCACAGTCTATCCGATGCTTTTCAGCCTAATTTCACTGCGCCTCATTTATCAATCCTATTGTAAAATTGTGTGTACATTTACTATATGTATGGATATAATGTCCCGCCGCATGGATCAAATATGCTTAGACAACACCATTTGCTAGTATCCGCATGAATATGTTGACAGATACCAAACGAAAGTGGTTCGATGTGGAGTTGGAAGCAAAGAAGAGGATCTGTGCATATAAGGCAATTTGTCAAATAATTTATCATTTAAATAGAAATATTCAATTAAAATAGTGATTGTTGTATGACTAATTGTTTCCAAAATGAAAAACACCCGTAGCAAGGTTTACAACCGTTCCTATTATTTACACACACAATAAGAGTGGTCAGGAGCATTCATTAAATGTATTCTACTAACAAAACTCGCATACAAAAACTTTAATGAATGCCTTGCACAAATTCATTCACTAACGATTAACAATTATGCACTAATATGTTCGTAGGAACTTGTGTATTTTATGCTTAGAAAAAGTTCTCACGGAAAATGACCATCGGATTCATGAAACGTGCGTGTTAGTCAATTTCATTCTTACGCGTGCGTATGTTGATGAATCCCAATTGATTTTAAGAAACTTCCATTGCACGCAGGTCATTTCTAATTAGCACAATACACGTCGCAGAAACCCATATAATGCCAAGACTCCAAGTCAAAGCAAAAGGAAATACTCAAACGTGCCGCGAAAAGGTACTAGAAAAAATCACTTTATCTAAAACGACTTATTAGCCATTCGTCCTTTTCTGCAAACCTGTCTTGCTGATATCTAAAGATTCGTGCTTTTTCTCAAAGCGCAGGGCTAGATTTTCCAGTAATGCCACACGTTTGAGTTATTGTGGAACCTTTAATATATATTCCCCTTAAACAAATTCTTCTGAATACTAATTAAGCTATTACAATAATTAAATGCAAGCCAATTAAATGTAGGCAAATTGTTGACCTTTATTAAGTTAAGTAATTAGCTAATTCCAAAATGTACCTCAGATTGATTGTATACATGCTTTAAAGCCTTTGAGTATTCCATGTGTTTTTGCATATGGCTTATGCACTATGTGTAATATAAAAAATGCATTAGTTAGATTGAATGCAAAGCACCCCCTTCCCCCTATACGTGGTGTCAGTTGTGTGTTGAACTTTGCTGCTGAGTTTGCAGCGGAAGTGAGAATGGATTCCGCTATTCGCAACATCAGTTTGCCATACTGGTGGTCTGTTAACCTTTGACCCCTGTGGCTGCCCACCACAATAGTGGTATACCAGTTCTGACGAGAGGTCTGAAGATTTATGGGCTGTGTGAGGAAGTTCTGGGCACTGTTCGCCCTGCCAACACCTTTCTCTGAAAAGACCAATGTCAACACTTAATGAAAAAGCCAATGGTATGCCATTATTTCATTTCACGGTCCTTCTCCCATTTCTCTTTCTCATCAGAAATTTGTTGATTGGTACAAGGTGAACAGGGCCAGAATAACTCTGCTGAGGATATAAACAGGCTTTGAGGACTGGAACTCCTCTGTAACTCCAGACACACGGCTGGGGAAGCTTGTTGGTGGGTTCTGTGGTCTGCCGTGACAGCCAGCACCTAATAATTTGTGGAAGCACGTTCCAATGGTCTGTTATTATTCTTACTGTGTGAAACGCAAGATTTATTGACTGATCACTGGAATTGTGATGCTAGGCATTCCGTGTCCTGACAATGCAATAACAAAGGGGAACCCACCAAAGTCAGGAAATTAGGGTCATCTGTATTCATGAATGAAAGGCGCTATGAAGGAAAACTGAGCCAACAGCCTTACAGCTAGTTTTGAGGTCAATCAAGTCAGACAGAGAAAAATAATCTGCTCAACATAAATCAAGGAATCTCAGTATGTTTGAGGTAAGTTTCAGAGTTTTAGTTTCAGAGAAACAATGGACAGTTTGTGGAAAGTGCCAAGCTTACAGTTTGAAGAGCAACAGTGAGGGTCCCCTTGAAGATGTCTTTGAACAAAAGCTGAGCTCTCTCTTCCCTGTGCCTTTCCAGCATAAATATTCAACTGTGCAAGCTCACTTGCCAGAGATGCTATCACAAAATGGAAAAGAGAGTATCGCTGGTGAATCAGGTCTTATTTATAAAACATCTGCCATTAAGGTAGAACTCATTCCAGCGCATCATATTTTTACACAGTTAGGTTGGGGCCCAACAATGTAATTTGTCAAAAGGCAACTCCTCTCATACAGTATTACTGCTAATAGATGCTGTATTCGCCATGCATTGGAACAGAGCCACATAGGCCAGGATAGAACTGCATGCTGTTGAAAGAAAGCATCCTACAGTAACCAGCATGATGAATGATTTAGGCCTGTGTTCCCCATTGTAAATATTTGACTTGGAAGATATCTAGACGTCCTCCCCTCACTGGACAAAAACTCCTGCTGTCCATGCCATGCATCTGTTAGTGATTGAGCAAATAAAGCAGGCAGCATCCCATCCTCTCTGATGCAAGCCTTGGTGTGCTGGGTAAGAAAGTATAGAGGGGATAACGATGACATTAACATCTGCAGAGGGGGTGCGGCCTTTGCACCCTGCACACCTGTGTGTCACGATGCTCTGCAAGCGTCCAGCAGCTTAGCCGACCTTCTTAATATACAGCCCGTAGTGTATTGCATAGAATGGTAGATTGAGCTTCCTATTAGTATGCGTCTTGGCAGTGTCAATTTAGTAGTATTGACCTTGTACACAACTGACATCATATTTGGTTGCCTGTAGTTTACTCTTTGAAAGTTCAGTAATGTTATGTCCAGGGTTGGGAGGGTTACTTTGTAAATGTAATTAGTGCCTGAATACTGATTACATGGCTCTGAAAGTAATCCGATACGAATACAGTTACATGTCTCAAAAAAGTAACGTATTCAGATTACTTTTAGAATACTTTTGGATTACTTACTTTTTCCATCACAGATGGGTATGTTTTGGGGTACAGGAGACATTGGGAAGCTGTTATATAGCCAAAGGTGGTGCTGCGTAGTACTAAAAGGGTGCTCAAACTTTTGCACACGCCATGTTCACTTTTTTATTTGATCAGTAATACATTTAAATAGTTATTATGCATTACACTTTGAAAAAGGATGTCATGTTCAACTTTCCACTGTGTTGAGGTCAGGTCAGCTTCTGTTCATTTAATAATAAATACTCATAAATTTGAGATGTCAATTTAGCTAAATATATGCAACATTGTATCTGCATTTTTTGTTGTAGTCATCATCATTAACATGTTATGGAATTAGAATGGACAGATTAAAAATGAATCATAATAAAAAGCAAAGGGAAATTGAAAGGCAAGTTCTTTTACTGTTTTGATGGCTCATCATGAGCATAACTCAAACACAGCATCTGAAACAATGTAATAACTTTTGAAACTTTTTTGGCACTGGAATAACAGCGACTTGTAAGGGATATGGCTTAGAAAAGTGCCAGTGTTGGCGGGCTGTGTAGCGTCGAATGCTCGGCAGTGCATAACGTAATTGACGTATAGTAGGGTACAATTGGCTACCAAATTGGGAGAAAACTGGGAAAAATAAAAAGAATAAAATAAAATGTCATCGTTTCAACAATAAAGAAAGCAGTATAAAATTAGCAGAGCAGTTAATGCGATACCTCAAACCGTAGGCTAAGGTCAGGTAACAGCAAATTACTGCAGAACTGTGTTCATTAAGCTGAAGGTTAGCTAACGTCGACTTACTCCAAGTGCTTTTTAAGATTCAAAGTCGAGTCCTTTGATGCCGACAGTATCTTTATTCCTGGAAGACACAAGGTACACTGGACCGACAGGTTTTTCCCATGTTCTTCTTTAAACTGGAAATTGTGTCGATAACGCCACGAACTAAAAGCGGACTTTTCTTCCATCTTGTCGCTATCAATGTTTGTCTGAGTGTGGGCGCACGCATTTCTTTAAACACATTTTTTTTAACGCATTTTTTTGGTTCTGTGCAGCGGCTGTAGTTTTTGTGAGCTGTGTGATGATAATCATGTAGGCGTGATAATTTCATGCTGTAGCTTTAGTAATGAATATCAGCTCACTAATGTTTGTAAGGAAAACTTTCCACCAAGAATTCCAATAAGTATTCTAAAATGTATTCACTTCAGGTTTATTAAAGTAACTGTATTCAGATTACTCGTTTTTCAAATGTAACGCGAGCTGAATACAGTCACTTGATTTTTGTATTCTGATTACGTAACGCCGTTACATGTATTCCGTTACAACCCAACCCTGGTTATGTCTGACTCTGTATGTATAATTATTGTGTTAGCAAGGTAAGCACACAACACAGCCTCTATTACAGTGGCATTCTGGGATACTTATAGATATCACTGCTGATTCACTTAGCCCCATAAAGTATTTACTCGGTCCTGGCCCAAAGACTTCCAAAAACTGTCTACTCACTGAGTTTTTGTTAAACTAAAATCCTGACATCCCTACAACTCTATTTTGCTTTCTGTGGAAAAAGTAGCCACTTAAAAGGGAGAAGTAAGTAGCAGCACTTCTGGTAGTTGCATTTGTAGCAGTAGTAGTAATGTCAGTAACAGCAATAGTTAGTATTATAGCAACTTGGTTAAATACTCGATTCTGATTGGTCAAGAGGGTGTAATGGGGGTTCCATTCTTTTTTTATATCAGACATGTTATCCAGGTCGGTGGTGCAGTGGATAGCGCTGTCGCCTCACAGCAAGAAGGTCTCGGGTTCAAATCCAGGCCGGGGGCCTTTCTGTGCGGAGTTTGCATGTTCTCCCCGTGTCCGTGTGGGTTTCCTCCGGGTACTCCGGTTTCTTCCCACAGTCCAAAGACATGCACGTTAGGCTAATTGGAGAGTCTAAATTGCCCGTAGGTATGAGTGTGTGAGTGAATGGTGTGTGTGCCCTGCGATGGATTGGCGACCTGTCCAGGGTGTATTCCTGCCTCTCGCCCGGAACGCATGCTGGGGTAGGCTCCAGCCCCCCCCGCGACCCTGACCAGGAATAAGCGGCTTAGATAATGGATGGATGGATGGATGGATGTTATCCAGGTCTCAGGATGTAATATTTTTCACATGTAAAAATATCAAGGTGCCCACCACTGAACTCAGCATTAGACCCCGGGCAATTAAAATACATTTCCAACTCAATGGAAGTAGTTAGGTTCGCAATCAGCGACACCTTGGTGCCACAATTTATTTTGCAGAATTTTGGCTAATTTTGTTAATACATTTATTTCTAACATAATTCACTGGATGTGTATTAATTCATTTAGCAAGTAGCTATGGTATAAGCAGGATAATGTACTGCACATAAGTCAATTGTTGAAAATAACAGCACTTCGGGGTGATAAGACCGCTTCGTGTCAGAGTCTTATAAACAACCGATGTGTCCACAGTACATAATCCCTTACATAATAGCAATAGTAGTAGTCATAGTTGCGAGATAAGCAGTAGTAGAAATATACATACAATATACAGCTGTACAGTAGTAGTATAAGTAGAGGTAGCGTTAGTAAAAATATAAAATGTGGTTTAAGTGTTAAAGATGATGTATGTGTGGCATTGGTAGGAAGTAACATGTTTCCTTGGCTTTGAAGGAAAACGAGAACACTCGTGAGTTAGTGTTGAGGTTATGCTGCTAGCAAAACCAACCCACAACAGATTAACAACCGCAAAAAATAACTCTCTGCCACAGCGTGACGTGAAATTACCATCTAACACCTGTTGGACATTGCAGAGGTTGCGAGGGGGATTAGCTCACAACAGAGGCCTCTTTGTTCTAGACGCCAATGCCAGTGTGTCAGAGAGGAGATGAAAGTAGCGCTTTCTGAAAGGCTTTCCAAAGACCAGGGGAAACAAATACAGAGAGTGATGACAGTAAGTGTCAAACCTGTTTGAATTCCATAAAAATTGAATTACAAAAACCTCTATTGGAATTATATTAACATAATTCCTTCTGTAAAAAATGCAATTCTTTACTATTATTTTATATATATTTATATAATATATAAGCATGTCTGTAATACTATATTATAAACAAATATACACACACATATACATGAAACACTAGCACACAGGTTTAGAGGGTCAGAGCGGAATTTGCCTCAGTTTACCCGCAGTCCTAGATTCTCAAGTGCTCGTTACCAGGAACAAAGGAACAAAAGCCTCATATATGTAATTTTCCTCTCCAAGAAAAGCAGGCGCTTACTGAAAGGGACTCTGGCAGGTTTGTGCTCTTTTATGTCTCGGAGGGCTTTTTATGTTTCTTCCATGGGAAGTTCACTTTTGCTTGTTCCACCATAGTGCTGTGACATCCACCCATGTGTGTTTATTTTGTCATTGTCATCAGGCAAGAATTTACGCCCATCAACACAATTATCCGCCTCTCCCAACCCTTTCCAATCCACTCTGTCCCCTTGTCTCCAACCTGTTTCATATTAAATAGATTTTCCTGTGTCACTTTTGTATTAATATAAACTATAACCATTTTACAGCATACCTGTATATGAGCAATTACGTTTTAGGACTTGCTGTATAAAAAGCATCCTTATCAAACATTAAACAATTCTTAAAGATGTTCACTGTAAATATCAGAATTCATTCCAACATTTCCTTAACTCTGTCAAAATGTCTTCAGCTCCCTTGTGTGAATGTAATGTTGAAACAATCAGTCTTTGAATGTTGCAGAAATTCCTGTGGGTGAAAACGAACTATGAGGTCCTTCATTGTTTACATCTTGATTATTTTTGGCACAATATTTTGTCTTATTTTACAAAAAGGGAACCTTTCCTGTCTACTGAGGATTTCCCATTGTTTTCTTTAATAAACAACCAGATAAAAATAATCCATCTGTATATTTTTCTTTTTTGAGTTCAGATGAGCATATAATTACATGCATCTTTGAGTGCTTCTTTACTGCAATGAAGATGGAACTGAACCACCTGCCACTTCAAACTGACCAACACTCTGCCCGTCAACAATTACCAGCTGTCAGAGTTGTATGGTACCCATCAAGGTCAGGTATGATTGATGAGGTCAGAAATTATATTGTGTATTGTGGCAGGATCAGGGGTGTTGGGTTACAATGCAGCCAAAGAACAATAACAAAATCACCATACCACAGAAAAATAGGAAAGAAGAGGGATTTATTAGGGGAATTAACACAAACAGGGAATATAGGGAAGCAATCAAGTTCAGTCCGTGATCCGCTTTCTTGGTCTTTATTCACAATCCGAAATCGTTAATCCAATCCAGGTCCAATCCAATCCTCCAACAAGCAATGGTCAGCACACAAATGGGTTTTTCAAAACAATCCAAGTCAAGCCAGTAATCAATCCAAAAAAACATTCTCTCTCTCACTATCTCACTCTCACTCTCACTCACCAGCATTTCCTCTGCAGTACTTTGCGATTACACTGTGGAAAAGGTGCGTCTTTTATTTCCTGCATCATTACAAAGCGTGTCAGGTGTGTCCTGTCAGCCCCGGACTTCCCATTAAGGTGCGGCCGTGGAGCCAATGTTCTACCCCCCCTTTACCACCACCCCTCGGAATGCCTCCGGGCAGCTGCCGCAGTATGTATGAGAAGCCAAATTATATTGTGTATGTATGAGCCGTCTTGAGTTGGACTCCAATGGCAAGGTTCTTACGTACACTTCTCTTCTGTATATTATGTGATTTCACAACAAGCATTTGGCTGATATGAAAGGTGTAAATAAAGGAAGGTTGGCTTTCACCATCAATTTATTTATCACTATCAGCTCTCCGCTGTCAAACTAACATGGGTAATGGATGACCACAAACCTGGATGATTAAAAGCTATGCTCTCACATTTACCATATAGAAATGCTAAAATATCTACAGTTTATATGATTGTCTGCAATAAAAAAAGTAAAAAATCTTTTTAAAAACCCCATCTGATATAAGGAGGGGAATGCTCATGATATGCTCTTACTGAATGGTGGTGTATGGCTGAGTTTGGGGACAAAAAAGTCTTGGATTCTGACTAAACTACGCAGTCCTCCAGATCAAACCGTAAGAAAGGGTTATATTACTTGCACAACCATGCTTTCATTCATAATTTGTTTGAATATGATGTCTTACTGGAAAAGACATTCAGCACCATCAACCTCTTGCCCCTTGTGTTTTATCTTCTGGGCCCCAGCCATTACAGAGCTCTGTCCATTATCACCTTAATGCAGACATTAACAGCTCGAGCAAACTGCTGAAATGCGTTTAAAGACCAAAGTGTCAGTATGAGCTGTTAACAATCTAAGCACATTTGTTTTACATAGCAACATTCTGGTTCAGTGTTTCAGAAAAAAATAGATGAAATTAGAAAGCATGATAAATTCCCCCCCAAAATTGGGCGATCTTTATTAAAAAACCATCTTTTTTTTATTTTGGAAAAGAAAAAAGGGTTAGCATTTGTCTTTAATGAAATATATACAGATGTATGGCACATGAGCCGATGCTCAAATTCATGATAAAAAAATGATGGGGATGATTATAGATCTTTGATAAGCCTTAACTACTTTTCCTATTATAAAGAATATTATGAGCTCACAAAACCTTTTAGGATCTATATCGGATTGAGTGTTTACAGCAGCAGTTAGACTGGTAAGTGAACAGCAACATAGCGAGAGGAAAGTGAATCTCACTGCTGGTTCAGTAGCAACAGCCCCCAGTGTTGTCAGTGAATTAGCATGTGTGTACCTATATGAGCAATTCAGTTTTGGGACTTGCTGAATAAAAAGCATCCTTATCAAACAATAATTTCTTAAAGATATTCACTTGAAATATCAGAATTCAAGAGACAGGAGAGTGAACAGGGACAGAGTGAGAGAGGAGTGTGAATCTTTTTATTCTCACTTCAGTGCAGTATCAGCCCCCAGTGTTGTAAGTGACACTACTGCAGTGGCTGGCCCAGCCACCTCATATTTATAATTAGAAGCATGCGCAATATGTCAGTCAGGAAACAGGCATTGCCGTTGTGTAGTGTAAAAACAAAAGGAGGAAAGCTTAGGCACTGGACAGGTATGTACAGTAATTGCAGCCTGCCGTCTTTGTGCAGGCTCGTTTTATTATAGCACATACCTCAGTGTACTGTATGACACACACACAATGGGGCTAATGAACGGGGAACACAAGGCCATAGCTCATTATTTTATGACCGATCAATGCATGTAATGGATGTCTGCTACATTCTGCAGGCATTCACTGTACACATGATCAGTAAAGAGGCAGCGAGAGTGTACAGTTGATTTACAGACTCACAAATTAGTCAAAAATCTGCTATGGATGAATGGATGAATGCAACATTCATCAGCAGGTTTTTATGGATTGCACACTGCCTAATGCAAGACATCGCACATGTTCCAATATGAGTCCTGTCTGGCGTTTGAAGTTATCCACTGTTCTTTCGGGAGGGCCTCCTTCTGCGGAACATTGTAAAACGCTACATTTGGCTTGTTAAGTCAAGTTAATGAGTCTAAAGTTGGCGAGTTAATGAGTCTCATCATTCAAAGCTACGTATATCTGTCTTGGGGATCTGAAACATGTTCTATTGTATCTAAATCTGGTGGGCAGTTTGTGCAATTAACTCTCAGAAGGGTTTCATTATTAATGAGGACTTTTTTATGGTTACAGATATGATTTTCAATTATTCCTCAAGTCACCTGGTCTCCATGACAATAGGAATGTACAATGTTGCAAAGGGATATTAAAAGTGTAGAGTAGGAATGTTTAATGTGTTAGAGAGGAACATCCAGGAAGTGAGTCATTAAAAAGCCTGAACTAAAAATGTTAAATAAATCATTAAACCATGCAGACACTGGAACCAGGAAAGACTAAACAAGTCACTCAGCCACATGGTTCATTTGGAAGTTGAACATATAATATTGGATGATACTTTAATATTAACTTAGAAAAGTATGCTGAAATTGGACTACTCTACTTTGAACAATTTAGGTCAAGCTACCATACAATTGTTGTGAACTTTAAATGATGTGCTTCTATCTCCAAAAATAATATCAGCTAAGATGTCAATACATTGTCTAATAGTATTGTCTAATATGCTACCCCTCTGACAGATATTAAGTGTCATTCCTCATGCCCCTGATTAAACGATTAATTGGTTTGCACGTATATTGAAATAGAGGCTCCATCGACCCCTTGGTGATTTAGGACTGAAATACATGCAAGATTTTCAACCCCAAATTTTGTTTGGCTCCTACTTAAAGGTAACCATAAATATTGATTGTGTCTCAAATGTGCAACTGATTTACATGTAAGCACGAAGGGGCTCAGTTCGTTTATGAGTTGGACAAAACTTCTATTCATCGATTGCATAACCACCCAAAAACAAATTATTTCTGTCTTTTGTGTTTTGTTGTAGGGTGGTTATGCTCCAACTCATAAAAGAACTGAGCCCCTTCATCTCTAATGAGAGTTGGAAGGACAACATGTATTATTTTGAAATATTCAATAAAATATCCTCCTTTGTCTTGCAACATATGAAAGCAGTATGGTTAAAAGGTGAAAATGGTGTAACTTATGTAACATTAATTTGTAGTCAAAGTGAAGGGAATGCACTGTCTTTGAGATATTACTCAAACAGAGGTGAGGAAATCATAGTCCTACAAGTTGCAGCTAAAAACATGTGGTCTTTCAAAAAGGTTTACAGAAAAATATGGATAAAAACACCTTGTGTTGACTTCATGTATCTTGACCAGGGTTTCCAAGCAATGGTTGTCATCAGTGAGAGAAACGCCTCTCCTCAGATCCTACAGCTCTCCTGCAGTACTGTGTGCCCTGTAGTGTGGAACAATAGTGCATTGGAGGAGCTTCAGCAACACTGATCCTTGGACCAGGTGCAGGTGGCACACCAGTGACTAGAGGCACGATTGGTGATTCTAACAGGGGAACAAACAGGGAGGTGGGTACTCAATATAGCATCAGTATTATTTATATTATTATTGTTACATATATATTACATTATATTATTATATATTATATATTATTACATAATAACGACATCCCTTGTTTGCCTCTGATTCAAAATGGTTGTTAACAGAGAAGACCCATGTATATGAAACATTTACTAAAGCTTACATTTCACATGCACAACTCTGTGGACAACCAAAACATACCAGTTACGTATAGTCCAGTATGTACAAACAGTATATAGTGTATGCTGTAAATAAATATATAACACCAAATGAAAAGGACATATTTTAACTATAAGTAACTATATTGCATTTAAAAAGCAAGTGTTTCATATTAATGTAAATACTAATTACCAATATACTTCTGCTGTTTTAAAATCAACCATTAATATGTGGGTTCCTAAAGCAACATGAGAGATCTAACAGATTTTGAAAGATGTCAAATAATTGACATTGACATTGGATATTACATGCTATTTTGTTGCTAACGGTGCAATCATTAAAAATAACGAAAGAAAAACAGGGGAGGAAGGAAGGGTAGGGTTAGTTGGTGAGTTGGCAGTGGAAATGCCTAAGGTGGAACGGGATGATGGGGGGGGGGGGCACACTTCACCCCCCGCTGCTGTTTTATCCATCATTCTTCCTGAGTGTCAGCTCTCAACAGCCAGACTAGGTTCCAGTGATGACTACAGAGAATTCCCTGATAAATCAATTTAGAAGTTTGAGGGCAGTGGATTCATTCATTCACCTGATTCATTTTCAGTAACACACATGCCAGAGAGTGTTCTAACCACAGAGGGGGATACGAGACCTCAGGTCCGCAGACTTATCTTCACTGTAACAACCCTTCTGTGTCAACCAAAAAAGCCTCCTAATTTGATTCTGGAAGCATCATTCCTACCATTTTGCAGAGCTGGGAGGTTTTTTCCCACCCGCTTTATATACTTACACCAGGGACATTTTTCAGCACAAGTCAAGGTTTTCCATTTCTTTTCCAGGGCACTCTACTCCGAGGCACTCAAGGACAAAGGGAAGAAGTCTGATTTGAGAAGGAAGGTCAGTACCGAGGGCCCTATTCACACTTAGGGGGGCATGTCATACTCGGCCATATATGGCTAACTCATTGCACGTAAAGGCATTTATAGAATCCATAATTCCAGCCACAAGGGCTCTGGCTGCCGCTGAAAGGCCAAGCCAGCGCTTAAACTCACACGGGGAGACTGAAGACTGCCTGCCCTCTGCTAAGACTGAGGCTAAGAATAAGTCCATGGAATAAAGGTTTTTTTTAGGTTTTTGATGTTTTGTAGGCGTTCCTTGTCTGGAGATAAGGAAGCACATAACCGTTCTCATGGCCGAGAGCAATAAAAAACAAACCACGCCCCCCGTTTCGACCTCCACACAGTGGACCACGCCACGCGGCGAGACGTCCCGGATGGCCGGAACCCAGGCTCGCTCTGCAGGATCTGCAGAGGCAGGGCAGATGAGAGGCTCCGTGACCCGGGCCTTGGGCCATGAGCATTGCACTGGCCCTCATGTCCAGACAGGTAGCAGCTGATTTTTAGTGTTTGCTTTGGCCCCTGGCTCCCAGACAATAAGGCTCCGTTAAACAGCTATGGGGATTTCCTCCAGCCAAATCCATTAATATTCAACAATGCTAAATACTTCTTGGGAAGCAGCCTGAATAACAAGGTGCCCCTTCACAGAGCAATTCAGTCTACAGGGGTACAGTAAACTCTGCCACTTCCTCCCAAGCTGCCTTCACATCATTAGCCCTTGGGGGCTTCTTTGGGGTGCCATAGATTCGCCAGTGGCGTGGCTTAGGGCAATTCTGCACCTCCTGCACAAGCAAATCGCTCTCCTCTTTTGAGAAGCGCTCCTGGCGCAGCCGTGCAAAACTGTCATCCATGTCAGGAAATTGACAATTTGCTATAGCGTTGGCGCACTGGTATTTAAAGGGATAGAAAATAGGTGTTCTGATTGGCCATTATGAAACCAAACCCCCACCACACCCACATGTATTTTTAAAAGTTAATCCAACCTCTTTTACAACTGCGCCGGAGGTGCGCTATCGTCCTAATTCACGAAATTACCAAAATTGCGTTAGACGCGCCCTAAAGCACCACTGTCCTCACTTTGTGTCAGAGTTACAGACACCATTCTGATTCATGAAATTAGGGCCCAATGAGTGATATAGTAATACTTTTTTTACTTTGTTTTTAACTGATTTGTATGTTTTGGTTTGTTTTTGTGTCCGAAGCAGGGCTGTTCTGAAAAAAGAGACATTGGGTCTTAGTAGGACCTCCCTGCATAAATAAAGTTAAATAAATAAATACAAATATTGTAAAACAATCATTCTAATTATTATTTTCTTTTTATTGAGTAATACTATTTTTAATTAAAATTGTAGGTGCAAAATTGGCAATTATTGGCATCCCTAAACATTCTTTTAAATAAAGCCAAAGTGAAATCGCTTAAGGAACTGTATTGTGGCCTTC
This sequence comes from Aldrovandia affinis, assembly GCA_029706075.1. NCBI lineage: Eukaryota > Metazoa > Chordata > Actinopteri > Notacanthiformes > Halosauridae > Aldrovandia > Aldrovandia affinis. The sequence goes on along the minus strand of JAINUG010000051.1, from coordinate 4,284,023 downwards.
CATCACTTGTTTCACTAGGGTATAAAAATTAGGTAACACACATGTAAAAGCAAAAGAACTGTCAAATCAAAAAAAAAAGAGACAGAAGGGTGTTGACCTATACAAGTCAGGTAATGGGCAAAACAATACATAAATGGTTAAACATACCACTAACTACTTTTAGGGCAATAACTGTGATCAAAAAGTTTCAAACATCTGGAACAGCTGCAAAATTGCCAGGAAGACGATACAAGCACATGTCCCTTCGCACAGTGAGGAAGATGGTGAGGGAGGCAAAGATGAACCCAATGACCACAGTTCAAAAACTGCAGACTTTACATACATCTTTACTTGCAACTTGCAGCTCACAAAGTTTCAAAATCAACCACAAGACACCACTTCCATAACAAAAGGATCTTTGGAAGGGCTGCCGTTACTAAGAGCAACCAACAAATTCAAATGTCTGGAGTTTGCCAAATGTCATTGGAACTGTAACAAGGTGTTATGGTCAGATGAGAACAAAATTGAACAAAGCATCTCATGCATACTGTCAAATATGGTGGTGGATCATTGATGTTTTGGGGCCAGTTATTCCACCAAGGAATTTTAACCAAAATCCTGGTTGCCTCTGCCAAGTAGGTAAGACTTGGCCATAGGTTGACCTTCCAACAAGAAAATGATCCCAAAGATACCTCTAGAATCAACATAGAAATGGTTCCATGAAAACAACATACATTTTGTGCAATGGCCTTCTCTGGACAAAAACATGTGGTGTATAGTAATATAATATATTCCATTTATCCAAAGCGACTTACAGCAGTGAATGCATCAATTTTTCAGGAAATATGGTCTCAATGGGAATCGAACCCACAACCTAAGCATTGTCAGCCTAAGTAATATAGGAGAAGATGCTGTTAAGAAGGGGAAGGTGCACAAAGTATTAAATGCAGGGGTGCTCTCATATTTTGAGTGCAAGATCAAAAAAAAAAATTTCATAGCCTTTTTTGCTCATCTTTACTAAGGGTGCCAATAATTCTGGAGGGCATTATATATTAATAATGGTTTTATTTGTTTTCTACAGTCTTGCTTGCTCATTTTCATCAAGGATGCCAATAATTCTGAACCTGACTGTATGTGCTATACAGCCAAATATGGGGAATAAAAGGTTGCTAAAAGCATTTCCATAAACACAGATTGTATTCTGTTAAAATAGAAGAAAGAATAAAAAAAATCATAAAAAGGATTTTCATTAAAAAATGTTATAACATCAAAATGATAAAATAACTCAAGAAAGAAGAGAGGATATGGTGATGCAAAGCTAAGAGCAAAGCCAAATTTCCTTTTAATTCTTAATAAATTGGAAGTGCTTATCAGTAAGGATTATGCACCCTGAATGCATTCCAATACTATAAGTGCATGTTTATGTTATAATGTGTTTTGTGATAAATTTATGAACACATAAGAAAACTGAAGCAGAACACTAAGCATCAGAGAGCTTCTTGTGCAGTGATGGAATTTTAAAAGACTAATTTCCATATCTGGACTGGTTCAAGCAAATTAACTGCAATTATGTGACGGATTTAAAAAAGTAAAAAACATATTTATGTGTTATTTTAGAGGGACTACTTTGTTCTTCAGTTAGGGAAAGATTTATATTGCAAGTCCTGATACTCATATTCTGATGAATAGCATGATCCTTTAACTGTACATTTGTGACGGCTGATACAATAATAGTTTATTAGCTTTAGAGGCAGGCAGAAATAGTAATGATATTTCCAGATATTTTTAAAAGAAGCAAATGTGCTATGTGGACACCTGGTGACAAAAATACATGTATTTTCCAGTGACATGCATTCTTGAAAATTCATGTTTAAGATTATACATTAGTCTACAGATAGACTCTATTTAGACAAATGGGCTAAGCATATAGCAATTTAAGACAAAATGTAATTAATAATATATATTTAGTGACAGTATACTCATGGCCAAATAAGGGTTATTTTTCCATGATCATTTTTTCATATCATATTGAATCAAATTAAGAGTATAAATGTAGGCTTTAAATATTAAAGCCAGTTGTCATATGTAGCTGAGTAGGTGTATTTTACATTTGTAGCAGGATATCAAGCTCTGTGAGAAGAAATCCTACTAAAGTGTTGCAGTGAAACATGATTTAAAGGTAGCTTAAGGCATGCGTTTTCATCACAGAATTTTCATAGCTCTCAAAGTGGCTAACTTGACATATTAATGCATGGTCCCTTTGGGTGAATGGACCAAGTGCAATACTTCAGTAAGTTTGATTTGTTGCTGAATGAAAATGTCTTGGGGCATAGCTGTAGTAAATGTGTTTAATTAACAAAGGCTTTTTCAAGTATGATGCACAAGATCTATTCTTTGCAGAGGAAATGCTACTAACTTGGCTGGAAGGTTGGTGGCACTGTGACATCATGAAAATAATAATACAACCTGTATTCAAATAATCTTTTTATAGCTAACCCTGCTTATTGGCACTGGAAATCCCTTGGGGTGCCAATTAGTAAACATGTCCTACATTGTCATTTTTGGGCATACGTAGTGCTTTCAGACTCTGGCCCTGTCTCGTGGTGCAGAGGAGCGGAGGTTCCTGTGTTTGTACTGGTTCCTGTCTCCCGCTGTCACCGCACTGCCTGTCGCCATTGTTTCCCTGGAGCCTCGGTCGCAGTAACCTTGTGCCGCATGAGCAATGTGGCGTACACCCTCGGCTCATTGTGCCTCAGGCTCTGTTTACCCCTCTCCCCGAAAAACAAAAATAAAGCCACCAGACCGGTCCCTGGAAAGGAGGCTTTCCCTTATGAGAGTGAATCAGGGTGACCGGGCTCCCGCTGGCAAGCTGGAGCCACACAATGATTCCCCCCCGTCTGCAAACGTGATTCATTTAAAAGACGAGCTTTTGTTATAAAAGAAAGGCCTACTAATTCATACCCCCACCCCCCCCATAAAAAAAGAAAACAATATTTGGTGCCTTAATCATCAGTCTACAGGAAGGTATTTTTCCATGTATCAAGAATTGACAATGTTAAATAGGAAACGCTTGGTACAGTGTGTAAAAATTCCAATGGAGGTACAGTGAGCTGGCCTTTCCTGCACTCACTGCCTTACTTTACCAAGTAGCTGATGTTTTCCACCCTAAGGTCACACTCTGTGGTTTGTCTAATGTACTCACACTGTGTTGGTCTTTTTTGCTATGTCAGTTCGCCTTATAATATAGGAACTGACAACACAGCTTGTGCTGGCACATTTCTGTGCCTTGGAATATAGTGACAGAAACCAATTTGATACCAATAACCGCACCCAATATATTTAAAGACCTCAAGCTAAATCTCTCGATTTCACTGTTTTATGACCAGCGGCACTTTTGTGGTAAACCTCAGCATTCAATGTGATATTACTGCACAGCATTTTCACCTCTGTCACTGCCAAAGTTATGGGAGTTGGACACATTGAGGCAAAATTATATTTTTGTTGGCTGTGTTTTCTCCCATAAAATATATTGATTTATAAATCACGCATGGAATATGTGTTGCAATAAAACAGATCTTTTTGAAGACAGGGGAAGGGTTGCGTGCAAAATAGTTATCCTTTCCTTCATTACATGATAATATTGACAGCTGTGTATTTTGGACACTGAGCTGTTTTGGTCTGGCCAACCGCACATTCTCACTGCCTATTTTCCACCAGCACAATCACAAACCTCAGAAGTACTGTTATTATTCTTTATTCATTAATTTATAGAGGATATACTTGTCCAAGACAATTAGCGTATCTGTCACTTGCTTCTTTTACATGCAAATCCCCGCCACACCACTACCTACTGAGAGTATGAACTGGAGGTCAGTTTATAACAGAACAGCTCCTTGAGGCTTCCATATAAAAAAGAGAAGACAAAAAGTGCACCTGCTTTCTACTGCCCCTTGTATATCACCGGCATCACTCATTGCCTGCTATTTCCCATGAACATACATCTATTGAAATGTAACTCCAATACAATACCTCTGTTGTAAAAACCAGGGGCTGTTTGTACAAAGATTCTAAGAATATGAGTGCTAATCTAGGATTAGTTTTCCGCTGTCCATATCATAACCATATCTATTATGAGCTAAAAGGCTAAACTGATCCTAGATCAGCACTCCTACTCTTAGAATCTTTGTACATATGGCCCCAGGTCTACTGAAGGAACCAGTTGGACCCTCAGTTCCTTCAGGTGTTATACAGTCAGTTGACTGTAAATCCAGCCAGTGGGCTGCCTTCTGGAATTGCTAAATGGCTTTAGTGCAATGTTTAGTACAATGCTTCAATGCACACATTTCCAAACATCCACAAATGCAATTCTCATCCGTGAATGTGGAAAATCAAGTAACAGCAGAGATTTCCAGTACAGCACATCCTACGTCTTGCAATATATTATGCCTTCTGTTTTGATGCCTTCTGATGACACCGTGGGTCTGTTTATCGAATTATTTTCAATAAAATGTTGTCTAATAAAGATGTCACACTTGACTTTATGCTACCCTACTTCCCTACACATACTGTACATACACACAAAACAGAGGTCTACTGTGTCAACATTGATTTGGACATTGCATTTGAACACTAACCAACTTACAGGTGGTAGAGAAAATAAGGAAAACACCAAGTGAAAAAGGACTCGTATTTTGAAGTAACTAAACCACAATTAAAAATAACTCTATGCATGTGTTTCATATTAATGTCAATACTAATTACCAACATGTTTCAACTGTAAAAGACATTTTAAAATCAACACTTTAATATGGGAGTTTTAAGCAACATGAGAGATCTAACATATTTTGAAAGAGGTAACATATTTGGTTCCCATTTAGGTGTGTCAGTCACAGAAAAGGCAAAATTGTTTCATGTGTCTCAGGGAAAAGTGTAAAAAATCATGATGGCATATGCCAAGGCAAAACTGCAACAGGAAAGAGGAACAGTGGTCAAGTCAAATATCACCAACAGCCTAAATTACCACAGAACTGAATCTACACCTCTGTGACCCAGTCTCAACAAAAACAGTAGGTCATGACCTTCACAAAGCTAATATTTATGGTAGGGCTATCATTCGGAAACCACTTGTAACCTAGGCCAATGCGCAACAATGCATACCCTGGTGTAATGAACACAAAATATTGATTTCTGAGCAGTGGAAGAGAGTAATATGGTCTGATGAGTATTTTTTACTCTTTTTCCTACATCTGGACTGGGTTATGTTTGGAGAAAGCCAAAGGAAGCCTTCAACCCACTGCCATGTTTAACACTTGCCAGTGGATCTATTATGGTATGGGAGTCATTGGGTCCGATTATTATGCCGAATGGTAGAATTACAGCCAAGGAATATGAAGCCATTTTAGGTGACCAGATTCACCCTGTGGTGTAAACACTCTTTCCTCAAAATGTTCCCATATTCCCAGACGATAACGCCCCCACACACACTGCTAAACTGATTCAAGAGTGGCTTCAGGAACACCAGGATGTCATGAAGTCAAACACCTTCCATGGCCTCCCTAATCACCAGATCATTGAATCTTTATGGAAAGTTCTAGAACGCAGATTGTTCAGTAGATTTCTACCACCTTCATCTCTCAAAGAACTGGAGGCTTTCCTTCTTGAAAAATGGCCCGATATCCAACTAGAAACCGTTCAAAATCTGTATAAAAGCATTCAAAGAAGGACTGAAGCTGTTTGGAAGGCAAAGGGAAATCCAACTCGGTATTCGTTAATGAATATTCATTTATTATTTGGTGTTTCCATTATTTTATCTACCGCCTGCATTTGTCAATGTCACTGCATTTTGCTAAATTATTTCTGGAGGAGAACGGCACATATGTGGATATGTCATTGTGTGGGGTCTTGGCAGAGAGGCCAAGCTGTATCTTATGAGACAGGACCCAAGTAAACTTGAAAAAGTTAAAACATCATCCATTATGATGTGTTCCTCCAGGGCCTGTCCAAACTGTCTTAGTCATGAACACAGACACCGATTGAAGGCCTGAAATAAAATGGCATCATTCATTGTCACTGCCTGAAGGATGCAAACAAAGCATTTAAGGCACTGGTAAATGAAATGTTACAGATATATATACTGTATATTTTTTCTCTATCAAGCAAGCAATCATGACAAAAACACATTAGAGAATGCTGTGTGAGTACAAGATGGTGGAGATAAATAATAAATATATAAAACATATTATATAATGTTATAAATTATCTATGATTATTATATAATATGGCAATAGTAATACAATTAATTATTTACAGATTTGACACCTGACAACATCACATATCAAGCACCAGATATACGATCTGTGCTTTATTATGTGTTGGAGGAGGAATTCGTTATTGTGCTGAGAGTACTGCCAACAAAATAAATTCAATTCAATTCCCTCAGCTCTGGCACAGAGGCTCAATGTCTAAGTGCAATCCATTTTTTAAATATAATGTGCCTGATGTGGAGAGTAAAGTCAATGTTTCCAACTGCAGATAGCACGGTATGCTGGCAGCTGTTCTGGATCATTCACTGGGACTTGGGGTCTTTTAAACCTGTATTTTCATTTTTACTGCCTTTATTTATAAAACACTGGTTGCAAGAGTTGAACAGAACATTTACCACTGGCCCGAAGCTGAAAGGCTTTGTTGTAATTCATTTTTTGAAACGGAAACGTATGCAAAGTGATCATGTGTTTTCAATATTTCAATCTGCAGCAAAAATAATGTTAGCATGAAAATCTGCAAGTGGCAAATGGATCACAGCCTTTTAAAATGAAAGTATCAAGCAAGGAGAAGCCAGGTTGGGTGGTGCATCCAGCTAAAGCACTTCTTCTCAGTGCTTATCATATGGTATCGAAAACTGACCCTGCCAGTGCTGACTATGGCCAGAATCCCTGTGGGGCACCACAGCCATAATGTCCACCAGGGATGGATACAATAATACAACCTCTGGCCAATTGGGCACCTGTGTGACACTCTGCACCTGCCAGAGAAGTGTTCTCCTTCAGCACAATGGCTTTGTAGCTCAGCTAGTGGACTGCAGCTAGTGAAAGAAAATAACTAACTGGTTACATGCCCTTTAGAGAACAACCATGTTGGTCTGCACCTTCTTGAACTGATGAAGGATGTTGTAGCGATGGATTGGTTTTACAATTGCCATTGGGAATTCAAAATTGGGAATAAGGGAAAAATATGTAATAAATATGCATTGGTTGGTCTTGATGAAGGAGATGATTTCCCCATTTTTACTCTAACTACAGAACATACACTGTTAGGTATCAGATATTATATATAGCCCAAAACTGCTAAAAAAAGACAGCTGTTTAATCAGATACATGAATTAAACAAGCACTGTTTAAGCATCAATATTTTTCATATTCTGAAACACAGGCAGTACATTTGGTGCAGTAATTGTATTTTAAAAAATGGAGGAAAGACATTGCTACATCAATTATGTTTGACACACAGGAAGAAAGAAAATCAGCAAAGAGTGGAAAGTTTATGAGAAAGATATGATGTCTCCATGTGGAATACATCAGCCTTCATCAGATAAATCTTGACCCAGACTGAGATCTGGACAATTCCCAAAACTCCCCCACAGTCAAATAATTCATACAAATATGTATTTTATATGTATAAATATAGGACATAATATTCTCTTCAAAAATAGCTGTGTCCTACTAGCCTAAGATAGTGAAGTTGCATGGGAACTAGGGGTGGGAATATATAGCTTTGATGATCACTTTGTGCTGTCTGGTGCTGCAATTCCCCTTTTTTAAATAATAAAGGCATTCCTCAAACTTGCATTAATTATTGTTGGGCTCTGGATGCACAGCTACAAATCTATCGACCAAAGGCCCAAGCTGTATGCTGTGACACAGGCCTTGATTCAGTCACTTTGACTCCTTGAATTTGACTTGGACTCAAAACGAAGGGCAAATTATACTTTTTCATCTTCACAAAAAAACAAAAACATTTGTGTAGTCATTCATCATCAAAATGAATGAGGATTTTTTTAACACTTTATTTGTGAGTAAATGGTTAAGGACAGATTTTAAGGAAGTCCAGGAGACAGTGAAAATTGGTATCGGTCAGCCCCTGCCCTCCCCCCATGCTAACCACTTTTCAGTGGAATGTGTGATACAGTATAGAGCACTGCACGGAGTAACACATTTCATGCTCGCTGTCTGCTGCTCTAATAAATAAATTATCATATAAGGTGAAATTGTATTTATTTCTTCAATATGTGCTATGAAATACTGTTATACAAGATGCAAATGTAGGTTGAATTTTCAAATATATCACAAAACTACAAAAATATTGAAAGACCACATTTTAAGATGTGGTGTATGCATACATTAATATCATACTACTATATCATCAATAGAATTACATTTATAAAAGCATGAGTAATAATTTTCTCCATTATGCCATTTCTCCATATTACACCTGGGCTATTCCATTACTTTTTCATGGGGGGCCGATTTTAAAAACCAAAATTTCAGGTGGGCCAAACATTTTCCTTTTCCTTTCCAAATTGTTGAGTGGGATTGGGTCGTGTCGTTCATTTAAAAACATATTTGCTGTCATTACAAATGTGTAAATTTGTAAACAAATTTGTTTTGTTCATTTACACACGTATTTGCTTTCATTTTAAATGTATGAGAAATGCTGGTTCATGGGCTGGTCAAAAGCACTGCACGGGTTGCATTTGGCCCACGGACCACCAATTGAATAACTCTGTATTACACATATTTTGACCAACTTCAATATACCTATGACTTTCATAAAAATACCCTGCTTTTTATTGTATTAGGCTTAGGCATTATTTCCTGCATTGAGTACTTTACTGCTACCTCTGAATTGTGGCTACAGATTTACCTACAGGGTCCTAGTTTAACTATGTGGTTGCTCCTAGCACCCAGGAATTGTACTTCCCACTAGGGTGGCTTTCAGCTAAACTGTTCTTGACTACGGTTAACACTTTGTTGTACGTCGCTCTGGATAAGAGCGTCTGCCAAATGCCTATAATGTAATGTAATGTAATGTATGTGAAGCCACTCATTTGGATTGCCCTCACCTTGCCCCCATTCTCTGCAGTTTGACCTTTGACCTGTAGTTTGATTTCCTTCTTTGGATTGTTTTCTCAGCTGGTTTGGAGAAAGTGGTGCTACTTGAATACTTGAGGGGGCGATAGGTCTCCAAAATTGTTATCCTGTTAAACATGGTCAGTTCCCACTAATCCTGGCATAAGCGCTGATGTGTTATCCTTCACACCTATGAGAAACACACAGGCATTATTAGAAATCTTCCTTCCAAAAAACTCTGAACTCGTTCAGGTTTTTTGCCCATCGTGTCTGATCGCTGGACATTGGCTGCCTGTGTGAAACAGGGCCCAAGAAGAAGGGGGTCAGCGGAGTCAGTCACCTTATTTGACTTAGTGCCCTGAGGGTATTGTAAAGCAGGCAGTAGGCGTCTAATCTTCCAGACCGTTCTGAAGTACTTAGATAGAGATATTGGAGGAGGCGTCTGATCTGATGGGAGGATGCACAGGGGAAGCCTAATTGCTTTTTTACTGTGTTTTCGTTGCTACACGGTGGCTAATTTCACTAACGTGATGCATGCCATGAGGATGTCCCAAATTCACAGCTAGGTAGATAAGAGGCCGTTTAAGCTCTGCGCCAAAATAGAGAACCACATGGGTGTGACGGATTTGTGAAATTATTCTGTAATTCAATCTTAAAAGAAAAAAAAAAGTTATGCATGTGGTTAACATTGATATTCATTATATTCAGGTGATGTCTTGGTGTCAAACGCTCATGGGATTCTTCCCCTGTGATTCATTGTTATCAGATGTCTCAGAACAGTGAAGGTTCTTTCATATGATTCAATGCCTACATATAACCAAAGACAACCATCCAAAAATGGTTAAGCCACTTTTCCCACCATGCCAATCTCCAGTCATACTGCACTGTCAGTACTCCCAAATTGGGAATCCAATGGGTAGACATCAGCAAATGATGTAGATTTAATTCATTTAATTCCTATTTCATGACATGTTCTCTGATAATCATGTCTATTCTGCTATAGCTCTCTCTCACACACACATACACACACACACACATATATATATATATATATTGTGGCAGGATCAGGGGTGTTGGTGTACAACACAGCCAATGAATAATAATAAAATTACCATACAACGATATAAATCGGAATATACTTCGTTTATTCAAGGGAATCAACACAAAAAGGGTAGGGGGGAAAGCCAGCAAGATAAGTCCATAATCCGTAATCGTGGTCGTTGTCCGTTTCCAAAAGTCGTAAAGCCAGGTAGTTCCTCACTAAATCCAAAAAGTCGGTACACACAGGGGGTTATCCAAAAACAGTCCAAAAATCAAGCCAGGTAGTCAATCAAAATAAATGCTTTCTCTAGTAATCCTCCACTCAACGCGTTTCCCTAATTCGGTACTTTGTGCCTGTTTGAGGTACAGGCACATCTTTTATCTCCTCTTTATTATTATTAAAGTTGGGACAGGTGTGCTCCGTCCGCCCCGGACTTCCCATTAAGGTCCGGGGGTGGAGCCAGCGGGACACCACGTACCGCCCCTCAATCACCGCCCCTCGGCATGCCTCCGTGCGGCTGCCACAATATATATATATATATATATATATCTCATCTCATCTCATCTCATCTCATTGTCTAAGCCGCTTATTCCTGGTCAGGGTCGCGGGGGGGCTGGAGCCTATCCCAGCATGCATAGGGGCGAGAGGCAGGAATAAACCCTGGACAGATCGCCAATCCATCGCAGGGCACACACACCATTCACTCACACACTCATACCTACGGGCAATTTAGACTCTCCAATTAGGCTAACGTGCATGTCTTTGGACTGTGGGAGGAAACCCACGCGGACACGGGGAGAACATGCAAACTCCACACAGAAAGGCCCCCGGCCTGGATTCGAACCCGAGACCTTCTTGCTGTGAGGCGACAGTGCTATCCACTGCACCACCGTGCCGCCCTATATATATATATATATATATATATATATATATATATACACACATTAAGATATGTGCATTGCAGTTCAAACCCCATGCTCCAGGGGGAAGGCAATATGGTCAATGAAAAGGAATTACAATGGAAACATGGAAGCATATGCCCATGGAAACATACTTGCATTGATTAATAGCATCCATACGCTACTCTTTTTTAGAAAGACAAATATACAGTCTCTCTGACCTCCTGCAGCTTGGAGAGGAGAATATGACCTTCCTTTAACCCATATGCAGAGAACAATGACCACAGTCAGCCATGTTTTTGGAAGAGATGTCCTTTGTTTGAAAATGGTTGCTCCTTTTTCAGTCCTGGCTTTTATAAAATAATGTTCCAGCAAAATAAAAAACTGTTGAAACTGGAGATGATAATTGAAATAGATGGATACTTGTAAAATATCTTGAACATCTGTCATGTACCGTAGGATGTGAGCCCAGATTCAATCTAACCTCAGTGCACTTTGCCTATAATGTACAGTATGGAATGATTTTTTTAATTCTTATGCAACTTATTGTTGTTAAGTTCAGAGACCGCCAAATGCATGATATTCGGGAGGCATTGAACCAAAAGGTAGCACTTGCTTAAAACAATTCAAAGCTGTGGGCTGTCAGGTGATTCACCCTGCTAAAGCACTTGTCCTTGGTGCAGAGGCACATCCACCTTCCAGAATTGAATCCTGACTGTGCCATTGCCAACTTTGGCTGGCGGTCCCGTGGGGTGGTGCACAATTAGCCATATAATAGCATCGCCCAGGTAGCAGGACTGTCCCATGTATATCTTCATGCAGGACCAAATCCTCTGCACCAGCTCTGCGTGAAGTGTATTCCTTCAACACAATGGGCTTCATGCAAGAACATTTTCGTATTTTTATCGTATCTTTCTCATATTTTTTTTCGTGAGGTGGGTTCTACAAGTGTTCCACGTCAGATTCAGAAAACGTAAACGTCGTAAATGACAACGTAAACATGTGGAATGCCACGGAGATTGAAGTACTACTATCTGAAATAAGTAACCGAAAGCACATACTATTTAAGAGCGTCAACAGTGGAATTAAGGGACCTGTTAAAATCAAGGAGTGGGAAAAAATTACTTGTGCAGTTAACACAGTATCATCTGTTGCCCGTAGCATCACAGAAATAAATAAAAAATGGTGTGATATGAAATTGGAGTCAAAGAAACATCTCGCGAAAGCAAGGTGATCCATGACTGCAACAGGAGGGGGTCAGGAGGAAGTCTCCATTACACACACCGACGAGCGAATACGTGCCATAATTGGCGAGGTTGCCTTGTCCGGTGTTGCAATGGATGTCCCCTGGACAGCGACTTGCATGAAGCTGCTGCATCATGTGAAGATATGGATGGGCCTATGCCTGACACTAATGGTAAGATCTAAAACTACATCTCTTTTTAAAATGTAGTTTCACATTAACGTCATCAATGGAGTCAAATAGGCAACCAGATTTATCTCCAAATCCAAATGTCCAAATGTTGTACATTTTAAGTTGTCTGGAAGGAATTGTCAAACGACCAAGTTCAATTTTATTTTATTTTCAAGATTCTCCTCCATGCAGTCCTGAACAATCAAGAGGATATGCTGAAATGTATGCAAGTTATGTGCTCCACATTATCAAAAATATCAGACAGTCTGGCAAGCTGACGTGTTAAATAAACAATAAATACTTTGCCTAAATAAGCTTGCCTAAATAAGCTTGCTCTTTTTATAAAGTAGAGCATACATCAAAGTAGTGCAATTAGTTGTTGCCTAATTCATATGCCATCTAGATGGTTTGGTCCTAGTGGGGGCCAACTGGCATGTCCTCTGCAGGTGCTGGATCCGGCAATGGAACGCCCTCATTTATTGCAATGCTGTGCAAAACACAACATGCAAAAGTGATTTTACATGCCTTCTCTGGGGTGTAGAGCAGCTTGCCACCAGCTGTGTCAAGGTACATCCACCATGAGCCAGGGAATTAAGGCATAAACTCGATCACCTGGAGAAAATAGTGAATTTCAATTAAATGAAAATAGTCTGTTTGCATGGGGGAAAATAACAGTTGATAAGTCAGTTACCAATAAGCCACCCATCGGTGGTGTATGGGAATTTGATGTACCTGGGTGATAGTCTGATGAGGGCTTTGATGACCAGGGGGAGCGCACGACTCACAGAAGACTGGGATACACCCGAACTGTCCCCTATCTCCCTTTGGAATGTCCCTGTGGCCAGGAATCCGAGGATGGTTAGTAATTGGAGATGTGGTGGAATAGGGTTGGATCGGCGTGTCTGTCTGCTGAGTTGCGACTCCAACAACGTACATATATGTAGAAGCACAGCCCGTGGTAACCGAAAACGCGACACTAGCCATTCGTCTGTCTCTGCCAATAGATCAGCGCACTCTCTACAGACGCGCTCTCTTCCAAGGGCCTGACGCTCTAGGGCATCCAAAAGAAGTAGGTAAGCCATGACATTGCGCATGGTAACACTTCCCATTGGCCTTATATGCAGGGACCAATTAGTGCACCATTTAAGTCGTTTTGCAATTTGAGATGTCTAGATTGATATCGTAGTATTATACCATAGCCTCAATAGCCACAATTGAAACGAATGATAATGATATAATTATATTAATGAATTATGAATGATATTATCCTACAATTTGAAAATAAAACAGTCAAATATAGGCCTACAATTGTCAAACAGGATACTCTCAAAATGATTATACATTATGAATTCTATCATTTATCGTGTAATTTATATATTCAAACAACAGTCATTCTAAGTAACGAAATAGACACAATCCATTAGTCAAAAACAAAGTTGTTTTGCTTTGGAGAACGGCAGGCAAATTGTACATATGACTCGTATGACAGCTCTGGACCACTCGTAAATCTTGTTCGTACCTAAGAGAAAATTCGAAATACAAGAAAATTTATGAATGCGGCAAATTCTCGTAAATCACTCGCAGAGTAACTTACGAACAAATTTGTGTGTAAAAGTGGTTCTTGCATCGGGCCCAATAACTTCAGAGTGAAAAGGATGCGCTTCAAAGGGGATGCATACTTGTCTGCCCTCTCCTGAATTGACGGAGAAAGTTGCCGTGATGGGACGGACCCACAAATATGGCTGGCCATTCCAAACTGAGTCAAAAAGAAAAAGATAGGGGATGAGAGTTGATTAAAAGATTCAAACCTGAGGACAGACCACATTGGTGTTAAGCCTTATTGTAAAGAAGAGTTTCCCCACCTACAGATACAATATATTTGGTTAGGAGTCTTGTAGTTGATCAAACTCCCAAACCGAGGAACTTGAATATGAAAGACCTCCTCTGTCTGGCCTCCTCGATCATGGCAATAAATTAGCATTCCAAACTGCCCTGAGAGAATACAGCCGTGACTCGAAATACATGTTAAATCAGTATAGAACCTGGAATAAGTAAATCTGATAAAGGATTGGGAATAGCAATGATTCACATGGTTCTGTATTTACTCTGTTGCATTCAAACATCACATAATGCCATTTGTGTGTATGTAACCTTTAAGTAAGGAGTTTACGTTGGCCGCATTACCTTTTTTTTAACATAGAATTTAACATGGGATTTCACAAAAACTTGTACATCTTGTTAGAGTTACTTTTTTTGGCTGAAGTTATGACAAATACAAACCTTGAGTTGCAATCAAAGACAGAGATGCAGAACTTTTATGGCCAGACATCAGACATCATATTTTGGCCAAAATATGTTTATGAAAGGCTATGTTATACTAAGGGCAAAGGTCATGATTTTTTTTGTTGATATTGCAGTGAGGCATTTATCATGAGAATTCACATGAAATCAGCTTCAAGTCCAAGCAATTTCTGTCTGATCCTGTAAGATATTTTCTCTTTTCACAATCTGAAACAAACAAATCTTTTGGATCTCTCAAGTATTAACAAGGCATTAACAGGTACTTTGTACTTAATAAATACATTATAAAATTGCAGAGGTGTGACATTCATTCACCAAGATACTTGGTATCTACTCAATTTCCCAACTTTGTGGTTGACCTTGCAAACACATTTATGTTTGATTAGCTTTTTTATCTACAAATATTTCTGAAGTAATCAAAAATTGATCTCTGAGAGTAATAGCTTTGAAGGAAACACCTGTGTCAAATTTCAGTGTTTCTCAAACTGTTATACTGGTAAAGATGGTCCTAACTACCTTTCTTTTGTAACAGGGTGTCACTGATGACAGGCCACTGATGATCTGAAATCCAATCAGATAGCTGGTTTAAAACAGTTCAATTAAAGTGTATGAATTGAGGAAATGCACAAAGCGCCATGACTGAAGATTTTTGTGTGACAAGGAACAGGAAGGTGGTCTTGAAACCTGAAGGTAAGAATTCTTGGTATGGCGCTATCTGAAGTGCAAATGGCTACCAAGATAAAGAATCACAGTGATTAATTTGGGAAGCCTGACCCATTATGCAAGAACTGTGATGATCAGAAGCAGCAAGTGAGATACTTGGGGGCAATAGATTGCTTGTCGATGCACATGAGGAAACCCGTAAAGAGTTATGATCACATCATAATGAAGTGCTGAAAATGTACCCATTAAAACAAGGGTCTCCTCAGCTGTATATGGTGATTAACAGTGATTGATAAGAGTAGCAAAACCATATATCACTGTAATGCATGTGGACTTCCTAGCCTTGACCCATATGGGCTACATTACCTTATGTCACACACCTTATAAGGACAGAAACATGCAAAATGCCTCAGAATGCACTATAACAATACATAAAACTCCTCACCAAGGATATGTGGTGACAGTATACCAGGAGCTAAGCATAGTACACGTCCTGGTTCTGATGTAGTGTGAACAGATGCATGTTGAGTGTGCTGGAACAATGTGAGTGAATTAACCATTCATTTATCTGATATAAACCAGTCCTGAAGGGGGTAGGAAATTGATTTGGCATGCTGAGACACTGGCAATACTGAAAGCTGAACGATGCATCCACATGCTTAAAATAATCTGGCCAAACTCCTGCATGCTAGGTAATGCCGTCATCGCTTTGCCTGCCCTGTCATGGTTGTCATTTTCCCCCAGAGACATCAGCAATCCCCATTTTGCTGGCTTTGGCTCTCCTCTTGGCCCCTGATTCCCTCACGTGCAAAGCTGGTGGCCAGCTCGTAATAACTATAAACTGCAGACCACATTCCTTCATTTTATTTGACCTTTTTTTGCAATGATAGCCTGAGGAATCAAAATGGGTAGGGAGTGCAAGGGATTGTGTAGCTAATCTTCTTTCCTTTGTCATTTCACTCCAATCTCACCAATGTAGACAGATTACAACTACAACATGTATCTTGTACCATATACTTCAATAATACTTCACCGTGTTTCCCCAGCCAGTATAGCTTTCCCAGCATTCCCCAAACTCCCATCAGTGCCCTCTCCGTCTCTGAGTAGAAAGTACCGTCTCCTGAAGCACAGGGTCCTCTGACCAGCCAGCCACTCCACCTCCTCTGGTCTACATCAGGGCCGGTGAGTCTTTGAACCTCCTGCTCTGACAAACTGGATTCTGTCTGGCCTGCTGGGGAAAAAACAGATGCTTCAGATGCCTCGTCCTCAGCCAGCCTGCCACTCGTTGTAAGTGAATGTCTTTTAAACAACCCTGCTCCCACTGAGTGATCTCAGGCTCTCTGGTCCTCATTCTTCAGTGCATATCACCCCATCTAACTCCTCCATCCTCCACCCCAGAGCTGCAGCCCACACAGACTAACTCAGTGACCTCATTATCCCTCCTCTCCTGCAGCCTTTGTTACTCCATATGCAGCCAAACATCATTCATGTTGGCTTATGGTTTGCAGCAAGTGTACCTGCATAAGACCTTCATGACATATTTTTTGCATTGAACGAAGAAATGAAAACCCAACAGTGAAGGGTTCTGGTGGTTATGTAATGGTGTGGGGTGCATACCCTTGGTATGGTTTAAGTGCACTCATACCCTTAGAAGGCAAGGTCAATGTCAGTCGTTACTTCTTGTTACTGAGTAATCATCTTCACACCATGTCAGTGCCATATTTCTTTCCTGCAGAGAGAGTTGTCTTTCAAGATGACAATGCCCCCATCCACAGAGCATGACTAATCGCCAAATTATTTGAAGAGCGTGACACTGATCCATATGTTATCCTTATGTCATGCCCTTCTTAGTAAGAAGATATGAACCCAATCAGACATTTATGGGATATTCTGAAATGATACCTGAGACAGTGTTTTCCACTTCCATCAACTAAGTGTAAGTTTATTGACATTCTCTTGGAAGCCTGGTGTCATATTCCTTCTGTGTTTCCATTTGTGTTCAATTCTATACAAAACATAGCATTATCATATCAAGGGCACATAAGTAGATTCAAACAAATGGCAAACTCTTCTTTTGATATCAGTAGACAAACTGGGAAAGAGGTTTCTTCTCGTTTAATGCTGATTCATTATTAGTAGTAATAATAATGCTGTGTGGCATCCCAAGGGGCATTATGAGGAAATGGCTGCCTGCCCCTTTAACTCTTGGGAGACACTAGAGCCAGGAGGACTCTTCAATTGCCGCCCTACACCCTCTGAAAAGGTATTTGAGTGTCACCCAACCCCCAGTGGCACTAGAGCTGTTTCACCCATGTGAAATCATTGCTTTTTGTAAAAAAATGAAGAAAATCTATTTGAGTCAAAAGATACCATACCAACATTTACATGTTGCTGTCACAGCATCGGATAGACCACCCAATTTCCCTTACTTGACCACCCCAGTCCCTGTGGCAAAAATTAAACAAAAAAGCAACTTGCCCACATTGTATTCCAATGCTTCTGCGTTCATGTTTTTGTTCATAAAGTCTATAACAATGAATTAGCTGTTATGTCTCACTCATTTATCTAGTGTTTTGATTGATTCATTTTTTTTTTTTTAATACTGTCTACTGTCTACATCATGCATATACTGTTGGTTAAAAAAGGCAAGGAATTATTCACATTTAGGAACACATCTCTATTAGTTCAATGTTGAAGTGGCCCCTCTGAATGCTTTTTCATTTAATGCTCTGATCGCCTTGCATGGATCCCACACAAAGTGTTGAATTACAAATCAATAAATATAAATATAATTAAGAGACAGGGAACTTAACGACAAAAACAAACTGGCCCACATTATCTGCAATGGAGAGAAAAAACACCTTTGGGGCTATTTTTAAGAAAAAATAATCTTAACATACCTAATAAAACTGCCTAATAATAACGATACTCATAGCCTCAGTTTAAATAGATGTCCTCTCAGACAGGAACCGGCATGACCAGAGCTGAGCTGACTGGCAGCAACTCATGACCTCTGTGCGAGGCTGATACCAACGTATTACCAAGTTATGTCATAAATGGTGTCATACGAGTTATGAAATGTACTCCATATGAAATAATAGACTCTCCTCAAAAGAGTGATTACATAAAAAGGCACAGACCTACATGACTCACCACTTACTTCGCCTTGGGAGCTGGCAGCAAAGGGTACAAAGCTGAGTTGCAGCTTCAACAACTGAAAACGTATGCCAGCTGTTTGAATCAATACACCTTTCCATCTGCAAGTTATTACAGCATTTAAGCATTATTAAAGCATTAAATCTGTCTTCCTTCAAAAACAAAAGAACAAAGCCAATAGTTAAACACAGCAGAACTCAAAGGAGTAAAAAATGTGTCCAAATGTAAATATTGTAATTTGGGTTGATCCAGCTGCTCTTTGGATGAGAGGGTATTGACCAATGCAACATAAAACAATTATGACATTAAAAAAGCTAGCGAAACAAATACATAATTATAATTTTGTCAGCGTGTCAACATGAATCCAAGGCACTGAATTATATTTGGCAGAATTAATTTACAATGCTTTTATTGTAATGACATATCCAAAAACATGGATTATAAAAGCCTGAGCAAAAAGTAAAAGACTATGCCTACATCCTGCGGCAAGAAGCTTTCATGAGAGAGTGAAAAGAACAAAGCCTTTGGCAACAAAAAAATGAACAAGATACGTCATTGAAATATCTTTAAGTAAAAGTACATTTTGTGCTGGAACCTGATAAAAAAACAAAAAACATTTGCCACGGAAAACAATGTGTGACAAAAAATATATGAAGTTGCATGTGAATCGTGGCCAGATTAAGGCACGCTACCGCTTGCTCCTGTTTCACTTTACTGTTCGGTACATCATTCTGAATTCCTTCTATTACTGCTGTCCCTGACTGAATTGTGCTTTCTATTCCACTAAATCACATCTTCCATTTCTCAAAGTATGCTCTGCCCTGTCACACAGGCATCCCAGCTGGCATTATTGCTCTACCAGCTGTGGAAAGTTCAGCTGGGCAATCTCATCCCACAGGGCTCAATGGGGTTCAGGGTTCTCATAGTGGCTTCACATATACCCCTCTCCCCCCAATAAGGGTCATGGGGCATGCCAATGAGGTCCAGACAGGGTGTCTCCCATGGCTCACTGTGACTATCCCTGCATACCATAGAGTCCCTTTATGCTCCCATAAATGCTATCTTTCCATTTCAGTAAAAAAAGGTTTAGCTCAAGAACACCCACGATCAGTGCTCCATTTGTTCTGGAAATGGAGTCAAAACTCTTGAGATCTCAGGAACAAGGGAAAAAAGGGAATATGTGATATCCTACAACAGCTGGACTCTTATGAAGTCGTATTAAGAATGCATCTGAAGTCAAACAGGCCTGTAGTATACTTTATAGGCAGAAAAAAATACATTTTCCAGCATCCCTCTCTGTACAGAAGTTTGTATATGGTGTTATTGTTGTTATGGTGCTGTTATTAGATACTATAATGAATAAATTGTGTGTCAACTATTATGTAAGATATGTGTGATATTATGTAAACCATATTGTTTTTTGGAACAATTTAGTAATTTTTCCCAATGTGAAACTAAAAAGCTCTATCGCAGGTCCATCACACCTCTGCAATATCCTCTTGTCTATTTCAAAATGTTGCATGCTAGCCTGTACATCCTCTGAAATGCATGCAATCAGCTTAATTTCCACTCTGAAATCCACCAGCTGAACCACCACTGCTACTTTGCACAGCTGACACAGGCAGACTGCAGGAGTCACTAGTGAGTGATGCCACAGCCTGTTAGTATGTGTCCCTCGATGGGACTCACAGCCGCAGTCCATAGTCAATGTGAGACACAGGGCGCAACACTATACTCTGTGCAAGTGCCTGAGACAGGTGCACCATTGGCGAGGCCAAAAATGTCATTTACACACGATGCAGTAAATTTATAGAGATGGCATTCATTCAATAAAAGGCAACTCGTGTACAATTACTGTTGATGTAAGAACATAATAACATATTCAGCCAATCTAGGATCAACATTTTGCCTACTGTCTAGACTATTATATAGCACTGTGTCAGGTCTGGTCTCGAACACTCCAAGGGTCTCTGCTTCTATGATAAGACAACACAAGCTGTTCCATATCATGGAAATTGGTGGCATTGTGATATTTTTAAAGAAATGTGATTGGAACCAGAAAGGTCCCAGCAGCAAGTACCAGGTGAGAAAATTACAGAATGTCTCACAAGGTGCTCAACCTGAACTGAGCTGTGCAAGTCATTCTGGGAAAGGGCATCTGAAAACCCGACATGTAACAACAATTATGCGCAAGGAACATCGTTATAGAAAAAAAGTCTTAGCTCAGCTTTTCAGGCAACCTCCTGCTTTGCTTTGACATTTTGGTCCTGAACGTAAAGGGACTGTGACTGTCAATGTGCTCACTCCCCTGATGGTCATCTGTGCTCTTTCACATCTATAATAAGTCCTGTTCTGGCTTCCCACCAGCAGCAGGGCATCTTTGGGGGAAACTGCGCTACCCAAGACTTCATCTCATGAACCCTGGCCCCCGGCACCGTTCCCCCAAGGCGTTACCAGCGCAGGTTCACAGACCTGCCACAGAGGGCCCACCCTTACAGGACTGGCATGGGTGGCTTGTCACTGCTGTTTTAGTTAGATTTGCTTTCCATAATTAGAATGGTTTATTTCACTGTCCGTGAGGGACGAATATCCCCCAACCGCCCTGCTACTTTCCATCGTTTATGTTCCTGTTCGCCATCGCACCTCTCACTCAGCATGTTGACGGTCCTCCGAGGGCAAGTTCTGCTCAACCTTCCGATGGAGAGGGATATACGATATGAGAAATGTCTTTTGGTACTGTAACTTTACTGACCCTTATTGTTTGAGATGACAGCATGTGTGTGAAGTGGCGTAAAAAGTACAAATCTGCATTATGATCATACAGGGTTTTCATGATGGTGCGTTAGGAATTGTTAATTTTTTTAAAGGCTGTCCATCATTTGAAAAGACTGTAATTCCTGGCAATGTCTCACAACTGACTTAGAAAGTTTATTAAATTCAGATTTGACATCATAGTACTTCATTTAATGAAAGGCTAAACATACTGCACGATATCCTTGTCAGACATGCTCTCATTTTTGCTTTTTTCATGGCACATCACTAAATAAATCAGGCTTGATAGCCTCTCCCTGATCAGCATGTTGTCACTGATCCTTGCTAAAACTAAAATGATGCACAAATAAATTACCACTGTCTGTTACTTGATCCAATGGACCAATGGATCCAAGTTTTAATTTGGAAACACTACACATGATGAACATGCAGGTGACAGAAATGCTTGATGAACCTTTGCTTGGCAACGTGTAAAATGTTCTGTTTACAAAATGTTCGCCTTGGATAAGGCTTGCTATGGACACGTTTCACCATGCACAGACAATGTATGTTATTTTCTTACAAACAACTTACATTGTACTGTACTTTTGAACCATCTCAGATTTATAAATTAATTTAAAACAAAAATAAATTGATTTCAGATAAACCCACGGTATAATAGATACAGTTGAATAAATTTCATGTCGTAATCTTCATGAAAAGTAGTATCTTCCTGTTTATTGAATTCACAAGGACCAAAAAGAGTGTTTTGGATGAAAATAAGACCTGCTTCATTGTACCCGGGACACATAACACATATGTAGCTTGCTGTTCGACTTGACAGTAATGACAGTAAGTTACTGGCAGGAGAGCTTCCAATTAGCCAGCATTTTCTTTCTCATTGTATTTGGTTCATACAATATTGCACTGTATTTTATTCCTACATTTTATTGTCCCAATTACTCCAATACAATACTACAATTTAGTGGTATATACGTTATTTTGTGTATTTACAGCACATATTGTGGAATATGGCAATTATATGGAATATAAAGAGTAAGTTTTTATCTTTTTCGATAAAATGTGTGACTCTCTCTAGCCACTAACAAAAATATACACATATAAAAGATTAGATTCACAGCCATCATACATGAACAAGTTTCTATGTGGGAAAGTTTTGAAATAAAATCCGGAACAATGCTTCCAGGAGGCAGCATGGTGGTGCAGTGGAAGATGTTTAAATCAAGATAATAGATGGATGGGTTAGATAATAGATGGATCGATCGATACCGCAATGGGGATTGAATAGTATTGCTTCATATCATTTTGCATAATTCAGTTCCCTGACATGCCATTTGTAATGTATTTAGTGTTTCAAGTTATTAAATACATATTTAGATTGTAGTGATGAGTAGAAGGACATGGCCACAACATGGAAACAAGATAACACACTAACAGCAATTAGTGCAGGCTGCCACAGAGCTGCAGCTCAACCTGGAGCCTGGCTAAGTTGTCAAGGCAAAGAGCGATACATAAACAAACACGGAGGCATGCATAGAAACAGTCGCTTCATGGCGAGCTAGCTACTGCTGCTCACTACAATAGCTACAATGATCTTTAAATTTGTATTAATTGCAACGGCAATAATTGCTCTGCGGCTAGCAAGCTGCTGCTTGTGGGTGTCTGTGCCTCTGAGGTAGGATTAGGACATGCTGGCACTGCCATCGGTGGTGTTTTTTGGGAGGGGGTTTTGCAGGCTTTTAGAAGAATTAATTCATTAGTTTTTGAGACATTTTGAATAGAAATATAAAAAGACAACAGCTCAATCAATGGTTACTTCTTGATAGTTAGCTAGCTAACTCACTTGCTTGCATCGCTTGCATTGCTACCTACGTTCATACAGATATTTTTTTCACACACCATCAGGTGATTGGTCAATCAAATGTTTTTTTCTTATGAACGTTTTTTTACCTCCATTTAGCACCACCCACAGTTTCACACCAATAAAGACACACAGACACAGAAGCACACTCATTTTTGACTTTATTGTAAATATGATATAGCTACATGTATTATATAAGAAAACTGTTTATGACAGTACCTGCAGCACCCCCACTTCTTAGTTCAGGCAGAAATGGGCATTTTTAAAGTATGTAACAAAGACATCTTGAACATTTTCCAATATTACATAGCACTTTAATTGTTTATCTTTTATATTTCTCACTCTTTCAACTTGCATCAGCATAGTTTACATTCTCACACAAAAATATGCATATTTTTATATCTTTTCAAACAAATATGCACACTTAAAAATAAAGTTGACACCTTGAAAGTCAGCCAAATAAGTGGAAAGGAAATCAGGTTGGCAAGTTTTCTAACAAACCTCTGTTAAAGCAACCCTTTCTTGAAGCCTGTATCCTTGTTTACGTGAAAGCCCTCTGAGTTAAATTGGAAAGGCAGGAATAAACTTGTCACCACATTTTCTTTGTTTACTTTAACCGCCTCGTTTGACATAAAGACTTCAGACTTTTATTTCCTGGAAGAATTACACTAATTTATGTTCAACTGAAATACTTCAGAGAGTGAGCTGCAAGGCTTTTTAGATTTGTATTTGTCCATCACATTGTCATATTTTGTTAAGAATGAGGCTGCAAATTTCTGAAAAATATTTCAACTTAGATTTTAAATCTTTTCTGAGGAGAAAGGAAATATTTTTCAAAACTAAATGTTCTAAAAGTCTCGGGCGTTGTCGCACCTGCCATTCAAAGCCATTCTTCCTCAAAAAATAAAAGTTGTATTGTTATTATTGGACTAGCTGTCAGTGCATGTATACACAGTGTCATGTTGTTACTATAGAACAAAAAATGTGTTGAGGCGGAAGTTACGCAGACAAGCCCATGTGGGCATGCAGAGAGAGAGGGGCAGGAAGTAAACAACACATTGCTAATAGTCACTACTTGCTAACTTTTTGCTGCCGTTTTAAATAGATTTAAAACTGACTTTAGTGGACTGAAGACTCAAGCAGCCAATGTTGCGTTAGCTCCTGCTTTAGCTATTTTGACAAAAACGCTCTTCCACACTGAGAGCTGAGTCTGTCAGTCATAGCTATTCTTCTCCCCAGTGTTGTCTGTTCGTTCAACAGGTGGAAAAGACTTGCTGAGCTGGGGCTGCTATGTTATATTTCTGGGTCTTACAGGGAACAATGTAGATTTTCATTTTCCAAGGAAATGTGTTTCAAGTGATTCATCATATAATCTGGAGAAGCATTAGTCATTCCTAATGCAAGAGCAAATGCAGTCATTTCCGGTGGCAGTTTTTCAGATTGTGTGTAAACTGTCATTTACAGTATTTTAGAGATTTTTTTAAAGAAAAAGTTTTTTACCTTTCAGTGCACACTCTGAACACTGCCCAGATCAAGATGGCTGCCTTGGCTGCATTTGTAGTTGAAGTAAGGCAGAGGGTTTCCCAAAAGTAACAAGATTTCATTTAAATATTTTATATCTTATCACAGGTATGTTTTGCTGTGATCTCCCTTCCATGTTTATGTCCCCAGTATGTCCTTATTTAGTTTTAGTGCAAGCACAGATGGAGGCAACATAATTATGCATCTTGCCAACTCCACTCATGAGTGCCACCAAGGAAATGGGAAAGCCCTCTAGATGCTGAACTAAGCAAAGCAGCCTGGTTCCAGACCAGGGTAGGTTTCTACTTCTTTGCAGATGGACTGTAAAAGGAACTGGATCAGAAGTACTCAGGAGACTGCAGGTAGGTTTCCAGTCCCAGTTGTACCCTTACTAGTCTGATGTACCCTACCCCCTGTATGATGTATCTACCCCCTGATGTACCCAAAGGCAAGGCACTGAACTTGAATTGCACTGAACTCAGAAAACATAAATTGCAAGATTATTATTTTTCTCTCTGTGTAATTTAGTTCTGATACATTTAAAACAGGGCAAAATGGTCATGTACTTCACCTTTATTTATCCTCTTTCAGTCCACCTGAGTATTAAGACTATCCGGAAAGCTAAAGGCTATATATGTAATTGGCAGAGTTTCAGACTAGGCCTGTCTAAATCACCACCCTGTTTCAGGAACCACTGCCTGGGGTAGCACCAGCATCAGATATAGTGACCGACAATGCTTATGAATGGAGTAACTTTTCCCTAGACACACAGACCCTGAAGGCATGCCTCTTGTTGGGACCTGAGTCCAGATGTGGCGAAATTTGGTAGGAATAATTCTGTTGATAGTCATGCACAAGAACGCTGTGACAAACTGCAGCCACCCTGAATTGTTTATTCCCCAGTGAGGGAATAATGACATTTTCACAAAGAGGTGAATTATTATTTTTTAATCATCTGCAGTTTGTTTAAAGTAAAGTACTGGTATTCAACAGGACTGACACTTTAAAAATGAAACAGACCTCAAATGTCACAGTGTAACATTAACAGTGGTCATCTTGACACAGTTTTAATAGAAGAATTTTAACATGATTAATGAATAGAATGGACCAATGTTTATGTAAGAACCCTCGTAAATTTGTTCACATAATATGTTCGTTGATTATATTTCAGCAGAGTGATACAAAAACTCAAATCAGAAGTGCTGGGCTTTAAAAGAATATTATAAGTCAAAGCCCACAAGCCCTGAATGATATATACATATATATATTCTATATACTGAAGAGAAATAAAGGTCAAGTACTTAATGGATGGTTGCTGATATGGATATAATACTCATTTAGATTTCATAGTTAAAAATTAATTTGTACATTTTTTTTTCCAATTGGTATTGAAAGGCATCTGCCAGAAGGCTGCATTTAAATCTTAGAATATAGATGGTGAGAGGCATCACTGTGTGCATGGATTTTATGCCAACTGAAAAGCCACCTAGTTGGATCTGCAACATATGAAACTTGATCCAAAAGTCAGTTTCAACTACAGAAAAGGATGTTTTACTTTAGTTTCTTAATGACTTAATTCATTTTATTTTTATGAAATGTATATTCTCCAACATGTACATGCATCAGAACTCTCAGGAAATGAAGAGTTACTTCTGTCGTGTAACCTTCTACAGTGATTACTTTATCAAAATCAGGGTTAATAACCTGAACCATTTTGAGTTAAGAACTTGGGACTGCAACCGCATAAGGGGCTAATATATGTGGCTTGAAACAATCCGTTTTCAATATAGCCCTGGATGAATTGTGACCTTTCATTCCATTATAAAGATTAAGGCAATATTTTGCCTTTCTGTCTTGATGAATTTCAGAACATTGCAGATCTGCTTACAGTTAGAGCTCACTATTAATAAAGCAAGCTGTGGGACATGAGGGATCTGTGGTAACACAAACTATGAACCTTTTGTCCTGCGCTGTGATTTTTTTTCAATCCTGAGGATACTGATGTGGCGGTGGATTATCCCATCTCTTGTTAAAATCAATAGATCACTTGTGACAGTTCTGTGAATCCACTGAAAAGCAAACACGTTTTTGCATTTATGTTCCTGCACTCTGATGTTAGTGTTTGCTTTTGCGTCGAAAATCTCCAATATTCTGTATTCATGGCATGCCCTGGGCCTGGCTTCATGACACATGAACAACAGGGAAGCGAAACGAAATCCCCATGAAATAATCTCACATTTCACTTGCTGAACTGAAAATATATGACTATATATATGACCAAGAGCTCCCCCTTCCAACACATTTTTTTCATCTCTAATATGGAATTAAGAATGAATTAACTTTGAACACTTTACTTGAAGTGGGTCTTATGTTGCATCTACAACACCATAATAAACATAATGTATCATAAATGTTGTCATAAGAAAACATAAATATTAAAAGCAGCTCAAAATAACCTGCTTCCATAGGACATTTTATTTTATTATTTTTTATTTTTTCTATTTTTCCCCCAATTTAGGAGCCAATTCATCTCTCTATTTATTTCGATTCACCCTCCCCTCACAAGCCTGCCGCCTGTCCTCTGGGTCAAGCTATTATCCCCGAGGCCAGCGATTCCCTCCCCCCACCCCCTGGGAGGGACAGCCAAATACCGCCCCCAATCAGGGCCCCTGTCCAGAGTTGGACCGACACAGTCGGGTTTCAAACCGCGACCACAAGAGTAGGTAGCTCACACTCCCAAAGCACCAGTCAATGAGAGTGCGTTAGACCGCTGCGCTATTCGAGGCCTCCATAGGACATTTTACATATGATTTGATGTCCCTAACATAATCATTGTCATTATATGTTCTTATGTCAGTTGTTATAAGCTGTATATACCTAATATTTATGTATACTTATGAGAAGGGTTATGATAATTATTTGGAGTCAATAAAGGTGTTATGAATGCTTCATAAGACTTGCTTACTAAGTAAAGATGTATTACAAGTCACTGTATTCAGTTATAGCTCAGTTGGTTACTTTATTTACCACCTCTTTCTCTCCTTAACGTCTTTGCTTTTTGTGTCTCTTGTTCTAGAGCTGACTTTGACAAAACAGTGGGAACATCAGTACACTGATGTTTGCACCATAAAACCCTAGACACATTACACCCCCCACCCCCTTACACACACACACACACACACACACACACACACACACACACACACATGCACACACACATTGATGGTGCTGCCCTTTTATACCCTGGTTTATTACTGTTTTTGCAGACTGCAGGGGGCCGGTTGCACCAGCTAGGCTTAAAAAAGTGTGGGTGTAAGTGCTACATTGGACATTCGTATGCCTGATTTTGTGATCAGAATTTGTACTGGTTGTACCAATCCAACTTAAGCCTGGTTGCCATGTCCGGCGTTAAGCCTTGCTGTTGCTAGGCAGCTATGCATTACTTGCACTGTTTACTTCAAGGAAGCATTCAAAATTAAGATAGCTACAGCTAGCTCGCTAGTATATGAGAATAGATGCCGCAATAGATGTAACTTATTGATAGCAGAGGGAAAGCTAGCTCTATAGTTAGCTAACATTAGGTCTATTCTACTGAATCTAAATGGTTTTAGTAGTCCATCCAATCAAATGTTCAGCTATCAAATAATGATTTGCCGCAAAATGCCTGCTTGTTTTGAAATGGATAGCTAGCTAACTAAGCCATCAAATTGCCTGGCGTCTAACATAGATATCTATTCATTCAGTACATTTAGCCTACTCTGTTCCATCCTTAACTGAAGAAGAAGATTGCAGGATCACGAGCCCCCAATCATGAATGGCCACACAGATTTTGGGATACAAATATTTTTAAAAAGAGAGCTTTCCCAAATTGTTGTTGTAATTTTGTTGTTAACAATGTCTGGGGAGAATACAACATGTTGATTTTCATTGTTGAACATTTTTCTTCTTCAGGAAATCCTCTTGCTGATATTATCAGATACATCACAAATTTCTATTTCCGATCTATAATTGCACTCAAATAGATATAAATAATCAGTCTATACTTTTATACCTATTCAAGCCCTAAAATATAACATTTTGTTGGTGCAGAGTTTTGTAAGCTATACTGTGGCCTTAACAATATCACAGCAGGGGGTTAATGCACACAGTTGTGTGGTCATTTTCTGGGATATTTCCTGTTATTACAGTAACTGAAGTAAACCAGCTACAGATCATCAAATTGCTCAACACATTCCATGCACATTACAATAATGATGAATAGACATGTAGAAATAAGTGTTTGTAATTTCCTTTTCTTTTTCATTAGTGGATATAGTATAAATCCTTTTATTTGGATGACTACTCGGTGTCTTAAAAGGCTTTGATAGATATCAAATATGTAAATAAGGCTACTTTAACATTGTTATGCATTAGTGTTAATATGCTTTCCTGACCTCTGATTAACCAGTGGAGATATTCTTCCTCTGGCTTAATCATGCCAAGCCATGTCCTGCTGGATTTTAACCAGGTCAGGCTTACAAGGCTAGTGTGGTTTTCCACAGCAGTACCAAGACTCCAATGTGTTGCATGAATCTGAGTAAAATTACCAATTCCCACAGCAGTAGAAGACATATAAGTTTACATAGGCCTTGCATACTTATATTTTTATATATAAGCGTAGAAAAGATTATAACAATTTGCCAAGAGCAGACAAAGGTTCCATAGTGATTTACAACAAGTCACAGAGCATTGAACAAAGCTTTGTGTAATATTTATTATTTTCCAACAGTTTTGGTGCTGACTTTGCATGCTGCTACATACAATAAGATGTGGGACCAAAATTGTATAATTGGCTCTAGCTTGGCTTGAAAACAACTCAGTGTAAAACAACTCCTAGACCTGGCCTCAACAGTGGAGACAGCGTTTAAGTCTTACTTTTGCTGTACAATTCCTTCTGAAACAAAACACCATATTTATTCAAGTCAAATACCACATTTATTCAAAGTCCAGTTGCAAAAATTTGGTTTCAATTGAGTGTGACCTGAATATTAATTTTTGTTTGGCTGTTGAAAATACAATGAAAAGCTGCAGCTTTTTTGCAGCAGTTTCCTTGGGCATAGCCTTTTTAGATATTGTTCCCCAATATGTCAATTTGAGGGGATATTCCAACTGAGTAGGCTTAACAACAGGACGATTGTTTACATTTTCAACAGTCAGATTATTTTCCCCATATATTTCTCTTTATAATAGTGAGCACAGTTCACACCTGGAAAGCTATTTAGTAAAAGTAAGTGAGAAGGTTCATGTGTGCATTAGGAACCTTCATTTTGTTAGCCTTTCATAAATTTCACCTCTTTTGTCATATCTTTTGTGAGGCGACTATCCAAAGGTGTTTGAAACTGTGCGCTGATTCCAGACCATATATCACAAATAACTTCAGTATGTAGGCTCTTTTTCTGTTTCCACCGACTTTCAGTGAGGAGAAAAGCAGAGCATATCTAATTCTAAACTCAGTAACAGGAATCCGAGAAAGGTAACTATAGTTTAAGTCCATTGTATTCTTTTTAACATCATATTTCTTTGTGGGCTGAGATTGATAGTCTTGGCTCCCAGGGAAATAAGTTTTACAATCGTAACATTTTGTTGTGGAAGCTTATTGTGAAATTATTTTCATGTCTACTCTTTATTCTTTTCACAAACCAGGTTGTCATGTTAAATTTTGACATACAGTACATGCGCATGCAGCCTTTATGTAGCGTGTTGTCTTCTGCTCATCCTTATTTACTGTAGAAAGTTCTACTCTCTTAGTGATTGGCATGTACCTGTGTGACGGTGTCACACCTGCACAGGTAAGGACATGGCAGCAAAATGCAGTCTTCTTTTTCATAGGCACACTCTCAATCTTTCTCTTCAACAACAATTCCCAAACTGTTCCAGAAAACCACAGAAACCAGTTTTTCTGTTTACACTAGAGGTGATGATATACAAGTGCACCGTTTAAAAGACAAAAAGGAAATTAAATGGTGGCCTGACAGGCCCGTTGGCCAGGCACTGCTGCGGTGAATGAATCAATACAATCTTGCAGCTATTTTTTTTGCCACTGTTGCTATGCCCAGTTACTCTATTCATTGTGCATTTCTCACAAAGTACTGGCTTGTGAAGCCTAGTGTAGAAAGAAACATTTGCCACAATCCTTTTTTTGGGGCCTGTTTTTACCCACTGTTATTAGTGGCATACATTGTGGTGGACCCGCAGAAAGGTGCCGTTACATGATACATTGTGCCGTGGGGTCATGAAGGGAGTGTGGTTACAGGAAGGATATTTGGAATTATCGGTTGATTTGAACCCGATGAGCTGACATCCCTCACTGTCACTAGCTCTGACAGAAACTCTTCCCAACAGCAAAGACTGTGGCCCCCGGATGGGCTGTTTCCCATTACTCCCGTCAGAATGCCCCTGTATTGAGTTGTTCAAAGATGTAAGGATTTGAATCGCGGACAATTGTCCTGGTCAGTTCAAGGGTTTAAATAACAGATGATTAGCCTGGTCACTTGAAACTTAATCATACAGGCCTGTCCAATCTCTTTACATTTTTCGTCTCAGGTGATACACATGATTTTTGTGATTTTGTGGGATAGTGCACTAATCCAAACCTTCTATGCCATGTAGTAATAGGACAGTCTCACCGCAGTGCTGTGGTGCAGTGGTTAGAGGCAAAGCCCTTGGACCTCTGTGATGTTGCACGATCAAATCCATTTTAGCACACTTAAATCTTTGAGCAAGGCATTTTTTAACCACATTATCCCAGTATAAATCCAGGTGGCCTAGTCACTCTAAACAAGAGTGCTTGCTAGGCAAACTAATTATGTAACGTAATCATTTTTAATGTGCATATAACTTTAAGCACTCATCAACCCTTTGCATAAATGTTCTCAAATATTAAAGCAGTAACATGTACAATCTAATTATAATCCAAATAATGACATTCCTGAGGATTTGTGCTGACAGCTTTATGTAGTAGTAGTACATAATGCAATGACAGGACTTGTAATGAACCTGTAATGCTGAATGCATTGAACCCCAGGTGTTACAACAATGGCCTCACTTCTCCTCTTTCTTTTCAGTGTTAGCACTGTGTTTCATGATTTTCAGGGGAAATGTCAGGCAACAAGTCTTGTTAATTTATACTGGGAACATAAGATCTTTTTTTCTTCTTCTTATTTTGCGCTTGATTAGATTCAAGCCCTTTTTGGCAGTGCAAGGCTTTTGTGGTGCAGCAGGTGAGTCCCCACACCCGCAAGGCACTGGTCCAAGGATTTACGAGCACTCAGCCTCCTTTCGCAAGCTGAGCATCTGAAAACCTCGGCTGGGTTTCCTTCTGTCAGAGAGCTGTCTGAGGTGCGACGTATTGAGGTTCAGATTACCAGCCTGCTGAGCTGCTGTGACTCTCTGCTGAGGTAGTGCTGAAAGTCTGATGGGAAGTGTAACCCGTCTCTTGTCCCATGTTCAATTAAAGCCTTGAGGCTTCCAGAGTTTTCATTTTCACATTTTGGGCTTTTTTAAGGGGGGGGGGGCTGCCTCTCCCATCTGAGACCACTTTGTCCATGGCTCTTATTGAACGGCAGACCAAAGCATTACCTCAAGTTGAGTGGTTTGAGGTATATTGCTGGCTTATCTTGTCAACAAACATGTTTTTACCATGAATAAATAAACCACTCTGAATAAAGATGACAAATGATCAATGTAAATGTTGGAGTCTCCAATGTGTGTGTGTGTCCGTTAATTTAATGTTAAACGAATAACCAAAAGAAACGAGAGAATGGAAACTTAGGTTTTTTTAAAGTTTATTTAAAAATGAAGTGAATTCAAAACAAAATGTATTAATGTATGTTGGCATACAAACAGTGAAATATAGTCAAAGTCAAAGCTAAATAAAAAAAATCATAGATGTAATATACTCATAAAAGTAAGCTGCCTTACAGAGTGTTTTCTTCACATTGGGAGGGAAAAAGCATAAACAAGCATACACTGATACATAAATTGGTATACAGTAAAAAAACTGTTAGGTGTTTTTAGAAAGTGTTGTGTTAATAGCACTTTTATTAAGGGAGAAAAAATGAAAATGATTTGCTGTTTCGCTAGTGCAGCCAATAGTTGTATAAAATTATTCTTGTGTCTTATGACATTTGTATGTATTATCACATTTCTTGGCAGGCATCTTTGTCCAGAAAGACACACACAGATGATTTACAGGTTACATGGATACAACACTTAACCCTCCCCAACTGATTGGGGCATTTCCCCACACTACTGCCACATACACTCAATTTACTTCTGTGTGTTCAACTTGGTCACTGTGGCCAAATCAGTACGTAACACCATTTGAAAGAAAACAGTTCTGATTGGCTGGAGAGATCTGCACAAATTCCACTCTTTTCAATGTGAGAAAATAAAGCCAACCATTAGACAAATGCTGACAGACTAGCATGGTGGTTATCTTATCTACAAGAACATAATTAAGAGAGAAAGATAGATTTGTCAGAGTTACTGTTGCTGAAACTTACATAGTTCATAGCTTGATCTCTAATGTTTTCAAAACAAACGTAATAACTGATTAAATGGATTGTTGGGTAACAAATGAAACAAAGCTCCTCCCCTTTAATTTAAGCTGTAGTCAAAGCTAGAGATTACACCGGTGGCCTTTCACCTAGCAATGATGTTTTAGTCTCAAATGTTGAAATAATTCCCTCTTACAGGAGTAAGTGGAGAAGATCTTGTCTGCTGTCATGTGAAGCAATTTTGCCATTTTTAAATTTTCCATACCGTTATATGAGGTTAAATGCAGTACTGTTCTTTTCTCCTGCAGTGATTGAATCCACTCTCAATCACTGTGAAATATGTGTGCCTGCAGGCAGCCGGTTAGAAAATGGCCCAATTGCTTTAATAGGCCTGCCATTCAGTGAATCTGACCAGGGGAAACATTCTTTTTTAGAAGTAATACACTATTATATTCAATTTTAGATAACATAGAAATGTAAATTAGTCAAGCTGCCGAATAGAGTTCGTTTTTAAGCATATACCGGCCCTCTGTATAAATGTACATACTGAGGTTTGAGGTAAAAACACATCCCGTGTAGAACAGTTTTACTGTCAATCCTGGAATGCAATTATCCCTGAAAAATGGTAATAGAAGACTACTGAAGAGCTAAATGGTATAAGTTTCCCTCACAACACAGAAATGGTAAGCAGACTTGATATTGATTCACTCACTACGAGGCATTGGTTTGAATGAATACAGAGTGACTTCAGTTTGCGGTGAGTTTACTTAGATAGTGATATTATTATTACATTATTTGTGGAGAGGAGGGATGAATTACAGCTAATGAAGCTGTAATTGCAAAAGTTCATGGCTTAATGAACTCCAGTACACTTTACTGGTCAAAAGCTATTTAGACTTGAAGATCTTTATTACAAATGGAAAATCCAACCTGGTTTTGTTTAAGCAATTTGGGCTGAACTGCTTTGATTGTGTAATTGCACCAGCTTTAGCATTGTATGTTTACAAAATGTACAGTGGTTGTATAACATCATTTCAAATGTTTAAATTTGGAAAATACTTTATTTTCAAATTATTTTTCAAAAAAGGACATACAAGAATACATTTTATAGTATAAAATTACTGTGGGTTAATACAGTACATTCTAGGTATAGCTTCATTTTGTACTGCCATACATTTTCAAATTGAGATTCACATGTATTCAAAATATAAAATATACAAAAATAGACTATTATATTAGCTAATTTCTCCACTGAAATGAAAGCAGCTAAAACCTGAAGGAATACTGGAAGAAGTTTCTTAAATTGTAAATGATGTCAATAGAAAAAATACTTACTAGAGATACAAAACAGAATATTAAAAGTGTCCATTACCGCAACTATAAGTCCATGCCTAAAAATTTTATTTATTTTAGTTTGAAATCACTTTCAATCATTGAAATTATCACTATGGAATTTGAAATGGGAATATATTATATTTAGTGAATTCCCCAAATTCCCTTGTCATACTATTGACTATTGGCATTAAAAGAATGTACTGAATTTATAAAGTGCATTACAGTCAGAAAGAGAAATGTGGGTATGCCAGACGTCATATATCGTATATTATGTATACCAGATTGCTTTGCATTTCCTGTTAAATGCCCAAACTATTATTATAATTACAGCAGGCTAAATTTTATATCACTGTTATTTAAAAGTGAGACTTTTTTTGGTCTCAATCCATTTCACTTCACATTCACTCGCTTTGGTATCTATTCTTGCGCCATGATAATGGTGATCATTAAGGACAAGAGTTCTGTATGTGAATTACATTTGTTCCTAATTCCTGTAATATAACTTCAACAAAATGGTGAACTGTGTCACAACCCATGAGTCATGAATTATTTGTCGCTGTGGCAGAAGGGAACACCCCTGGAATGTGTTGCCCCATTAACTGCGTACGAAATCCAGATGTGATATAAAGATAGAGATAAATTGTATCCAGCCAGCATCAGCTGACAGACCTAAAATAACACCCCCCAAAAAACACAGTGAGTCTCTCTTTCAACTGTCTACTGTTCTGCTTCCAGTAGACATTCAATTCTCAAAAAAATAAAAATAATTGTGTTTGTGTTTGTGTTTAGGAGTGAATTAGTTCTCACAAAAAATATGCTGTCGATTACAGATTCAAAATACAGACTCTCTATCGCCATAGGCCTATTCGTTTGAATAAAAGACCAGACGTAGCTTGTATCAACCTTACGATACTGCTTAAATAAGATGGAGAGGTCCATAGATGTCTGTATGGCTCCACATCCCTGCTTTAGCAGTACTGACGGAGTATGTCTCTGCTAAAGCATATCAAGTGACCCCAATGCCAGGATTCTAGCCCCCTTTCACAAGATAGAGTATGCTGGTGTAGCTTTGAGTCTGCCAGGAAAAGAGAAAGCGTAAAGAAAGCATACGAGGCGTGACCCCAGTGTGAAATCAGTCCTCCTCTTCCCCACCCCACCCACCCTCAATGTTCAAAACATCTGCAGATGTTCCGCACTCCCAAATGTCCGATTTGATCCATGACTGATCCGGCCTTCTCGGCTGATTGGGACGGATTGGGACGGAGAGAGAGGCGCAAAACTCGGAGAGTTTGTTTGACTGACTTTAGTAAAAAAATATTTTATATACACTGGACTGCACGAACACACACGCGCACACACATAAAAAGTCGCACTCGCGCATAAAATAATTGCACATTGCGCTTAACACGAGAAAATTGTCCGCTTCTGTGGGGGTGAGCCATTGGCTGGTTGAATGCATGAGAAGCATGCATGTCTGGCAGGTAAGTGCTGGCTCAGCAAGCATCCGAGGAGGGGGCGTGGGGTGAAGGGGTGTGGCTGTGGTACATATCTGCGTGGCAGGCTGGGAGAGAGGGGGTGGTGGGCCGTCCCGCCGGGTCCTTAATTAGGCCGCCTTTTGCCTTTTGCTTCTCTTCATCCTGGAAGACGGACGGAGAGAGAAGCGGTTAGGGTGAGGAGAGCGACCACCTGGATTCAGAGACCTGAGATAGTGCAGCACAGAAGCAAGCAGAGGATGAAACGCTGATCCTCTTTCTTTGCTGAGAGACGGAAAATTAGATATCACCTCTCCTTCCTCTTTACTCACAGACAACCATTGAGGTTTTAAGCAGCATCCTTTAAATCTGCTGTGTGTGGGCCTGAACTTTGAACCGAGTCAACCTGTAACCACTGTCTAAAACATTCAGTTACATTGCCTTCGTTCAGAAGAAATGTATAGGATGCTTATTCAAAGAATCTTATAATGTGAAAGAACATCAAACATTACAATCTATAAGTCATGTATGCAGCTGGATTAATACCAACGTAACAGAGCCAGCCCTGTGCTCATGGGTACAGCAACTGGGGGGGTGCACTGCCCTTAAAACATGCTGATTCATAACTTTTCACTTTTTATATGAGAGAAATGAGTCTGCTTTCCCCTCCTGCACCCCTACCCCCCTACCACCACCACAAGATTTCCCATGTGATAAGTGCCGTAAATGGAGCCAAACACCAAGTCATACCACTCCATAGATCACTGTGTATTTTTACAAGCAGTTAATGTGCCTTAACCAGACACGTAATTGAGGCTAACTATGCAGAACCTCAGACATTATTTTACTCCACGACACAGTAAAGCTGTTGCTCAGCAGCTACTGTTGAAATCTGATATATCCAATGAACAAGAATTAAATATCTAATTTGGTAAGAAATTCCCTCATAAAACTATCTATCTTGCTGCTAACCCTTACTAAAGAAAAGGTACATTACATAAATAAAACAGAGTATTAGTCCAACAAAAATATCTCTACCAAAAATGAAGCCACATTTCGCTCATCAGTAAGAACCTAAAGCATGTCTAGACACATACCTCTTCTATCCCTGTATAAGCAGCAGCGCTATTTTAACAACTATTTGAGCACTTGTGATTTCTAAAAGAACCATCAACTTTGCTTTGTTTTGGTCGTGTCACTGCGCAGAGGGACCATTAGCGCCTCGCTACTTCTTAGACAATGCGGGACTGTACTGAAACAATAAAGGCCCACAGATATGTTCAATTTAGAGGGAGCACCTAGATAGCCACCTATCAGTACCCAATGCCCCCCCCCTTTATATAGATGTGGATTTTTTTCTTTCATAAGACAGTGTCTTTAATGGTTAAACCCCCTATGTACGCTTTAAGAAGTGGAAGAATAAATTGTGCCTGGACTAAGCATAGTAGAATTCGTAAAGAAAGATTCAAGATGCCAGCAGCACGCTGAAAGCTCATCTGAAATAGAGCGCATCAGTAAGGCCAAAGCCATGTAAACACACAATGGTGGGCCCACCGTCACCAAACAGATCACCTTGAGTGAGATTCGTGAGAAACAGGAAACAGGAAATACCAGGGTCAGTTCAATGACCTGTTTTTATGTGATAGGTTCATTTAAAAAATCATTGTAAGTGATTCAATACAATGCCAATAAAGTGAGTGTGATCACATCTAGGGCAAAGGAAGAAAAACAGCACCCGTGTGATTTTATTTTTACCGTGTGTGTTTTGCATTCACATCGGCATGGATGATGCCTGGAAGCAAACACAAATGAAATCTCCACACAGAAATGCAGCGTATCTTTTTTTATGTGTTCAACCAAAGCTGAAAGTGCACATGAAAACAGGGGTGTATTTCATTTCCTGTTTCTCACAGTTACCCGTTTCTTCTCTTACTTGTCAGAAGGGTTTCTCCTTACTTGTTAAGAGCATTCTTCAGATATTGCTGCAGCCATTTGGTCTCGGGGTTAATGCAGACCTCTCTGTTGTTCTTCAGCTTGGCGCTGTGGGTAAAAGAGGAAGGGAGAAGCAGAGGATTCATTTCAGAGTTCACAGAGGGCCCGTTCTCTCCGTACCTGCTGCCCTGGTCTCTTATCTGATGGCCCATTTCAGCACCGCACACATCTTGACTGTGTGGGTCTCTACGGTCCATCAACTCCCTGAAGCAACACTCCCTAAGTGACTCTCGCTTGTCACGTACTGTCACTTAGCCCTCTGTTCTGTCCACTGCATCAAGGTCTGTCCTTAACTCTGTGCATTATCTTCAATCGAACTGTTTCTTATTTTTGAATCCTTCTACAACATTTGTAATTCATGCTGAAACTAACAAACAAAACTGGTGTGCAATGGGGAAACGCGGCACTTCAATATTATTTGTATAGCGCTTTTCACAATTGAATTGTCACTAAATGCTTAACAGAGGGGGAACCCAGGCCTAGATCCCCCCAAAAGCAAGCCTAAAGGCAACAGTGGCAAGGAAAAACTCCCTTGATTATATCGAAACAAGGCTTCTTTCACGCATTCCGCCAAATACACTCTCGTGATAATGACCATCATTCCTTTGTTTGACAGTGATACAGTCTATAAAATGGCATCAAAGGGCATCCTTAGCAAGCTCGACACAGTCCACCACTCAGCAATCTGTTTTGCCACATGTGCACCCTTCACCACTCACCACTGACCACTGTGATCTCTACAAACTGGTTGACTGGCCCTCCCTTCATACCAGGCGGCTACAACACTGGCTGCAATTAGTCTATAAAACACTTCTGGGAAAGACACCTTGCTACCTTTCAAACCTCCTGCACATTTCCAACAGCAATTACTGTTTAAGATCCAGTGATTTCATTATGCTCATCATTCCAAAAGTCTGTACTGTCTTTGGCTGTAATTCCTTTAGTTTTGCTGCTGCAAACGATTGTAAACACTACAAAACAGACTCAAACTCACAGCTTTCACATCCCTCAACAGCTGCACCTGCTGACCAGCCTTCTTTTCTCTCTCTCTCCGTTACAACTCTACAAAGAATATCCAGTAACTCACATTCTCTTGCACTTAGTGTTTATTTATTGGTTTATTTATTTATTTATTATTATTTTTTAACCTGTACTGTATGTGTAGTTTTGTGTTGACTGTGTTTATTTCATACACTCTTGCTTGTCTCTTGGCCAGGTCATCATTGTAAATGAGAATTGGTTCTCAACTGATTTTACCTGGTTAAATAAAGGTCAAATAAATAAATAAATAGGGAGAACCCAGACTAAAAAGGGGGGGGCATCCTCTTCTGGCTGGCACAGGGTGTGTCCAAAAATACCATATCATGGTCCAGTCCAAGGTGACTCAGGGCTGAATTGCCAGGGCTGAAAGACTTTAAATTATACTTTGAAATATAATGTAATACCTAACAATATCATAAATTGTGACAAAAACTATGATTCATTCACATAATTGTTGAATTGTGAGTCCATACCAGATATTATTAAGCTTATTAACATTTCAAGACATCTGGATAAGTTGGCCAAATGCCTATAATGTAATGTAATGTAATATCACAAAGCTCAATATATTTCAAGACATCTATGTGTTGGCCCATGGCCAACTTTATCTAGAAAAAAACAGATCCTTGACATGGACAGCATTTACTTATACCCTGATTTAATTTTATATACCTGCACAAATGTAGAGCATTTGTAAATATAAATATATATATGTATGTTATGTTTAGTACGGTGGTAGTGGTTGAAACATATCACTTTGCGCTAAAATGTGGTTCTTTGTAGCCCAGTAGGTAGAGCATGGCGCTGACAATACTTAGGTTGTGGGTTCAATTCCCATTGGGACAACATATACTGAAATATGTATGCATTCACTACTGTAAGTTGCTTTGGATAAAAGCATCTGCTAAATGGCATACATACATTATTACATTAATAAATATGCAGCATTCAAATGGCTGCAAAATATATATAGTCATGTTTTCCTCTCTGGATTAACACAAGCCACATACCCTGCGCACTTTGTACAAGAGGATGCAAAACACTCATCAATGACAGTTCCAGTTTTGTTTCAGGGACAGTTTGAGGTTTGTGGATTGTTTCATCTGTTTTTTTAACAAACCAAAATGATTTGATTTGGCTTGGTGATCAAATCCCTCCTTATTGCCCTTAGTTGTGGTTTACAGCTGCTTTCCTTACAAGATCTGAGGGATTTTATCAGAACTACGTATTTTTTTATGAATTTGGTATGCATGGCAATATTTCAAGTTCACAGCGAACCATTTGTTTATTTTTTCTGTGTGTACGTGCACTTAGTTTTGCTTTTGGACATGTTCCATTTATACTGTAGATTTTAACTAATTAGAATGAAAGCCGAATAAAAGCCAGATGAATTAAATAAAAAGTGACTTTTGAGGAAGTGATCTAAGTCCCTCGAGGACAAACTGTCCCTTTATATTGTCTTAGTTTTCCACGTTCCTGGCATTTCCGATCAATTTTAGACTGAAAAAATAACTAAAATCCCTCTGAAAAAGTAATCTCACCCATTTACAGATGTGAGGAAGGGAAAACTGTGCAGACAAATTTATATGAAAGGACCACATGTGCAACATAAGAAACTGAAGCAATGCTCAAATACTCTCAAAAACTCAAATTAATTGAAAGACTTGAAAGAAAATATATCACTTAAAATATTAGAATTCTGCTTTTTGCTTAGAGTATGTATGTATATATATATATATATATATATATATATATATGTATATATATGCAAGCAAAATTATAATGTTTCAAGTGATATTTTTTATTGAAGAAGTAATTTTGAACTGGTGTTGGCAAATGGGCCCCTACGGTATTTATTTAC
The DNA here is from genome assembly GCA_029706075.1 of Aldrovandia affinis. NCBI lineage: Eukaryota > Metazoa > Chordata > Actinopteri > Notacanthiformes > Halosauridae > Aldrovandia > Aldrovandia affinis. The sequence continues at coordinate 4,243,052 of JAINUG010000051.1, read as the reverse complement.
AGACAGCTGTGCTAAAATAAATAATAAAACATCTGGTAGCGTCTCTACCTCGCATGTTACCCCTGCCGGTAGGGCCACGGATCTCAAAGGGGTTTTAAAGCTCTGATTATTGACCAAACTAGGAGTCAAAGGAGCAAACGCCTCTCTTGAGGAAGTTTACTGCTGATGGAGAGCTGTCATAAAAGCTTAGCGGCAGATTATCGGCAGTCCCGACACCTCGTAATGCGCTTCTGATCTTGGTGGCTGGAGCACAAGTGTTCCATTCGGGGATTGGGCAGGGGGTTCACACCCTGCCAGCCAAAAGGGTCTGGCTAAAACGGATAACTGTGAAGGAAGCTCTGGAACCGAACACACTCCTCAAATTTTAATTCAACCCGACCACTGCGCCTGCCAAATGCCCAGACAATTCAGACAAAGCAGCTTATTTAAGATAAGATATGCATTCCCAATTCTCGAAACCAACATCCAAATTAGTTTAACATCGCTTGTAACAGATGGGGCAGATACTTTTTTAAGGGGGAGGGGGTGACTAGTCCCATCAGGTTTGCGTTTCTTGTCATGTCTCCAGGTTATCAGTCTCGCCTGCGTGTCTATCTAATTGAGTCGACGGCCGTTGGAGGTCTAAAATGAAGTCAGCAGGTGGTAATTACTTCACAGCAAGTGAAGACCAACAGCAGACGGGAGGGGGAAGGGTATATCGTCACTTTCGTCGGCGCAGTCAGAGATACCTGGGGATACGACTCTGCGCCCTGCTGTGAGATAATCGGCTCTGGCTGCACTCCCGGTTTCACTAGCCAACTGTCATGTCATAAGGGAGACTTTCTTTTATTCTCAATTATTACAATTTTGATTTGTACCTAAGCACAGCACGGGAATCTTCTACCAACATTTTTTTTCACAAATTGGATAATAAGTAAAAAACTGTATAAAATAAATAAACACATAAACCTCTACAGCAGGGGGAAACATAAAAGGGACCATAATTTTAACCCTTGGCCATTGCTTCCTTTTGAAAGCGAAAACAGCTTCCAGCTCTCCCCATCTCCCTTCCTCTCCCCCATGCAATCTACGCCAGCCCCAGAATGGGACGGGAGACGGCATGGCACACTCCATCCCACCTCCCTCCTCTCTGAAGGGAGACTATAAGAAACGAAGGGCAAGGGGCAAAACCCCCCGCTACACAAGGGCCAGCCGCTGTTAGCTCTTCAGACAGAGCTGAGTGGGTGCACCGCCGTACTCACATGACTTGGAAGGGGCAGTTGGGCGTCTGCAGGAACTTGAGCTCGCGGATGCTCCTCTGCGGGACAGTGTTGTGGGTGGAGCGGCACCAGCACCTCTCCACCAGACTGATGGGCTTTGCTGGAGGGGAATTCAGGGGGAGAGGGGCGTGAGATTTTCCCCCGCACGGGCACTGCTCATACCGCAGCTGGGACAGACCACCATGTCTGGACACTGTCAATCCCATATTCCCACTCACACACACACACACACACACACACACACATATTGTGGTATTTAAGCTCTGCAAACGGATGAGGCAACACTGAGGCAGATACAAATTCCACTCTTGTTTTAACTGTTTTTCGATTCATTCTAGGTTCAGATTTCCCATGGTGATATACAGTAGATTTGTTACTTATCTTATTATTCTTATTATTTTCAGCATTTAAAATCCTGTCATAAAATCTAAAGGTTTCTGCAGCCCTGTCCACTTTGAAAATGGTGGTCTTACAGTACACATGATAAACGCAGAGAAATGATACACAAGAGCATACCATAAAGCATCCCTTTCAATTAAATTTGATCAACATTCATATATATTCATGTATATTTCACATTTTAGGCAATGCAACAAATGCTACATGTATATCCCTTGTGTGTTAGCCAGAGTACATATCAAAAAATCACAGTTAATTGCTTCATAATGCAGAGTTACACTTGCTCAAATTACACAGACAAGGAAACGTACACACATACAACTAAACAACTTTTATAGTCACAAGCATATTTTCAATTACAGTAGCAGAAATACTAACAGACTAATGATACAACTATTTTTATAAAAACGATTTTTGTAAGTCACCATGGCTAATGACATAATTAATTATCTCTGCATTATTTTCATTTCAGTCAATAATATACTGACTTGGATTTACAAAGCTGAATATAAAGTCACAGAAACTTTTCGAAAAGGCATATTATTTTTGTATAGCCTTCATACACATTTACAGATCCATTTGCTGTCACACATTGTAAGGGGTTTTAAAGGGAGACGGGTCTTACATATAGCCTATACATTCCTTTACTAAAGCTAAAATCAGATTAAAAATGTAAATCCGTTGAAGGGTATTCCTTGAGGGCTTGCACATTGTCTTTGCTACTTAAATGGACACCATCTTCTTTATCAAGGGACAAACTGTGAAATACCATTGGTATAAAAATCGATATCACCTCCTCCCCCTTAACGCAAACTAAACAATGCTAATTATATTCTCACTTAATCTATCGCTATTATCATGTTAATACAGGTATCATTAAGCCAGCACAAAACTCCTTGAAGTGGGCATCTACTGCCATTAAGTACTTTTTGTTTTATCCCCTAATTAGAGGGTAATTAAAAGAAAGCAACAGAGAAAAACAAATACACACATTAATCGGCTTTTGGATTGCAATGAAACCTTTCTGCAGTAGGAACCTACGCGGTCTGCAAGAAATTGGTTCGCATTGCTTAAGGTTAGCCCATATGCATCCGTGAAGTTGTAAAACGAAAATTGGACCTGAATAAATTGCGTGGAATATGTGAAACATTCAAACAATTCCATTAAAGGTACACAAACATAAATTCCACGCTGTTTTATTGTCAAATATAATTTACATACGATATTGAATTGGTTCTTAAAGCATCCTGTCAATTGCATGAAAAGTCTATAATATTCAAACCCGGAATTATTAAACATAAGGCGATCGTTGAAGATAATATAAAACATTATTTTCAGCTGGAAAACTTCCTTTTATTCTATCTTACGGATAGGAGACTAAAAATTTACATATACTTGAAAACATACAGAATTAAAATATGCCAGAAAACGCCATTTATTACTACGACTATATTCACATCAGTTTATGAAAATATGTAAGAATGTCTCTATGTACAAGTTGTTGCCCACAGGCAACTCCATCACGCACGGGCGCACCATTCGCGAAAATGCCGCTCAGCAGCGCGCAGCTCTACTGCTATGCCCAACGACTCTGAACCCAGCCAACTCACCATGTGACACTTGAGTATACATAACCGCCGTCAGCAGGGCTATCACTGCCAGCGCTTTGAGGTCCATGATGGGTGGTTTCGAGGCTCTCTCACGGCTAAATTCCAAGGCAACTGTGGCTACATCGTGCGCTGCTGAGTGCTATAAATTTACAAGCAGCAGGCGACTCCCCCTTGCTAGGAGTACCGGGGGCGTGGCCTAGCGCTGATTTATCGCTCTTGGCACGGCAAACTTCCTCGATTAAAGCGTTTGGCATACAATCAAGGTTATATTGCTAATGCAACTTTCCCTTCTTTTTTGTTCCTTTTTTTAGCCCGCGTACAAGTCGACGTGCTATCTCCAGAACAGGGCTCCTACTGCCTGTCCAGCATTGTTTCATTTCAACCGGCTGATATGTTATTGTTTACAGGGACGTTGCGTTTTTGTCTGTTAACATTTAGTTGTCTGCCACTGCCATATATACTTTCCCAGCCATGGTCCCGTGAACAATGCATGCATGTCGCTGTCTTTGCTGAGCTTTCATTTTAGAAACGGCATTTCTTTCATTATTGCTACGGTGTACATCTCTTCACATACAAGATGCATTTATTATTTTGCATCATGTGCTACTTACAATAGAATGGATAATTGATACCTAGTTGGGAAATTCATCATATATTTGTTTTCAAAACACATAATTAAAACACTTAATAAAATGATCTTTGTTTTGTGCAGCAAATGCAGTCATGGCCATTATTTTAGCATGTCCCACAATTCTGTGCCAATTAAGAGAAACTTGGTATACGCCTATAGGTGCATTGTATGATCCCTCAAAACTAATAATAATAATAATAAAATAGCGCTGTATAGCTTTGCTGCAAAACAAGTTATTGCACCGCAACCAGTAATAATGAAAACAATCTGAGATGAAAACAAATGATGTGTACTATTAACAGGTGAAGACAAATGACCAGTTATAATCAGATAAATATTGTCTTTGCTTGGCGGTTTGCAAAACACTAAGGTTGACCCTCCAGTAGTGCTTTCAATGAAGACTTCCAGTTTAATCTGGCGAAGGATTTAATGGCATGGAATGATCTGGGTGTATAACAGAACACAGATGTGTGCTCTGTTTCCATGAATTGGCTATTACCCACTAAAACAAACCTGAATGTCATGCCAGACATTTTGGAGCTGGAGAGTTTGGGCTTTATTTCGGGTGGGGAGGGTTGTTGGGGGTGTTTATAAACAGCATGGCCAGTCGCCCGTAAGATATTTATTTTTGTTTGTTTTTGATTAGCCTTTTTAAGGTAAATCCACAGTGCAACATACAAGAGAACTGGCATGCAGCATCATTTTGCAGACAGCACAGCTTATTATTTGCATAAAGACAAAAAAATCCAAATTCAGGCAGATTTGTGGAAATCCAAGAACTATGAAGACAATCACATTTTTTGGAACATGCCGTTAATAATTAGTTGGCAATTATTTTCTGCTATCACATTTTAGAGCCATAAAGAACAAAATTCTATTGGTTTGGATGTCATGCATTGGAAACATTCAGAAAGATGGCAGTGGGACTGTCGTACTATTACAAAGTAAACCCCAAATGCTTTAAATACAATTATTAATATTACTATGATTATTATTATTACCATTATTATTTGTGATAGTTTTACATCAGCGGCATATCTGAGAGAGCGCAAACACAAACACCAAACCAGATACATTCTCAAAAACTCTGGAGGGGTGGCATGGCTCTAACCCTGTCTGGTTTCGGGGTAGGGGGTGTTGCAAGGAGGCACTGGAGGGTTTCGCACCCAAGATGAGATTTCACAGGGCGGTCTGCACTCATCAGAGGGAAAAAAAGATGACAAAAAAAACCTGCCCTCCGCAAGTTTCTTTTGACCCTGGTGACAGAACGGCCACTTATGTCACACGTAGGGTCAAAGGGCAATGTCTGATGGTTTGGTGTAAAGTTTCACAGGGCTCTCCTAGTTGACAGTCTCTGCAGAGTTCAGGCCGTTAGTGATGCGAGCCGTGTGCAGACATAAAATTGAGATCTGGGAATCATCATACTTACACAACTTTTAAGGGCAAAAACAGCAGAGTTCACTTCAAACGGTGTATACGCGCATATTAGTTCTAAATTCTCCTCTTTCTTCCCATGACATTTTCCTGCACATATTATTTTTGCAGTGTATTATGTTTTCAGTGTATATATTTTACATGAAGGAAAATAACCTTCTCTGCATCTTTTAGGGTTCTGGAAGCCATAGTAGTGTTAAAGCAAACAGCTTGTCATCAACTTGACATTTTAGAACTAAAATAAAAAAACGAAAAGCTGAGTTGAGACAGCTGGAGAAGAGGAATTCATAGATCAAAAACTTACCTTATTTTTCATTTTATGCAAAGATTATATCACTTTCATCTTTACAGTAAATGTTGCAATGTCAGTCAGCACCCAAATATCAAATAGAAAATCTTCGAATATGCATTTCAAATAAGCAGTTCAGTTTTACACTGTACACCAAATCAATTAAACAAACCTTTAATCTGCAAGTTGTCCCACTGCATTAAGGAATGAACGGTGGCATTTTTTTCCCTAATAGGATTTATGTGTTTAAGTTTTCATAAGTATGTGAGGTTTATTATGCTTGTATAAAGCGTTAGTGTTTGTACGGACTGTGGTTTATTGTGTTGTACGGACGTCTTGAGATGAAAGGCTTCCTTTCTGCTGGTTCCCAGTTTTAATCTGATGGATAAATAAATACACTGAAAGTGACTGCCATGCCATTAATGGAAAAACATTCCGATTAAAATCACAGAATGAGTGTCTATACATTCAAGACGTATTTTCTTAACTTTGCGTGAGTTAAGAAAGCCTTAAGGAATACACTGTTACAATGAATGTGCACTAAAATGCATACATATAAATCTGAGCTTCCTTCCTTGTATAACTGTACACGCACACTTAGCCTTTGTTAATTAAAAACAATATATATAATGAATTCCTCGGAATGGGAACAGCCGATAATCTCAGATAATATCTGGTACAGATCGGTCTTGAAGTTTTCCACTTCCATTCCTTTTAGAGTGTTTTGTAGGCACTACCAAAGGTCACTTCTAAGCTTCATAAACAGATTTCCCTGTGGGGGAAATCAGGTCTTGTTATCAGTTAACACTCTTTTGTCTGATGCTTTGACTGGCTTTTCTCAGTTCCAGATGATTGCCCCTCGCATTCACCCCCCACACACACACGTGATGGCCGGGTCTGCTATCTGAGCCACAAGCATGCCTGCTGGGGACCCAAACTGATGGGGGCTGGCTCCCAACTCAGTTCCACTCATTCAGACCATCAACTACATCCTTACTTTTATTGTACTGTATTCCTTTTTTCAGATATACCCCACTATTAGTTTGGCACTGTTTTATTTTATCATGTGACTTTGGGTTACAGAAAGGCACTATACAAATATTTATATTTTTATTATTATTATTGTTATTATTAAGATTTTTGTACTTGTGTTACTGCTTCTGCCGATAATGTTAATGGATTTCATTCCTATAGTGCCTTTCCCAATCTTAGAATGCCACATATACTGAAAATGTATGCATTCACTACTGTAAGTCGCTTTGGATAAAAGCGTCTGCTAAATGGCGTATATTATTATATTATATTATATTATATTAACAGGGGGTGCTCACCTCAACCACCACCAATGTGTAGAATGTTAGTTCTATATCTATTCATGTGAAGTCTATATGCATCATAACGTATAATATAAGTATGTATACAGTCAACTCCAAAATGATTCACAACCTTGTTAAGATGAGATGAAAAAGGCTGTATAAAATAATATATGTGATGAGCTATATTGTATGCTCAAAAATTGAATATATTTGTTCCAAAACAGACAAAAATATGTTGCACATATATATTCACACCCCTAATAATTGTTTTAAATAAAATCCAACAAAAATAAATCTGCATTAACATGGTGTCTTCTATAGTGTTTTATGAGATTGTTGAACATATAGGGGGGATCTTTGACCATGCCTCCATACAGAATCTTTCAAGATCTTTTGGACTGTGCATTTGTGGCTATGGCTGAATGCTTATAAGTCATATTTAAAATTCCAAATCCTGCAAGCTGTTTAATTATTTATGACAACCCAGAACAATGTTAAAAAGGAAAGTTTATCCAATCATAACATTTTATTTCTGACTTATGTTTACACTCAAAACACAATGTCCTGAATTATATTTTGAATCAATTTACAAGTGTACATGTTCTTATAAAATAAATCGCTGGTGAATTAATTAGCATTGTTGTAGAACAATGTGTGTATATTTAGAATGAATGAGTACTGAAGTATGCGAGAATGAATTGTAAAAGGTGTTTACAGTTCACTATTGCACGCTGAAGCCTGGCAAAGCATTCCATCACAATGAGAGGACTCATTTTTTCATGAAAAGAACAATAAATGCAGCCCACCCCCCTTAAGCCCCTGCTTCACTCACCCACACACATGCACACACACCCATGTGCACATTCACACACGTGCATATGCACATGCTACATTCACAAGCACACATGCACACACACCATGCGAATGTATACACACAAACTCATCATGCAAATACAAACATGCCTCCACGTGCACAGATACACATTTGTCCATATGGTACATACAAACCGACTGAACATGTCCCCCAACCACTCGCGCATACAGACATGGAGAAGAATGCAACATGTCAACTACAGGCCAGGTTTACTGATAAAATGTAATAAAATGTGGTTCCTCCTTGTTGCGTCAAACTCGCGCAGCACTCTCTCACTGTCTATTTGCATCTCAGGGTGAATGTTCATCAACAAGTGTCGAGAAATTGATACTGAACCAATGCTGGATAAAAAAACTTGTGTCGGGTGTGTCGGTTCAAGATCATATAGTTAAGGTGATATAGAAACCAACCAGGTGTCACAATTCAAAAAGGCCTGCTAATGATCGCCAGTCGCCAGCTATGATTTCATTTTTCAAAGTTAGGGTGCAGCTGTCATACACAGATCTGGGATCAGTTTTCTCTCCCCAAACCTGAACATTAATCTAGTGCGAAACTGGCTGAAGATCAGCATCTAGGGATAGCCTCACCCCACTCATTTTGGAAAGTTTATTGGCAGGGGCCAAATAACTGTTCTGGAGCAGGCACGGTAGCGCAGTGTGATGCACACATTATCTTGTGACATGTTCTTAATAGAAAGGTAAATACATGAAAATATTTTACAGGTGCTCGTGGTACACAAAGTGCATACTGGCATATGGCTACAGGCACCACTGCATGCACGCACAGACACACACACACACACACACACACACACACACACACACACACACACACACACACAAACACACTGGCATTGAATTTTATTATAGACTGAATCCCTCTAGTTTTGGAACTCTGTTTATTACACCCCAGCTGAACACTGGTCAGACAGCCCCCGAATGAACATGAGCTGGGTCTCTATGGTTGTGTTTCACAGGGGAAATTGTTCATTCTTCAGGAATCTGGCATGACCAGGCCGAATGAAAGAAATTAGCCGTGATCCTAACGAGAAGAGTACATTGTGAGAGAGAGGTTGACCGTGCAGCTTTGTGAGCGTGTGGCCCCGAGACGCCACGGAAAGGGTTTTTTAAGGCAGTCGATGCAACCCGGCGTCCATTTCACAGCTATTAATGTGTGTATGAAACAGGGTCTCGCCTTTGACGATCTGACTGTCCACGGCACCGGCCCTCCAAGCCGAATCAAATGACAGCTCATATTTTGTTCTTTTTTGGCAATGTCACGGCAACTGTAGTTGTGGGTTGGCTCCATAGGCCCTATGGAATACGCGTTGGAGAGAAAATGGACAGAATTGCGAAACTGGGACGTTTATGTAAAATAGGGGATTTCTGATCGCCTTCAAAAGAACTGCTTTTAAAAAGACATCACACGATCCTTTTCAATTTGATTTACGGCTTTTTTTTTAAAGCACTGAATTTAAAACAATGAGACTACAGAACATTGTGTATTTTAGTAACTCTTGGTCTCTGTTGCTTACTTCTTGGCATCTCTGTGCAAACGTTGCCATTGCCTTTTTTATACTGTCATAAACTGGTGTCAGCAGTTATTAGCAAACTGCATCACAACTGACTGTGCCTTTAGACTTTAGAGCATAGGCGTAATAAGGGGGGCGGGGGAGACATGTCCCCCCCGATATGTCTGATATAACAGTCATGTCTGTCTCCCCCAATAATTTGTAGATATAAAACATTCCCTTTCATTATGTCCCCCACCCCAATATGTAATACGTGGTTACACCCTTGTGTTAAAGCAACCTTTACAGAGAAAATGCAAAAAATTGCAATGACATGATGATTCCTGTGCACAGAGCAGAGCAGTCTCTGGATGACTTACCTGAATAAGGCTTTGTTTGTTTGTAAACCATGCTGCACACAAAATGATATGACAGAATGACTACATACGGTTTTCAAAAAACTATTTTTAAAAATAATTTTTTTATCAATTAAAAATAACTAGTTGCTAGCACCATCTCATTCTACTGCATCAGTGAGTATTGGTGAGCACTGTGGTTGTAAGACCTTGAAACTTTGACTTGTCTTTGTTTTCCCTCCACAGCTACACTATTGGTTGGGGGCTCCAATGCATTTTTTAAAAAATTGTCTCAGTGAGGCAGTCTGGCTTTTGGGATGCAGTGGAACTTGACACATTTCAAATCTTAAACAATTAATATACACTAGTTTGAGCCCAGGCTGTGTCATTAGCTGTCTTTTACCAGTGGATTTTCTTGGCTTACTGCCGCACATTATCATCAATACAGCTGAATGAAGCAGATAAATATATGTCAATAGCCATGAGCATGGCTCCTTGTATCGACAATTGCAATTGTGTATAATTAGTAATCTGTAGAGCAGTAATTGAGATGTTTCAGGCACTTCAATGGAATTATCATTAATAATTGCTCAAACAGGTGGCTTAATGAGGAGGCTGCATTAAAGTGTGGTTATTTAGTGCCTGATTTATCAACCTGATATTGATATATTGATATATATATTTTTAGATGTTGATTAAAAATATTGAATCAATATCCAAAATCTGCATACTTTAAATAAATAAAAAATACATACAATACAAAATGGGTTTTTTTGATGCTCCATATGTTCATTTTGATAGACAAGGGCTATAACAGTCATTCATACTTTCCATACATATGCATATACACACATTCAAAGCAGAAAGCAAATGTATTAAAGAAACATGATACAGAAGCAGCTGTGCTTAGTTTGTGGTTCATTAGACCCCCACCCCCCACCCCATCAGTGAGAGTGCAAACGGGTGCATACAAATGCACACAAAAAATATTACAATGATATGATCTGAGGCCAAATTGAAAACAGGCAATAACCATTTTGTGTTGTGTCTTCTGTTATCCTTTACAAGACTGAGAGTGTGCATTGCTTTTGCTCTCTCTCTTTCCTCCACTGATAATATAATTCAGAGAGACCAGGTCTACATGAAATACCTTGGAATTTCCTCTCCAGAGCTCATGATAAATGTGATCTCTTTAAGCCCTGAAACTGTTTGATGATATAAAAAAAAAGGTTCTAACAAGGGTGTCTTGCATTTACTTAATTGCTGACATATCCTTGATCCTTGGATGAAGACATAATTATTTCAAGCTATACACCGTTACAGAAAAAATGCTATACATGTAGGTATGGTTGAGGCCTAAACTTCTAGTTAATACTGCTTACAACTGAGGGCTCCTTTGAATTATTTCTTGGAATACACACATTTGTGACATCCTCAATCCTTGGTTCAATTATCAATATTGTTCACGGGGTTAATGGCCTGTCACATTCTTGCATCAAGGTTTTTTTGGCATGCATCAGTTGCTAAATAGCTGTGTTTTATGCTTTAATAAGTTTGTGGTCACAGCCAAATGGTATCAAAGTACAGCACAACAAAACATTCAGTTCTCTAATCTAGATGAGGAACAACATCAACCTTCTGAAGTATTGCTCAATGAGGTGTCAGTTTCCCCTGTGACTACTGCTCTGCCTTGCTGTTGTCTTTTAAGTAGGTGGGTTGTGGTCTGTTCGCACAGACATATCAGTGACAAAGACTGGCATGTCTGCGTGAAGTGGACACGCCTTCCAACAGTCGCTGATATTCAGCCATCAGTCAGTTATGTAATGCATCAGTGTTGCGCAATGCATAGAGAAAATAGCAAATACAAAGTGTTACTATGGGAATTTATCTGTAAATGCCCATAGTAACACTTTGTATTTTTTTAAATTCATTTTCAAATGCAGATCTAACATTTGACACACATTTATTTAATATGAAAAATACATTTAACGCTGAACATCCTGTGCTTTCAGTACAGCTTTCAGGTTTACTAAGGAAATAAATAAATTAAAACACTTTCTGTACAGTCATCACCACTGAATGAAGGCATTTGTTAAAAGGATCAAAGTCTGACACTGAATGTAAATGTTCTCCTTTAAAAAAAAAAAAAATTGTGAACCATTTTTGAGATCTTTGTGAAGTTGAAAGCAAATTATAGGACTTTTGTTCATTTTTAGCAGATTCTTAAATTCCTATTGGCCAGTTGTGGACATAATAGCCTGCTAATAACTAGTACTCCACATTCCACCTCTCAACACCCATAATTTGTTACAGGGTTTCAGAAATATGACAACATAGCCTTTGCTGAATGGCCAATCAGATGATAGGAGAGATTTACTGCCCATTGTATTCTTTGCTAAATACATCCCAGATGAGACGCCCCCCCACCCCCAATAAATCTTATATATAATACAATATGACACATCAAAGCTGGAATAAAACAGAACAAAAGTGGTATAAATTTCTCATATACATTTTCTTTGTTGGTCTTTTTGGTATTTTTAGTTGCCTACAAAGAGCTCTCTGTCCTATACAATATTAGCAATGTGCATAAACCAGGCAGATGCAGTCTGGCAGATTCAGTACCAATATAATGAATATACCTTATAATTTCTTTATTATAACTTATAATTTCATTATTAATTTATCTTCTTGCTGCAATCAGTTCACAGCACAAACGAATTATTGCTGTGCATGGAATAGATGGGGCTTTAAACAAGTTACAAGTATTTTCTCTAAATACATCTCTATTTTCACTTGGCATCCTTAATGCTGACAGTCTTAATGCTCTTATAATTTGTCCCATCAGTTTGAAATTTGAAACGCACATAAACGGCCCATTGTGATACTAAACGTACTGCATGATTAAGGGGTTTGCTGATTACAACAATATGGTGTACAATGAAAGAATAAAACAGAGAACTCAGTCCATATAAATGCCGTGAAATAGCATATTCTGTTCACGTGGAAGAATTTACAGTATTCACATTGCAGGTTATCTATCAGTATCTAGAAAATATGAATCATTTCATATATAAAAACTAAGTAACAAACTAAAAACTATGCCCTGTCCTCTGGGGAGGGCATTTTCTCTTATAGAAAATGTAACACATTTCATGGGAGATTAATCTGGCCAGCCATTACTAAGACAATTTCTAATCTGCCTAAACAGGCTTAGTGGAAAATAAATGGTTGGAAAAGGATGAGAGGAGAAATGTCCTGGTTCAGTAACATCACCTGTTCTTCTGAGGGCCTTGCAACAGAGAACAGAATCCAAGTCTCACCTCATAAGGGGCCGACACAACCCAAGCATGAGTTCATACCATTATATGCCACTTTCAGTTACTGCAGACTGATTCTCTCCCAGTACACGCAAATTAAGCTATTGTATTGCTCTCTGTAGCCAGGCCAGTCTGTACTGTATATCTGTCGAGTGTCTGGTTCTTTTTCAGTCAGAATTTTCACCAAAAACTTGGCCAAGATATAGCCAAGTTTAATAATAATTTTTAAAAAAGGATTCACATTCCAGTAAATGCTCCAGAAATTTGGCAGAGCAGTTGAGAATCCTTTGAGGGAACTTGGCACTCAGCCTCTTGAACATGCTTGTTCATTGATGCTTTACTCCCTTACTAAGCAGAGTGCTTCCCATCCCCTACAACAGCTATAAGCAGTGTTTAAAAAAAGATTTTCCATTTATATGGGCCTAAACTTCATACTAATTTGTAATAATCCCATGTGTGCTCAGACATGCCTGTAAATATGATGCTTGCCTTAAATAGGCATCAGTGGTGGTGACCCTGTACCCAGTGAAAAGATGTTTCCATGACATGGTTCCTCAACATCAGTGCTCACAGAAGAAGAGAGGGCCCCATTTCCTTTTATTGTTTATATTTCATCTTCAGTCATTCAAAATAATCCCTTTAATTACCTCCAACACCCAAACTGATTCTAGAGAAGGCTGAATCACTTTTATACAAATATCAGTCAAACTCCTAAATCCAGAGGACTGCAACAACGTCAAATTCAAGAGACAGAGCGAGAGTGAGAAGAATGTTCCTCCCCTAAAGTAAATTATGCAATTTTCGTATAGTGAAACTCCCCTTGAGGGAGAATGTGCATGTCCAGCTGAAAAGGAATCTGAAATCCTTTTTTCCCCTATTTTTTATTTTTCTCCCAGTTTGGAATGCTCAATTGTACAGGGTACACCGATATGATGCAACTATGGTACCCTGCTCTGAGTTCTCAATGGCCTGTTCTTGATAAAACCTTCGTCACTGTTCCCACGTGAAACATCAGCAACTTCAGTTGTCTTAATCACTGAAGCTCCCACCAAATGTGCTCCAACAGTCACCCCTCTTTCGAAGTCACTGCGGTCTTGCTTTCTAGCCACACTAGCTACATTGTAGCACAAGGACATTACTAAATTCTAAAGCAGTTTGTTTGGTCACTCAAAACGAAAGCCACTAATAAGTGTGCCTTAGCTTTCAGTGTTAATCATGCCTTTCTTGTTGTTGCACAAAGGGACTGGTACATGTTTTTCTTCTTCAAATTAAACCCCAGCTGGCTGATTGCAATGTTTGTCTGGGAAAGAAAGAACGTGGGAGATAATCTTCCCATCATCCACAGGCACTTAGTAATGCTGACTGTATCTCCCACACATTTCTGTGGGGAGAAAGGGGGTCTGGAGGTGCTGCTGGACGGACATTGGAGGGGATGCTGGCTGGACCACCCCTTGACTGTAGATTCAAATTGAAGCCCTATTTCCCAATGGCGAAATAAAAAAGAATAGATTACAGGCAGAGTACCAGGTCACACGTTATGGACTTCTGGTTGTATTACAGATGTGAAAGATACATTTGAGTGATGCAATGCAGTTGTTGCAGTTACCCATTAAATACAATTAGGTCAAAGAAAATATGTTTGTAAGGAAAATGACTGTTAAATCACTGGTGCTGGCTGCTGATAGAGGAACTGCTTCCTCCTACCTCTAGACACTCATCACACCCTACACCCCACACCCCATTATAACCCCACACCCCACCCCATTATAAGAAGCGATAATCATCCATGCTCCATACACCGCACAGCTATGGATAATATCGGTAGCAAGCATCCGTGTTCCATACACCGCACAACTACGGATGATGCCCAAAAAGAACCCTTTGCTGATCACCGTGTCCTTAGAAGGACACGAGAGACCATTAGAAGGCCTTCCGAAGATGCCGTAATCAATCCGGAAGTAACAGTCCACTTCACACATGGCTTGATGAACACTTTTGTCCTGCAGCCCAGGAGACTGCACCAAACATAATGGGCGTTCTGGTCACGGTAGGTCAAGTATAACAGCCCACGACCAGCTAGCTAACATGAACACAATTGAACTATCACACACACATAACGGGTTATTTAAACATTTGAACAATTAACACAGGGGGAACACATTTACACAAAACTGTGTGCTCCCATGATGCCATCCCATTTAAATGAATGACCCTCCCAGGATCGCTACAATACCATGTATTAATGCACATCTTGTAAGTCACTGTGGATAAGATAAGTGCTTAAAATGTAAATCATAGCAAATCTATGTTCTTATGTGTCTATGTTCTTATGTTCAATCTAATGACCAGAATTTTGCCTAGACCCGAGAATGCATCTGGCACTGTGTCAAATGAATCATGTTGTGCTGTATTTACACACAATTTCAAAATATTGTGCACAGCATTTCTATTTTCACACTATTTCCTGTAAACAGTACTGTAAATGTTAAAGATCCCCACATTTTAAATTGAAATTGACAGTTTCTTCCATGTCCTGAATATGTGATATTAACAGAACGAACATGTTTGTCAGTTGTCAACCTAGCAGTCAATCACGTTCCATTTCGAGAACAAAGTGTGTTGGACTTTTCCAGTACCTCCATGAACTATTCTGAAAACAGAACACCAATCAGCACACAGATCTATTCTACAGCAGATATAAAGGACCAATGTCATTCCAAAGGGCTGTGATTTCTTAATTTATTAGTGTAAGCATTATCTAGAAATTATTAAGCAATTTCACTGATATTACTAATGCCAGGGAATTTTCCTCTCAAGTTCCAGTAATATTATAAACTAAGCGCTGAGTCACATCTGGGTTCAGAAGGGTTCAACGTCCGACAAGGCAAACTATACCACCATGGTAAAACAACAAGCCAGCTAGAAAAACAGGACAATATGTATGCGATCCATCTGCATACATCTGTCAATCACAAAGATCTCAACATAACAACACATCAGTTTGAGCCAGATGTCTCCAGTCCTGTGAAAAGCTGAATTCAAGTGTGGCCACAGTGCTTATATTAGCGGTCCCCGGGTTGTGCTCTTTTCAAAACCACTGTTCACTTCAAACTACTGTTTGACACACTACAGCTTTTTGAGTATAAACATTTTTTGTTTTGTACATTTCAGCACAGTTCTCAAATATTTTTGCTTTACTGTGTACAAAAATTGTCATAAAGTGGGCACTGCAATACAAGTTTGTAATTTGGTGTTGGGCCCTTTGAGCAGCCTATGTCTCTAAACTTTGTCACGTAGGTCAAAACATACAAAATCTTAGCCTTTTGTACATCTCATGATACTAAAATGCCTACTGAAATTTGAACTGTTTCAGGGGTTGCCACTACCGTCAGTAATCTAAATGAAATCCAGTAGGCGTGCGTTAATTCTTTTCCATTGCTAGTCATCAAATATATATCGTCACCTTCTTAAAATAATGGCCTAAGTCATATTTTCAAGTTATTCAAAAAACGGAATAAACTGAACCAAATATAGAATATATGATATTTATTAATCATTTCACACAAAAAGGTTATGACAATATATGACTATTGACATACAAATAACGCTGTCTGTCAATTATGTAACATAATTGGATTAGATTACTTAGGCCAATTTACGAACATGCTGTTGTGACTTAGGAAATTTTAAACCTGACTTAGGCCAAATTACTTCTGGAGTAAGTGACTTAGGCAAGCAGCCACCATCTTGAAAGCTTGTAAAATTAAAAATAAAACGGCCTAAGTCATCACACTCTTGACGTAGGCCATTATACTACCGGGGTAGGAACAGCATGATCTTTTAAATTAAGGATGTAGGCAATTTTACCAGAGGTGGCCAGCATCATGAAGAGATGACTTAGGCAAAAAAATCATTTTCCTCAAAAAATTACTTAGGCCATTATTTTAAGAAGGTGACGATATATTTAAATTATTATTCCTTCTGGCTGAACCCATAAAATAATGACAGCTAACTGGTATAAAGGCAGGAGCCTTGTCTCACAGGTAGCTCTAAGGATCTATCCATCAGCACTCATGGAGCAGACTGAAATATAGAGGCAAAGAATGATTCAGTGAGGGTCCGGTCCATGTTACTGTTTATTTTGTCTCTCCGTTAATGGTTTTAGTGATTCATTGGGCTCCAACCAAATGCCTGCCGGGGGTTGAAACAGGTAAGGCTTAATATCATCGGCAAGCAGCAGCACGTGTTTCCACTGTGATCCTGAGCAGTTCCCAACCCGCACACTTCCAAACACAAATACTTCTGAGATTTGGTTCTGAAAACAAACTGAGCACGACAGAGCCATATCACATTGTTTTTGTTGCAGCCCCCTTTTCTGGCTTTGTGGTCCCCAGCCCCCCAATGTGCTCTCACCATATGCCTTGGCCCTCTTTTGGATATGTGACCCAAACTTCAAAATCAGTCGCTAAGAAGAGATGAGAGACCAGCTGAATGGTGACTATTTTTGTGTTTTTCTTCCCACCCAAAAGCTGTATTTGATTAGGCCAGGAGCTACACCCTGTTCTTGATTAACTTCAGGGAGATTTCTCTCCCTCTCTGTTGGGTTGCAAGGTCAGGTCTACGCATGTATGTACGTACATACTGTATGTATGTTGAATCTCCAGAGATGCGGAAAATGTACAATCTGCTTCCCTCTGATAACGCGGTCTGGAGATTTTAGGAGAAATCCATGCCCCTCTGTCATTCTGTAGATATGGTCCTAATGAAGATGTAATTTGCATGAATGCCCCCCAAATGCCCCCTTTTATAATATTACATGTGTAATATTGTGCTGGTATTCCGATGGATGAAATAAAAGTTCCACCAGGGTCCAGATGGGTGGATCCTCCATTATTATTAATAACAAACATGATAGTGGACTTCATATAGACTTAAAATCCTTTTCAATCTTTATTTCATTTTTCTCTCCATCAGTATACACAAGGAAATGGGATCCAGAGACTTTCACAACTGTAATCAGAGCATTTTTGTACAGCAGTTTTCTCTCTAAAGCAAAGGCACTTAGACATCTGGTAGATTCCTGTTCTTATAATGTCTCATTAGGCCATCATAAGAACTCTCTTTCTTTTTTGGCTTTATATCTCTGGGAACATAGACAACTGGCTTGTGTATGTAATGAGTGTTTCCAGTTGGCTAAATATTCCAGACTGACATTGGGGAAGGTAACGAGGTGTTTCAACATGAGTAACAATAAAAAATAATGTTTCATCCATTCACAAAGGTGAATTTTAGCTATTTTTTTAAACCAGGGAAAGGAAAAAATTGACTTTTAGTAAGCTTGAACTTGTGTGGGAGGAAATTATATGTTTCCTGGCTATGTGAATCCACCAGATTCACATAATTTCATCATGATGGAGAGAGAACAGGGATCCACCAGATCTACATAATCATATTAAGGCAGTGGGAATCTATGACTCACACAATATCATCATGACAGAGAGAGAACAGGAATCTACCAGATCCACATGATCTTATCATAATGGAGAAACAGGGATCAACAGGGGGAGGTAAAGCCAGAGGGAGAGCGTTAATAAGAGGAAAGTCATTTTCAGCATGGACTTTCAAACCACTCCACAAAATGTGCCAACCGATTCCTCACAATTCCACATCCCTTGGTGTGAGAAGCTCACCAGGAGTTATGTAAACTCTGCTAAGAGCTCACCATGGAAACAAAAGTGTCCGTACAAACAGTTTTTCCCTGAATAATAATCCATCTGCCATATGGACATTACAAAACTCAAAAAACAACGAAGCCACACGTGATTTATTTGGATGAAAAAGCAAAAAAAATATAATAATAACTTAAATAAGAAATATAATTGGCCATTGATATGAACAATGAATGTTTTATTGTACATATTCTTTGTCTTAATCAGGGGGACAATTAGTTTGACTGTCTCCTTGGAGCCAGCAACTTGGAATGCGATTACAGTCAGTGTTGCACCAGGAGTCACAACCCACCATCTGTAGAGTACTCCCAAAATCCCCCAGGTGTATACATTTGAACCAGAAATCTTTGTCTTTAATCATCACATGTGTTTCTATAAATCGGTCTATAATTGACTTGGATAGATGCCTTTTAATAAAAAAATGCAATAGTGAACACTGTGGAGTTCAGGTTGGCTGCAAAGTCATCTCACATTTAACAGTTAGTTGACATTTTAAAAGTTCAAATGCAGTTCCATCTATTATTACTCTTCCTGCTTTTTTAATGGTCAGTGAAGAAGTCTTTAGAAATCGCTATTTAAAACTAAAATTTGTATTCTGCTTAACAGCCCAATGACTCTGCCATTCGATGCTTAATGCACATTCATCATTCTTGCCACCAGTCAACCTGAAGAAACAAAACAAAAGTAGAATGAACAAAAATAGAAAAACAGCTTTCAAGCTCAGTACGCGAGTCAATTTCTTTCAGCTTTGAGGCAACTTTAAAATCCTGTCACATCTCCATGTCTGTGGATTAAGGGGCCACTTGGCAACCAGGGTGTGTTGACTGAAGCCTTCCTTCACTCACAGAAAATGAGGCCAGCACCAAAGAAATCTCCAAGCCTACAAAGCCATCAGATATCTCTGTTTGACAGGCACAGAGCTAACATATTTCAACAACAATAACTTCTTAAAATAATTAATTATATACATTTTGGCTGCAATACATCAGCTATATAAAGTATTTGCAGAATTTGTATAAATAGGAGAGCTAAGGGGTAGCGCAGCATTTGTAGCATAGCATTGGTCTGGAAAAGCTTGTTCCACACACGAAAGTAGTTGGCTACTTCATTTAAACTGTGAAAAGGAAAAGACAGACACCCCAAAGGCAGCAGAATAGCAGCAGAATTCTCTATTTGGGATGGTGCAAAAAGAGGTTTGGAGCGCCAGGTTTCGTTGAAAGAGAGCTGGTTTTAGCCAGCCTACAATAAGGGGGCCCGCTTGTAAGATATGAATGAAAACACAGGAGGGAAACACAGGAAGAGCACTTCACTCCATCTAAAAAAGCTTGTCTCTAGATGCTGGTAGAATTCGGTTAACCCACTGACATCCAGCACAAAGGCAGTCTTTATTTAAGCGGGGCTGGGTGTTGGTTTTGGGGAGCTTAGGGTGAATATACAATGAGGGTATTTTTTCCCTTTTCTTCTTCTCCATCACTTTCTCTCACCCAATGTTATTATTTCACACAAACAGCATTTAATTGACGATTATGGTCTTGCTAAGCACATTATAATCGTTAAGAGGCCGTAGTCCGTGGAATGACAAGATGCCATTTTCGGCAGAACACAGCCTTTGAATCACAGGCTGTGAATTATTTTTCCTCCATCCATTGACTGAATGCTATTAACACAACATGAAAGACACATCTCTTGATGGAGGGTCAAAGGGCTACGACATCCTACACTATACTAATATAATATTTGTACTCTCCATTTCTCTTTTTCACTCTGTAATTAATTAACACTTTTTTTCTTTTTCCTTTCAATGTACGTTATTGTAATGTAAGTATTAACATCTGAATGAATGAATCTCATCTGTTATTTAACATGGAGCCACAGGGCAGTGGTTAAAAAGTCACTTGAAAGCAGCAGGGTAAGAAAATGATATATCCACTACAATGGCAATTCCATTACCCTTGCCTGTATAGTTTAACTGGCCAGTAACATGCAATGCTGCTCTGCCATGAAAACCAGTCAGTGCCGAAGACTGCAGGCTGGAGATTGTGTTACGACACATCTGCAATGGCAGTTAGGACCCATTTAGGCTTATCAGTTTTACAGCCATACATTTTAAAGACCCAGGATGTGGCCTAATTATGCAGAGAAATACGACTGCACCTAAACAGATCATCACCTTATCTGCAGATGCATCCAAGGCCACGTGCAGGCCTGGGTTTATTTCACCACTGACAGACCACAGCTCACCACTTTGAGTGTGATGGAAGCATGCCTGGAAGCCCTGCCAAGCTGAGTCTGGCAGGTCTGTTAATCATTCACTCCTATGGCAGAGAATGGGAGCAAATAAATTCAATGCCATTCATTCCTCTTGTGAAAAACGCATGGCACAGACATTGCGAATGTGCCAGTTGAAGCAGCTAAAGTGGTTCTATGAGAAACCAGAACCTGGGAAAGGGTTTTGGTTGGGGGTGCACAACAATGAACAAACAGCCCTGTAATGGTAGCTTACTTTGCATGTGCCTGTTACTTCTAATTATACACTTTCCCTGGTGTTCATTTTCAAACACCAATAAGGTTACGTGAAGAATATGTTTTTGCCCAAGCTAAATGCTGAGAAGCGTTAACCACACTTAACGCTGGGATGTAAGCGGTGTTGTAAGTGGGATGCAAGGTGTTGCACTGGAACACAACTGAATGGAAACAGCTGCATGTTAGGCAGCTTCCAGTAAACAGATTACAGGCCCAAAGAGAATCTTGTAACAAGCTTGCTCTTGTAATATTCCACTGGCACCACTTGCTGTAATACAATGAGGTCAATTCAATTCAATGTAGGATTTCCATTTCTCTTATCTGAATCCAATTTTGCAGGCATAAAGACACACACACATACACACACACTAAAGGAAATTAAGGTCACTTCCAGCATCTTCTAGGATCAATATGAAATCTGTTGGTGGAGAATCGTATGATACAAATATGATGTGGAATATATATTCCCTCTGGGTTGTCTGATTTATATTTGTGCAGCTGGAGAGAGGATTGAAGGGCCTGTTATGTGTATTTAGAAAGCTAAACATTGTTCATTTAAAACACATTAAAATTCTATGTATGCCATGACATAGGATTTCATGCTTTAAAAGAGAGCTGTGTTTGTTATCATGGACTTTAAAAAAGGTCTTCTCCCAACATGATTACACCATTGAATTACAATTATCCTAAAAGCCTTCGTGGTCTACATTTCATGTTTTTATGAGCTTTAGGTAATGCAATCATCATGTGTTCAGCAAAATAATAATAAACAAAACAACAACCAACAATGCTATGGTATCTGGAGATATTATCATTGACGTTATTATTTTAACCATTGCATTGATGGTGATGAATGTTACATAAAGTATCTGACATACTACCAAAGTACTTTTTGTAAGATGTCATAAAAATGACATATTGGACTTTAAGTTATTCCTGCTGACTTTTTTAAAAGAATTAAGATTTGAGGTGGAATTATAGAAGTTTCCGGGGCAACACGTTTCCTTTTAAAACTTTAAGTGAAACTTTAAGGTCATCTTTCACTCCAACCAAACATGGCCTAGAACAACAAACACATCCTCGGGGAACATTACTTTGAATCATTGCTCCATGCGTCTCGAAGACAGAAACAAAACTCTGCGGGCGTCTCATGTCGGCGTCTCGTGCTGGTGCAAGGCCTTTCCCCCGACTGATGTATCGTAGGAACCATGTTTATTTAGCAATGTATCATTACCACGTTACAAAATGTGTAGCTTGGGGTCTAACACGTCCGAGAGATCTGGCCGTGCCTTTTTTTGTGAATCAAGCAGACCCGACCCGACTGTGTTGTCTGAGTTCATACAGTATGAGTCGTTTCCTCTCAGCCCCAAGAAGAGCCATGGAGGGTAATGGAGGGTAGAAAATGCACTGTGGTCTGTGATGAAGGACGCACTATGACAGAAATGAAGGCCAACCATCATGGGCAAAAAGGACAGAACACATCTCATACCATGTCTAAGGTATAATGGTGATGGTGTCTGAGAAAATAAGATGGCAAAGGAAACCATCTTAATGAGGAATGGCATGGATAAAGGGAAATACACATGCATAATAATAATAATAATATACGCCATTTAGCAGACGCTTTTATCCAAAGCGACTTACAGTGGTGAATGCATACATTTTCAGTATATGTGGCCCCAGTGGGGATTGAACCCACAACCTAAGCGTTGCCAACGCTGTGCTCTACCAACTGAGCCACAGAGAACCACCATGCTCATTAAGTAATCAACATCAAACAAGTATCTCTGGGATGCATCCCTAATGCAAGATGCCACAGGCCAAATGTAATGGGGTCACGAAACCACCAACGTAGGGCATGAAAATGAGCAATGTAACGGGTTGTAAACAGGGGCCACGGGTTCATCAAGCAGAGTGCTGTGAGCGCAGAGTTTATGAAGGGGGCTCCTAATTGTCGATGGCAAGAAGACGACCACAGTTTCCGAAACACACCAATGTTTTACTGGCCTCGGTAAACCTCTGTGAACTTTCTGCTGGTGGGATCATCCATTCAGACTGGTCAGGAATGCCAGGAGAGAAAAGGCATGAGCGCTTTCCTCCTGTCTGATGGTAAAAAGACACCTTTGAGCCTGACAGTTTTACCACTCTGAGAATAGAGGGCTTTTTAACAGACCCAGGGAATTCCATCCTTGTTTATCTGAGTGGCTTTTCAGCCACCAGTGAACTGGAACAAGGGGGATCAATGCATTTCTGGCTTAAATCCAATACCCAACACGAAGATGGCAAGGACTGTTATTTACCTACACAGGCCATTTCTTTGCTTTGTTTTCCTGACATTTGTTTCCCATAACTGTTATGGTAGAATGTAGTTTTAGTGGTTTTTACTGTACTTCTATTTTTAGGCATTTGCTTTCGTAAAGATGCAAATTAGGTATTTGGGAATGATCAAATGTTAAACTTTGCATCCACAGAACAGTATCAAGATATATATCAACAACATATGGCAAGAAAATGCATAAAAACTAAAAGCATGCACAATTTGCTCCTCTAAATGGTATTTACTTTCACCAAATATTTGCCATAAGGCCTTAGTATGGTGGTACACCATGAGAATCTGAACTATTTTAACCTCAAATGGGTTTACATTTCCTCGGCAGGGCCCCCACGACTTTCAGCACACCAGTTTTTTTCAGATTTTCTTTTGTTATCGAAGATAATATGTACCTTAGACTGACTGATGCTGAATTGAACTGGGACACGTAGGGAATTTTAATGTTAGCTGAATTATCAAGATATTCCAGCCCTGAAATTGAACAGGCTGGGAGGTATACAATGATAGAGGTCGTGGGTAGCGTTGCATATCTCATAGCACACATATGCCATCCATCAATCTTTCATTAGTGTCGCACCACCAGATTTGTTGACAGAAAACAATGACTAAAAATATTATTCTGTTTGAGTCTGTTCTGACGTAAAATATGCAACCATAGAGAAGTCGTGAATGAGTGATAAGATTCCACCAAGTCAAACAAAATAAATAAATGACATGAACCTAAACAAAGCAATATGTATGACTGACCATGTGCAATTTGAAAAAAATTGAAATTGAAAATAATTTACAGAAAATAACAAATATTTTTATTTAAATACACAGATTTTTTTGTCAGCACTAGTGATCAAATGTATCTCTTCAAATCAGTGCCAATATGAGGGGAATACTATAGAGCTATTTTCTTTCTATTTGGGTTGGTGTCCTAGGAAGGTGGAGGGGGAGGGTGTGCGAGACAGACATAGCATAATTAAACTCAAGTGGTGAAACAAGATTTTGACCGCTTTGCAGTTTTATCACTTCGGGGACGGACGGATGGTGGTCGATCTACACGTGTCATAAAAGAGTGAGAGCCACTATGTGCCATTTTACAAACTTGTAAAAACCACATGAGCAAACAAGGCACATCGCCAGTCGAGGCCTGCGCCTCTGACCCGGCAAAGGCCTAGTATTTTACGCCTCGCTTACCAAGTCCCACTGCTGACAGATAGAAGCACATGGGAAATGGAGAAGGAATACTTGCAGCAATGCACCCACCACATGGCTGTGGAACAAATCAATATACAGGTTTGTGAGTCATTTTCAGTGCTAATTCAAATTAAACAGTATATATAAGTCCAAAATGGATAAAATGTACTCTGTCTGACTCAAATTTACCCTATTGATTTGACATAAAACATTTTGCTTTGCACTGAAGTCTGACAGGTAAACCCATCATCTTCTCTGATCATAATCAAGTTTAAAGCCTTTGAATGCCAATGGACAGCAATTAACATCTGGTGCTGTATCTGTCTGTATTCAGGGGTGGTTTGTATTAGTAGAATTCATTATTCATAATAAAATGCTAAACAAATTGAGAAGAAGTTTAACCCAACATGCAGAACCGATGACTCTTTTTGCGATATGAAAAGCTGTCCCTTAAGGGTCACCAAAAAAAAAAAGGTAAGAACTTAAATGCACACGCATATCGCTACTTACATCATACAGTGACGTTATCTTTAGAGTATAAATGGCAATGAGTAATCTTTCTCTCAGTTTGCTTGAGTGGTTTCTGGTAGGTATCTGCTAACACTGTACAATATGGCGCCTTGCCTTACACCATTAGCAAACCACTCAAAAATAAACATACAGAAATTAAAAACTCATTTTCTAAATTGCACTTGAAATGATGAGGCCAGAACTTTAAAAACTGTTGGGGAAAGTGGTTGGCTGTCAAGGATATTGAGTGAAAACGGTAAACCATCTAATTAACTCTGTTTTCTCTGTTATTCGTGCTCTCTGCAGCCTGGCATGTGATACGGTATTCATAGTGAGAACTATGGATGAAATGCTACACCTCTCTAATGATACAGCATATGATCTACATCACGATACAATCCTCAAACCACAATACAATAATGAAAAAATCCACTTGTTCTGGCTTGAAATTATTCATAATCAGTACATTGTCTGATCCGTAGTGAGTAGTATCTGAGCCTGTGAGCACCCATCCTGGTTTTCTGGGATTGATTCTGTCACTTAGCTGTACTTATAGATGCATCTGTCTCATATACATCTTGGCACGAATCTAAATCAGGCCTTTCCAATTGGCCTCACTCAGGTCAAGCAATAAAATGACTTCCACACACCCGGGACTACCGATTATCGCTCCCTTTCCTACTCAACCAAATGCATCCAATCACATGCAGATATGGCAGCGCCACACATAATGCCAATAATAAAAAAATATGTCAACAAAAAACCTTCTCATGCTGTACCCTTAATCATTTATTTGATTCACTCAAAGCAAGGTTTGATATAAACCTTGGCACAGATATATAAATGTCATGATCCTAAAAATGATCGCTGCTGTGATATGACGTCTATAGCTTCAGAACGCTCCTGAGGAACGACTGATACGCAAGTGGGCGATTAATGGGTTTACTTGAGCAGTCTGCTAACTGCGCTGTGTCTTATACTAGGGTCAGTTCTAGTTTACGTTAATGAGTCGGAACAGGGAACTAAACAACTGAGATATCTCGCAATCAGATTTTGGGTTCCCTCGTATTATCACACACTTTGGCCCTAGCACCTCTGGCTACTTTCTCCAGCTGCACTTCAGTATAAAAAAGGGGAGAAAGTGAGGAGGAGGAGGGGGAAATAAAATGCAGCGCCATAGTGAATCCCAGGGTTTGCGCTAATGACTCACATCCTGATGGCCATCCTTAGGAATGCTCTCTGATTACTCACCAGCTGTCTAGACCTGCACAGCTGGAGCAGGGGCATCATATGCAAAAGAGCCAGGAGCTCCTACCACTAGAAAGGGCCTGATGTGCATTATGAAGGTATATCTGATCTAATAACTATGCTTTTATTCTGTTCTGTGCATTCTGCCTGTGTGTGTGTGTGTGTGTGTGTTTTACTGATATGTTAATGATGACTTCCTCCTGAAACAAATGTTCATGTTACTGGTGATATATGGTGCTGGCATTACAACATTTTATTGGAATGTGGAAGATTCGTGGGTCAAGTACTACTGGTGACAGTGAATACAATCGAAACATTTAAACAATACATTTTTCAAACAAAACATCTAAACAAAAGATTTCAAGTTTCCTCATTCCAAATGACATTGTATTTCCAAAATTACATTTGCTTTCATTCCCCACAAAATTAATTATTTCATGAATTCTTTTCTGACATTGGTTATGAATGATTTGAACAAGACATTTAGAGGGTTTCTTCTCCATGAAAGGTTCATTCTTCAAGATTATTTAAAACTCCACATGTTTGCCACTGAAAATAATAGTTTCATTAAAAATATATGTATTTCATTGTACCATGCAAGAGTATGCAAGAAGGGAATACAAGGCTGTGTATAATTCCACCAATGAGTTTCCCTACAGTGCACTCAGCAACTGCCTCCAACACAACACTGCATCCGAACACAATTCTGTGAATGCAGGCCAAGAAGCTGATGCATTTTGGTTTTACAAAACAAAAGCATGTTGAAGTATGGTATAATGGAAAAGGGTCTATGATATGTCAATCAAGAACCCACTCTGAACAATTAGAAGGCAAGTTTCCCCCTTATTTTTAAGCTTACAGAGCAAGACAGGCTCATTACTAAATTATCAAAGACAAGTACAATTTGTTGCATATGTCTGTGAGTTAAACCTCATTTTTTCATGATAACATTTTCAATGTGTAGCACACCAGATGTGTCTTGATTGGTTCTTCTTGGGTGCATTGCTGCAAATATGTACTATCTATGGCTGATGAAATCCATGAGATGCGACATTTTGTTAAATTGAAGATCGGTTGATAACTTTGCACCTGCGTTGATCTGTCCACAGTGGTCGTTACGTCACAAATAATTTTTTACTTGAATAGAGAGAGAAACAAATAGCAGATACATATTCTGTGTCAAGTATTTTAAACATGTCAAATAAAACGAAAATATTTTAGATGCACTAAAGCTAAGAATAATGAACCTTTCTCTCACTTTCCCAACGACCTTTCCTGTGGGAAATTAAAAAAATATTATTATATATTATATATATTATATATATTATCAATAGTAAATGACAATTATTATTATTATTATTAGTAGTAGTAGTAGTAGTATTATTATTATTATTATTATTATTAAATATCTATATATCATATCAAATATTATTGCCATTATTAATAATATTAGTGATATTGTTATTATTATATCAATGTTATTATTCTTACTATTATTATTCTTATTATTATATTATTGAAAACCTTGCAGTTCAATTTATAAGGAATTATTGGCACCCTTGATTAAAATGAGCAAAAGGCTGCATAAAATAAACAATAATGAGTTATATTTTATGTTCAAATTTATGGGAAAACGATATACTTTTATTATACAATTATTCAAAATTGTCTTTTCTTTTTATTGAGTAATATGGTAGGTGTCAAGATTATTAGCACCCATAAAGATTATTTTAAAGGTAACACACATGTAAAACAAAGTGAAATCTGCAGCATTATTCTACTTATTTAAGTTAATCTCAGTCTTAAGAAACTCTATTGTGGCCTTCCATAACTTCCTGTCTTACTAGGGCATAAAAATGAGCTAACACACATGTAGAATCCCTTTGTCATCCATCACCATGGGCAAAGCCAGAGAACTGTCAAATCAAAGACAGATGGCTGTTGACCTACACAAGTTAGGTAATGGGTACAAAATAATCAAAAAATGTAGAACATCTGGAACAGTTGTAAACTTGCCAGGAATAGGACTCAAATGCATGTTGTTGCCACACATCAGTGAGGAAGATGGCGAGGGAGGCAAAGAAGAACCCAAGGACCACAGTTCAAGAACTGTAGAATTCTGTTGCATGTTGGGGTCACAAAATGTAAAAATCAACCATAAGACACCATCTCCATATCAACAGGCTCTTGGGAAGTTGCATGAAGAAAGCCCTTACTGAGAGCAACCAAGAAATTCAAGTGTCTGGAGTTTGCCAAACGTCATTGAAACCAGGTGCTATGGTCAGATGAGACCAAAATTGTTGGCCTTGTACACCATGTGCACTGATTGGCATCAAAAGAGGGATGCATAGAAGGAAAAGCACTTCATACCTACTGTCAAATATGGTGCTGGATAATTAATGCTTTGGGGCTGTTTGCTGCCTGTGGTCCAGGGGCTCTTGTTAAGATCAATGGCACAATGAATTCCACCAAGTACCAGGACATTTTAGCCCAAAAAACTGGTTGCCTCTGCCAGAAAGCTGAGACTTGGCCGTAAGTGGACATTCCAACTAGACAATGACCCCAAACACACCTCTAGAATCAACATAGAAATGGTTATGTGAAAACAAAATCAATGTTTTGCAATGGCCATCATAGTCTCTGAACCCTATCAAAAACATGTGGTCTGAATTGAAGAGGGCAGTCCATAAGTGCAAACCTAAGGGTATCAAGGATCTTGAAAGATTCTGCATGGAGGAATGGTCCAAGATCCCTCCAAAATGTTCTCCAACCTTATTAAACATTATAGAGATGCCTCAGTGCCATTATCCTTGTCAGGGGAGGCTGCACCAAAATAAAATAGGGGTTCCAATAATTGGGAAGCCTTTTTTTATTTATAAATAATTAATCATTTAAAAAAATGTGTTATTTTGTGTTGATTCCATTGACTCATTAATAAATTAAAATATTTTCCACATTCCGTTATATATCTCAATAATGGCATTATTTATTTTCTACAGTCATTTTTGATTTTGCTGAAGTCATTTATTTTTGTCTTTTAGCTTGTTACATTATCAAACTTGACAAGAAGAAAACAAGAAGAAAAAGAACACAAGAGAGTGCTTTGGGATTGCTTGCCAGTGGATTTGTCAGATAGTCGATTGTCAATCAAGCTAAATAAATGAACACAGTTACTGCTATTGTTACATTCCCCTCATAGTGCGTGCCCTTCCTGTGCACACATAATTGTAGTCAAAGTGGTGTGGAATGTGTTGTCACTGGAAATATATCCATGATACATTTGGTGATAGTGTAATGAACTGTGACATTCTTTATTCTGTAAAGAATGTGCTTTTCACCGAAGCTAGATTTGGCAAAAGGCAGATCCAAAAACACATTTAAACTATACGGTGTGAAGATTGTCTAAATTATCTTTAAGGGCAACATTATGCCTTATCAGATTTAAATCAAGATCTGAAGTCATCGGGTATAGTTCTAGATACTGTATGTTAGATAGGGCATATTAACTGCTTCCAATAGATCCTATGTAACATATCAAGGAATAAAAAAATGGAAATGGAAATGTAAGCAGGACCTTCCAGGCACCAGTTTTTTTTTAATATCTATTTTCTGATTCATATGACAAAGTATTTGTCAAACGATGTTCCTAAAATGTTTAAATGAGTGATATGTGGCAGACTCAAGTGGGGGAATTGATTTAGGTTTGGTCCAAGAACTCTGATAAAAAAGTTGTATCCAGAACTGATCTCCCTGGTCTTTTGTCTCCATGCATCTGGACCAACAATTCATCTTTGTTGAGGGTCATGGTTTATTTTAAAAGATAATAAACCGTTTTCTTTTTTAGTCTGGGGCGTAACTGTGGGGATTTTATAGGGATCGTAAAGAATTCAACACTTCTCTTTTCCCACAAAACCTGTAGGAAAGTAACATCTATTCTACATCGTCTGGTCTTTATATAGACTGCAAGCTCTTGACCCGGCAGGGTAAATACAGGGTGCTCAGGACTTTTTTGTCATGGGCAGACAAGCCTGCAAACCCAGGAGCAAATTTAATCACTCTCCCTCTCACAGGAATGCAGACAGACATGTTCTCAGAGATTGGGCTGTGTGGACAGTGGTTTTTCACAGAGCGCATGAGAAAATATGCATATTATTTTGCATATTCAAATGAAGTCATTAAAGAGTGATTATTGGACCTTGACTGTCCAATGCAGAATAGATTCCTTTATAACCTCGGAACCCATTGTTTCGTTGACAGCACAAGCTAGCACACTGTTCTTTCAACATTCCGTGCCCTGACGAATGCTACAAAGGACAAAAAAGTGAAGTTGCTCATGCAATGAATCATAAAATGAATGCACAAGGATATTGTTGTTATATCTCATTATGTATGATATGAATGTATGAATCAGATATGTGCTCGTTGGCCTAAAATGACATTAAAATACAGTCTGTTCTGTAAAACAATGTCCCACTCAGTTTATTTTACCAACTGGGTAGGATAAATTTACTGTACAAAACAAAAATCACATTGCACACCAAAATGACGATGCAAACCAATTTGTATTTATACAAATTACAAATTAAAAAATATTATATTTAAAATGGTAAGCAAAACTTGACCATTACTGGCAGTTTTTTCAACCACCTCAGTCTGGCTTCACAGACAAATAAAAAATCTGTTCTTCAGAGTCATGTTGTAGGTTTACTTCATGTGCCTGTGGTCCCGTGTTTATTGTTTTTGGCACTGTATGCCAGGCAGGGCTTCATATGTGATTTCTTACAGATAGTGCACTTGCAGGAATGTTAAATGTGGGAACAGCTGCTTGGGGTCATACGAACAGCTAAATCACAGGCTTTATATGACCTCTGCAATGATCATTATTTGATGATAACAAACCAGCCTTCCAGGGGGTGAATGGGAAAGAATAGCTCTTCCAAGAGGGTCTTGCAGGCCTGAGGCAGGTGTGTTTATAAAAGCCAGAATACGCTTTGGTAGACAAGCTTTTGGTGAACCACCATTTTTATTGTATTGTAGTTTAATGGTCCTTATTTTGAGTTGGTTTGAGTAATTTTTTAATGTGCAAAAACTTCATTCTAACAGTGTGAGATATAGGATAATATGCATGTGGGATAATTTAACCTTTACTACCACAGTACCATGTACTACTTACATTTTCTAGCATAAGATGCAGGCGTTAGTTCTTTGAGATATAAATGTATTCTGCACTTTACATTCCAGAACTTCCCATAAAGGTTCAATGATCTTTAGATCTGGGGATTGGGGAGGCCATGGAAGGTGGTTCATCCTGATGTTGATGAAACCACTCTATAGCATCCATTTAGCAGTGCGTATGGGGGCGCTAGTATATTGGAATATGGGAATATCTTGAAGAAACAATGTTGCAACCTGGTCGCCTATAATGGCTTTGTATTCCTTGGCCGGAATTCTGCCATGCCGAGTAATAATGAAACCCAATGACTCTGAGATGGCTGCC
Source organism: Aldrovandia affinis (assembly GCA_029706075.1). Taxonomy (NCBI): domain Eukaryota; kingdom Metazoa; phylum Chordata; class Actinopteri; order Notacanthiformes; family Halosauridae; genus Aldrovandia; species Aldrovandia affinis. The sequence continues at coordinate 4,211,030 of JAINUG010000051.1, read as the reverse complement.
CATACCATAACAGATCCACCATCATGTTTAACAGTTGAGAACAGACAATGCAGGTTGAAGGCTTCCTTTGGCTTTTTCCAAACATAAACATATCCAGATATAGGAAAAAGAGTGACTTTTCAGGTCATGTTATGTTTTTCCACTGCTGAGAAGTTTTATGCTCATTACACCCGGTTATGCATTGTTGCACATTTGCCTTGATTATAAGCAGTTTCCAAATGACAGCCCTACCATAAATATCAGCTTTGAGAAAGCTCACAACATACAGTATTTTTGTAGACTGGGTCATGGAAGTACAGATTCAGTTCTGCGGTCATTTTTGAGGGTGTTGTTTTGTGTTTTTTAGCAACAATCCTGTTAAGTGTCCATCTATCCCTGTCAGTGAGGTTTTACTAGCGACCAGTGTTCCTCTTTCCTAATGTTTGGCGTATGAGTGCCGCACCTGCAATGCATGCTTTTTTGACCTCTTTCAAAATCTGTTAGATATCTCATGTTGCTTTGGAAACTTGCATATTAGCGTGTTGATTTTAAAATGTATTTTATAGCAGAAATATGCTGGTAATTAGTATTGACATTAATATGAAACACATGTAGACTCCTTTTTAATTGTGATTTAGTTACTTCAAAATATGAGTCATTTTTCATATGGGGTTTCCATTATATATATATATATATATATACATATACATATACACCCTGTATATCACACTTCTAAAAAATTCAACTGGTGATATATCCAATTTATATGAAGCTTAACTTGGAACATGTATTTGAAAGCACATATATTTATGATTAGCATACATTTAAAATGTATTACTATAGCATATCATCTAGATAATAACTGATGTGGGAAAGGTCCTCAGGACCACCACCACCATGGCCAACTGCAGCTCTCCAAAGAACCTTTACAAAACATCTGCTTTTGCTGTAAATTTATCGTGGGTGTAAGTATGACTCCCATGTGTTTCTGCTACAGAAAATTAAATCTGACGATATTTTGCCTCAGCAGTTTGGTTCGTAGAAAATCTGATTAAGATTGAATCTTGGGGAATTGTCAGATATCATCGATATCACCATTTATACCCAAAAGACAACACCAGTATATTATTCTTCCAAAATAATTAATGTGGTTCTCCAAGATAACTATGCAAGGAAAAATCTGAAGTGCTGTAAGTCCCAGCATTTATATAACACGCAAATACTTTATAGGGGGCAGGCACCAAAGACATGTCTCCTTATTTGGTTAAGCATGTCAGTCCAGTATACTTCCATATTCTTTCATTTGATCTTCTTCACAAAAAAACTTTTTTTTTAAACAAATCCTTTTACATGCATTTGTAATGCCAGAAGAGAGTTGGTATTCCATATAATTATTTCAAGGACACAAATCTCTGATATTATTCATAGTTACAGTTCTTATAAACAAGGGCATTAAGGAAAAAGAGTCCGACTGAATTACTGAAAGAACTCAGGTCCAAAGCAGTGCTATGATTGATCAGATATAGTGGCATTTAAAATAAACACAGCATTAGTGTGCCGCAGTGCCTGTGCTGCTGTTCCATGCGATGTCTTTTCCGATCCGACGAAACAAGAGGAGAACATGACAATACTTTGGTGAAGGATGTTTGTTTAAAGCCGCGAATCAAGGGAACAGACTGTCTGTCCACCAGAATTGATAAAGTAAGGAGAGAAAAAAATGATGGGATACCTGGACAGTTTCTGGTTCCATGCTGTTTAAAGTCGGCGTAACATCCCTTTAACATCAGATGGACTTTCAGACTAAAAAAAGAGTGCATATCATATTACGAGGACATGTGTGCCATGTAAACCGTTGGACATTGAGAACGTTTGGCCGGGGATAGCGGCGAGATCTGTTTTGGTTTTGTGAAACGCATCCCTCGGGCTGCATTTTTTCATTCTCTTTTAATAAAAAAGAATTTCAAATGTGCAGTACTGTGTACTGTACTGCATAGAACACTGAAATCAATGATTCGTTAGGGGGATCTTGCACAATTGTGTCAGTTTGACGTAAGGGGGTAATGTTGGATTTGAATAGAGGTAGGGCATATAAATCTTGTCCAAGAAAAACTGTACAGTTTAAACCCATAGATCACAGAGGTTTAATTCAGAAAACCCCAGTTGGAAGAACATCAGTTCTTAAGGAGATGATGTAGGGTATGGAGCAATTTCTTACTTGCGTCCATTTTTAATGGTATTGTCTAAATATTAATATTAAAATAACTCTGGAAGTCCATATAATTCGTATTTAATTAAATGTGGACAATTTAATGTTTTCAGATTTAAAATGATACCCTAATATGTTTGTTTGGCTTATTTAAGTCCAAGGCAGCTTTGACCTTGTGCGTTCATACGTTCTTTCCCTTGCTGCTCGTGAACATGTGAGAGTGCCCAAGTAGAGAGACAGGCTAATTTGCTATATGTCGCTGCCTGTGACCCCGAATGACCAGGCTTTCTGTAAGGCTCACTGGAGGTCAGGAATGTGATCAATTAGCCGACAGAGCCTACAGATCACTCCACCGACCATGACCGACAGGCGATCTAACTCCACGGTAATAGAAAGAGACACTAATCCGTGTTCACCCCATTGCGCCCATGTCCTCTTTGACGGTTGTGATTACGATCCAGCATGTAAAAACAACCTACCCCACCCCCAACACCCCTACTAATTAATGTCACCCTTCTCTTGACTTGAGAGCCCACCCCATTGTGTCTCGTCCCTTTGTACGATATCACGAGTCTTCTTCTGGTGGTTTGCTATTTTTTGCAGTTCTTGTGCTTCGGTGAGCGGGGAGGGGGATGGGAACTTTGGAGGCAATTGATTTTATTAGGAAGGGCATCAGCTCTGGTCCTTTGTGGTTGTTTGAGGTTTCTTTGGAAAGGAAGGCTGACGTCATTTCTTATACAGTACCACAGGTGTTTGCTTCATTGTTTCCTTAAAATCTGGGAGGATTTGGAAATTGTAACACACGTAATGCTTATTCTAAGTATGCCCAAGAGTTTCGCACACATTCACAAATCATTTCAGCACTCACAAATCACTTTTGAAACATTTTCACTTGTGCGTAGGGGCACAGGTCCTACCGAGTGCCTAATAAAAAACGTCATGAAGATAATAACTACATTGCTTACAACCTTGGGGGAATGTTAATATATTAATGTGAAACATATTTTCTGTTAATCTTTCAATCATGGAGGGCCAACATGCACATTGGATTAGTCAAGCTTCCAGTAGTGCAATGAGACCACAAAAAATGTTTTAAGACTGACTTTTGATGTGTTTCACATGCTTTCCTGTTCAAGTGGAATTATTTTGACATGGCATTGATTTCAATGTTGACCGAATATCAACATGGCATTATTCATATAATTTATTTCATAAGCAGACATCCATATGAAGGGCAACACACATACTTTGTTTATATTCATATTATCTATACAGGTGAATATTTCTAAAAGCAAACCAGGTTAAGTACTTCACTCGATGGGATGGCACCAGTTGTACAAATCAAAAGTACAAAAGTAGAAAAAATTATACAAAAACCACTTGAACATGCAATCTTTGGGTCACAAGTCATGTCCCTAACCACTGTTACACTAGCACCCCCATTTTATAGACAGGGTAATATTCTTAAACTAACAAAAATTATAATAATAATAATACTTTTAAAAAACTAGTTAGGACAATCAAGGGACACTTCCTCTCAAGACAGTCGGACGGATGTCTGGGATTAATTTTTTCAGTGATACATGCAGTAGGTATTTTCACTAATGACCAGTGTGTGTAGGATCATATATTTGTTTTGCATGCCTCGTTTCTCCTCTAATTTAGGGTTCTGGGTCCTGAATTGTATGTAAAGTTTTAATACGGGCCTCTCTGTGAGGGCGCAGATGTTTTAGATTTTCTGTCATCGCGGGGTTCACTATCTTAAAACACCCCCAAAAAAGCTATGGAGAGAACTGAAAGTTATACTCTTTGATTGAATTAAAGGTTTGCTAATGAGGCAGAGAGGGCACCCCCGCCACAACTTAAGTGCTGTTATGGGGGATACTCTGGGGCCTGAGGACACTTGTTTTTCAGTTTTGATGTGATTCAATAATCATATTTACATGACCAATAACTGGCAATGTGCATTGGTCTGCAGTGCTGTAGGTCCCATAAGACAGGTCCGTAGAGCATCATTTTTAACAGCATAGGAATGGTAGGGGCAGAGCTGCAGACCAATCCTGCATTTGTTCTGTTGTCTCTGGCAATTAAAGTTAGAGAGGATGAATGAACTACGCCTCTCACATGGATTAGCGGGGCTTTTTGTGTTAAGGCAGGGCTGCCGAAGAGGTTGAGTGGAATCTCAGATTTGTCAGTCAGTCTTGTTAAAAAAAATATATATCCCATGAATTCTCCAAACATAGCTACAGAGAAGCAGGAAAACAGAGGTTAACTTTGGTAAGGATGTCTGCTGGGAAGCTCTTCCTGTTTAGGCATTGGCCTAGTGTGTGGATGAGCCCCGTGGTCTGGTATCGAATCCAGATCATGCCGGTGCTGACCGTGGCCACCAGATCCCCAGGGCAATGTATAATTGGAGATAGCGTTGCCCAGGGAGGGAGGGAGGGATTCAGTTGGGCAATTTGTCCATGTCCAGAGAAAAAAGGTGTCAAAAAACACTTTTGTGCAATGTTGTGCGATGGCAGCCACATTGCAATGATTGTCTAGGAAACAACACAATAAAAATACACAAATACACAATAGTCTTCAGGAAATAACAATAGGAATCTTTCAACGACAAGACAGCCAAACAGATATGCAAGTATCCACATTTGTATGGCTGCTCATGGCGTGATTACAAAGATATTCACATGGATACAAATTCCTGGAAAGAGATTGGAGAGTTTCTCAAAACACCCTCTGAAAGGAAAAAAAGGAAAACCTGAAAACCATTTTTCCATAAGTTGAAGTAGCTTTAAGGACAAACACTACATAGAATGGAAGCCTTAATCAAGGCCAGAAACTAGACCAATTTGTAAAGACATTCAATTCGTTGCCATAATTTCACAAACTACAAAAAGAAGTGCCAAATCTGTCTGTACTATCTTTTAGTGGCTACTGTTGATACATAATTTGTTCTTTTCCGCCAACTATTGTGTCGGAGTGTGTGCACTATCTTCTGTGCTGGCCATGTTTACCAAAAGAACCATGAATCGCTTAAAGTTTGTGGAGACGGAACGCAAACACTAACTCCGCCCATGCTAGGTAGTCAACTTCTTGCATAAACAAGCCTTTATGCTGATGTCTTGCAGACAGCGTTTATGGGAAACAAGAGTGGAGAGGATGTTTTACAAATCACGTGCAGCAGCTATAAATATGTATTTTTCCTGGAACAGAAATCTTGTCTCCACGGATATCCTACACAAAGCACACCAGTGCACACAACAGCCACGATAACTCCTCCGTCAGCTTGTCTTTACTCCAGCATTTACATGGTGAACTGGCAAACTCGAATTCAATCACTCACATTTGTCGTTAGTATGACTCTTAATAAAGCCCTGGCTAATTTTAAACTTGAACAAATGCAGCTGTCTAAAGTAAACATAGCGTATGTCTATTTATAGAAGACCACATTGATTTATCTGATAGCTGATGGCGTGAGTAAAAGTATACAGTGTACATTTAGTCATGGTGAAAGTCAAACCTTACTCCAGGGAAGGAGCTACCTGACCATACCATTTCATTATTTATTTTATACCTTCACTGTTGTCTTCATTTGTATTTTTGGTGTTCAATAATGCTTCACTCTCTCCAGTAGAAAAATGAAATCACAGTCACACATGCATTTCATTGAAGGAAGACAGGTAATATTTGCTTTATGGAAAAAATGAAAAAGTATTTAATAAAAGAATGCGATTTAGGTTGTGTTGTTACATTTATGGTGCTGGTGAGGGAGAACATATTCATTATAGCGGCTTATAAATTCCTACAATTTCGTTCCAAGGTGTGGAGAGTACTGATCATGGTCACTGTTGACGATGATGATGATGTGTTCATAAAATCATCTTGGCCTCTGTCCAAAGCCTACTGATGCATATGCAGTAAGTAACACAGACCAGGAAGCAACACATAATTTATTAACCGTAGGTAGAACAATAGCCAGCAGCTGCACATGAAGCTTCATGAGGCATCATTATCATTCATAAGTTTCTAAAGTCACTTTTTAAGTTTATAAATGCCCAGGCAAAATGCAAATTGTGACCATGAAACCCAGGTCTTTCCCTCTTATACAATAGTGATCAGGTGTCATCCATAACTAAAACGTCTAGCTCACACATATTGCTATTTTTGAAAAGTGTGTATGACGAGCGAAACTGACATGATATGCTACTGCAGAATTGGGGAAGTGTGTTAAATCCTGTGGAGCCAATTCAAATTTGCCAATCAATGCCAACCAGTAGCTACTGAACATGTCGGTATAAAAGGTTATAGAGCACCTAGCATACAATGTCGCCAACTGTTTCTATCTGCTGATATTCCGTTCCACATATCCATTGTTTGTCATGGAGGCTGTTTGCAGTTTGAAGGTTTAAATAAACCTTTATGCTCTTACCACAGCTCAGTAAATGCCTCATTCTCTGCTTCTGTCCAGAGTTTATTTTTAGCTGACTGACCACTATAGTCACTCATGAGACCTGACATGCTGATATTAAGCAAGGGTATGATTTTAGCGTAATGCCCTGTTGTCCGCAGCACCCCTCTGCCCCCCCCCCCCCACCCATGAAGGCTGTAGTCTGCTCCCATCTGTGTGGGACTGCTTGCCCTCCTCCATGCCGTTCCCCCATCAGGACTCCAGCATGTTCAGGGCCGTGTTTCTGAGAAGCGGGCTGAATGGCTCGTCTTAAGTGCGCAGGCTTCAAGTGATTAATGCATTAAGTGTACAGATTAATCAACCGAAGCTTGAATTGCTGGTGCCTTTTTGGATGCCAGATGATAAAGTGTGTAGAAAAATGCACTGTTTTTGATCGTTGGTCACACTTTAAAAAGCACATTATTTGTCTCGCCATACTGTGCATTTAGGCTTTGAAAAACGTTGATTGGGAGGGGAAATATTCCTTTGAACTAAGAGAAAATGAAAAACTTAAACTGTATAAAGTTTTTAAAGATGATCGAGATGATCACCCTCCTTCAGATACTGTATGCTCCGAGGGACAGTTGAAGCCCCCTATTTAGAATTTTCCCACAGAATGTTGGAATTTTCTTGGGACTTTGCTGAGTTTTTTGGAATGCCACCCTGCTCGTCCACATTATATATAGTGTGTAGGTCAAGGAGATGTGCACATGCACAATAAATAACGCCCATGTTGTGCAAGACAGGACATCCCTGTATCCCCTGTGTGTCTTTGCTAATGTCTGCCCTGTTCCCTTGTTCTCTCTAGGTGCCCAACTTTAAGGCATTCATTTAAGAGTCTCGATTCCCTTGCGCAGTGTTACATTTAATGGGCCCTGTTCTTGTGCTGAGCCTGCACCTCACAGTACAATACTGAGCAGATGAGGGAAAAGGATATTACTTTTCTTCATGATCAATTGACCATCAACTGACAGTATCCCTCTCTTTCTGTACATCAAGTTAACAGGATACCTGGAGCATGTCTTTTGTGTTCTGACTGGCTGTCTGTGTTAAAAAAAAAAAAAATCAATGTAAAGAAAAATAATAATAATTTGAATCATTAACGTAAATTTGTCCAATTTCCAAAGTCCATAATAATCTTTAATTATAACAATGCAACAACACAGAAGGTGCAGCAGGGACTTTAACAATAGCTATTCATTGTTGAATGTAAAAAAAAGGTGAGATGAAAAGGGACGAATCAGGTCAACAGTGTAGAACATGCAGGTAACCCACTGTGCAGCATTGTATAGGTCTTATGTAACAGAAACAGGCAATTTATGTTAATGCAGACATGTAGACATAATGCAGTTGCCAGGCTCCCTCTCCCAAACCCTAATGACATTATCTGTCATATTTGACACTCTTATCCCAAATGAGGAACACAAAAAGCATTAGCTGCACAACCAGAGCTAGGCTTGTTCACTCTGACAGGTTTAACGTTACTAGTTCATTCATAAATGTCGGTAGCAGAGCTTAGAAATGGTTCATGGAGCAGAACTGGAAACTGGAAGCAAAATGCAACGAAAACAAATGGAAACAAAAATGGAAACAGAAGCATCTTTTTCTGTTATGTAACTGTTAATTTGAAATCTCTATTACCATTACATTTCCATTAATACCGTTACGTTTAATATTTCATGATAATTAAATAATTTGTCTTAAGCTGCCAACTCCAACATGTGTCTGTGGATCTACACCGCGCCTATACGTTGGGAAACTCAAGCTGACCCTTCCTTATCAACAGCCCTAGTGGGGATATCTGGGATGAAACTCCTATGGCTCAGTTGGTAGATCTGATGTGCTACATCATTTACATTTACATTTTACATTTTAAGCATTTAGATTCCTCTTACTGGGACCACATATACTGAAAAATGTATGAACAATCAAAGTTACTGTAAGATCGCTGGATAAAAGCGTCTGACATCAATGGGCATATATATATATAACATTGGGAAAGAAATTATACATTTTTTTTTCTGAACAAGAAACAGTGGTGATGACATTGACTAGATGGACAGTGTTCAGTATAGTTTATCTGATGTGGTGGGTTTTGAGCTATCTGATGCGACAGACAAGAAATGACAAGTCAAACCAAAAAATGATATGCCACTTCCTAACCCCGGGTCCACACACCATCCTCGTCCAGGACCCTCCTTCCAGCAGACTTGACAGAGCTGTCTGTCTGTCTTATACTGCCAGCCCAAGTCCCAGTTTTTACCGGCAAGTCCAAACCAAGTCCAAGTCACCAACTGTCAAGTCCATGTCGAATCACAAGTAATGGAAATTGTCACTCAGGTCCAAGTCCTGGACTAGAATGAGTACTGCAACACTATTTGTTACAAGAATGATACTTCTGTTAATGGGAACAGGTGTCAAATGATGGCTTTACAACATCTTTTCAATGTAGTCAAAAATTGGGGGGGCCTGTCCAGTGAAACCTTTATGTTTTTAAGGACGTCGCACGCACTAATGTAACTCTTCCACACTGCAGCAAGCAAGAATGTTTAACGAGACAGGCCCCCCAGCATGCCCGCCCCCACGAGGCCCAATGCAATGCTGTTATCCATCCCTGTTCATGCTTCAATGACAGATTTCACTGTACCGTGGACATCGGTGTGGTAATTTTGAATGTTTTAGTTGGCTGCCTGTGTCGAACCTGTCTAAAGCCTAAGGCAAGCCCTGCAGATTACCAGGAAGGTATCACAATACGACTATTTCACCATCCCCTGAAGCCGAAAGCCCTTCGTGTTAGTTTAGCAGAACAAGGCATTCATTTTATACAAGGCGCCATTTATTTTGATTCCGGTTTGCTCTCACCCAGTTGTCATCGATGAATAAACCAACTCGCTTATTCTTTTAATCGCGCAGATTTCATTTCAGATATGAGAATTGGGTGAAGGGTAAGCAGGAGGCTGGTCAGGGCAAGTCATGGATGTTGTGTTAGTTTGGATCGGGTCTCCCTGAAGAATTGTCGTGGGACAATTTTCCACCCTGAAAACATGAGAGTGGTCAGCGTGTGTGACATGTGGGCCTATTTTTGGTGCTGGCTCAGGATACCCTCTTCAAACCAGTCCCCTGGTGTCCCTGCCGTCTCTTTCCCAGCAAACAGTGTGTACAGCACGGCCCATTCAGCGCATTCTTACGTGCATGCTTTCTTATTTTTAAATTCCACTTCCAAAATAACACTAATCCCCATAGAAGCTAGGGAATTCATCAGTCAGGTTGGCCACAGTAAGACAATCCACACTACTGGTATGGTGCTGCAGAAACAAAATAATCGCACCATCTTTGGGAAGATTTATTGGAACTGTTAAGCAAAGAATTTGAAATAGAATCGAATTTGACAAGAGACTAATGTAATGATGTAGACTTGAGGTGTTTGTTTAATTTTTGCAAATCACCACTTTATATGTCTGGGTACTTTCTGCAGGTTAAACACCGTGCTCCTGGGTGTAATGGCAGTGCCCGGCCTTGTATTCAAACTTGCAAAATCCTGGCTTCAAGTCCTGTCCCTGACCCAGTATGCCTCGTTGACACCCACAGATTACAGCAGGTAATCTAAACAGAGTAGTGCAGCCAATATCAATTTTGTGTGGGTGGATATAAACTTCACAGTAAGGGGATTTAGCAGTAAGATACCTGCAAAGCCAGGAGGAGAGGCTCAGTCTGAGTGGCCTTCATGAAGGAATTACTGCTAGACAACTAGATGCTTGTGAACCATACTTCATTGTTGACTTGTTTTCAGTTTCCCCTCCACAGAGGCTTTGTAGGCATATCAGGTCGAATCATGTCGGCTTGGCGTTCGTCGACAGTCGTTTTTATTTTCCCAAGAGGAGGACGATGGAAAAACTCAGCCCACAAAGTGATTTGGCCCTATGCCAGGAGAAGCGCTCTGCAGTCTTTCTTTTCCTCTGTTTCAAAGCCAGACGACAGATTCTTCCCATGTCCTGAGCTATGTCTGTGCCTGACAGTCCTGCACATCACGTATTTTAACTTGAACATTTCAACTCAAATTTATCAAATTTATGAAGGTGAAAAAAAGTCAGAAAGAAAGAGAGACAACAGTCAGGGGCAGTGCTAAGTGGGGGCTTGCTGGCAGAAATTACAGTAGCACCACCAAGAAATTACCTGAAGCCCCACCGTAGCACTGGTAAAAAAAGATCTCTGGCGCCACCCCTGTAGTGTGTTTAAAGGTATTTTTAATCAATTAGAATGATGTTTGGGTGAAACCAAATGAAAGTGGGATGGTGATGGTATGCTGATAAAGCTGGGTCAGGCTCCTCTTTTGTGGAATTTTTTTAAATAATAATTCTGGCGTTCCGGCTGACATGGGAGCTGTCATGGTAAAACCTCAATGTGTTTTGTCTGGATGTCAAAAAACCAATATATCTTACATATTGTACCGAAAAAAGCAGAGGAGCATCTTTACATCTTCCATTTAAAAAAACACAGGACTTGTTGACGTACTGTAGGTCAATAGGCGTGTCAAATAAGGTAAGCTCGTCAATATTAGCTCCCCGCCCACTCAGCCTGCCTTACAGCCTTGCTCATAGTCAGAGATGGGAGATAAGGCATATATCTCCAGGTCTGAGCATTTTAATTGGGAAAAAAATATTAAGGATGGTTTTTAGCACACTGTAAGGTAATTTACATGTGAAATGCAATGACTGTGCAGGACCTTTCATCTTCTTTAATTCTTTACTCTCTTTCAGTCTCATTACAGAAATCGTTTGTGAATTCTTGTGATGGATGAAGACATGAGTAAAAAATAAACCTCACTGCTTACTTTTCCCCTCGCTAAAGGCTGTGACTGTGATGTAAATAGCAGGTTTTCATATTTAATGAATATCATCACTGTAAGAAAAAAAGCATAATATTTTGTGAAATTATCTCCATGGACACTAGTTTGTTTTGTTATGGTTTTTATATCGGGTCTGAACCTGCCACTTGCACCCGAGCAGGTCACTGTCTTTCCCATACTCATCTCTGAGAGTCAGATGCACTTCATCAAGTGAATTACGGGAGAGCGAGTTACCATTTTAAACAGTTACACCATTCCACCATTCATCATCCAATGTATGGAGCCTGTAGCACAATGCAATAAACCATATTGTCCCTGTACACACCTGAAAAAGGATACAGCTCCCATCTCCATTAAAACATTTTTGCGACTCATTTGTGCATCGGCAGTGAGTTTTACCTCCCTGGACCAGGACAGGTTGATAAGCTTGCCTGCCAGTCAGAGAGAAGGGGTTTCCTGGATCCCGAGAGCAAACGCAGTTCAGAGAGATGATATCGGCTAGACTGAGATGTGGCTGTTATTTGAGCCCTAAAAAGCATTAGAGGGGATAGAGCAAGCGGAGATATGACTGTACTCTGAGCCGCAGGTCTCCCTCTTGAGAGCGCTCAGCCAACTTAGCCCCTTTCTGCTAACCTCTGAGGCAGACTATATCACATTACATCTATTTGCATGATCATCATCATTATCATCATCAGCATCGTCGTCATCATGTGTGAGCATGAGGTGTGAGTGTCACGGCTACTCAAGGTCTGCATTACGTGTGAGTAGAGTGTCATTGATTTAAAAGGTTTAAATTGCCTGTGAGTAGAATGTCATTGCTTCATATATCCATGAGCCGTGTCTTTGCTTCATGAGGTCTGCAGTATGTGTGAGTATAATGGCATTGCTTCATGCAGTCTGTGTTAGTATAGTGCTATGTTTAATAAATTCTACGTTATGTGTGAGTGGAATGTCATTGAATGTCATGGCTTCATGCATTCGTATAGATATCTGCTTTTCTGTCACTTTTATATGGTGAGGTTTTCTAATCACTTAGATTAAGAAGTATAACAAATAAACAAATCCCAATCCAGGTAAATGGATATACTATACATACACATACAGGTAACTGCCAAAATAAAGGATACACGTGACTAAATGAGGGTTGCATATTGAAAGCAGCTGCTTCCACACAGGTGTGTTAATTAAGCAATTCATATCCTGTCATGCTTAGGGTATAACAAGTATAACAATGCTGGGCAGGCCCAGCTGCCCATTATTTTTGGCTGCCGTGGCTAGAAGAAGTGGCTTTGAAAAGCTGTGGCTTTTCAACTATGGACAAAAGCACATACTCCTTTACCATGATGTCCGTGCATTTGTTCAAGATGCAAAGCAAAGCCGATGAGCAACTCTAAATTGGTTAACAGTAAAAATACATCTAAGGCGTGAGCAGGCATTTTCATCAAGAATAGTCTATCAACAACTTCACAGAGAGGGATACTTAGGGCGGGTTGCAGTAAATAAACCCCTTATTACACCAAAAAATGTATGTTTGCAAGTAAAGTGGTGTAAAGAAAGGAGGCAGTGGTCTACTGAGCAGTGGAAAAAAGTAATATGGTCAGATGAATCTTCCTTTACCCTGTTCTCAACAAGTGGACAAGTGGATGTATGATACATGCCAAAATAAGCCTATAGGCTTGAGTGCTTGTTTCCCATGGTGAAGGGTTATGGTGTGGGGAGCATTTTCCTGCCATGAATTATGTCCACTTAACCTTTTAGCGGGCAAGATAAACGGCAATAAATACATAACCATTCTGAGTGATCACCTTCATCCTGTGGTGTAGCATTTCTATCCTGATGAGAGTGTTCTCTTCCAGGATGACAATGCCCCCATCCACAGGGCACGAGTGGTCACTGAATGTTTTAATAATCATGAAAACAATATACACCATATACCATGGCTGTCTCAGAAACCAGATCTCAACCTAATTGAACACTTATGGGAGATTCTGGAGAGGTGCCTGAGACAGCATTTTCCACAACCATCAACAAAATACCAAATTATGGAATTTCTCATGGATGAGAATGGTGTTGCATGCCTCCAATAGATTTGCAGACACTTTTATCATCTATGACCAGGAGTATTTTGCCAGGACTGTTATGGTGGCTCGTGGTGGGCCAACGCCCTATTAAAGCATAATACTTTATGTTGGTGTTTCCTTTATTTTGGCAGTTACCTGTGTGTATGGGATTAGAACCAACAACCCTCAGGTTCAAAACTCAATGACCCCAAAATCACTACTCTTACTCAGTCACTGTAATCCATATGAAAGGCTGCCAGGGACAGGGAAAGGAAAAGTTCTGTGTTCTGTGGAAAAGTTCTTAAGAGCTGTCCTCTTCTGACCCTTTAGATCTGTAAGGACAGGAATGGGAGAGGAAAGCTGGTGTGTCCACAGAGGGAATGGATGGGGATGGAAGGGAGAAGGAGCAGCACAGCGGGTGAAGTATTGGCCTAGCAGAGGTAAAGGAAGGGAGGCTTACGGGTGCACTGACCTGCCAAAAATAAATCAGGTACTACAGCAAGCCCTGGCCTTACTCTTCAATCCAATGTAATGTAAAACACTTCCCAAAGTGATCCTAAGGGATAGTTAGTCAGCTAAATTAATGCGTTTTCTTGTCTGGGCTGGATATTACAGTAGTTGAAAAGACCATCCATTTGCTTGCTGTAACAGCGAGGCTTAAACACTGGAAGGGTTGGCAAAGAAATAACGGAATGGATCTGATGTTATCACGAATCCAATCTTTGGGACATTACCATTGGGCCCTTCTGCTGCTGCTCAGCCTTATGTTGCAGTACCTCACTGGAGGACGAGCCTAACTGCCCTACGAATCAGGAACAAAATGCAGAACAAAGCTCTTAGACACAGCTGTCCCATTAACTGATGGTTCCCCTCTCTCTGGAAAGTTGGGACTGTTGAGTGCTTCAGGGAGGTAGGGTTTTAACCGGCAGGATTGTCCTTGTCTCTTCACGCAAGAGCGACTCCTCCGGTCGATCAGGCGCCTGCAGTCTGTCTGCACCAGCTGACAGGTGAAGTGACAGGTGAAGTGCCCAATGCAGTTAGCGCATAGGCTAGCTGATGGACTGCAGAGTGAAAAGGCAGCGATAGACAGCACATGGTTTGGTGCGTAGAGCTCCCCCGACTAGACAGAGGACGTTGCAGTGATGAAACAGGCTGACAAAAACAACTGGGCATTCCAAGTATGGAGACATTTCTTTAAATAGGTTACAGTGGGTCAAGAAATGCTAACATTTCCACCATGGTAACCCCTCTTCCCTCCCCAACTTTCTCTATCATCCCAGCATTGTATTTTTTAAAGGGGTCGTAAAGATTAGAATCTCAGGTTATGTTACGCTGACACTGTAATGCCACAAAAGCTCACGTTGCTTATAGTTTTACAGTCCAACTAATTTTCCCTGAAGCTCAGGATTTAAAGTACCCTACTGAAGAGAATCCACAACATTATCCAGATGGACTCAACCCCATAATTGTGTCAGAAAACGAGACTAAAAACACTGTAATGCATGAACCAGATCTATGTATTTTATGATGTGCCCCATGCTGAGTGCAAGTAGCTATAGCAATTGTTTGTATGTTCATTCTCTGTCTGCTTTGAAAGCTATTTGCACATTTTGTGTCTTTCCTAGCTCTGTATAAGAATAAACAGATGGCATACTCGTTTCATGATATACAGATTGCTTGCATCCTTTTTTATATCGTTTTTGCCTTTGTACCATTTGCCAAACAGCAATGTGTGACTACATTTAACTATCACATACAGTAGGGTTATTTGACAAACCGCAGTGCAGAATTTGTGTATGACATGACTCTGGTGTCCATGGAACTGAGAGCAAAACTTTGTTGTGTGTGGTTCATATGATGAGTCTATGAATAAATTAAAGGGGAGGTTTTGATGACTGATTAATCGGATGTATGATAAGCTGCCTACTGTTGGGAGGCAGGTGGAGGGGGGGAGTGGTGCCAAGGTGGAGTATCCGAGTTTCTAAACAACATCCCCCATTAAGTTTGAAAGTTCCACTGGTTATTCTGACACCCTCCCTGACATGCATGAGTATGAGGTGGTGTGCACTGCCTGTACGCACTGCCGCATATTAAAGTTTGCGTTTTGTAAACTCTGTGTATAATTGCTCTTCATGGCTCCCATTAAGGCCACCACATCAGTCAAAGGGGAAAAAACCCACCTCTACCGTGGATTTCTCAGAGCAAGCAAATAAAAAATACCAACTGGGAACAATTTGTTTGATTGATCCATTTGTTTGATTGATCAAGTTCACCTTTGATCAAAAGACGTCTTTCAATTCAATTCCTTCTCAGCAATGGCTTGAGCCTCCCTCATCCCCTGCCTTAGTGACTGATGTCTCCTTTTCTTTCTGGGAGTATACTTTCTGTACAGCACAATAGGGTGAGAAGCAAGAATGCCGATATTTACTTTCACACACCACTGAGGGCTCCAGAACCCCTAAAATGGATACGCCTCATTGATTGGGGAATAGGCTGGCATGTACATGTGGCTGTGAAAGGGGGTTGCACTGCGGGGCCCGCACTCACTCCCCAACCCCTTCCCTGCGGTGAGACTGTATCGGCTGTTCTGGGACAATACACCCCCCCCCCCAGTCATTAGACGTCCCTACTGTTTCATTTATCATTCTGATCTGAAAGCCTGGGAAATGTTTTTCCTCTTAACTGTAACTGAAACAAAACACTTGGAAACTGCTTTTGGTGAAAGGTGGGTTTGCTGTTTGCTGACTTCCTGTTTCCTGTTTGCTGTTTGAACGCGACGCGCGCTCTAGTCACCGCTGCTCCAAGTTTTACTGCCCGCATTTTCTGCATCTTTATACTGGTTTAAATACAAAACTCCTTTCTATTTTTAAATCTTTTTCGGTTACTCCTATCTCATCAACTTATAAGGTAAGCACAAACGATGGCTGCTTCCTCTCCCCTCTCTTGCTCTGGTTGTAGCATGTATCATCTTAGCTCTCCTGCCGATGTTACTGTTAATGATAATTTTACATGCCATAAGTGTGAGCTTAATTTAGTGTTGGCGGAGAGAATAGTTGAGTTAGAGGCCTGCATCCGGACCCTCAGAGAGATTAAAGATCATGAGAGTTTTATTCAGTCCTGTGTAGCTACGCCGGATGCACCTGTGAGCGCCTCTCCCATCGCACCAGCAGAAGAGCCGACGCAGCACGGCCAGTTTGTCACGGTTCGGCGGGGACATAGTTGTCGGCCTAAGCCGGCCGTACACCACCCAACTCACGTTTCAAATAGATTCTCCCCACTCACACCTGTTGAGGAAAAAGAGAAAGCTCTTATCATTGGCGACTCCATTCTTCGAAACGTGAGAATAGCGTCTCCGGCGACCATAGTCAATTGTATTCCGGGGGCTAGAGCTACCGACATTGAATCCAATTTAAAAGCGCTGGCTAAAAGTAAACGTAGATTTTCCAAAATTGTTATCCACGTCGGCGCTAATGATGTCCGGTTGAGGCAATCGGAGATCACTAAAACAAATTTTGTCTCGTTGTGTAAATTGGCAAACGAGATGTGTCGGGAAGTAATAGTCTCTGGTCCCCTCCCAGCTCGTAGAAGTGACGAAATCTACAGTAGATTAACGTCGCTAAATCGCTGGCTGACTGAGTGGTGTACATCAAATAGCATAGGGTTTATTAATAATTGGCCTACGTTTTGGGGAGAGCCTGGTTTACTGAAGAGAGACGGACTCCACCCGAGCTGGAGGGGTGCTCTTCTGTTATCTAATAACATAGGCCATAGTCTGAATCGGCGAAATTGACAGTCAAGAGCTACAGCCAGGCAGCAGACAGACGGTCTTAAACAACTGTCTGCAAGTTTCCCTGAACTCGTGACTAGTTTCCACCCCAGTTCCCACATAATTGAGACTGTGTCTGTTCCACGTAGAGAAAACCGTAGTCTATTGAAACTCAAACCTCCCCGTGGGATTTTTCTAATAATCTGATAAGGATCAACACGAACCATCGTAATGCAAATGCTAAACCTAATTTCGATAGAACTCTCCTTAAAATTGGGTTGCTAAATATAAGATCACTAGCTCCTAAAGCTGCCCTTGTGAACGAACTGATCACTGATTATAAACTTGACATTTTAAGTTTGACGGAGACTTGGCTTAGACCTGATGAGTACATAGCATTAAATGCATCTACCCCAGTTGGATACTCTAGTTGTCACAACCCTCGACAGTCAGGCAGAGGTGGCGGTGTGGCTGTTATTTTTGACACTAGACTACGCCTTACTAAGAAATCTTTAAACACATTCCCTTCATTTGAAGTGCTTTCCCTGGGCTCCATACAGACTAATGTAGATAATAGATCTGCATTTACTTCATCTTTATACTAGCTACTATCTACAGACCCCCTGGACCCTATGCTGTTTTCCTCTCAGAGTTTTTCTGACTTTTTATCAAACCTAGCAGTTATGGCAGATAAAGTTGTGATTATAGGCGACTTTAATATTCATGTTGATAATGGAAATGATTCTCTAGTGAAGGCTTTTGCTTCTATTCTTGACTCCGTTGGTTTTGTCCAAAATGTGTCTGGGCCGACTCATTGTCATCAACATACACTGGACTTAGCTTTATCCTATGGTATCAGCATTAGCAATCTAGTTGTCTCTCCTCATAATCCTGTGCTCTCTGACCATTTCCTTATTACGTTTGAAATTCATGCTACCACTGCTATTAGATCAAAACCAGTGTTCTACTTTAGTCGCTCCCTAAATTCCTCTACCATACCTAACTTTGTCAGCCTGTTCCAAGAATCATTTACTGTTAATCAGGATCCCACTAGTCTACAATCTATTGATCAGCTGACTGACAATCTAAATTACACCCTGCGCAACACACTTGATGCTGTTGCGCCTCTCAAAAAGAAAAAAACTAGCCAAAAGAAGCTTGCACCATGGTATACTGACCACACACGTGCTCTTAAACAAGCTTCTCGCAAGTTGGAACGTAAGTGGCGATCCACCAAATTAGAAGTATTTTATTCTGCCTGGAAAGACAGTCTGGTACAGTACAAATATGCTCTCTCCTCCGCAAGGTCAACCTATTTGTCTGATCTGATTGAGCGTAATAAGAATAATCCAAAATTTCTTTTTGATACAGTGGCCAAACTGACAAAGAACCAGACTGAAACCAATGCTAAGCCTCCGGCAGCCCATAATAGTAATGATTTCATGAACTTTTTCTCTGAGAAGATTGAGAAAATTAGAGATGAAATTTCTAAAATGGCACCTTCTGCTGTAGCGGACACTGATCAGAAAGCACAGGCTTATCAGGACAGGGTCCTATGGCTACTCTTGAGTTTTTAGTGCTCTGGAGTGGACTGAATTTTCTAAATTGGTTATGTCCTCCAAACCATCTACTTGTCAATTAGACCCAATCCCAACAAAACTTGTTAAAGAACTTCTTCCTGTTATGGGGCAATCCATGCTAGACATTATTAATCTGTCTGTTTCATCAGGCTATATGCCAAATTCTCAAAAAGTGGCAGTAATTAAGCCACTTTTAAAGAAACCAAACCTTGACCCAGAAAATCTCAGTAACTACAGGCCAATTTCTAATCTTTCTTTTCTCTCAAAAATTCTAGAAAGCTGTAGCTCAGAGACTGACTTCGTTCCTGACATCAAATGACATCTATGAAACTTTTCAGTCAGGATTTAGGCAACACCATAGCACTGAGACTGCTCTTATTAAAGTTGTCAATGACTTACTGATATCAGCTGACTGTGGATGTGTCTCTATTCTTGTGCTTTTGGACTTAAGTGCTGCGTTTGACACAATAGACCACCAAACTCTTCTGAGCAGACTTGAAAACCTAGTTGGACTGCGTGGACAGGCACTCTCCTGGTTTAAATCCTACCTATCAGATAGATATCAATTTGTGCAGTTAAATGACGAGCCCTCTGCTCTCATCAAGATGGAATATGGCATCCCTCAAGGTTCTGTTTTGGGGCCATTATTGTTCTCCTTTACATGTTGCCACTTGGTGATGTCATTCGTAAACATGGCGTACATTTTCACTGCTACGCAGATGACACACAATTATACCTATCAATGAAACCTGGCGAAGGACAATTCGAACAGTTGGAGGCCTGTTTTAAGGACATAAAAGACTGGATGTCAGATAATTTTCTATTGCTGAATACTGATAAAACAGAGATGTTGGTCTTGGGGCCCAAAAACCTCAGAAGAGGGTTATCTGATTTATCTCTTAATCTGGATGGTTGCTCTGTTGCTGCAAGTTTGGCGGTAAAAGACCTTGGTGTTACTATAGATCCTGGTCTCTCATTTGATAGTCACATCAAAAACATTTCCAGAGTAGCCTTTTTCACCTGAGGAATATTGCCAAAATTAGGGGCTTCCTGTCATTAATAGATGCAGAAAAATTGGTACATGCCTTTGTTACATCTAGATTAGATTATTGCAATGCATTACTGTCTGGCTGTTCCAATGCCTCACTCAGGAGCCTACAACTCGTACAGAATGCTGCTGCAAGGATCCTGACTAGAACAAAGAAATATGAGCACATTAGTCCTGTGTTAGCGTCACTTCACTGGCTTCCTATAAACTATCGTGTAGACTATAAGGTACTCCTCTTAACTTATAAGGTGTTGCATGGACTTGCACCCTCTTACTTGACGGATCTACTTCATCCGTACAATCCCCCACGTTCACTTCGCTCACAAGATGCAGGCAACTTGGTAGTCCCTAGAATATCAAAAAATACAGCAGGTGGCAGAGCTTTCTCCTATAGAGCTCCTTTACTGTGGAACAGTCTACCCATCTCTTTGAAGGAGTCAGACACGGTCTCAATTTTCAAGTCTAGGTTAAAAACGCATCTCTTTAGTCTCTCTTATAGTCATTAGGTGCAGATGTGGAGGGGGCGTAGCAATAGAGCCTTCTGGTGCAATGAGCTATCCTTACTGTCACCAATCATAAGTGATGATCCGCCCCTATCAGGACTGCTGATGATGTGGTGGGATGGTCTCTGAGTGCCCTCATGGCTGCGTGCTCCTGTGCCACTCACCTAATTAGTTATGCTGCCTAGATTACTTCTGCTGGTGCAAAAGTGTTATCACTACTCTTCCCCTGATCCGGCGTGATATTTATCATAGTCATAATTGCACCTTTCCTCTTTTCTCCCGGCTCCGTGGCACCTGCCCGGAGCTCACCTGCCCCAGAGTCAACCCCCCACCCCTGCCATGTGTTAGCCGGATGCCGCTGGCCCAGACCCTAGCTGCTGGTTCCATCCCCCGCCCTGCCCTGGTATCTGGAGGGATGAGGTCCACCCCACTCCTACACTTAGAATGCCCTTCCAGTGGTCTGTTAAGCCACATGAGCCTCAAGGACTATTTGTGTTGTTTTTCTCTGTATCCCACAATTTTCCAGGAGTTCATCTCGACCGCCTTTTAAGGGGTCAGGGAATAATTTTCCAGTTTCCTACATTGGCTCCAATGGTTTTCTGGTTTTTTGATTCCCTCTGGAAAATGCCAATTGTGAAGCGCTGTGTGACAACCTGTTTGTAAATGGCGCTATACAAAAATAAAGATTGATTGATTGATTGATTGATTGATTGATTAAATAACAGAACAATCACAGTGATTTTGTCCTTGCATAATAATAAATGACTACTTTAATAACTTCATTTGTTCAGTGCTTTCTTGCAGGTGCACAACGCACTTTACAGGCATTTTTAAAGAGTTGTATACAGGGGAAAACATAGATAAAGCAGTGATGAAATTAGCCAAAGGAAGTCATAATTGATTACAAGTAGGCTGTATCAGTGCTCCAAGAGTGCATATCTAGCTGAATTATTATCTCTCTTTGCAGTGACGCAGCCCAACAGTCCAGATCGGACCATGGACCCTGACTGTGCCAGTGTTTTCTGTGGCCAGGAATCCCATGAGGCAATGGATAATAGTCATAGCGATTTCTCTGGTCAATCAGGCACCTGGGGTCTGCCTGTGCCAGCTAGAAAGTTGTAAAAATGCATAGTCTGTAATTTAGTTCTGCAAGATATACAACATAAAAACAATATGAGATGGACTTAGTATTCATTATGAATTGTTACATTTTTCTCAAGAGTAATAGAGCTGTTAA
The DNA here is from genome assembly GCA_029706075.1 of Aldrovandia affinis. NCBI lineage: Eukaryota > Metazoa > Chordata > Actinopteri > Notacanthiformes > Halosauridae > Aldrovandia > Aldrovandia affinis. The sequence continues at coordinate 4,189,358 of JAINUG010000051.1, read as the reverse complement.
AATTACCTTGATACTGAATTTCATAAATGATAATAAGTGATACATTGTTTACTCCACTAGATGTCACTCAAGAAACCATTATTGCTCCCCATAACATACGTTTTGCAAAGGCAGTTGGAGTAGGTCATTTAGGTCAGTGTCATCCAGTGGGACATTTCGGTTATGGTTGTCATCATAAATAAACCATGTATCTCTATTGTTAGGTATATACATAACATACATGATACATGAATATAAATCGTGCATCATCAGGTGTGTACTGTCAATGTTTCATGGCTCTGTAACTAATAAAGTTTATTCAAAATGGCATGTGACTAAAAATGTGTCTAATGTAAGTTCTCTTATTTCTTGAAAAATCTTTTTGGAGATACAAGGTTTTTCACGACGCTAACAATATTCTCTGCATTCTCTAATGTAAATGCCACTTTGTAACTCTAAAGCTCTCCAGATCTAGTGGAAAAATCACCAAGTTGTTCATTTTGTTCTTAGGGCCTACAATGCTGTAAACAGCTGTGTTACGTACTGTAGGAGTCCATCATTACCGGAGACAATGCCCCATTCATCAGTCTGACAGTCAGAGCTTTACCTTTTCCTGTGATTTGGCTGGAGAATAGGGTAAACTATTGGAGTTAATCATGCAAAAGAACGGACATGAGAGGAAACAATGACATGCTCTCAGACACTAGAGTGTGACAGAGAGCTTCTTTAATACCATATTTTAACTCAGGAATGACCTGATCTGAAGTCTAAAGCCTGTCTGATAGGCCACCAGAGGCCAGCTTCTAGTGTATGGTGTATTTCCTCCACGTATAAACACTGCCTAGTTATTCTTAGGCCCATTACCAAGGGCTTTCCTATCCAGTCACTAATATAATGATGGTCTCAGAATTACAACACAATGTATTGTTTTCACCTCATTTTTATCAATGTTTTCTTATCACCATCATAACTTAATGTGTAATGTTTATAAAGGTGTGTTTAAAAAACTATTTCATTGTAGTACTGTGAGTTTTAATCTGCATGTCCTTCAGTTATATTGTCACGTTAAACGGAATTTACAGGCTTTTAAACCCATTGCTCTTGTTATACTGCAGACGCATTAGTCTTTTTCTACAGATTGCAATATTTCTGCGCGTGTGTGTGTGTACGATCAAGGCCGAGCATGTTTCTGCCCAGCACCAGATAAAAATGTCATTTCAACAAGATTAAACGCCTTTTTCAACACGTTGAAGAATCACAGACCCACTGGGGAGACAAGCTGAAGTGTAAGTGTTTGGGAGAACAGGGCAGAAAGCTACTCATTAGACAAGGCTCTAGTAACATACTGTAACCAAGCAACTCCTGCCACAGCTCAGTTCACTTAGTGCCTCAGTGCCTTCTGACCGGAGTTAGTACTGCTGAGATGTGTTTGTCATTTCTTTGTTCAGTTTACTTTTTTGGTCTGCATGTCGGATATGCCTCAGAGATATGCCACGCTCACTCTCTCCTATAGTACTCCGTGGACTGTAATTTGCAGCGCATATGCTTCAGTTGCAGAACTCCTGGTGTGTGGTTGAGGGTGGCACAGCCGTAAATTGAGAGGCACAATTGACGATACCATATTCGTGAGAAATCGAAAACAGCAGCAGATCTGGATATTTAAATGTGATTTTAACCGCCCCTGAATGCAGGCAGCTGCGAAAGTTTCAGCATTACCGCAAACATAAAAACGTAGCTTTTCTGAAACCTTCAATTCATTTCTTGCACTAGTAACATAAACTAACCTCATTATACAGGGCTCCTTCAAGCCTAATTAATTGTTTCTGCAACATTGAGATGACATTGTCCCAGTTCTTGTCTCATCGGTGCCTAGGGCTCGGCTTGTTTCTTCTGGCTAGATTGCTCCATCAAACAGCAGCAATACAGTCTCCCATGGGGGGTAATTTAGTGCAACTACCCTTCACTACACGGCAGTAAGATGAATGTGTTAAAATGTGATTTGTCCGTTTTTCTTTTTGCCTCATATAAGAACATTTCTCATTAATGTAAAATATCTCAACATGTCAAAGCAGCCATGCTTTGAGTTAGACTACCCCCCCACCCCCCTACCCCACCCCACATGGGAGTTAATCACACTTTATGTATGTTTAGACAAGTAAAATGAAAAGAATGAGAGTTTTCTAACTTGTGGAAATGCTTCGAGGTGCAGATCAGGGTGTTAGGTAAGGGCTGTGGAACTTCTCTCATCGACAGGCATTAACAGCCTGCCATTCGGGGAGAAAAGGTGAAAACACAAACAGGGTAATACAGGGAGATAAGAGAGTTTACAGTGAGAACAGCACTGGACGTGGAAAGATTAGGTGCTGACACTCTACAGTACTCTACAGTTTTCTTTAGTATTTAGGAAAATGACATGGGCAGCTATGGTCTTTTTTCTATGGTATTGCCGGATTTAACAGAAACTTTTATAATTTTGATACCTGTTCCATTTTGTGTTTCGGTTTTGCTTTCAGACTTTCACATTACGCTGCTATGTTGTGTAAGTACTGTGTACTGGTGAACAAAATAACCATTATTTTCTATAGGCTTTTGTAGTTATATGCATTGCCTCACATAGATAATAGATTTCACAGTAACAACACTTAAAACTGAGCATCAAGTGGTCTTCCGTACTGTATAGATTCGATTAGATTAGATTAGATTCAACTTTATTGTCATTGCACAAAGTACAAATACTGAGACAACAAAATGCAGTTAGCATCTAACCAGAAGTGCAAATAGCAGTAAAGTGCAAGCAGAGAATATACAATTTGGAGATAAATAAGGAATGAACAACACAAATATGAAACAAACAGTACAAATATAAAATAAACAGTATGGTATAAACAGTGTAAACAGTATAAACAGTATGTACAGTGAGAAGTGAGAAGTTTTGAGTTGAGCCAGGACCCAGCCTCTCGAAGCACTTCATGATGTTGGAGGTGAGTGCAACAGGGCGAAAGTCATTCAGGCTCGCTGCGGTGGAGTGCTTAGGCACCGGCACGATGGAGGTGGTCTTAAAACACGTGGGGACAACAGCCTGGGCCAGCGACAGGTTGAAGATGTCTGTCAGGACCCCAGACAGCTGCCCAGCACAGGCCCTGAGTATGCGTCCGGGGATGCCATCAGGGCCAGCAGCCTTACGTGAATTAGTCCAGCTCAGTGCAGCACACACATCGGTGGGGGAGAGTGTGAGAGGTTGGTGGTCATCGGGAGCACAGCCTCGATGGCCGTCTCCTGGTTGACCCTGTCAAAGCGAGCATAAAAGTTGTTAAGGTCATCCGGGAGGGAGGTGTCACTGGTTGGGGGGGAGGTGTTGGTCAGTTTATAATAATAATAATAATAATAATAATATTATATTTTATTAGTTTATAATCTGTAATGGCCTGGATGCCTTGCCACATGCGTCGGGGGTCGGAGTTGTTGTTAAAGTGCTCCTCAATCCTCAGCTTGTGGCTGTGCTTGGCCCTCTTGATGCCCCTCTTCAGGTTAGCCCTGGATGAACTGTAGGCCCGGGCGTCACCCGACCTGAAAGCAGTGTCTCGTGCCTTCAGCAGCAGGCAGACCTCCCTGTTCATCCACGGCTTCTGATTCGAGAACGTCGTAATCTGTTTGGTGGTGGTAACACTACTGATGTTAGTGTTGATGTAGCCCAGAACGGAGGAGGCATAAGTCTCAATGTCCGTGTGGGAGCCCAGGGTGGCCTGAGTGGCTAACATACTCCAGTCTGTGTCTTCAAACCGCTGCTGTAGTACTGAGTCTGCTCCCTCTGGCCACACCTTAACTGTCCTCACTGTGGGTTTCACACATCTGATGAGTGGTGAGTACTTGGGGACAAGAAACAATGAGAGGTGGTCAGACTGTCCAAGGTGGGGGAGGGGAATGGCTTTGTATGCCTCAGCCATGTTGGTGTAAACATGGTCAAGGGTCTTGTCTCCTCTAGTGGGGCAGGAGACATGCTGGTGGAATTTGGGGAGTACAGTCTTCAGGTTGGAGTGGTTGAAGTCACCCGCAACAATAAAGGCAGCATGCAGTTCTTTCATTGCATGCTTAGCATTAGCATCCGATGGAATATAGGCTGCAGTCACAACAGTAGATGTAAACTCTGGTCAGGTAGAAAAGTCTACACTTAACCATAATAAACTCGATGTTAGCAGAGCAGTGCCTCACCATTATGGCCGTGTCCGTGCACCAAGCTTTGTTTACATAAATGCACAGTCCTCCACCTCTGGTCTTACTGTGGTTCTCTGTGGCTCAGTTGGTAGAGCATGGTCTTGGCAACGCTTAGGTTGTGGGTTCAATCCCCACTGGGGCCACATATACTGAAAATGTATGCATTCACTACTGTAAGTTGCTTTGGATAAAAGCGTCTGCTAAATGGCATATATTATATTATTATTACCGGAGTCATCAGCTGTTCTGTCTGCCCGGAGAATACAGCATCCCGTTAGCTCAATGGCACTATCAGGGATGCCGCTGTTGAGCCATGTCTCTGTGAGGATCATTATGTTGCAGTCCATAATCCTTTTGTGTGTGGAGATCCGCAGCCGCAGTTCATAGCATGTTGTAGTCTGTGGTTTTCACTTTTTCTATTTGTCTTATTACATTTATAAAAATTTGACTTGCAAGTAATTGCAAGTATCACTTTTTTCCTTCACAAACAGTTTCAGTTAATTTCAGTAATAGCATAATTAGGCAAACCGTGATTGTGAAGAAGAAAAAAGAACCCTTGCATTTAATTGTGAATCAAAGGACTAATCTTGATGGAATTCAGGTCATAGTGAACTTAAGTGTGCAGGCACAGAGAGAGCCAAATCTCTCTACTACATATTTGGAAGAAATGAAAGGCAAAAACATTGGAGCGCATTCAAGTGGATCACAAACAGGTTTCATCTGCACGTTTAGCACGTTGTCTCTCTTTCTTCCCTCACCATTCATGTACAGCGACAGGACTTGCATGTACACAAAGCCATAGGCTTCATGTAGGATTTCACCGTCTAAGACATTGAATGGATGTATATTTCATGCCTCAAGACAGACATACAGGTTTTACACTTTCAAAATTTATTTGGGGGCCATACTGTACCCAATATCTTTAAAAAAAATATCCTAAAAAATCTGCTTGTTGGACCTTGATACTCAATCGCATGAACACATTTCAAAGTCCAATGATTTTCAATCCAATTGTGTATGTTTATTTCCCTTCAAACTGATCTCTTCACTAATGCTACCATGGTTTGATTGGGACATAAACCTGACCACTGCTAGAAGTCCTCTGTGGAATATCTTTTCATGTTGTGATTGTGGAACTGAAAAGAGGGATAAAGGAATTACTTCAGCTTATTTTAGTTTCATAGTTTTGTGCCTCTTAAACCAAATATTATTTATTATACCAAATATTATTTTGGATTATGATGTGATTAAATAACTGAGACTAAGCTCAATGCTTGTTTGTGGTCTCACTTTTCTTTTAAATAACAATACCACAAAATGAGTATTGAGTGACACTCTAATGGTTTACATCATACTGTACTTTACTTTTAAGATAAGATAAGATAGCCTTTATTAATCCCGGGGGGGATTTTAGACAGTATAATGTAGTGGAGCAAAATAGCCTGAAGTTCTTGTTGGCATTTACTGAGCTGGCATCTTCAGCTGGCATTTACTCTAAAACTCAACTTGATTCCACTTAGATGAAAGCATATTGGGTGGATTCTTGTAAACTGGGACATTGACATTACATTACATTACAGGCATTTAGCAGACGCTCTTATCCAGAGCGACTTACAGTTTACATTTCTTTACAATTCATTTATACAGCTGGATATTCAGGTTAAGTACCTTGCTCAAGGGTACAACGGCAGTGTCCCACCTGGGGATTGAACCTGCAACCTTAACGTTACAAGCCCAGCTCCCTAACCATTATACCACACTACCACATTGACTAAACTGGGACACCTAAGCTCCGGTGTGTTTATCTCTTCTTCTAACAAAGGCTAGTAAATAGGATTGTTGTTGAATCCAAGCAGATGTGTCATGTGATCAACATCTTGGGAATTTCAGAATGGTATCAGGTGAGGATCTAATGTATTGGGTTCATATCGAAATATGTTGCAGAAGTCAAATTTGCAAAAAGTGTCCCGCTTTGCCCAAAATCACCCTTTCTGTTGCTCCTAATGTCTTCACCATCAGGTGTTTTTTCAAATTTGTAGAATTGTGTATGCTAACCTCAATGCAATATATTTATATTGTATTTTCATTCATATTAACGTAGATATACATCCATACCGGTGTTCATACATTTACACGTCCTTGTATACCAAAAACTAAAGAGCCAATGAGCAGACTAGTGAAGCCCTCTAGTGGTGACATCTGGACTTTTTTAATTCCCGACTACCCAACGCTGGATTCCGAGGCATTAGTAGGCTATGCATTGTGTCTGAAATGGTCATACATTTACATTTACATTTTAGGCATTTAGCAGACGCTCTTATCCAGAGCAACTTTGTAAACACAGTTTACATTTCTTTACATACAATCCATTTATACAGCTGGATATTTTACTGAAGCAATTCAGGTTAAGTACCTTGCTCAAGGGTACAACGGCAGTGTCCCCACCTGCGAATCGAACCTGAAACCTTTGCATTGCAAGCCCAGTTCCTTAACCATTATGCTAACACTGCAGCCGCAGTGAATGTCTCTGTTCAAGGTCCGCTGCCATTCCCACAGTCTCTCCCCTTTCAATTTCCATACGGCAAACCAACATATATGACTGAGTTTAGGAAGCACGACTTCCGACAGGAATGAGATGCGGAGCCTTGGTGGTGGCCGCACAGAGCGCTGTGTTTGGCTGAAAATGTTCACCGTGACCGGGCGCGGTACTCTAATGTCTGGCTGCAGTAATGTCTGAGCACTGCTTGTACTGTAATTGCTTCAAACCGCAGGCTACTGCTGACACGGCTTTCGCGAATGTCCTCACGATGTCCAGGCGATGCAAAGTTCAGACAAAGGATGAAACATCAATTTAGTGTTAGGGAAAGTGTTATGGTTTTGATTTGGGATCTCAATCTGGTCTGAGCATAACGGTCACATGTAGCCATTTACAGTAGCTGAGTGAGTCGGCCTGTGGTTTGAGTCCATACAGGCTTAAGCTCTGCCCTGCAGCCAGCTCGCGCTCACTGCGTGAGACACTGCGACACCCGACACTACGCTTGCATTTGCACTGTGTTATGTGGCCTTGCCCTGGGCCACTAGGGGAACTCAATCTCAAAACCGCGATGAATCCTCTGTCAGTGGTGATTTTCATTAGCCACCACTGCGGAGGCCCGAGCTGTGCTTCCACAGGCCCCTCCCCAATGACCTTATACTTTAACACTTTCGGATTCATTGTACACTCTCATTCTAACGTATGACATTATATATAGAAAAAATTAATTTGTGTAAAGTGGCAATGATGCTAGGATGTTGCATCTGTGTGTCTCTCCATGACTGAAAAGTCGAATTATTGTATGTATTGGCCTTGTCCGAATGAAAAATAAATGAAATAAGATGGGGTTTTTTTTTTTTTTTTTTTTTTTTTTTTTTTATTGCTGCTTGTACTATTTGTACCTGTTTGCCTAAGCCACTTTTAGGCAGCCTAAGACACTTATCTGTGTCTTCACTTCTGTGGCTCAGTTGCCAGCGTTGGCAATGCCAAACTGAAGAAAATGTATGCATTCACTACTGTAAGTCGTTTTGGATAAAAGCATCTGCTAAATGTGAAAGCACAAAGCCGTGGACTAAACCTGAAACATCTACAATTCGAGCATCAGATGACACAGGTTTCCCCCCGTGACAGCAAGGAAAACCACCAAGTCTCTCAATCAGAACAACCCCTGCAGAGTCAGCATAATTCAGCACAAACCTACAAAGAAATGTATCGCCCCCTGCCCAGCACCCTGTAACGAGCTTCTCTCATGACAATGTGGGTGATAAGACAGCCTGGCTGATGTGTCAACCAGATAAGTGTGTACAAAGGGATAGCATTTAATTACAGTTCCACAGGCTAGCACTGCTCTGAGATGTGAATTAACTCCATGCTCCCGCTGTTGGCTGTCAAGGGACATAGTTGGGGGCACATGTTGAGCAGACACCACAAGAAACAGGCCTGGTAACTTTTAAGTGCAAGCAATGTGAAGAAAACAAGTGTGGCTACGGTTAGAACTGTTACGATATACAGCCCAGCAACTAGATGGCATTATAGTAATTGTGAGCATGGGGCAGAACATACCCATATACATGCGTGTGAATGCAATAGATGTTGCTCTGTTGATTAATCCATTTGGTTGCAATGACATTTCAAGACTACCTGTGTCCCCATTGAATACCAGAACAGGGACATTTATTGTTTCTCCACTAGGTTGTGAATCAAAGCTGTAAATCAGCACTGTCTCTGTATTCAGCATTTGTATCAACAGGGCCGATTCTAGGATTTGACCTTTAGGGGGGCTCAGTCCCCAATGAGAATGTGAGATGTACACATGCAAAGCACAAGCCTAAATGTTTAATTAATTTACTGTTACATTCCCCAAAACAAAAACACCACAATGGTGGTCGCTCTTAAAATTTAAATACCACTCTCTGTGGTATTTTTTAAAATAGATATTAAGTACAAATGTTTTTTTTAAAATAATGACTAAACATTTTCAGGGGGGCTGAGATTAAAGACAGGGGGCAAAAGCACCCTAAATATGGTCTAAAATCGCCACTGGGTATCAATTAGTTTAGCATGCATCCTTATTCAGGAGCATTTTCTATTTGTACAGCTGGGAAATCACCAGAACCATTCAACCACTCAAGTTTTACAACCGTGCCCCCCAAACTGGGACCCAAACCTCCAAATTCAGTGACACCATGAGTATGCCTATGGCATTTGATGAGTGGAAGATCCCAACATACTTAGGTGGTCTGTGTCTCTCCATTGGTCGATGACCCATTTTGAAGTGATATGCTTTTTTTCTACATTAGCAAAAGCTAACGGCTTCAGCTGTGATGCAGAAGACCGGTATGATTTGATAATGTACCATTAAAAACTATTGGCAGAGATATGCTATACAAAATGTAATTTATGAGAGGTAAGGTAGGCTAATTGAAATAATTTGGCTGATTATTGCCAAATTGAATTTGTACTAAGTGAGCGCTTGAGTTTATGAGCTAACTTCTCTCTGGATTTTCACATCTCAGTCTTAGAATGCACAAGGTAGGGTGGCGGATAGCGTAGCGGTCTAACGCACCATATCTTGGCCGGTCTGATACGAGTGTGGCTGCCTATCAGGGACGCGGTTTGAAACCCGTCTCTGCCAGACCAGGCCTGGCCGTTAGCCCGATCGGGGGTGGCAATTGGCTGTCCGCCCCAGGGGGAGGGAGGAGGGTGAGCCAGCTTGAGTTCCCCGTGAAGCACGTAAGAGTGTTTCCAGAACGTGGGTGGGCAAATTCTGTCTCGAAGGAGGTGGTGTTCACTGCCCACGGAGAACTGGCTTGCCTCATACCAATGAGCGGCGGACTCATGTGAGGAGGGTAAATCTAAATAAATGTAGCCACTAAATTTGGGTATAAATGGCCACTAAATTGGGAGAAAATGGGAAAAATCAAAATTTAAAAAAAAGGCTAGAATAAATTCATATTTAACAAATCACACAATATACTGTCAAATTTTATCGTTTTTGTTGTTCTTCTCAAAAACAAAATGGTTGTTGTCAACCGTTTAGATCTGAGCAGCAAGATCTGTGCATGTGCAGTATGAAATTAAATGCAGATGCACCATGCAAAAGGCTTCAGTTCCAGTTGTTTTGTGGGAAAATAAATGAGTAATGTTTGGCAGAGTAAAGGTTTGGCTGAACTTTGAGCATTTATCAATCTGCATTTTAGGGCCATTTGCTCAGGGAGAACTCAATGCATCCAACAGTCTATCATTCCTAGTGTTCATTACCAAACATTTATTGACTCATCACAGACTAATTCAAATTAATTAAACTCAAATTAGATATACAGGGCCTTTAAATTAACCTTTTTGTGCACAGGACATCAGGAGAAAAACACACACACACATATATATATATATATATATATATATATAATTTTTGAAAATATATTATTGAAACTTTTATGTTATGCCTTGTACTACACTGTGCACACATTTTCTAGTATGAGAAATAGATTTGTCCCGACTGCAGACCAAATTAAAATGATTACAGTCCTTGTTGATATTAATTTACTTTTAGTGTCAAATTTAAAGTGTAGTTTGATAAAGAGTCCAGTTAAAATTGTGTTCCATCACCTGGAAGCTGGCTGCAGAGATACGAGGCAGGCTTTTCTCAGCTAATGTGCTACATTTAGTGCAAATCGTAGTGAGATCCGCAAGTCATGTGAAACTGTTCGAGTAGTTGATATAATCTAACACAAAGAGGTTATCTCTGAAAGGTAATTTGAGTTATTTGTTATGCATGGTCTGAATCCGTCATAATCAATTTTGTTTCAGAGTGAACTTATACAGTACATGACCCCTGACACCAATACAAATGGCTGGTACAGATAGCCTCCGGTGCCTTTTTCTTCTGGTACTACGGCAAACATCTGAAAACATTTGTCACGGTCACTCTTTCATTAAAACAGAATTCCCTGCAAGCTCGTTGTGCCTACCGTTGATCATTTTATAAGGAATCAATTAGCTGTGAGTGATTGGAAAGGGTTCCAAACATTGTGGATCTGAATGAACCATATCATGAATAGTCTGAGTGGGGACTGGTAATGTTCTTAGGCTTGTTATTATAAATTGGTCTTATTAATATGACTCTTCTACAAAGCTCTAGCCATGACAGGCACTAAATTGTTAATCCTGGGTATTTATGGGGTTGTAAGACTTGGTTGCTTAAGAAAATGTTGCAATTACAGTATGGTAACATAACATCAGAGAATAACTGATATGAGAAAGTGTTTCACTACTTGTTTAGCACAGGTACACATGTTAAAATGACCAGGAGAAACCTTTTCAAGAATTTTCCCAAGTACCATCCTTGGGCTATGGATTGCAATTTGCTGTGCCTTGGTATTTAAACAGCAGCAGGAACTGGTGGGATTGGTTACATACACTTCCAGCTGCCAGTCTTTGGACCTGACTTGACCATATTCATTACAAATAATTGTATCTTCTAAAACACTTGGAAACAATACTGGTGAACAGAAGCCCTGACATGCAAATAATTATGGAGAGAATATTTCCATGTGGCGAGACATAAAAAGATAAAGGAGATACATATTTGAGCTAATTCAGAAATAAAAGCACATGAGTCTGTTCTGGTGTTTATTACTGAATTTCGTTATTGAGATTTTGACATTTTTAATATTCAGTTCTGTTCTGTTCACTGTGAGCCATAGGCCCAAGTAAACAAATATGTACACAAAAGGGAAAACAGTTGTTATAAATACATATAAGTTACACCTCCCATAACACCCCCACATTGTAAAGTCCGACCAAAGACACACTAACATTCAACTGAATTTACGAGACATGGAACATCTGTAACTTTGCTCTAATAAATCAAATGTTTCTTTCACTGAATTCCCCGTTTCCAGAGATATGACAAATACAATGCGAAACTCATGTGAAACCACAACAGCGCTGTCTGTGGGCAGAAAGCTTTTGATAACGGCCTTCCCTAAATCCCTACTCGACTGTCAAAAATATTGACTCGACTGTCTCATTTAACACAAGCCTGCCCCCTGCTGGCTTCTTCTATTATGACATTCTGCTCATCAATCCGGCTGAATTCAAACTCCTGTTCATTTGCAGACTGTTCTAGTTTACACTGTGATTTACTCCAACTATTTGTTGGACCCAAACAAACATTTCCAGTGTTAGTACAAGCCACATGCTCAATACAGAAATTGTCTGGTGATTTAGAAATGTTAAACAAACTTCAAGTATATCAGAGGGACAAACTAATAGACATATCATTAAATGATATGTCAGTCAACACTGACATCTAGTGCACAATGACTAACAATTGCAATGAAACATTGGCACTCATTCATTTCAAAGTAAAATGATTGAGACAATGATATATGTAGATACAATTGTCACGCAAGATAGACAAAAATGTCCAAGGTAATATCAGAATGCAGGGGAAAGCCAAAACTAAGGGCCAATGGATACCTTCCCAGTTGTGAGTATAAGCACATGAAGGGACAGGAAGAGCTGAGCAACACAGATGAGGAAGCTTTTTTCTGCCACGTTACACGGCTTTAAACAGTGAGAAAGGTGTTGATTTCCCCTCTGGGGTACACGGGGGAGAACGGCTGCTAATTTATTTACTACATACGCTACACTACATTCAACACTACATTGAAGAAAAAATAGTATGAGAATATGATCAAATATAGTATTAAATCTAAATAATCTTGTGGAAAATCTTTTCAGAGTGAGTCGATAATTATCGAAAGCAAAAGGCTGCGTTTAATCAAATGTGCAGGGCACAGAGCTTGCTTGTAAAATACAATGTACAGCCTTGTAGCTACTGTAAGCTAACTTTGTAGTCACATAGGCTCTATAGATAAACAGCTGACTGATATCACCATTTAGCTTTCTTGGTGATGATGACACTACTGAAGCTTACTGTTTTATAATTGAGGATGTTTTCCTGTGGAGAGGTCAAGCACATAAACTCTTTGAATCACCATCCTGAAGGAAACTTCTGTTGAGCGGATCAGAATGGTCCGGAAGGGATGCACCCTCACCGCAGAAAGGCAAAACATACTGTGGAGACCCTATGAACACTGAACACAGCAACAGAACAGTGACTGGTCAAGCTAACATGTTGGAGGAAGACTATAACTACATTGAATGTCCTTTTTTGTCATCAGTTTTTGTCCAAGCTTATCTGCTATGTGACAGAAGATGTTCATTTTCTGCTCTTGGGCAGCATGCATCTGTGCTGTTCAGAGATTCAAGTGTGTCGTCTCTGACTGTGGTGTGCAATCAGTTGTTCAGCTGCTATGAGTCCAGGGATGATAATGTTAGTCGTCCCCTCAACAGGACTGTTAAGAGTCTGCAGCCTGCTCTCAAAATGTAATGACCTTTGGACGTTGCCACACAACGTGGAAGCAGGAGTCAGGTGCGCCCCCAGTCACTCATCACACCCTACACCCCAGCCAGACCCCTCCACTCCGCCCCCTCGGGCAAACTGACTGTCCCTTCCCTGTGAGCGCCCGGCAGCCGCTCCTTGCGGTCCCGCCTCTTCTCTGTCCTGACCCTCCAGTGGTGGGATGATTTTCCGCACTCGGTCAGGACCGCTGACTCACTGGCCATCTTCCGCAAGAAACTGAAAACCCACCTCTTCAGACTCCATTACCACTAATTGTCATCACCACTGCTTTCATGTTCAATACTGCATTTTGTGTATTGTGTAAAACAAACTTTTCCTTGTGTTACAGGTATGGTTGCAGGTCTCAACAATTGTCTATTACTGTATCACGACACTGATCTCTGGTGTTGACTATGATTAATCTTACCATGTATTAATGCACTTTTTGTAACTCACTCTGGATAAGAGCATCTGCTAAACAACTCAAATGTAAAATCCTGAAGGCACAGCAAAATAGGGCTATGTACTGAATATCCTTAAAGAGGCCCCCTCCAACTGTACCATTGCTCCAATGGTCAGAAAAGAGAAACCAATGCAAGGAAACAAGAAAAGGTGCACTGATGCTCAATTAAGTTCCTCGGCTTAACCATCCCGCTAGGGGGACTTTGAGCCTCAGCAGCCAAGCAAACTAGTTTTCCCACAAGCGGGTTGTTAAAGCAAAGGTTTGTTCATGTGTGATTGGTGGAGAGACGGTAAGAGAGCCAATCAGAAAGTACAATTCTGCCACGTTCTGGACAGAACATTCCGAATGCATGCAATATATGAGCATTAACTTGTCTGAACAAAATATGTGTTATCTGCCCACTGTCCTGCCGATAGTCAGGGTTCACTGTAGTTACCGCCAATGCATGCTGAAGTGTTCATTCTTATGAGCTCTAAAGAGCAAGAACACTACACCGCCTAGTGCGCACGAGACCTGAGACCCAGCCAGCCTGAAAGACTCTTTCCACTGAAAAATCTTAGCATTTTTCTTTGTAATCGATGTTATTAGGTAAGCATTTGGCATTCCGAGCCTGGGTGATAGTGATTATTTGGTAATTAAACACAGACAGTTGTGCTTTACCTTTGGCTTTCATTTGTGCTCTTTGAATTTCACGTTCTTAAGAAATGTAGAGAGCTCGTGCACAGTTCTTTACAGCGGGTGCCAATGCGCCAGGTGATACTGCACAACACCCCCTAAAGACGAGGGAAAGAGAAGAAGAGTGAATAAATGGTCTGACTCCACCATTTTTTAACATTTTGGCAGTATTGACCATAGGCTATCTGCCCTCGCCCATCACTGTTATTTCACATTGCCCTTCATAAAAAATCTGGCCAGGAGACAAGCTCTTAGTCTCAAAACATTATTTTGTATTAAAATTAACTAGAAAAATGTTTCAAAATATGAGTAATTTGAAGAGTAACGTACGGTTAACTTCCCCGTTTCACAAACGTATTGCTTTTTTTTTTCTTCGTGCAGTGCTCCAGTGTGAAATTAACCATGAAAGGTTGAAGAATGCTGTCTTTGTTGCTGACGGGTTTGAACGTACAGCTCTGCCCACTCCCAGAGCGCTGGGGCCCCTACGACAGCATGCTGTATTTTAAAACATTTTAAAGGTCTCCCACATTGTTCAGTAATTTATTCTAATCATTTTTTGGATCATGTTCAAATAGGAGATATTTGAAAAAGTGAATCATTGCTTACTTGTTAATGTGTGTATGCAGTATGATATGGATAAACCATACAGTATGCTGGTGTTGTTATGTATTGTACACAGTTGTATTGATACAATACTGTACCTGTCTACAAATCTTTTTATTGTCCACTATATATGACAGTCGTAGCTGTACAATCTAGTTTGTCTTAGTCAGAATCAAAATTGAGTCCTAATAAAAATCCTTTTGCATAAGCACTCAATTAAAAAAAAACATATTATACTATATATTACATATTATAAATGATATTTTTTTATTAATTTAATAAATAAGAATTCTGGTGTCGTTAATCAACCAACAAGGCACAGAGAGCTCTCATTGTCTGCGCTTTGTATGGGTGCAGCTCAGCACTCATTATAAGCATCCTAAGTGGGCCCCTGCTCACAGCTTGTCAAAGGCTGAATGACTAATGCGTAAACAGGGACAAGAAGGAGGGATAAAGGCCTCCAGCAGCAGAGAAAAGGGAGATGTTTCCACAGCAACGCACGCAGGCGAGTCGCGTCACATGGCTTGGGCCATTGAAGTCCCCCTCGGTCGAGGCCCATTCTAATTTATTTGGGCAGTGCCAATGACAACATGAGCGGGAACATCAGCACTTCTACAGTCCTGGGTTTCAATAGGACCGTTTTGGAGATTGCCGAGCAAGACATGAACGATGCCATCCATGGTCAGTGATCTTTTTTTTTTTGGGGGGGGGGTGGGGGTGTCTCCTGCCACAGGTCACTGTTAACACTTTCCAAAGGCTAGCTACGATCATGAAAAGTTCTAAACTAAGCTTGGATTTGTCGCTGCTAATTAGGAAAGGTAATTTGATTGCTTTCTGTATAAGCTACAGTATGACAGAACCCAAGTACGCCTGGTTTTTGTTTTAAGTTTGAGTGTAGACAAAGTTTGTGAAACCACGTGCTTGCGCTAAAATATAATTTTAACTGAGGGTCAGACCAGTGATTAGGAGACACAAAAGACTTTACATGATTTTAGAGACAGCAGCATAATTCATTTATGAAAGAGTCAAAAAAGTTCAGACCTTGTTTTTGCAGTTATGTTTTTAACTGAAGCTAACCAAATTTGTTTGGTTACTGGCTTAAGTGATTTATAGAAGACTTTAGGTCCACATACAGTATGTATTGCCTTTATTGTCTCTCAATGAACAACAAAAGCAATAAATATCAGTTGTTGGGGGTTTTTTCTAAATGTTTTGGGGGGTCCTATGCATAGATCAGTGTATGACTGTCTGGGCGTATTTATATCTCCTGCATACGTTTCTCTACATCAATGAATATAGCTGCGAATAAAATATATTACAAAACATGTAAACACTGCCAACAGCTCCAAAATATACACTGTATCATTATGTTTTACATTTATTCTATGCCATAACCTCAGATTATATATCTTCTATGAAACAGTCATCCTTTAGCTGACAGTTCCATGTTCTAAAACAGCAATATAAAAATAACTCCTGGTTACCAACATCTAGTCTTTTTTTTGGATTGATTTGTTGATTAACACCTCCCAAATTCATACCCCTCATGTGTGTGCATTGAAAAATCGAAACAATGTTGCTGTCCATTTTTGTTTCAGAGTTCAAAATATTCAATATCACCATTGCCTCTCTGGCGCTGTGCATTCTTGCCGTGACTGGTGTGTTCTGCATTATCTCCTACCACAGTCGAAGAAGGTAAGACGGTTTTTATGATCTAATGACATTCATCAGTATCTGGTGTCATACCTATCAATATTTTAAATTCCATATGGATAGATTGTTTTAGGTGTATATATCCATAATGTTGCACTATGGCAATCAATTTTACATGATGATATCAATACAAACATTGAGTTAAATTATTTGCCTCTTTGCTTCAGTCCTGGTGCAATGTGTAAAGACATTTCAACAAGTCAGTGGTATAAATGTACTGAGCTTCCAAGAAATGCACCACTAAGCATATAACACAAATCTTAGATATTGTGATGGCGAATTGGTCATTCGTGACTAACTCATATACTCCAGTGCATTTAAGCGCCGCTCGCTACATTAGTCATCGTTGTGATTTAGCATGTTTATTGTCGAGTCTGGTGAAAAATCAGTAACAATCACTTATTGCAAGAATAAGGCCGTTGCATGACTGCAACTTACTCTCTGGGGTGTTCCCAGCCAACAATTTCTAACCTGTCAAAACATTACTCCTACGTTACTAATAGGCCATGGAATCCTGTGCTTACTGCTGCTGGGAGTCCTGCAGGGTGATGCACAATTGGCTGCAGCTTCATCTAGGGAGGGAGAGTGTAAGTTGGTGGGATTCATTTTGCACCCCTTACCACCCCTCTGCTCAATTGGAATACTGCAATCAGCCTAAACCAATCTTCTGGCACAGGAACTGCACATTTCAGTTGGTGCAGAGTGAAAAGTGGTGACTGACTGTATGCACTTCGGAAGATATGCGTGCCAGTTTAGCCAGCGACACACCAGGACTTGTCAGCTGTCGAACGAAGTTGAGTTGTTTTGCAGTTTTCGATGTTAGATCACCCTGATGGACTGCTGGGAATGAGGCACAGACATGCTGAAGGATATGCTGATTGTGATCTACAAAAGCCAGTCAGTCAGAGGTCCTAACCCAATGGTCTGGGACGTGCGTAGAGAAGTGGTGAGCAACCTAGGTTTGTAGGTGGGCTGCATTTGCAGTTTGGATTGAAGAAAAATGGCTTGTACTATTACACTTTTATGGTCAATGCAAAAAAACGATGTACACTGCATTATTTTATATGGTTTAATGAAATATTTAGTTAACACAAAAGAAACTAGTTTTTGGTGAGTTTAAAAGGGGGACTTTTTCTATTGTCAACATGTGCTGCACATAGGTGTTGTTGGGTGTAGACCAGGGGTGTCCAAACTTTTTCCACTGAGGGCCAAATACAGAAAAATATACGAAAGGCTGGGCCACTATTGGGGGGGGGGTGCTTGCGCCCCTCGGATTTTCTGTCGACGGGGGGTTCCTGCGCAAAAAGCTGAGACCAGTTTGTTTATTTCGGAGTTTTCAATGAATACGGGTGGCTCCACTAGTGGTGAAACTAAGAATTACAACTCAGTCAAGTGCAAGTTCCATGCCAATATTCCTTAAAAATGGACCGCAATTAAAAATGGACCGTAGTTTGGACACCCCTGGTGTAGACTATAGAGCCTCCATTTGCACAATCTGAGTGACAATATTTCAACAGAACACACTTCACTATGCTGCTCAAGTAACAACCTTTCTCAGCAGATGTGTAACAGTTATGCAATGTGCTACTTTCGCAGATACAAAAACATTTTAAATGCGAACCGGACACTGGAATTTTAAACCCAGTTCCTCTGTTGACAGGTATGCATATGAAATATTCTAGGAAATGTTATATCGTGAGCATGTCATGGCATGTGCACACCTGATAATTATTTCCTGGTACAAGATACTATCTGGCGAGCACCAGATACTATCACATGCGCCCAAGATAACATTTCCTAAAAACATTTTCTATCTTGGGAGCATGTGATAGTATCTGGTATCTAGTATCTCACCAGATAGTATCTTGTGCCAGGAAATAATTATCAGGTGTGCACATGCCATCACATGCTCACAATATAACATTTCCTAGAACATTTCATATGCATACATGTCAACAGAGGAACTGGGTTTAAAATTCCAGAGCTCTGAGGAGTAAATTATCTTCATGAAACCATGAGAGAAACATTGATTTCATGGTGTGTGCTTGAAGCTAGGCATCTCTCAAGAGTAATGTTACCATTTTACCGGGTTACAGTCAACGGCCTGGCGAGTGCTGTCTCGGAGAGAAGACGATTCGCCTTCCTCACTACCAGCCACAGGGCTACGGCAGTGAACTCATATACATGTACTATATAGCATAGCAATCTAGCCTAACTATGCCAGTTTGCAAAACAGTTTCTGGCCGGGATTAAACAAAGAGGCACCTGACACTCTTTGCACATCCATGGGGTTTGCATGTACCCGTGCCCTGTTGCCTTGCACTGTTGACATTTCCTGCGGCCTATTGAGGCCTGTTTGCGCTTCGGTCCTCCTGGCCGGATTGGGACAGGAATGTGCCCGGTCTGTTTCTTCATGGGGTAAAGTTTTGTAGTCACTCCACAGAGCTGTGCTGTTAGCTCCTCCATGTACAGTCTGTGAGGCATTGGGGCAACAGCTTTCTGCTTTGGCAGTTCTTTGTGCATGAGGAAGCTGTTGCGTGCTGCAATGTCCACTAGATGGAAAAACAATGTTCTATACCATCGCTGTACCTTGTGGTGCACAGTGTAATGCTGTAGTAGCGGCTCTGATAGGCCCACACCACCCATGAGTCTGTTGTATTCCACAACAGGTGCAGGAGTTGGTACAGTGTGTGTGGTCCAGGTCCCATCCATCCGTTTCAGCCTTCTTTCTACAGTATCACCAGAAAAGGCCTGATGAATAGTTGAGCACATGGACACTTCCCTTGAGTCCATCCACTTCACAAAGAGTAGCTTTCCATCCCTAATCCACCTGATGGACCCTCTGGGTGATTTGTTTGTGAGGGCATTGTTGTTTGTGCAAGGCCATCCCGTCCTTACTGTGCCGCAGGCACCAATCTTTTGTGCCAACAAGTCCCTAAATAACTCAGGGCTGGTGTAAGAGTTGTCCACATAAAGGTGATACCCAGTTCCTAAGACTGAGGGCTTGACAAGACTTGCCACAACATCACAGGGAAGCCCTTTTCCAGTGCAGAATTTGTCCTTCCCTGTACACACATTAAAGTCAATTGTGTATCCATTGGAAGAGTCGGTCAGAACAAAGAATTTGAATCCCAACTTTATAGGTTTTGCCTTCATATATTGGGTCATTCCAGTTTTGGCTTTTGTTGCTACCATCCTTTCATCCACTGAAATGTTTCTGGTTGGATGGTAGAAGGTCCTGCATGCATGACGGACTTCATCTATGAGCGGTTTTACACGAAAAAGGCCATCATATTGTGCCGTTCCTTTTTTGGCATCATTAAGGACAGCTTCCGCAGGGTCGCTCATATGGAGGTTCCTCACAAGCGCGAGAAACCTGTCCCTACTCATGACGGTTGCAGGAAATGGAACAGAATAAATGCTGCTCTGCCTCCAATAGTCCCGCAAGCTGCTCAGTTTCACCAGGGCTATGTACAACAGGAGGCCTATGCACTTATAAAGCTCCTCAACGGTGGTGTCAACCCATCTGAATGACTTTCCATTGGCAAGGTTTCTGGCAGCTAGTTTATTTGTGTTGTTGCAGAGAATTGTCATGCTGGCTTGGCTGAAAAATAACTGGAACAACTGCAGTGGTGTCCACGTGGGCTTGACATCTATCTGAATGCCTGGGGATCTGGCTGGGAGGAACCGCATTGGTGCAGGGGCCACATCAGGATCAGCCTCTGACCTCCAGGCTTGCAGGGTTTTTTTGTTTGCGGTTTTTGCGGAGTTCTTGTGCGAGGGGACCGTGACCTGGTTGTCAACACTCGGGGGCGACACCTGCGCCTGCTTGGAGATGGCAGGGGACGGCGACCTCCTGATGTTGAAGCTGCAGCCTGAGGCGGTGAGGGAGAGGCTGCTTCTTGTTTAGTCACTGTCCAGACGAGACAAAGACATAAAAAAGTAAGGTTCTATCTCACAATTAGAAATACACAAAATGTAACACTATTATGGATGTTAATGATTAATCGATGATCGATTAATGGCCGTTAAGATACTAGCAACCTGGTATCACAGCCAAATACATACATATAAATACATAGAATTACATAATTATGTATAACAGTGGCAGAGGCTGCTTGTGGTTCATGTTCATTGTCCAGACTAGACAAATAAGCATACAAAAGTAAGATTTTATCTCACAATTACAAACACACAAAATGTATCACCATTATAAATACATTCATACATATATACATATAATGACTTACTCGTCCTCCAATGTTGCGATTCCTTGTTCATTCTTGACTTCATCGACTGAGGGAGAGGCTGGTTCTGGTTTATAGTCACTGTCCAGACTAAACAAAGACATTAAAAAAGTAAGCTTTTATCTCACAATTAGAAATAATACACAGAATTACATAATTATGTATAACAGTGGCAGAGGCTGCTTGTGGTTCATGTTCATTGTCCAGACTAGACAAATAGGCATAAAAAAGTAAGGTTTTATCTCACAATTACAAATACACAAAATGTATCACCATTATAAATACATTCATACATATATACATATAATGACTTACTCGTCCTCCAACGGTGCGATTCCTTGTTCATTCTTGACTTCATCAACTGAGGGAGAGGCTGGTTCTAGTTTATAGTCACTGTCCAGGCTAAACAAAGACATAAAAAAGTAAGCTTTTATCTCACAATTAGAAATACACAAAATTTAACACTATTAGGGATGTTAATGATTAATCGATGATCAATTAATCGCCGTTAAGAATTTGATCGATCAAGCATATCAAATTGACGATTATGTATCACAGCACAGCGGAGTTATCCAATGGCACAAACTAGTGAGTGTAATAATATTGCTTTGAAACAGTTAAAACCTTAATTTTATCAAATATAGATAGCAATATTTCACAAAATAAACAATTTACAACAAAACATTTTTGTTATATTTTGTATGGCCTAACGTTACCTCAGCCGACAATAGTGTGGTCTCTGGAATTTGCTAAGCGCACCTAACTTTACTTCCACATTTCTGTATTTTGGTGAAATCTTTTTTTTTTTTGGCACGACAGTATTTGTGCGTTCCCGGGACATCGGTTCCGTCAGAACGGGTGTTCTCAGCGGCTGGTCTTAAGGCCTTACATGCTCGAACAACACAACCAGGGCTCTGCAACATCAACGTAACCTCTGCGAGGATGTCACGCACCTAGCACAAAAATCTAACTTGCGACTGCAGCGGAACATTTCGCGTAGATGTTGCACATCACTGATTGGTTGGTTGGTTAGCGAATGGAGATGGAGCTGTCATAGTCATAGTTCATCGAGCTAGTACATCATTTTTTTACATTTTAAGCATTTAGCAGACGCTCTTATCCAGAGCGACTTACCAGATGTGCATTAAACCCGAGGTCGACTGGATCGACGACGATCCGAGCAGCAATAAAAGTATATTACTATTTCTAACGTCGCAAGATTTTATCATCACACACGCGGCAAAAACATTGACAGAAACCTTAGAATCGTGACTTTCCGATTTGAGCACTGGCAAATAATGAGATTCAGAATCATTGCAAACTGCTGCGAATAATTAATGGAAGGATATTTAACCAGCTGGCATTCTGTTTCGGCGCTTGGACATTATCTAGCTTAGCTTGATAGTACCTATTGTGATGAATGTTTCTTGCCTCTCGAGAACTTGGTTTGTTCGTGTGCTTATTGTTGTTTAGATTCCCAGTGTTTCGTTTATTCAGAGTTTTTGGATACGTTTTGGATTTACCGTTTTACTTATTTTGTTTGTTCCTGATCGTTGGGTTATTTTGGTTTGTTTTGTTTATGTCTTTCCGTGTCTTCACAGACACGGATTTTGCTTTCGTTTTCCTACAAACGTTTAAAGATAAATAAATATCTTAAACCCAGAAAACGGGCTACTTTTGATCATGTGCCTGTGCCCACTGCCAAACAGATTTCTGGATGTTGGCAAACTGGCTTCTGTTGGTCGCAAGAAATGCGTACTCTGCAAGATGTCAGGGAAACAACAGTGCACTACATGGGAGTGCAAGGTTTGTGATGTTCCCTTGTGTCTACAGTTGACCAGAAACTGTTTTGAGAAGTGGCACCAAAGACTGTGAAAGAACAGATTGTCTCACCACTAAATCTTCCAAATCTTTTTTTTTTTTTTTTTTTTTTTGGGCATGGCTCACTGACTTTTGCTTACTCTGATGGCTTTTCTTTGTCTGATGGCCTTTGAGAGAGAGATGGCCCATCTGACAGATCTTACAGGTGTGGACAACCCTCAGGTGTGGATCATGAATATTCAGGAAATTAGCATACAGTCCTCCCACAGCCTGAAATAAATTTGACCAGTTCTGATAAAAACAGGTTTTTAGCTATTTAGATCTCAGATGTGCTAAACTACTTTGACATCCTTACATAACCAAGACCTTGATGAACAAACTCATATTGGCAAAACAATTCATCACTATAGTTTAGTGTATGCTTTTACAACTTTTGTGACGGCAGAAAAATGTGTGTTTGTAGATCTATTTACAAGCTGCATATGATACTGACCAAACTATTGATGGCATATAAATGTAGCTGTGATTGTCCTTCAAATAAAAATATCAAACAGTTTGGAGTAAGTGTGTGTTAAGTTGATGAAATTTAGATAAATATCAGACCACACCAAAATCACAAAGTTTCTCTGAGCTAAGCACGGACCTCAGGGGGTTAATACATGGAAAGAACAATCATAGTTCGCACAAGAGATCAGTGCAGTAATACAGCTATAGACATTGTTGTTGGCAGCTGCATACCATACCTGTATATATCTATGTTAACTTTAGCTAAGCAAAACTATCAATATCTACCTATCTAGCTAGCTAGCAACCTGGTATCACGGCCAAATAAAGCTCACAACAGTAGCTAACAATATAGATAGCTAACATAATTTGTTCGACACAGTATAAAATGAACCAGCTTCAGGAAAGATTGGCTGAAGAAGTTTGAAGGTACAGGAGTTTCCCTGATTTCATGAAAATGTAGGTTGGTAAAGTTGACGCCTGCTAGCGTATAGAAGAAATTGCAGAGTGCTTGCGATGTTGTTGCATTGCTTGAACTGCGAAGATGTCATACAAGTTACGCAGAAGCACGCAGAGGCCTTTACTAGTGTACAGAAGTGTAAGGACATCATGTTGCATAGGCTGCGCATAGCCTTTGCAGAGGTATAAATTACAGAGTGCTTGGGCTTGCATTGGTGGAAATGAACACGTGGAAATGCT
The DNA here is from genome assembly GCA_029706075.1 of Aldrovandia affinis. Taxonomy (NCBI): domain Eukaryota; kingdom Metazoa; phylum Chordata; class Actinopteri; order Notacanthiformes; family Halosauridae; genus Aldrovandia; species Aldrovandia affinis. The sequence goes on along the minus strand of JAINUG010000051.1, from coordinate 4,165,497 downwards.
TATATTCTTAAATAAAAAACAGTAAGGGGAGGATACATTTAAATTGTAAGTTAAGTTGCCATGCCTCCGCTGTCGGACAGCCCTTTAATTTCAAAATGAATACTGTTTTCATTGTTAGGCCTACGGAATGTTTTATTTCCTTCATAATTATATGGCCCGTGTCTCAAAAGTTTGAATAATCTAAAGCAGGGGTGTCAAACTCATTCCATCGTGGGATGCACTACACCAGGTGATTTCACTAATTAGCTTCCTTCCTCAACCAAGGAGGGGAACTAATTGAAATCACCTGGTGTTGTGCACTGGTTGCAACAAAAACCTGCATACACTCGGCCCACGATGGAATGAGTTTGACACCCCTGATCTAAAGCTTTGATTGAGGGAAAAACCCCGCGCATTTTGTATTCTCTGCAATCTTTGTTTTTTGTAAAGATGAATCGATTCATTGTTTGCTAACGTGGGCGACGATCGATCAAGAAAATGTCTTAAAATTAGCATCCGTAATCACTATTATAAATACATACATACATACATATAAATAAATACATAGAATTACATAATTATGTATAACAGTGGTAGAGGCTGCTTGTGGTTTATGTTCATGTTCATTGTCCAGACAAGACAAATAGACATAAAAAGGTTTTATCTAACAATTACAAACACACAAAATGTATCACCATTATAAACACATACATACATATATATATATATATATACATATAATGACTTACTCGTCCTCCAACGGTGCGATTCCTTGTTCATTATTGACTTCATCGTCTGTGGAAAAACTGTCGGTCCCCGACAAGTCGTGTTCCTCGTCGCTCATTTCTGCAATAATTTTCATTGCGTTGAGGACAGTTAAACGTTTCCGAGGCATTTTTCGGCAATAAACTAAAGTCTAACTTGTACTTATATTTTATATTACTGAACAGAAACAAGCACGCTCTTTGCTGTAAAGGTTCCTTCCCTTGGGATCAAAATGGCTGAATACTAACTCGGGTAATATCTCGGCTCCCGATTGGCCTAGAAACACGGAGGTATGTATGTAGCTATAGGACTTGCATATTGCACCTTTCCGATTGGCTCTACGACGATGCCTGTCAAATTTTACGGCCCCAAATATATTTCTCGGCCCCAGATTGGACTACTAAGAGGGAAAGGGTATATATTTGTAGCTAAAGAACTTCCGATTGGTTCTACGATAATGCCTGTCAAACTTACGGACCAAAGAATGGAAGATGTGCCTTTTCATTTTTCACGTTTATTGGTAGATTCATGGTTTAAATCTGGGTTATTGGTAGATCCCACTTTGAATCGGAAAAAATCTCCGCCTCTGTTTACTCGTGATGGGAAGTTCGATTATTTTTCTTAACTCGAAAAAGAACGTCTCTTTCGAATCGTTCACTTGATTCAGTAATCACCACTTCCCTATAGCGCATAGGAACCTCCCTACCGGCGAACGAAGACTCGAAAATGTTGTGATTCTCATTCAGAGCCGGGTTAACCGTTTGTGAACGATTCGTTCAGTGGAGTGGATATAGCCGTTCTTTGGCGTGATAGATTAACTTGGCCCATGAGTGCTGAGTGCTAAAGCATTGCAATGCATCGTTCTGATAGCAAACACAACTAGATAATGTACCCGATTAGAAGAATTTAAGAGTTGTTATTCTCGAGCCCCGAAAGAGTTGTGATTGTCGTTCATTTCGTTCAGTAGCCTTGGGTAATGCCCATTCGTTCACCCATAAAACACGAGTTTAGGCAGTCAGCAGATAATCGGTTTACTTTTGGTTTTACAATGTTATGTCCTGCAATATCGCGTCATTTAAATGTTTGTATATGACATTATATGTACATTACATTACAGTATATGAGCATTTAATAAAGATGAGAATTATCAGTATGTTTTGGTATTGGAGTTTTGATCAGCATTGTTACAGTAGCACTTTAGGAAGACAAAAAGGCCATGTGGGGTTTAAATGAGCTGGTAGTGGCTGGAGAACTGGCCTGTCTGACGCTAGATCTGGGTTTGAGCTCTTGTCAGGTGCTGTGTGGTATAATGGTTAGGGAACTGGGCCTGTAACGTTAAGGTTGCAGGTTCAATTCCCAGGTGGGACACTGCCGTTGTACCCTTGAGCAAGGTACTTAACCTGAATTGCTTCAGTAAATATCCAGCTGTATAAATGGATTGTAAAGAAATGTAAACTGTAAGTCGCTCTGGATAAGAGCATCTGCCAAATGGCTAAAATGTTAAATGTTAAAAAAAAGGGGGCAACGCGATCAAAGCAAACACCATTCATTACTGTAGAATCAAAAACGAAGGAGGTCGTAAGCCATTATATAATACTGTTGTGATGAAATGAACTCAAACCACTACAGCGCCGTCATTAGGCTTGTGAAGAGACTGCAGCTCTCATTGTGCTGGCAGGGGGACTGAAGTTCTTCATTTCCATTTCAAAGGCAGAGGAAGCAGGCCAGGGTGTACGAGACCAGTGTTGGTCGTGACGGGACTGAGAATCCAGTGGACATTCGGGGGGTGCAGAGGACTCACAGCCTGCGGAATCCCCTCTCCCTGCTGCGGCGACAGGACACACCCAAGGACAGCTCAGGGATCTACTTCATATACAGCAACCCCGCCTCCGTCACAGAGGACGAGGGCGTGACCGAGGAGACCTGGGTCGACCCCCCGCCAGTGCATATTCACCACGACCAGGCCAGGGACCACGCCCACAGTGGCATCATCCTCGACCCATCCATGTTTTACATGCAGCTGTGAGATGGCGGATGCCACGCCCCCAAAAAAGAAGAAATTCATCAATGAGCATAAAGTATCACCAGGCAAAAAACACCACAGCATAAAGCATGAGGAATTGCTCATTTCTGTGAAGTTAGAATGTAAACAGGGATCAAAAGGTCAGCTTTTACAGAAAGTGAAAGGAACTGTGTAAAACTAACTCTCTTTGTGACATATTCAGATTAAATTTTCTGTACATCGGGAATGATAAATACAAAGGTAGCTTCACTGTAGTGAGTTCAGCTTCCTCTAATATAAATATATTTATACTTTTATTGTAAATATGCAGGAAATATTAATTTGACATGGTTAACACAATGTTGTCAATGATTGTAAGTCAATTAAACATGACTGGGAATCTGTTAAAAGTTTTATAATCTTATAAAATAAATCAGTAAAAATAAAGTTGTCTTTCTAACACTGGATGTACAGTGGAACATCTGTTTTGTTGGGAGTGTTCTTCCGAAGAGACGACCAGGAGACTCAGCAGTCTGACTTGAAATGCAAGTTTATTACACACAGCGGTCCACAGCGAGTTGGTAAAGAGTCTAAAGTGAATGAGTCTCTCACCTGAATATATACATAGGCACAGATGATCAGTTTATGAGCTTTTGTGTTGCTAGCAAAGCACCAGCAAGGAAGTCAGGAAGGGATAGCGTCTGATTAGCTCACTGAATAAAAGAGGCACCGTTTGCTGACAAAGCATCGGTAATCAAAGACAGGAACTTACTGTCTAATCAACTCACTCATTCCTATACAGATGACCTCCTCAAAATGGCACGGTTAATGTATTTTACAACAGACAGCATACACAATTCTTCAGGAGTGACGCAGAGCACTTTGCTACAGACCTCTGAAAATGACTAATACAAATTTAGGCACAACCAGCAATAATTTGTATTCGAGTATTTTATAAAGAATGTCTTTGTAGCAAGGGTGGTCACCATGCCAGGTGGTGAGTGAGAGACAAACCAAAAAGAGCTGCTGTAGGCCAATGGCCAGTTTATTCTCTTTAACCCTTATCTTTAACAAAATAATAAAATAAAACAAAACACAAAAACCAAGCTGAGCCAAAAACCTGCACTTAAAGAGGGTTACAGCAACAAAAAACCAGCAGCACTTCCTGCAGGGCCAAAAAACTCCCTCAGGCATGGCAGGCTGTGGTTTTATAATACCCTAACGAAGGCAATGGCTAACACGATTGATTAGCCTCAGGTGAGCCTGCCTGTAGGTGAGGCCACTGCTGTCTAAGGTCCTGTAGTACTCTCCAGGCTGTGGGAGGAAACAGGAACACCTGACAGCAGCCAAAAGGGAGGCACAGCCTTCTCCACTCCTCCATCCACCCCTCCCAGTGTTAGTCTTTCATTATAAAGTAACCCCCCCCCCCCATATTTAAAAGTAAGCAAAGTCACGTTAGCAAAGTGACTGTTACTGAGCCCCAATACCTTACTCTGATTAACTAAAGGATCAGTTTCCAACATAAAGGAAACACCAACATAAAGTGTTTTAATAGGGCATTTGGTCAGGACGAGCCACCAGAACAGCTTCAATGTCCTGTGAATGAAGGCATCGTGGAAGAGACCAGAATGGCTTTGTATTTATTGGTGCTTACCTTGCCCGCTAAGGGGTTGAATGGGTGTACACCATGCCAGGAAAATGCACCTCACACCATAACAGAATCCATCACCATGGCAAACAACCACTTGGCCTTGTAGGTTTCTTTGGGCGTGCACCACACATGCCACACACCACACTTGTCCACAGGATGAAGGATGACCCATCTGACCATAAAACCTTTTACCACTGCTTAGTAGACCACTGCCTGTGTTCTTTGAACGATTTTACTTGCAAACGTGCATTTCTGGTGTAATAAGGGGTTTATGCATCTGGAACCAATACACAGGGAGTATACACTTTCAACTACAGTTGCTCTTGGTTGATGATGTCTTTCCCTCAGACTTCCATGCCAACATCACATTAGCTACTGTTCCTCGTGAAACATCAGCAAGTTGAGCAGTCTTTGCCACTGAGCTTCCTGCCAAAGGTGCCCCAACAATCACCCCTCTTTCAAAGTCACTGAGATCTCACTGAGCATTTTTATACATGACCCTAAGCATGATGGGATGTTCATTTCTTAATTAACTCGGGAACCCCACCTGCATGGAAGCACATGCTTTCAATATTCATTGTATTCCTCATTTACTCAAGTGCTTCCTTTATTTTGTAAGTTACCTGTACAGGCCATGATATACTCAGTGGCCACTTTATTAGGTACACCTGTACGTTAATGCAATTATCTAATCAACCAATCATGTGGCAGCAACTCAATACACAAAAGGATGCAGACATCCAGTGAGCGGCAATTCTGTGGGTAAAAACCCCTTGTTAATGAGAGAGGTCAGAGGAGAATGGCCAGACTGGTTCAAGCTGACAGGAAGGGGACAGTAACTCAAATAACCACTGGTATGCAGAAGAGCATCTCTGAAGGCACATCAAACCTTGAAGTGGACGGGCTACAGCAGCAGAATACCACACTGGGTTCCACTCCTGTCAGCTAAGAACAGGAAAGTGAGGCTACAGTGGGAACAGGCTCACCAAAACTGAAAAACGTCGCCTGGTCTGATAAATCTCGATTTCTGCTGTGACATGCAGATGGTAGGGTCAGAATTTTGCATAAACAACATGAATCCATGCATCATCCTGCCTTGTGTCAACAGTTCAGGTTGGTGGTGGTGGTGTAATGGTGTGGGGAATGTACTTTTGTACTATTAAATGTACAATTGTACTATTTACATTCCTTATTTAGTGCTTTAGTAGGTGCATCTGTTCCAGTTATATACTGAAGTACAAACAGTATGTACTGATCTATTACATATTGCAGACAATACATTTTTATTTTCATTGTTATAGGCAACACACAACCCACCATTACTCCTGTTACAAACCCATCAATAAGTCACCAGAATTTGGGAAGGAAAACAAATGAAGAATTCTTTAAGATTTGGTTTTATTGAATAACATTGTGTTTTTTTTATTATAAAATAAGGATAGCATGGAACATACAATACAGAGTAGAGTAAGAAAGCGAGATTAAGAGCTTTTGTTAAGAAAAAGAAAAAATAATCACTGCTGATCATACTCTTCTGCAAACCATGATCATACTCTTCTGCAAACCGATGGATTAAATAATGATTTGGTGTTCATGTGACCGATACCTCTTTCAGGCAATTGGTTGAGTTTCCCTGATCAACCAATCGAGGGCCTCTTTACGACCCTGCTTCTCAAGCTCCGCCCCCACCATTTCCCGGCACTGTCTGTGATATTCGTTGACCCAATCACGCTACAGAAAATTGGAACATGAGTCAAATACACAAAGACAGACATGCAATATATATATATATATTTTTTTTACTGAAAAAATATTTAAATAGCATCTTCATTAATTTATATATTTATTAATATAAAACTTACATTAATTAATTAAGCAATTAAGCAATGTATAGAGATACAATCTGTATAATCAGATCATATTCAATATGGGAAAAAAGATGACAATACACAATTTAATTGGTTTGCCGCATCATTATAATGACTTCACCACAAAAACAGGAACCTCACTGAACTAGTGTCATCACTGGAACCATTCAGTCCTATCCATTTACTCTCTAGATTTGGTGATGATGTTGTTGAAGGAAAGAACTGTCGTTTTAAATTCAAAAGAAGAAAAAAAGATTGAACCAATATAAAACAGCCTTACCTCTTTCTGTGTGAGCAGGTCCGTGTTCATCATTTTCACTTGGATGGGGACAAGAGTAATGGGTTCAAACGTCAGGCTGCCTCTGTTCCTGTAGTTGTACTGCAAAGTTGGAAACAAAAGAAGAAGAAAAAATGAAAGCACTTTATGGTTTTCAGCATTCAGCGTTCATTCAAACTTGGTACAGTGACATGTCACTCACCTTGGGCTTAGCTGGCACGACCAGGACAACGTTTTCGATTCGGATGCCAAAAGACCCATCCTCATAATATCCAGGTTCTGAGAAACACAACAAGAATGTGAGTCAACAACGGCAAGTAAAATAAACCAAGGTGCAGAATCCCACTGCTCTATTTATGGGATTAACCTTGAGCATGGATTCAGTTAGCCTTTGCCCTTAACTTTAAACAAATACAAATGAGTACAAATAAAAGTGTTACTTTCTCTTCTTTAATATAATTGACTGCTAAACTCGCCAAACTGTTTGTGAGGCGGTAGTACATTTCATCACAGTACATTTTTAAAAAGTTTAAAAAACCGTGTTTCTCAGTTAAACTAAAGGCAAATTGCTCCTAAACCTCATCCAGAGGTGCATTTTCTTTTTTAAGAGGTGACTGTTGAGCCTGTAGTGTTCACAGGTCCAAGCCTGAACTGACAACAAAGCTTATTTCTTTAATGGACCAAATTATGTCTCTATACCCCTCCATATTCAAGGAACGCTGATCATAACTCATTATGAAGAAGAGCCTGGGCTTAGTGTTATACTGCACATACACTACGCAAACAATGGGGCAGTGGCTAAAAGCTGAGCCAAAGGTAACAATTTGATTTCCAGGTAATACTTCCATTACACCAAGGAGCATAAATATATCATAAATATCCAGCATTATAAATTCATATTATTGTTTTGAAAAATGTAAGCTATGAAATGTGATGCAATGCAAAATACTGTTAAATGGTTCAATTCTAATTATGAACGTGAGCGTGAAAGGAGGAAAGAGCTTCACCATCGCTGACAATCATCCCCGCCTCCAGCGGCTCGTCCGCAAACGTCTTGTAGCTGATTCCGCAGGGTCCTTCGTGGACGTTGAGAAAGCAGCCCACCCCATGCCCCGTCCCGTGGAGGTAATCCAGCCCGGACTCCCACAAGGCCGAGCGGGCGAAGGAGTCCAGCAGGTGCCCTGAGGAGCGTGGCAGAGGCGTGGCAGAGTTCTCAGACCGGAAGACTCGTCTAACGTGAACTTAAACCCCCCACCGTCTCCACCCTGGCATCTGGACACAAATCCAACAGCTCGTCTACCATCGACTCCTCTCGTTTTCAGGACAGATCATCTCAAAAGTAGCAAGTGCCCTGAGGTAGTTTAACTGCTATATTCTTGTGGAGTGGTACAGCGGCTACTTTCTCCGCATACAAATTAGCGTGGAAGAAGAAAAACGGTATGCATGCTGCAAACTTCAGGAACGGTAGAACGGTGAACACAGGGTGCAAAGTTTACCTTTGGTTCCGTTGGGAAAGATGGCTGCACTCACGGCTATGTGTCCCTTCAGAACGTAGGTGAAGCATTCCTTTCAGGGTCAAAGACAGGACAGGCGTTACTGAGAGGTACACAGGCCGTTTTCTTTTTCTGCTTGATGCTAATGCTTGAACGGGATGTCGAGGTGTTAGACAGATGCACAGTTGTGCATGGCCTGGGACTTGTGCGTGGCCTGATTCTGTCGCATGCATAGCAAAGAAGAGCAAAACCTTTTCAAAAGCTGAAGGAGTCCCAAAGTGCATGGTACGGGTCACATCTGTAGTCCCATCGCTAGAAAGGGAGAACAAACAGACAGTTAGTTGTAGTTAATCCGTCAACGATATCTGTCTCAGATTAAAAGCCATTGAGCAGGACACAAATAATGTGCGATACATATACAATTTTTTTTTTTTTTTTTTTTTTCTGATTTTATCCCATTTTTCTCCCAATTTGGTAGCCAAAGACCCGCTATTTTTACCTCCCCCTAGTAATGGCTGTCCTCAGATTAAACGCCTCTTAGAGACCACTGACCGCCCGGTACTACAGGGCCACTCTACGAGCGAACGCGACAAATAGAGCTGACACTTGGCGAGACGGGGAATTGAACCCGTACATATGGACAAATTTAATTTTTAATGAAATGCCTGACTTTAATGTCTGATTGTCTGAAACAGCTGTAGTTTTATTTTATGAAAGGCACAATTGAAGTATATTTGTTTTATTATTATTCATATTTGTTTGTTTGTTTTATTCGGCACCTCCTTCGCATACATCTGTGAAAGTCCGTTTTTACAAAATAGCCGGCTATTAACACTTACCTATATAAACCAATAATTGCACCAAGACGTGGTATTATTACTTCAGGAGAATCATTGGTCAGTGTGTCTTCTGACCAACAGAAAAATCATATACTGCTCAAATATGTTGATGTCGACAAGATGACCCGACACAAATTCACTTAATGTCACTCATTGTCCGATAACAATGAAACAATCAAATCAAATTGAGGAACCATGTAAAAATGTTAGCTTCAGCTGACAAGATTAGTTCGGTTATCAGACCAGAAGGACACAGGTGGAAAATAGCTAAAGGCAAATTCTGCACGGATATCAGGAAGTTTTTACACAGAGTTGTCAATGTCTGGAACAGCTTGCCAGATCAGATAGATGGGACCAGATACACTTGAGGTATTCAAGTTCACACTTGATGCACTATTTGATAACCTTTAGACAAGGAAATGATAAGCCAAGATCGTCCGAACGAGAAATGTGGGTTAGTTAGATCTCACTGACAAACATTTGAGAAAAAATTCATAAAAAAATGGAATGACTCATACGTGTACTGGGCTCCAGAGTCAATCAGGTAGACTTCGTTGAGGCTCAGAGTCCTGTTGGTTTCTGGCAGTGGTCTAAACACAACACAATGTTCTCAGGGTTATTTTGCCAGCAATAAAGCATGGCAATAAATCAGCCAATCCAAGCACAACACCCACAGGGTATGACAACAGCATAGCACGCATACGGGTGTGAGATACAGTAACTGTAAAATATGCCTGATATTTACTGGAATCTACCAATTTCACAATTAGTTGTGAATATACTGTAAAATTGCAATAAAACAATTCTAGTTACACCGTAGTTCATACTGATGAAAGCCGAAAGCCAACATTATGACATAACAAGCAATGTGTCATTACAACATCATATTGTAATAACCTTTTTCTTTTAAGCAAGTGTTTTTTATATCAAGGCACTTACCTATAGTGTATTATCGCTCCATTTGGTCCCACACTAGAAATGGTAGGAAAACTCAGCCCAACAAAATCTTTCTGCTGGCTATGAAAAGATATGAGTGCATAAAACATTAATTTCATAATTAAATTAAAAGAAACAGGATAAACAAGCATCTTTCAATCATTAATTAGTCTTAAGGAATACAGTGGGGTCCAAAAGTCTGAGTCCACTACCAAGATCTGTTTGTTTTCATCGTTCATCAAAAATGAACACAACATTTTACTCCCCACTGTATGTATTTTAAATATATACTTATATGTATTATACTTTATATGTATTATACTTTCTTTCTTTATACTTAACTTTTATTATACTTTATAATACTTATAAATACCTCTAAACACTTTCTGCTTAAACTGGACTGCATGCACAGTTTTGACTTGAATATGTTTATGTCCATGGCTGTCATTGTGATGTCAAATAACTCCACTAGGAGGCAGTAGAACACAGACCATGCACAACCTCTGAGATCCCTCTGGGGCACAAGTCTTCACCATAAATTCAGTCTACTCTTTTTATCTATTTATTTATTTATTTAATCATCAAAACTCAACAACGGTGACAGACAAACTGGGGTAGAGACTTCCTGATTGAAACGCGAGTAATTAAGGTGTGCCAGCATACCGTGAAAGAAGAGCGTGCCACTTAATCTAAGAGGTCTTCTTAAAAATGACAGGAACTTTTTGTGCAATCAATCAGTAACACCGTGGGAGAGAGAGATTAACGTCTCTCTCTCCATCCTCTCCTCTTTCTGCGCAGAGAAGGAACCTACCTACGGAATTCTTCAGCCTTGTCTGCGGAAGATATTTCAGTGACCGTGCCCTTTGGAATCTACAAAACAACAGCATAGGTTCACTGCAGTGCACACAACAAGCAGTAAAAAAAACAGGTGGCTTAGCATGCACCGTGCCAGAAGCCCATGCTATAAGACAACATTGACTCATGTGACAAGAAATGGAAAATGAAATATTTGGATCATTCCTTTTTGGTATTGCATTTTATAATACTCTGTTTCATTATGCACGTACGCACATGACAGTGACATGTGTCTCTCTCTCTCTCTCTCTCTCTCTCTCTCTCTGTCTCTCTGTCCCTCTCCCACTCCCACTCACAAAACAAATGGTAAATACCTCCTTTTCCAGCCATGCAAACAGCTCACAGAGAGCAACAGCATCCTTGATCTGTTATAAAACACAGAAGATGTATTATATTTCTTTCTTTTGAATGATCAAACAGGAAATTATTTCCTTTGTCTTTGTTCCCCTTTACTCAGACTGAGCCTTACGTGAGCCAATTTCATTCCCTGGACCTCAGTGGCGTTTTTGACGGCTTTGGCTAGGCAAAGAGGAGTGTACGGGATTGGGGATCTGTGTGCCTGGAAAACACAAAAAACATATTTAAATGTAATTGATAGATTTATGCCTCAGGGTGGTATATAATAAACCCGTATCCCAGTATGTAAACTTTCCATTAAGGTTTACAGTACACCTTTCTTATACACACAACAGTGCCCTACTAACCGCTATATTATCATTGGCGTTGCAAAAAAACTTGTATCTCGGAAAAGGCCATTTTCAGGGTTCCCACTCAAGTCAATTTTCCATGACATTTCCGTGACATTTCAATGACATATTTAAGGTTTCCAATGACATGTTGTTTTGCTACTGACGCAAAAATGGACTTTACTGGCATAACTTTTGCACTGGCAACACATTTTGTTGCCAGTGCAAATACACATCCCATTGTGTGTGTGTGTGTGTGTGTGTGTGTGTGTGTGTGTGTGTGTGTGTGTGTGTGTGTGTGTGTGTGTGTGTGTGTGTGTGTGTGTGTGTGTGTGTGAGAACAGCTGTGGCAGGTAACAACAACGGTTGCAGGGGAACAGACATTTTCGGTAACGTTCTCGGAAAAGAAGAAAAAAATATCTGCACCTGCATCAATTTTTTTACATAATAATTTTCAATGACTTTCAAGGTTTTTCCTTGACACGAAAGTGTTTTCCCACCTGCAAGAAAGTGCTCAGAAGAATGTTGCTTGTAAGATAAGGGCATCAGTATGATTCTTCTTGACAACTAAAACAAAATGGTGTCAATGAGGCTTATGTGTCCATTTGTGTGGTTTTTTGTTTTTTGGGAGTGATTTTCTATTAAGAGACTGTAATGAAAAGCATGCGCCCCCGCCCCCCATCCCATCCCCATCCCCATCCCATCCCCATCCCCCAATGGCTGAATCCACAAGGGCGGGTCCTGACGGTGCACAGACGCCCTGACCTTTGGGATGACTTCGGTGAGGGCACAGCTGGCCTTGTCGCTGATCCACACTTTCTCCCTGGGCCCCAGGGTGGCACAGATGGCCTGGAGCTCGGTGTAAACCGACTCGTAGGGAGCGATCTGGACGGTCATCTCCACTGCACTGGGCGCGTCCAGCAGCAGGTGCTCTCGCACTGCCGGGTCCGTCATGCGCTGCACATCGATGAAGAGTCTGGACGCCGACAAACAGCAACATCGTTCTGATCTCTTACTTTTTCTAATTTTTTAACTGACTATACACATGCACTGGCAAATATTCTGGTTTTTAAGTTAAGTAACAAATAGCCTAATAAGTGAAAATCTCTCCATCTATAAAATATGATATTGTATCCCTATTAAGCCAAGGTGACATTCATAATTCTTAGTACATAAATCACTGAAGCCTGCAGCCTTCTGGACGCAACATAACTACTTATACACCTACAGGTGGTCCATGGCAACAGTAAGACAACAGCCAAAATGGCAGACTGATCATTCACCTGATTGTGCTCCTTCCAATGACGGCGTAGGCAAAAAACACAGGGTTGTACTCAATGTCTGCGCCTCGCAGGTTGAAAATCCCTGAACCACAAATGATAATGCTGTGACAACTGCACTAAAGTAAAAACATTACAATCCTCCATGGAAGTTCTAAGGCACGCACGCACGCACGCACGCACGCACACACACACACACACACACACACACACACACGCACACACACACACACCCAGGGTAGATCTCTCCTAGATGCTAATTGTCATCCACCGGCAATCAAAGACAACCTAATTAAAAGAGAGCATTAACTGGTGCCAGGCAATCTGCTTGAGCTCATTAGCATGGTCTGAAGCACCACTTAGGCAGGCTTTTCAAGCACCTGCTAAAGTATGGAGGCAAAACAGACTGTGATCAACTTCCACATATGTGCCAGGTTAAAAGACGATACCATCTGCCATTTGAAATTCAAACTGAAACTTAAGACAAATGGCATGAAGGTTGTGACATGGGGGAAACGAAACACTGATCATGTACAATCTCATCAAAAACAAAAAATGCTTACATGCGATTTCGTCCAGCGCCGTGATAACAAACCAGGAAATCTTTCTCTCTGACATCTTTGTCCTTAACGCTGTGACTTTATCCTGCCAAGTCATGCCTGAAACAGTCGGGAAAGACTAACGTTACCCTCAATGCATCATCTATATGATCACCAAGAGACTTGAGTGCAGTCATTCTTCGCATCAGAAACATCACAGAAACAAGCAAACCTGTTGTCACTTCTATCTCTCTAAAGCCAGGTCCAGATGGTGTAAAAGCAATAACATCCTCATCAAATATGTTTTCCGAAAAGTAGTTAGACATTACACAAACTGCTGCAGTGCATAGATTTTTCTTCATTTCTGTTTTCAATTCATGTATATGTTTTCAAGTCATGTAAAGAACATGGTCTTGATGTCAGTTCACACAAAAAAAAAAAAAACTCACCGGTATACTTCAAACCGAGAGTTATCAGCTTTGTGCTGGGTCTGGATGGGCGGTCCTGCCAAATGGCATCAATGAGGTTATCCTGAACGGCAACCAGTGAATGTCCAGCATTGCTCAAGGCCTTGGACATGTTTTTCCACTGATCTGAAATCAGTTAATCTGTTACTAAAAGGCATCTGAAAGAGAAGTGAAGTCCCTCTAAAGCAAGAAGACTGGACTGAAACTTAAACCTGAATGGTCTGTACGTTTGGCACAGGAAACTGACCTGCAGCGATTATCCAGGGATCCACGCCCACTTTAGAGTTCTCTGGCAGAACACTGATCAGCCAGTCCTCTTGTGTCGGGGTCTCTTTCAAGCCTACCGGCATAAAAAAATTGGAAAGAGTAATCCGAAAAACAAAACATAATGCACGTAAAGTGCATTTATAAAGGAAGGCCTCCAGGTAAACTCTTTCTTTCGGTCTCCGTGCATTCTAACCACAAGGCACTTTGTCATAATCCTTTGGTTAAATGAATTTAATCAAATGTTACTTTACCCTGCTAGTTACCTACTATTTGGCCTGTTTTTATCAGCAACTTTTATATGCTCAAACATATTCTTGGGGCCTTGCCATTACTGCAATGCCCTCTGTCAATTTGGGAGAGCACATATTTTCACTCTGTAATCAACAAGTTGAGTCGCCCAGTGCTTTGTCAGGAAAAGCCATGTTTTCAGCAGTAGCTGAAATGACAAAAAAAGTCAAAGGGAAACAGCACTGGATTAAATTCCTTACCCATAAATTAAACGTTAAAGGCTGCTTAAGAAATGCACTTCAGTTAATTTACAATGAGAGGACCTTAGAGTGCATTGCTGGTTCCAATGCACAGAGGAATCGCTGAGGATTTAAAAGACGTGTTACTTAGAGTGCCCATTTTACCCATCTTCATCAGAGTCCAGTTATTGTCCATCTGCTGGCTTGCCTGTAAGAAGTAGCGGCCATCGGTCCACATGGCCGCTTGCTGCTCGGTTACTATGGCAGTGCCTGCAAACCCAACACAGCGCAGCACAGATTACACAGGCACAGGTTCTCTCCTTCAAATATAGTCAGTGTCACTTAAAAACCGTCCAACTCCAAAACAGGTAATTCTCAAGAACAGCAAAAAGGATTAATTTTTTCCATTTACCAATACATGATGGTTTTGAACCAACTTTGTTAGTTGTTGTGGTAGGAGACATTTACAGCACATAGAGCCAGATGAGAACTTTAAATGTGTGCAAAAATATATATAAAAACAAAATACAATTCATAGGTTTTTGCATGACACTGACAGTATTTAGGTTACACCTGACTATATATGAATATGTAATAATAAAAAAGGCTACCATGTCAGCATGACTATACAAAAATGTAATAATAATAATGATAATAATAAATAAATAAATGAAGAATGCTCCAATTTTACCATGCCAGTATGATCCATTATCAATGATTGTATGTTTGGAAGCATAAATGTGGTCATTGTTGAGTGCTCTCAGATTTATTATTGCCATTCATTCACATGTCAAGAGGAGAGAACTACCAGGAAATCAATACCTATTGATTATGTATTACCTGATACATTTCCTCAAGGGGTACGTGGAAGTATCAGACATTTACCTTTCTCTTGACTACTTACTGCAGAGAAGATAACAGTAGAGCACCCATTCAAATATCAATTTGATTTGGTGGCGACGCTACTTCTACTTCAAACCGGGAAAATGTATGAAAAACTTGTATGGTGTGTCTAATTATTTTTTCTTCCACATATTTATATTGTGGGTTGAAAATTGAATCTGGGTAAACTTACTGTTTAACCATTTCCAAATAAAATTTGAAAGGAATTTTATGCTTTCGGGGGGTAGGTGGACACCAAGGACAGCATTTCAGAAAAAAGCCTGCGCTTCCGAGCACGCACACAGCTCTGCCAAGGGTTATATGTAATCTATCTAGGCTGCCTTTCAGTGTGTGCGTATTGTTTCCAGAGACTTTGTTCAGATTTGAAAGTCCTGTGACTTCTTCTCTGATGTCCCTGCATGAGCATGTTACTTTAGAAGCGCTTGCTCTCCCTTCTAAAGATGCACTGAATACTTTGCACCCCACCCCCTCCAGTGTCAATTTCCAAGCGTTGTATAGAATTATCAGGGCAGATTCCCATACCCAGTCTTTTGGTCGGTCTCAACTTCCCATCAACTTATTTTTGTAATGAGGTATGGTATCATTCTTCTTAACACATATAATGTAGCACTTTGTTCATTATCTGATTAAATATTTCCCTGTCAAAGATCATCTAGCACAGTTCCCTGTACACTTCTCTGCAGTCGGGCACACAATTGTCATTTAACATCTACAGCTTGCAGGAACCTGGCATGTATTTTATGCTTTCTTGAGGTCAGTGTTTGCCAAATACATTCCAGGGCAAGTGATTTACAGGGCTTTGGCTAGGCACACGCCAAGTCAGTGATCCCTTCCCAGGCAGATTTATAGATGCTCCGGATGTCGAGGCAAACACAATTCTGGAGTGTTCATTTGTCATGCTGCAATCATTATAAACGCTACCTAACATTTATATTCAATAGATGTGAATCCGTTGTTTCTTTTTATGAGCATAATTTATAATGTTACGCTGACACAATGCTATTATACTGTATCTGAGTTTTGTTTAATTCATAGGCAGAAAAAAATACTGCGGTTGAAAATGTTTGCAAATCCCATAAAAATGTTCCATTTGAGGCATCCGTACCTGCAGGTGAATGCAAAAAATCACCACTAACGGTCTTTGAGTGATTATGACATAACAGAGGGACTGACACACTTGACCCCATCCCCCGTGATATTTTCATTGTCGTGTACCGTACCTGCAGAGCCATTGAACCCACAGATGAATTCACGTCTGCAGTCACATGGTGCGATGTATTCGCTCTGCAAAATGTAAGAAAGCAGCGGAAAAGGACAAGAGAGATCGTCACTAATAATCAGCAATCAGCCGTAAGTAGTCACACAGCCCCCTGACCGCCACCCTAATTAGCTTCTCCCCTTTTCCACAAGAAAAATACACGCAGGCACATAAGTGCCCATTTTTCTGCTCATTAGCTCAGAGGTCAGACAGGCCCACACTGACAGCTCAAACACGTTGTGCATAGGTCTAATCAAAGGTACTTTTTCAGAGCTGAAAACAGGCCAGAGCTTTTCCCGGACCTACACATCCCACAAAAGTAAAATACATTTTAAAATTTTAAAAATTCTGATAGTTTGATTGCTTGCACATATTGACCATTGTTAAAGCCGGAGCAACAAGACGGGCTGTGCTTTTCCACAATCGAATTGTGTAATAGTTATGAACAGAATTCCCAATGCAAGTATGCACTTCAAATTTCTATTTGAAGAGCTTTTTGAAAAAGTAAGACCGAAAAAGGCCCAATCCCCGAAGTCTACTTCAACCGTGTCGGAAAAGCACGAGTCAGATCAACACGTCATAGAGAGAACGGAAGAGGGGATTATGACGTTACACTGTACTGAAATGCATTGAGCATATATCAACGACAATATTCTTAGTAACTTCTTAAACAATGGCTTTCTTTTTGCCACCCTCCCATAAAGCGAAGATTTGTGAATCGCCCAGGCTATTGCTATTGTTGTCCTATGGATAGTTTCTCCCATCTCTGCCATGGAAGACTGCCATAGGCCTCTTGGTGACCTCCCTAACAAGTGCCCTTCTCCCACGGACGCTCAGTTTTGGAGGATGGCCTGTTCTATGCAAATACACAGTTGTGCCATATGCGTTAATTTCTTTATAGTGGACTTAACGGTGCTCCAGGGGATATACAAAGTCTTTAAAATCATCTTATATCTTTCCCGATTGGTGCTTTTGAAAAAAGCTGTTTTCGTTACATATGTAATCACTGTGAAACAGCTACTGAGAGTTCAAGACAAGTTTCCGCACGGGACAAATAAAGTATATAATATAATATTGTATCATACAAAAAGTAATACACTACTATCAGAAGTCACCAGAATGACTTTCATTAAAATTTTCTCCTGGGGGAGATCCTTATCAAAAAAAATTTTTTCCCCAAAACATTTTCTCAAAAAATTCATGAACAAAATGTCACAATTAAATTGGTAAATTCTTATGAACAAAATCTAAATAAATGAAATGAAATGAAATGAAATATTCCTATTTATATTTTATGTTGTTTAAGTTCACCTGAGTCTTTAGGAACTCTTAAGTGGTCATCCATGACTTCTTGTTTCACTGGGGTATAAATATGAGGTGGCACACAGGCCAAACTCCCTTAGTCATCCATCAACATGGGGAAGATCAGAGAATACACAAATGAAATGAGACCTACATAAATCAGGCAATGGCTATAAAAAAATAGCTACATGCCTGAAAATACCCATCTCCACTATTAGGGCAATAATGATGAAGTTTAAAACAACTGGAGCTGTGATGAACCTGCCTGCAAGTGTTTTTCTCCCCACCAACAGTGAGGAGGATGATTTGAGAGGAAAACATTTCTCCAAGGATCACAGTTGGAGAATTGCAGAAGTTAGTTGCATCTTGGGATCACCAAGTCTCCAAAACTACAATTAGATGCCACCTCCATGCCAACACACTATTTGGAAGGCTAGCCAGAAGAAAGACTCCTGCCATCAAACCACAAACGTAAGCACCTGGAGTTTGTTAACTGTCACTGGAACTTGTGAGTGTAATCAGGTTCTATGGTCAGATGAGACAAAAATAGAGCTTTTTGGCAACAAACACCAGAGGTGGGTTTGGTGTAAAAAGAGGTATGGTCATTCAGAAAATAACCTAATCCCCACTGTGAAGTATGGTGGTGGATCTTTGATGTTGTGGGGCTGTTTTACTTCCAAAGGCCCTGGGAACCTTGTTAGGATACATGGCATCATGGACTCCATCAAGTTCCAGGAGATTTTAGATCACAATCTGGCTGCCTCTGTCAGGAGGCTAAAACTGGGTCGTGGTTGAATCTTCCAGCAGGACAATGATCCAAAGCATGCCTCCAAATCCACACAAAAATGGTGCACTGACTACAGAATAAAGCTTTTCAATGGCCATTCTAGTCCCCTGACCTAAACCCTGTTGAAAACCTGTGGGGTGAGCTGAAGAAGAGAGTGCACAAGTGAGGACCAAGGACTCTCAAGGATCTGGAGATTCTGTGGGAGGAATGGTCTCAGATCCCTTGCTATGTGTTCTCCCACCTCATAAAGCATTATAGGAGAAGACTCGATGCTGTTATCTTGGCATGGGGAGGGTATTAAAAGTGCAGGGGTGTCAATAACTGTGGCACAGTTTTTGATAAGGATTTTTTTTCTTTGAATAATTTTACTTCAAGTAAAGGTTAGATTTCTCTCATATGTTGAGTGTAAGACCAAGCTGATGAACAACAAAGACCTTTTTTGCTCATCTTCACCAAGGGTGCCAATAATTTTGGAGGGCACTGTATATACACACACACACACTCTTAATTGAGTCTAAGGATGGAGCAGCAATGAGAGTGGCCATTAGGAAAACAGTGCATCTTGTGCACTGCAAACAGTTCAGTGAACTTGCTGAGGAAAGGTTTGGTTGAAAATGCCCTTGGACTTACCTGGTGTGCATCCCCTGATGGTACTATGTAAGCCTGTATGGGCTCAGTGATGTATTTGCTGTTCCTCATGGCTTGTCGCAGCTGCCTCAGCAGCTCGACGGTGAGCTTTGGAGACATGGCTCTGTCTGCGGAGATAGATTGCACATTCATTTCCACAAGTCCAGCTGCCTCACCCTAGAGACTAAGAATGAACACAATGACTCAGAAACCGTGCCATGCGGTTTTATTGTGACTGCAATAAAACGACAATAGTCACTCTGTTGATCTGCACTGACTTAACCTCCCACAACCAGGCTATATTGGAGGACCACAGTGAAAAAGCCTTTTCATGAACCCATGCCAAATAACTCCATGCAGAGAATTCTGAGATAAAAACCTGATTGGTAACATTCTCATTTATCTTATAGTGTCTTTTTTCCAGTCTGGCACAAAACAGGTGAAACATACAGCCTAAAATATATATATATATTTTTAAACAGAACAATGAAAATGTCTGGATAGAGGAGCAGGTCTTGCATACAATTCATGCAGAAAGGCAGAGACTGTAATTGTAGCAGTTTGTATTTGTTTTTAACAACACTGTACAACTTTCAATGGAAATTGCAAAACAATTTTCAATAAAGAAGATTAGGCAACAACTCTGGGGCTCTCATAAAAGTTGTTTACTTGATATAATTACATGGATATAGAAGGTATCATTGCTTTCTCACTGAATTAATTATCTGAAAATCTGAATTTTTGTATTTTATTGTTGTTTTTTTTTGGGGGGGGTTAAGACCTTGACTTTCGAGTACCAAACCCATGGGTGGCTCAGTTATGAACAAGAAGTCTAAATGTCATATACTATGCTGTACAGATAAGAATAGTCTGAAAACTGTTTTGTTTTTTCATACAAAGCATACCGTACAAAGATACTAGCCCCTTTATCCACTAGACTTCCATTTGAAAAATATACTTTAAAATCAATTTAATTTTCGGTATTGCTCTGTCTGTTGGCATTACACATAACAAAAGTGAAACTGCGCTTCTTCATATAGCAATTTTGGACTACAATCGCTGGATAATCAGGAAATACTATTATTAATAAGAAATTATTACCTAATTTCTGAATTAGCTTCTGACATCTTAACAATTAGCCAATGTGATTCGTTTAGTAAATTATGTATAATCCTTATATAAACTTTATACACTTAAATACACTAGTAAGATAAGTTAAATACAGGATAACCTACCCGATTCCATGTTTTTTTTTCCTTTTTTGGAGAGTAACAAGTAATATGTCAAGAGATGTGGAGCTGATTGAAAGACTGAAATGTGGAGGTCAACGTATTATATGGTCTGCTCTTTAACCTTAAAGATTGCAAGCTGAGTCTGCAACTTTCTGAGATAGGGCCATGGTTAAATATTGACACCTTATTCTTCTTTTGCGGATACATTCAGTAATCTCCTATCTTCATACCCTTCTCTCAAATGGTAGGCGCCTGAGACCAAAAGGTCACATGCACTTCCCAACATGTCCAATAAACTTGGCTCAGTTGTTACAAGATCATATTTGGCTGTGGAGTAATGTTAAGAACAGCAGAGCGCTGTAGTATGGGGTTAGTGGGCACACCCGTTTCAAAGTAACCAGTTTGACTTCAATTTCGATAATGACGCGACTTCGTCCGAATAGTTCTACATATATACACCCTTCGACAGAATTTTGCAAGTAAACACATGACCTTTCGAAATATAAATATAAACACGGAAACTGCGCAGATGAAACGTTTAAATATACAACTGTATAAAATGCTTAGAGTTCTTAAGAATTACGCAATAATAATCAACTGAAAATGCTTTACAACGTCGCCGATTACGCCACAGGATTAGGTCCATCCATCCATCCATCCATCCATCCATTCGTTCATTCATTCATTCATTTGAATACAAAATCGTTGTGTTCCCTGATTGGCTGCAGCAGAATGTATCTTTATATAAGAAGATAACAATTGTGTTGGCTAACATTAGCTTGCTGGCCAATAAGTTATCTAACGTTACCAGTAAACGCTTGTTTAGGCGTTGAATATTTGTGTTACTGCATACGTTGTATTCTTCAATGAGATGAATAGACAGGTGTGGCAACTAGCAAGCTGCTATTCCGTTAGTTGGCCAGACAGCAATGGTGTTCGTTAGGTAGCTTCAAATCCATTACTCTCAGAGCCAGCTAAAGTCAACATACCGTACAGTAGCCACTCTAACTGGATAACTACCTAGCTATTAAGCAGAACTCATTTTAATAGCTAGCTTTCTTTATTGTATTTATCAAATCCATGTTGATACGACACGATATTATCACTCTACTACTAGACGTCACAAGAAAGCTAACAACAGCTGGCTAGCTATCATGCATGCGTGCTACTGTGACTAACGTTGGCTGTATTGTAGCTACCTACGGAAAAACCAACAGTCGAGTGCTCGCTAGCTAGGACTAGCTGGTTTACGTCTGTCCACGCCCCTCTGTTCATCCACATAAGTACTTAAGTCTGATTCCGAAGACTTTAAGATGTACCTGCTGGATTGAATTCCTGCTATCGATACTCTTTTGAAATTGCAGTCCAGTGTGTTAATTTGTGAATCTGTAGGCTGCCATTTCAACAATGACGTCTATGGTCACGTGACCGGTCATCTCTACCAGTCAAAGGCAGCGCTTTCAGATTCGCCTCCTACCCAATGTAATACAAAACAACGCACGAAACTGCAATGCAAGTCTTTTCAAATGGTGGCGTAGAAAAGTGATGTTTATAAGATCGAGAAACCTTACACTTACCTATGCAGTTATAGGCCGTTTCAACAAAATGTATTTCTGGGGAATTAGTGAATCAAAACACATAAGAAACAGTTTAGATGGATATTAGACCGCTAGCTAGCAAGCTAGCTACATTTAATTGACAAGTTTGCCAGATACAAGTTAGCAAACAATCATTTTAAATTTTTACAGGGATGCTATTCCAGTGGCTAAAATGAGCAGTACGGTCGGCAATCTAGATTTTGCTACCTAAAAATAATGAAGTAAAAAATATGGAAACAAGAAAAACATGATGTCGTAGAGCGTAGCGCAGAGGACAATCAAGGTCCAAATATTAATCTGAAATAATATATATGGCTAACAAACAACTGCTGTGTATAGTGGGCATAAAAAGTATTCACCCCCATGGATTTTTCCACATTTTGTTAGAACATGGAATAAAACATTATTTAATTGCGATGTGATATATACTAAATAATGTCAACGTGACGGGGAAAGATATAAGCATATTTCAAAGACTTATATCCCATGGAGCACCATTAAATCCATCATAAATAAATGGAGAGAATATGGCACAGCAGTGAATTTGCCTAGAACAGACTGCCCTGCAAAACTGAGCATCCATGGGAGAAGGGTCTTTGTTGTTCATGGGACAACAGGGGACAGTATCTATGTTCCCAGGGTCCTATGTTCCCAGGGTCCTATGTTCCCAAGGTCCTGTTCCCAGGGTCCTGTTCCCAGGGTCCTATGTTCCCAGGGTCCAATGTTCCCAGGGTCCTATGTTCCCAAGGTCCTATGTTCCCCAGTTCAATATTCTGTTTACACAAATTAATAGGTCTTGTGCAGTGACGTGATTCCGAAGAAATCGTCTCGTCAGCCGTCGTCTCGTTGCGCCTGGCTAGCCTACAGTCTATCCCTCAATGCTGACGAAATGTTACTGTACAACTTTCCACAGTTTACAATCAAAATCATAAATGTATATATACACTGTATTCAATACAAAGCTGGGGAACATCTTTTTCAGGTTCCCATTATGTGCTAGAACTGGGGAACATAGGACCCTGGGAACGTAATATACAGAGCTGGGGAACATAGGACCCTGGGAACATAGGACTCTAGGAACATATGTCCCTGGGAACATAGGACCCTGGGAATGTGATATATAGAGCTGGGGAACATAGGACCCTGGGAACATAGGGTGGACCCCGACAACAGAAGCCTGGGAACATCACAAGAGGAGCTTAACGCTATGCAGTTGGTTGATGTCTTTTAACAGCTAAGTATGTCAATAAAGACATACAAAACACATACAAAAGTTTATTAAATCAAACAGTAGTGATTGCAATTATATACGTTTAATGGTACAACTGGACAGCTTTCAAGGCACACCAGTTTGGAACCACTATACACCAGTTGCGCTGCATCCAGACGTGTATTTTAATATTAAAGCATTTAACCAATCACATTTCAGCCATCATTTGTTGCCAGGGTCAAAGA
Source organism: Aldrovandia affinis (assembly GCA_029706075.1). NCBI lineage: Eukaryota > Metazoa > Chordata > Actinopteri > Notacanthiformes > Halosauridae > Aldrovandia > Aldrovandia affinis. The sequence continues at coordinate 4,141,964 of JAINUG010000051.1, read as the reverse complement.
AATCTGCCTGGAGGCCTTCACAATCCGTTCTGAAGGCCCTGTAGCATAAAATAAGTGTTGATCAAACTGTTGCTTCAACCAATCAGATTTTGAGTTGGGGACACGAAGGCCTTCTCGAAGGCCTAGGTAACGTCAGCGTATTCACACCCTTTGATTGGATAGTCAGAGAGTGTCTGACTATGATGTAATGTGATTGGTTAAATGCTTTAATATGAAAATACACGTCTGGATGCAGCGCAACCAGGGGAACAGCTATGAAAGGAAGCGAACACACGGATAATCTGTACGACAGAGTAATTGAACTATTTTTGAGGAAAGAAAGGAGGATGGATTTTGTGTACAAATAATAAGGATTTTTGGTGAGTAAAATGTTGCTATTTTCCTAAATAATATTGCAATTTTATGAGGTTATTATTATTGATGCTTTTTTATGTGTGTCGCAGCTGTAGCACCCGAGTTTGTTTCTTCAGTAAAGGCATTTATTCTGGATACACGAGTTATCTATCTGCGATGCAACGGCAACGGGTGCCTGTTCGGTTTGTTTTTGCACTTTGTTTATTTATCTTTCTTCAGTCATGTTTCATGAGAGAGAATGACAGCGATAGAGATGAGAGAGAATGACAGCGATAGTTAGAAGCGTGAGATAATTAGTGATTAGTAGTGTTAGTAACTTAATCTAAATCCCTAATGTTAGTAGATTAGTTGGTTAGTACTATATACATCTAACTAATATATACAGAGTGTAATTAGAAGGAAGTAAAACGAGATTAGAAACGAAGACGGAAAAACCGAAACAGAATTTCCCGAAGTGCATGACAGAACGAGAATGAAACATGACTGAAGAAAGATAAATAAACAAAGTGCAAAAACAAACCGAACAGACACTCAAAACATAACAATAAGATGGCTTTTATAGCCGCTATACACGCTTGAAAGAATTAGGTGATTTATTTTAGAACTAGGTTGAAGTGAATTGCTCGTGCAACAACCTAGGGCTTGGCTGAGTTTTTAAACAGTAGGTAGTGGTGGATAACTAGTTATACGATACCAGCAACAGTCAAGATAGCCAGCTACAGAAGATACAATGAGACCATACCACAAGATCTAAGCCAGCTTAGCTTGTGCTTGTTAGAGAGGCCACCAAGAGGTCTATGGCAACTTTGACAGAGTTAGTCTTCCATAGCAGTCCGTGGGACAACAATAGCCTGGGCACCTCACACGAGGGTTTTAGACGCTATTTAAGACCAGTTTATTATTATTCACCCATTCTGATACTGACTATAAAGCTTTGTTAAGAGTCTCAGTGAGTCGACCAGCTGCTGTTGCTGATATATAGACACCACACAGTGCATATCTGATGTTAGAGAAGCTTCAATTGTAGAAAACGTACTGAATTCTTAGTAACTTTCCATCCAACCATAGCAGGTCAGTTTTTTCAATAACGGATCACGACCAATAATATCAAAATCTGCACTGAAATCTAACAGCACAGCCCCCACAATCAATTTATTATGCATGTCTTTTAGCCAATCATCAGTCATCTCAGTCAGTACAGTGCTTGTCCAGTGCCCTTCCCTGTAGGTATGCTGAAAGTCTGTAGTTAACTTGTTCTAGGAAAAATAGCATTGTATCTGGTCAAACAACATTTTTTCCCCAGAAGTTTGCTTAAAGCTAGCAGTATGCTAATTGCGTGGCTGTTAGGACTGCTAAAGGGTTTATTTTGTTTGTTTAAAAGATGTATCAAATAGCCTCCGTGTTAATGAATGTTGCGAGGGGTCTGCTTTAAAACGAGAACTATTTCGCAACTCACCGTGGAGGAAGCTAGCTTGCTAAAGGTCAATCTACACCACACGTCACAGCAGCAGCGCAGCATTCATTAAAAAGGCAGTTCATGGGGTAATCTACACCAGAAGCAAATGCAGTGCACCAGCACTCAATCAGCAATCATCTACAAATGTGAAAATCTCTATGCTTTCTCATTACATGCTGCTAGAGCTATTGGAACATGGAGCTCTAGCAGTATGTTAAACTTGAACAGCGTTTCTCAACAAATGACTGTTCTTCCATCTACAGGGGACTCCAGACCATTACAAACTACAAGCCAAAACCTGTAAATGCTACTGCCGACCCCCTACTTCCAAACCAGTTTAACACCCTTTATTCAAGATTTGAAAAACAAAAGACTTTTACACCACCCCCTTCCCCCCAGCCCAGCTATAGCCACTCCACGACACTCTGCCTGCCCCCCTCCCCCGCCCCACACCTCCCAGTCCTTACCTGCACTGCTCCTATGACACCCGCCCCCCCGCCACCTCCTATCACCATCACTGTACACCAAGTCAGCTGCACTCTCAGGAAACAGAAGACCAGGAAAGCGGCCAGCCCTGACCGTGTCTCACCAGCAACACTTAGGCACTGTGCTGAACAGCTCTCTCCCATCCTCACCGATCTCTTCAACCAGTCCCTGGTCCAGTGTGCTGTGCCTGCCTGTTTTAAAACCTCCATCATCATTCCAGTCCCCAAAAAACAAAAGATCTCCTGCCTGAATGATTACAGACCGGTTGCCCTAACCTCTGTTATCATGAAGTGCTTTGAGAGACTTATCCTACATCACCTCAAAGCCATGACTGATTTTCTCCAGGACCCCCAGCAGTTTGCATATAGAGCCAACAGGTCTGTAGATGATGCCATTAACTTGGCTCTGCACTACATCCTGCAGCACCTGGACAGCGCTCACACCTATGCCCGCATCCTGTTCCTGGATTTCAGTTCTGCTTTTAATACGGTCATCCCTGACCTACTTTTAGATAAACTTTTACTGCTCAATGTCCCATCCCCTCTCTGCCACTGGATCCATGCCTTCTTAACCAACAGGAAACAGTGCGTCAAGGTAGGTAACCTCACTTCGGACCCCCTCCTTCTCAGCACTGGCACCCCTCAGGGCTGTGTACTGTCTCCCTTACTCTATTCACTTTACACCAATGACTGTATTTCCAACAGTGAATCCATTAAACTTCTTAAGTTCGTGGACGACACTACCCTGATCGGTCTCATCTCAGACGGTGATGAGTCCAGATACCGGGAGGAAGTAAGCCAGCTGGTGTCATGGTGTGGAGCCAACGACCTGGAGCTGAACACACAAAAGACTGTGGAGATGGTCATTGATTTCAGAAGGAAAACCCACCCCACTCCCTCCCTTGGAAATACACGGCACCACGGTGAGCAGAGCAGAGTCGTACAAATTCCTAGGTACCACCATCCAACAGGACCTCAAATGGGACAGGAATATCACTACAATAACCAAGAAGGCCCAGCAGCGCATGTACTTTCTGCGACAGCTTAAGAAATTCAAGCTGTCGCAAGCACTGCTGGTCCAATTCTACACAGCCATAATTGAATCAGTCATCACATCCTCCATCTCCATGTGGTTCAGCTCTGCATCATCCCATTCTAAGCAGAAACTACAGCGCATAGTATGGTATGCAGAGAAAATCACTGGCTGCCAGCTCCCCCTCACAGATCTGTACACCTCCAGGATGAGGAAGAGAGCAGGGAAAATCATGGCTGACCCCTCACACCCCGGGCACTCTCTCTTCCAGCGCTTCCCCTCTCAGCGGAGACTGAGAGTGAGAGCCCTAAAGACTAGGACTAAACGCCACCTGAACAACTTCTTTCCCCAAGCCATAATCCTCCTAACAAAGACCCTTCCTGTTCACTTGCACACTCCCACTTTAACTGTGCCGTTAACTGTGACTTCTACTCTGCCCTTTTGCACACTCTTGCACCTTAACTGTGTACATAACCATTATCTGTACTGTATTTGTATATTTGTATTTGTATTTGTATATTAGCACTGTACTGTATTGTATTGTATTATATTATATTGTATTGTATTGTATTGTATTTTTATTACACTATTTTTTTTTCTTCTAAGCTCTTGTTATTGTTTTGGTTGTATGTTGACACCCTTGCACTAAGGCAAATTCCTTGTACATCGTACTTGGTGAATAAATCATTCTGATTCTGATTCTGATTCTGATTCTTTAAACCAAGCCTTGACGCGACCTTGATGGAACCAGTGTAGGCACAGCAGTGGCCTACTGCGTATGGTGCATGGTGGAGACTCTGCTTTACAAGAAGGGATTGATTAAAACGTGTATTTAGTCGCTGGGCTCCATATTAGCCTGTAGCAAAGGAGGGCATTCAACATCACAATTGTCCTGAGTACAATACTTATATTTAATTATATATGACCAATGCTTATAGTTGTATTACAGTTAAATTATAGCTATATTGGTAGGTAAGTTGCATCACTACTCTCAGTTAATTTAACTTGGGCACTAAGTCACATAAATGCTTTGAAATTTTGCACAAAACACAATATAAAGGGAAAGGCCCTAGGGGGCACCTCAGCTTAGTTTGCTCAGCTGCATGCCTCAGACAGGGGAGAAACAAGTCTGCAATTGAGAGAGAATCCAGGTGGAATCCTTGACGGAAAATCTGTTACACCTGCAAGGCAGCGTACTCTACAAATCACAATCACACCTTTGATCAAGTAATGAAGACTTTATAACAGTTAGAAATACTTAAATTAAGGCATTTACATTTACATTTACATATACATATATTATTGTATTTGGGCAAGGGTATTTGTTTTGCATCAGTTAAACACTGTTTACACAATTTACCATACTGTATGCCTTCAAACAGAATGTGCATTTAAATTTAGACTTTTTAAAATCTTTTACCTCTTACCTCTTTTTTATGTGTTACATGTTTTTAATTTTGGACTTGCAATCCGTTGAAAATAACCTTTTTCATAGAAATGGCGGGGCAGGTGTCCTACATCTATGTCAGAATGCAACGTCTATGTTTGTTAAAATATGGATGGTGTGAGTTTAATATTGCAATGATGGATCAGCATTTATGAGTGTAATTAAAGGTTTAATTTACAGGTTACCCATAAATTCAATTTGTAAGCTTTATATTTGAAGGAATACAGTAAATTCGTTTCAGAAGAGCATTGACCATATATTGATGATATCCCCACATAGCATTTCACACAAGACATTTAAACAGACTTGGACCTCTGGTCATTTAAAAGGTGTAGGCTTCATACAGAGAAATACATGAAAATAAGTAGTATAAAAATACAAAGAAGGACTACACATTTAAAAATATTAAACTATGGTTAGATTAACCAACTTGAATTCACAGTATAATTATTGCTTATTGCCACATTCTTTTATATTACTGCATAAAGGAATAAAGAAATTACCCTTTTATAAAACAAAATGGAATCCAGTAGGTAATATGGAAGAAATACAGACATCTCATTTAAAATATACAATTACTTCTTGCATTGATTTATAAAGTCAAATAAATGTCACATTCTGCATACTGTGAACAAAAACGTTTAAGCATATTTTCAGATCTATAATCCAACAGTTGGAGCAAGTCCATGGTTCGAGTAATCTAATTTCTCCATAATTTCTCCATATTTGAAAAAGAAACACCTTTTCTTTCCGCAGTGTGGGAAAGGTAGGGTGAGTCCTGTTTGTGCACTACAGAAGAATCCAGCAGAGAAGGAACTGTACAGCTGCTATTGAGAACATGATGGGAAGTCTTCCCGGAAATAATAGCTGTCCAGAATTTTGACCTGAGTGAGACATGACATGAATTAAAACAGTTAATTAAAGCATAGCCCTGGGCAGGTAGCACAGGTGGGGAAGGTCATCTGGGGTCGGGGAGAATTTGTGCTCATCACAAAGGCAGACAAATAGGTGTGGCCATGGGGTGCAAAGAGTTGGTCTTGTGACCCAAAGGCTGCAGGTTTTCAGGTGGGACACTGCCTTGAGTAAGGCACATAACCTGAATTGCTTCATCACATTTCCAGCAAAAGAAATGGATAAGAGCAGTAAAATGCAAGCTATGTAAATTGTGGTTTAAATGATCATTTTCAGTTACCTCACATTGTGACACACATTGTTACCTCAGTGACATTTTCAATATGGAATAAGGATATCATGTCATACTTACTATCTAATGAACACATGTCAGATCTTTGGAATGGGCCCATCCTCTCGTCATCTTTAATTGAGTCTAGCATTTCCATGCTCATATCCCCTGAAAAACAATGTGTGGTACATTATTTTTGAAGGAAGCACTGTGATTTATAGCACAGGAGGCACCTCCTCTTTGATGTGTTGGTGGTTCTATAGAATTTTGGTTGCTGCCATTTTCAAAGCTGAACCTGTTTACATGTAATAAGTAGCTGATCCAGTTGCATTTGTTGAATATTTGTTTACAAATTAGTTTAACACAGGGGAAACAATCAAATCAATCAATCAATCAATCAATCAATCAGTTAATCATATACAGTACATGGTTGTGAACATTGGACTATTAAAGTATGAAACTTATGCAAGTGATGTACTTGACATTAAAACTAAGTGTTATGGAAACTAATTTCCTCCTACATTTTATGGGGTAGCTTCAAATGCAAGATTCAAATGTTACATCTATTTTAAGGTCTCTGTTTTAAGATCTTATCTCATGGCACTCTAAAACTGGATCTTCAGGAAGTTTGTACTATCTCTCTCTCCATCCATTATCTAAGCCGCTTATTCCTGGTCAGGGTCACGGGGGCAGCCTCCCAGCATTCACTCAGGAATACACCCTGGACAGGTACCAATCCATCGCAGGGCACACACCCATTCACTCACACACTCATACCTACGGGCAATTTAGACTCTCCAATTAGCCTAACGTGCATGTCTTTGGACTGTGGGAGGAAACCGGAGTACCCGGAGGAAACCCACGCGGACACGGGGAGAACATGCAAACTCCGCACAGAAAGGCCCCCGGTCTGGATTCGAACCCAAGACCTTCTTCCTGTGAGGCGACAGCGGTATCCACTGCACCACCGTGCCGCCAAGTTTGTACTATAGATCACTGAATACATCTTTTCAATTTCTATAGTTGACAGTAACCGGTGTTTGGATGGGAAATGGAAATTAAGGCTGACATAACCTAGTTCCTAAAGAACAGAACATAGCCCCATTTCAGTAGTCCTCTCTCCACCAGAGCAAGACATTTACATTTTAATTGTTTTATCCCATTATAGATAATAATTCTGCTTCTTACCTCACTTCCCATTTAGTTTAGACTGATATCCTTAACTCTTGTGTAATTTGTACACTTAGTAAGCCATTATTTTTCCCAAATTAGCTTAATGAAAAGGTGAGCATTTTAGAAACATATTTAAAAATATATTATGACCAAGATAGCATTGTTTGAATTATACAAATTGAGCAGTGGAGTTTTTAATATTGAAGGATTTATTGTACAACTTGATAACTTGCACAAAAAGTTTTTGTTTTTTTATGGTATGGCTTTCCTTTGCAGTCTAACTGGTATGAATAGTTGTGGTTCTGAATTGTATAGGGTTATGGATCAAATACAAATATCACAAGAGGATTAGCTTTGTGTCCCAGTGATCCAGTTGAAATTCCAACACTAAACATTTGTTGAATATTTGTTTACAAATTAGTTTAACACAGGGGAAACAATCAAATCAATCAATCAATCAATCAGTTAATCATATACAGTACATGGTTGTGAACATTGGACTATTAAAGTATGAAACTTATGCAAGTGATGTACTTGACATTAAAACTAAGTGTTATGGAAACTCATTCCCTCCTACATTTTATGGGGAAGCTTCAAATGCAAGATTCAAATGTTACATCTATTTTAAGGTCTCTGTTTTAAGATCTTATCTCATGGCACTCTAAAACTGGATCTTCAGGAAGTTTGTACTATAGATCACTGAATACATCCTCTTCTCAATTTCAATAGTTGACAGTAATTAAGGCTGACATAACCTAGTTCGTAAAGAAATAGTATCCTAAAATAGTATTGGGTCTGTAGTTTCCTGGAACGTAATGTACATTTTCAAATACCTAAAATACAATACAAATCAATGTATGATGTCTGCAGTTTTGTTTAAAAAATAAAAACAATCATAGTTTAAACCTGTTTTTGTTTCATATGCTGTGAAAGCATTAATTGTGCTGTATTTTCTGAGCATACATATCAAATTGGCCTATACAAACCCCAGGGGTCCTCTGCCTAATGTTCATCAAGTTAATATTTTCCAAGTATATGTTAAATATGCCAAGTGAACGTGTACTGTCAGGACTGTGCTTCTTAAAGTAGATATAAAAAAGAATATAAGGCTTTTATAAAAATGAATTCTGATTCATTTTGGGGGAAAAACGTACAAACATGTTATGCAGTGTTGTGTGGCCAGATGTGTAATTGTGTGTACCATTATTCACTCCAATTTGGAATGCCAAATTGTAACTTGTTGGCATTGCTGCAGCATCCACTGTAAAAATTTTGTTCTCGGTCTGGGGGCCCAGAAAAGTAAGCATGTCCTTGTTTTTTCCACTCCGCCAGCTGCTGCAGCTACTGTGGTATAATTATCTTAATAATTCCATCCCTTTTCAGCTCAGCTGATGTGTGGTAAGCAAAATGTATACTGTGGATCACCCAGGTGGGTGCTACACATTGGTGGTTGCGATAAGCTTCCCCCCTTAGAATTAGAATTATTCAGGAAAAGTTCAAATATTGATTTATTTTATGAAAATAAATACATTTTCTGTCCAAAAATTGAGTTTCTGGGAGTAATACAAGTTTTTTTTTTAAATACCTGAAACCATAATCGTGGCTTGCTGACACTTCCCCCCTGCTGCAGAAGACAGCGCTCCAGGCAGGATGGTGAGCATCCAAACAGCAACATCAAGAACCCTGGCTGCTCTGCTGCGGAGGTCATATCTAAAACAATAGCAAAAACGTGTCAAGAAACAATGACAAAACATGTCATGCCATCTGCTCTCATTGTATCGTAGTCAGGCATTCAACCCCTTTTCACCCCACACTGGATTGTGTGTGATTCTATTAGTTGGGCCTTGTTCATCACATTCAAGACTCCTCAACCCAAGTGTTAGAGGGCCCAGGGCATACGGATGATCAGACAGACTATTGTGTTATGTAACACAATAACACAATAAGTTGTGTAAGTGAGTACGATTAGCTCTCTATCCCTAGTTCTGAGAATGTAGGTTTTAAGAGAAGAAAGGAAAGAGAGGAAAATTTGGTGGGCAGTGGCCCAGTTTGTGGTTAAAATCAATTTACAACTTACAAGATCATCTGAGCAGTCATAGCGTAATGTCATAATGTCATATCACAATTTCAGTTACTCCACCCTTCTTGAGAACAAGGCACATTTTTTATATATGATGTACATTTGTCTCTACAGGGCAAGTTTAATCTACTATCAGCATGGTTTTTTTTGTCCTTTACCCTGAGTAACAGATTTTCAGCAAGTAATATATTCCTTTGACTCATGCACAACATCATGAGCTTGGTAATTTCTGAAATTAAGGAAACGTTTTTGTCACGGTTGTTCCCCAGATTCACCACCAGATGGCGGTGTGCGCCTTTTTCCTTGAAACGCGCTCAGCTGGCTTTAATGACCAATTATCTCTTCCCTATAAAGACTCGCACCTAACTTCGTTCGGGGCGAAATCGTAAGCCATCTTTACGATTTTTAGCCGGTAAGGTAAGAATGTCTTTTTCAAGACGTTCACAAAGACTACACAAAGACTTTTCTTTAGAAACGACTATCTCCATTTCAATCCCTTTTAAAAACGCAAGAACTTAGTTAGTTGTACCTTTTAAGGAAACCTTTCTCTCTAAATGGGGGTTTTCGGTTGGTTTCCGTTCGTCAGTCTGTTCGACTGTTTCGGGTTGCTAACTCGTTCTTTTGGCTCTGCTAGCCGTTTACGTTTTTGGGGAGTACTCTGGTCCTAACGAAAGAACTTATTTTAGTTTCCTGCTTTAAGAAACCTTGTTCGCTAAAATGCGCTTTTCTTTTGGTTTCGTGTTATCCAGCCGGGTCGACTGGTTCGTGGGTTACTACTGGTTCTTTTGGCTAACTGCCTTTCACGTTTTGGACATAAAGAGTTTTGGGTTAAGGTCGGTTCATTAAACCATTTAATTGTACCCACATTTGAAACTTCTCTCGTGTGTAAATTGTACCCGCATTTGAAACTTCGCTCGTGTGTAGGAGCGATTGGTTAAGTTTATTTTGTTGGGTCGCTGAGACTGTTTTCGGGTGACAAACTTGTTCTGTCGGCTCTCTTAGCCTTTCACGTTTTCGGACGCACAGAACTGTTGGTTATGTCAGGTCATTATAAATTATTTCCTTGTCACTTACAAATAGAAACCTTGTTCGCTATTAAGCGCTTTTTGTTTGGTTTCATTTTGTTCAGCCAGTTCGTCTGTTTTGGGTTTCCATATTGTTCTGGCGGCTCTTCTAGCCCCCCCTGCGTTTTCATACGCTCAGAACTTATGGGTCAAGTCCGAACATTCGGTTCGACTGTTTTCGGGTGACAAACGTGTTCTGTCGGCTCTCATAGCCTTTCACGTTTTTCGGATGCACAGAACTGTTGGTTATGTCTGGTCATTATAAATTATTCTTTTGTCATCTACAAATGATTCCTTGTTCGCTATAATGCGCTTTTATTCTGGGTTTCATTTTGTTCAGCAGATCTCCTGGTATAGGTTTTACTCTGTGGTTCTGTCGGTCCCCCTTAACCGTTTCGAGTTTTTGCGGACGTCAGATGTGGGTCTTGTTGTGCCCTGCTGTCTGTCGATCCCCCCTAACTGTCTCTTAGGCTCCTGCGTTTTCATACGCTCAGACCTTTTCGCCACCATTTAATTGTACCCACTTATGGAACTTCTCTCGTGTGTAAATTGTACCCTCCTGGTCGCTGAGGCTGTTTTCGGGTTTCAATATTGTTTTGGCGGCTTTACAGTTTTTGCGGATGCCAGATGTGGGTCAACTTGTGGGCTCTGCTGTCTGACGAGGATGTCGGATGTGGGTCCAGTCGTCCTGCTGTTCTGCCGATCCCCCCTAACCGTTTCGTGTTTTTCGGACGTTCAGAACTAGTGGGTCTGGTTTTACCATGTTATCTTGTGGGCTCTCCTAGCTCTTCCGCGTTTCCGGACGCTCAGTATTTTTTGGTTATGTCCAGTCTTAATAAATTTATTACTCGTGTCTTACTAAAAACCCCTTTGCTCGCTATTAAGCGTTTTCATTTTGTTTTCGTGGGTTCAGTCGTTTAGACTGTTTTCAGGTGATAACCTGGTTCTGTTGGCTTCCCTAGCCTTTCACATTTTGGGAGGTTCAGAATATTCGGTTCAGGTATTTACATAATCCTTATTTAAATTGTACCTTCATTAGAAACCTTGCTCGTTTGCTATGGGCTTTTTGTTGGGTTTCGGTTGTTCAGTCACTTCGACTGTTTCGGGTTGCAATGTGGTTCTGTGGCTCTCCTGGCCTTCGCGTTTTCGGACGTTCGGAACTTTTGGGATTATGCAAATTAATTAACATGTTTACTGTACCCATTATAAGAACCCTGCTCGCTATTATGCGTTTTTCGTTCGGGTTCATGTTGTTCAGCCTGTTGGGCTGTTTTTGGGTTTCATTCATGTTCTCTCAGCTCTCCTAGCCTTTATTTTGGGATACTCGTGTCTTTATTTTACGAACTTTTAGTTGTAACTATTATAAAGAACCTTGCCCGCTAGGCGGTGCTTTGATTCAGGTTGCTTTTGTTCAGTTCTATTGGACTGGTTCAGGTTACTAACTTGTTCGTTTGGCTATCATTGCCTTTACGTTTTCAGACACTTGGAGTTACCACCCGGTGGGTGTGGTTTGCGTTCATCCCTAATTATCTTCCCTATTCTCTGTTTTACAGAGCTAGTGGTTAGACGGGTTCCGTCTAACTTTTTGATCCCCTAGGGCTTCTGCGAGTGGCGCCTATCACCACCAACCCTTACAGTTTTGTGTTTTAATCAAAGAATTGTAAATGTTTCCTAAGGTTGTTACAGATATTCAAGGATAAGGCACCACGGTGGATAGACCTAATACCCCCTTATACTTTTGTACTTATACCAAAGCAGAGAAATGACAGGGTCGCTACCCACAAATCTGGTAAGAGTCATCATTGTCATCTGATTGTCTCCACATTCAATCCTCAAAAGATTGGTGACCTTAAAAAATGTATACATGTATATGGCAGCATATTTAAACTTCCCCAGCTAACAGTGAAATGCATCAGTCTTTCTGTGCATGCAACTCCCTCCACACTGACTTATGGCTTCAACTGACAGGAGGAGTTGCAGCCACTACCTAGCTAACAATTTTGTGGTTTCCAGAACATTCCTGGGAAGTTAAAGGTAAATATTACCAACCTTTTGAAGTCACAAGGAACATTGTAGGAATGTCTTAGAAAGCTATTCAGTTCAGTTATGTCAGTTCAGTTCAGTGTCTTAAAATGTTACTGAGACATTTTTTTGTTTGGCACATGTTTATAAATTATGTTGGGGATCATTTAGAGCACTGGAGTCAAACTCATTCCATGGAGGGCCATGTGTATGCAGGCTTTTGTTGCAACCAATACAGTACACTGGGTGACTAACTCACTAATTATCTCACTACTTCAACCAAGGAGGGGAACTCATTGAAATCACCTGATGTAATGCACCAGAATGTTCCCCCATCAGATGGGCACGTTGCGTATCAGTGCATTTCCTTCTGCATTTGTGGCAGGGACCCTGAAGGGTGGAGTCATTGTATAATAAGACTAAAACTATGTTACATTGTTATTTTAATGAAGGTAAAAATATTTGTTGTTTCTCATCCACCCTGTTAGGTCTTATGACTAAACAGGTTTTTGAATGCCTTTTTAAACATATAAAACCATACAAATATTCAAATTGTATTTTAAAATGATATATTCTATAATAATACAAATATTTTTTTTAATTAAAAAAATGGGAAACTTTCCCATGGACAGCATCCAGAAGTCATATTTGGTGTGCAGTTAAATCATTTGGGTTTTCAATACTGTGGAATATATGACTAAGCCCGACACGCATACCACCATTGATTTATGCGCTAAAATCACTTTCCGCATTCTGATGGGGAGCAAGCTTGACAGCTTTCCAAAACCTCATCCTCACCTCATCATTACTGTATTTATTTATTTTTACTGCTAAGAAAGCTCAAAGAAAGTAAACAATGTTACACTTCATTTCACACTTCATGTTCATTTTGATCTTTATTTATTCACTTATTTTTAAAAGGTAAACCCAAGAGGACGGTACAGTTTGACGGCAAGCCCCAAAAATATTTTTAAAGACGGTTTTGTTTGACAGAGCATGAGGTCTGAGGACATTCCAGGCTTACCTGCTAAACGAGGTCACATTGGGAAAGATGAGTTGAGTGGAGGGGGACTGTGGCATTATGTCCGCACAGGCCAAAATCCTACTTTGGTTCCTCAGCACTATTGACCTGTACACAGCTACAGTAAATCAAAACATTATTGACATTACTTCCAAATACTGATTCATTCTACAACTCCTTTGAGTCTTTTTAACAATTGAACAAGTAGTGTCAAACAGGGCTGGACTGGGACAAAAAATAGGCCCTGCCATTTGGCTCAGACCGGCCCATCACAATCGGTCGGACACCGCCCATCACTACGACATCCTTGCAGTCTGTCCATTTTGGGGCGGCCGTTCGATGGCAAAAAAAGCATGTGATTGGGCCGGCCCAGTGTCAGTATAGAAAATTAACCAATGGGCCACTGTCCATTTTTTGTTGGCCGTTAGATGACAAAAAAAATAATATATATTTATATTTTTTTAAATTAAAAATAATAATTCTACCGGCCCTACCGGCCCAAAACTAGACCGGCCCACCGGGAATCTGCCCGGTAGACTATATAGCCAGTCCAGCCCTGGTGTCAAATCAGTTCAAATCAGTTTTATGTCACAGTAAGAATTTCATTTGAGGACTCAAATTTAATTTACAGAGAAAGATTTACAGGTTGTGGGTTGGATCCAGTAGAAGCCATACACACATACACACTCACATACATACATTTAGAGTACAGAAAATAGAGTTAACGGATTCGCTAGTTATGTGTGCATTATTGCACATAACCAAAACATATTGACCATGATTTTTGATTTTTTTGATGGGGATTCGCTTTCTGAGGCATCTGTATTTGTGGTCTCTGTGGTACAGAGGAGGTTGCAGGTGTTACCTGTGAAATCCCCAGTCAGCTGAATGGATGAGTCAGTGAACAGCCGTCTCTCAGCCAAACTCACAGGACCGAGTTTGACTGTCAGGTCTCCAACCTCACAGTTCAGTGGGTGGTCAGGAGAGCAGCTTGAGCTCTAGGGGAGGCAGAGAACAGAAACTGAAACATCCATCTTATGACTTTCATTTCTCTATATATGAAAACTATTGTGAATGTCCCCTTCTTTAAAAAAAAACCATAATAAAAATAAAGGTCCAGGAAGCCTCCATAAGCTGTTTGTAAATAAAGTGAAACCGATTAAGCGATATATCTGTTCATTCTATTTTAATGCATGCGTTCAAACTGTTGTTGTAACAGCTCAAGCTTGTCAAGCATCATTGCTTAAAATAAACATAAAATGATGAATTCTTTATGTGCAGTCTGGGAGTGTCTCTACTGCTTTCGATTTGAGTAATTAAAATATTGGTCACATATCACTGGAACATACGATAACATTGTTGCAAAACAAAAAAGGCGAAATAAATTGATACTAATGCTACTGTCTCCCAAATCCTATGTTAGTATCTTGAACTCAGAGATGCATACATGAGCATATGAAGAGTGATTTTCCAAAACTCACTCCTTGACCAAAAGTGGAGTGATTTTTGGAGAAAAAAAAACACTGTACATATATGTCTAGACACTCACAAAACAAAACTAATGGTATCTGGTATGTTACAACAGTTAGACCCCACTGCATAGTGTGTGATGAAGAGTAATAGATGATGTAAAAGAACCGGTTGCCTCCCTTTCGTACCAAAGCTGATCATATGGCGTTAAGCGGCAACTCACCCCAGCAGGCATGTCAAACGGGTTAAAACGGCCACCCACTCCAGTGCATTGGCTGTCAGTCTCATCTGCACAGTTGTTATGTATGCTCCAGGAAGCCTCCATAAGCTGTTTGTAAATAAAGTGAAACCCTTTAAATACCTAAACACACCGATTAAGCGATATATCTGTTCATTCTTTGATTTTTTTTTTTTTACAGCTATTTTAATATGTTTAATACAGCTATATTCAAACTGTTGTGTTGTAACAGCTCAAGCTCGTTCAAGCATCATTGCTTAAAATAAAATATGTATATTACTGAATTAGTGCACTACCCATAATTTGCTTGAAAAGCAGTTTCAAACTCACGCCAAACCGCTCTGATGACCGAATGTCCACCTCCAGAATGACGTTGCTGTAGCTGCCATCAGAGAATGTCCACTGAGACTACGGAAACAAAGGAAAGAAATAATACCATTATTAATCGTGGTCCACCAGAAGAATTAACTACAGTGGTACGCATCATAAGACAATTATTAATTTACAATGAGTATATAATTCACAGGCGTAACCACATATTAAATATTGGGGGCATAATTAAGGGAATGTTTTATATCTACAAATTGTTGGGGAGGACAGATATGACTGTTTTGAATAATTTTCCTCCCCACTTGTTACTACGCCTATGATATAACTCAATAAACATATAAAGTACATTTTCTAATGGTATTCTTGCACTTTCAAAAAAAGCACATCCACAAAATAGCAAATGTAGCCAAGTTAAAATGAAATTGATAAATACATACACAAAAGGAAAGAAAACTAAAAGCCAGGAATAGAAAGAATTGGCATAGGCTTAATTGATTTTCAAATCATTTCGCAGAACTTGACCATAGCGTAATAGCATTACATGTTAGGGGGCTATCTTTCATCTGACAGATCCTTCTGCTCATCGTCACGTGGACAAGAATCCTGGACTGCAGCCTGCTTGCACATGGTCGTGCCCCACTCGGGCAGTAGAACGCAGCGGGGACCGTACTACAACCCCCTGGACACAGCCATTATCATGTATACCGCTCATTTAATCGCGCACAGCAAAAGTGTCATGTTTTTGTGGCAGCTTTAAAAATTAGTATTCCGCCCGCCCCCCGCACTTCCCCCCATTCATGTTTCACTGAGCCATTCCGCTGGTCTTGACTCTTTCTTGCGTTTTTACTGAAGGCTGTTTTTTCCATGCAACTCCTATTCCTATAAACTTTTGATATAATAGTTTGTCCAAATACACACAGAGCCAGGGCTGGACTATACTTGGCCTTTTTTCTCTTCTAACGGATAAAAAATGGACGGGCGGCCCATTGATTTTCTAATAGTTTGTCTAAATGGACACATTGGTTCAGAGGGCCATTCTATTTTGGTCCCAGTGCCCTGCAGAGCCATTATTGTATGCAGCAAGCTCGTGTCAGCTTCCCTCCCCCCTCCATCAGGGCGGACAGCCAATCACTGCCCTGAACAGGCGCAACTGGGGCTCAAACCCCGACCACAGTGGGCAACCTGCACTCCAGGTGAGTGCCTTTTCCATTGCTCCACCCAGGGGCCCCCTAGCTTGCTGTAAAAAATTGTATGTGCCTTAATGAATTAATTAGTTTATTCATTAGATGTAGGCAATTCTCCATTATTTTTCAAGGATGGTAGGTTGTTTGACTACTTCCCAGGATTTCAGGATGGGGAAAATAAAGACAGTGACAATCACAGATGAATATTCTGAATGTTACGGCAAGTAGTTCTATTGTCCACCTATAAGCAGAGGTCTTACCAGTGTTATTGATCCCTTCACAGAACCATTGAACATCGCCTTTGCTCTCACCAGTTGACCGCCAGAACTGTTATCAGCAGAGATGTTAGCACACTGCATCCTGAATTTGATTTCAAAACAAAAAACATGCATACACGAGTTATAATATCACTTCTGAAAATTATGCAAATATAAATATATAAGTATAATATTGACAGTATAATTCAGTCAATTGCAACACGCTTTGTCCTTAACTTTGAGTTCTAATATTTAAGCAAGGATTTTTTTTCATTTCACATACACATTCACAATACTTTTCTTTGTTAAATTCAGTGTGTGAGAGTCAAGTGCAAGTTTGTTTCTCAAAGTTAAGGACAATCTATTGTTCTTAGATTGAATAGAGGCTTTATTCACCCAATGGGGCTCTAAAGCTATGTGAAACCAACAGAAAGTATGAAGCACTGTAGTTTGGCAAACATTTCAGACAATGCCCAGTACAACAATCTATTTCACCCTGCTAGCTGTAGATTTTGGCACAAACCTTTGGCACTACATGGACTTCAAAAGAACACTTTGGTAGACAGACATGCATTTTCAAGGTTTTTTCCTATACAGAATTGAAGGGCCTCTGATATACATACAGTATACATGCCAGTTCCACACCAGAAAGTAAATTTCAGTTTTTAGGATATCTTATCCCATAATGTTTTTAATTGCCCTACTTCAGTAGGCTGTTGTCCCGGATCATAAACAGGAGGCAGACAAAAGCCTGCTCTCTTCTTCAAACTTAATAGACTGGTCAGGCCAGATGCCTCGGATTACATGCCATCTACATTTGGAAGTCTGCAGTTTGTGTGGTAGAAAAAGGTAGATGTATTGATTGATGTGAAATGTGATGATAGGACCCCACCGGCAGGGAAGGCAAAATGTCTGCATTACTCTGCGTCTAAAACTAATAGGTGTTTTGTGCTGCTTGGCGCATGGATATTAGGCTTAAAGCATTGTCCTATAATAAGAAGCACTGATGACTTTTGTCACACACTTCTGGAATCCTTTCTTAAAAAGAAAATAAATTTTCCGCGAGATTGACATGTCAGACATGCATACACAATAAAATGATCAGACTTTTCCTTTTTTTCCTTTTGAATGATGGAACTGACAACAAAAGGTAAAGTTGTCAGAAGTATTACTTTAGCCCAGGAATTAGTGGTGAATAACAGACCACCTGTTGCTCATGTCTTGCTCCTTTTGCTCTCGGTTCTGCATTTAAGAATAACTCTGAATGTGGAATCTTGGCTATGTGGGCTATACACTCATGACTTTAGGCTGCAATTTCATTTGAGACGCTAAAACATTTTTGGAATTGCCAACTGTATTACGTTCTTGTGTCACCGCTATGAAGCACACAGGGATCACCGCAACTGAAGCTTGTGGTCTCTTCTGATTCATACAATGATACATGGCTATTTTCCACACTATAAGACACACAGCACCAATCAAAGGAGAGGCACATCTGTCACTGACAATAGATTATAACCTGTGGGTACCTGGCTGAGTATCATTACCAATGTAGTGCCTATGCAGTGGTAACCCCAGGACCTCTGCCCAACATATTCTATGCAGTATGCCATCCTACAATGACAGGACAAAGCAGATTGTTCCACTGAGCTCATGGCAAGCTCCTTTACTAACAAAGCCACTGTCGGTAATGTGTGTGGTATTGTGCGCACAATATCACACACAATGGCCAATGTGTGTGGTAGTGTGTGCTGGCAAATGTATTGAAAGGCATATCTCATCATTACACATCATCACAAATGCAGGATAAGCTTACCTTGAACCGTTGGTGTAATGAATAACCAACGAACGGCCAACTATGCTGTTTGGTCCTGAGAGAGGCATGTTGCTGTCCATGTATAGGGCGTCTATTTGGTCCAGATCAGTCAGTAATCCAAACTTCCCGCTAATGTCTCCAATCTCATATTGGTCTACAGAGCCATTTCCAGGGCTTGGAGACGAGGATATGGACAAGGGATTGAAGTGACCCATGACGTTCTCGTCTGAACAGGGATCGCCGCCGTTCTTTATGGGCAGCACGTGGACGTGGTAGCCTCCAGACTTGGATGCCAGATTTGACAGGGACACATTGACGAGCGTCGGACCCTGGGGTGACTTCTGCGCAAAGTAGACCTGGCCCATGGACGTCCCTGGTCCGACCAAGGAGGCGGTCCGCGCCGACGGCAGCCTTGCATCAGTGATGTTCGCGCAAGCCAATCTGGCCCCCACTCTGTCAGCCCCGTGGATCACCACCGACCTGCCAATCGCTGGGCTCGCTCCGGAGACCCAGGAAGTTGTGTCTGTGAAGAAGTATTTGCTCTTCACCCCTCCAACCATGGGACTGAGGCTGACGGTTTGGTGTTTGCTGGTCAGGTCTCCGATTTCACATGCAAATGAGTTGTCAGGTCTGCAGTTGAGGGCGTAGCTGCTGTCAGTGATGTTGATGTTGAAGGGGTTCCAATGACCCCCAGTGCTCTGACAGCTTTGCGGGTCGTTGTCGATCTCTGAACTGATAGGGTACATGTGGATATGCCAGTTGTGGTTGTCAGTTGCTATGGTGGCAGGGTTCCCATAGGAAAGGTCCAGGAACACAGACACGTCTGAGTTAGGGTTGGCTTTTAGCTGAGTGAAGAGAACAGTGCCAACAACGGGGCTCATGAAGACCGCCTTGCCCACAGTCACTTTTCCTGGGTATCCGATGCTGGCACAGACGAACCTGCTGCCATTCGGATAATGAATCACCACTGAGCGACCGACTATGCTGTTTCTGCCAAAAAGAGGCAGGTTCCAGTCGGTGAAGGAGGCCTCAAAGTCATTTGTGTTTTCCAAAGAGCCATGCTTGCTGCTGAGGTCCCCCACCTCATACATGTCGTGAGTCATGCCTGGAACTCTAGGATACGCAGGGTCACTTGCGTCCAAGTTAAATGGGTTCCAGTGTCCCCCCACGTTGTCATTGCTGCAGAGGCCTTCTCTAGTGGACATCATGTGAGGAACAGGGAACTGATGCACGTGAAAACCTCTGCTGCGGCTTTGGAGATTGGTCAGATTCACTCTTATTTCTGTGATGTCGAACGGAGACGGCTGACTGAAGCTGAAGTAACCCATGGCCCCTTTCATGTCCACGCGGGCGTTCACCTGCTTCCTTTCCATCAGCCTGACCATGCTGCACATGTACTTTCCTCCAAATTTAAATAGCAAGAAACGTGCACCCGCAGCAAAATTTGTAACATCATTGCGGGATTTCATTGGTTGGGCCGGGGCGCCCACATTCAAGCTCCCCAGTTGGGACATGGTGGACTGGTCCAGCTGACTCAGAAGAGCTTCACAGCTGGGCACGGAGCTCTGAGACATGTATATATCGATACTGGTAGCACTGGCGCTGCCTCGAACGGAAACAAGGCTGGAGAGTACCCTGGCGGATCCCTCTCCCATATTCTGACGAATATACACATCGCCGGCTGCATATTTAAAAAACCTGGCCTGCCAAGTGTTCACAATTTTATTTTGACGGACAACGGCGCAGGCCTTTGTGCTGTTGCACGCTTCCACCACCAAGGAGAGGTCATCTAAGCTGAGCCTTTCCGCAAACAGGCTCGACACGTTAACAGTGTCAGTGGGCTGACTGACAGAAAAGGTGTAGACTCTTGCTCCGATGTTAATCTCTTGACAGGGCATGAGGGAGTGGCCATACATGACAGGAAATTCATGCAGGGACAGGTTCAACATGCCGCAGGCTCCCATGGTGATGTTGACGGTAGCCGTTTGCAGACTGGAATCAAAGCTCACCCATCCCAGCACCCCGGCCATGTTTATGTCAGCTCGAAACTGCACACTAAATGCTGACCCTGCAGGTTTGTAAAGAGAACAAAAAGAAAACAGATGGTACTGATATATTCCCAGAACTTGATCTAGGTCATCCTGACACTATAACACAGCTGACGTTTGGTTGACATACATTTTGAATAACGTGACATACATGTATTTCACACTCTCTGTCTAACCTGAAAGACTATTATGCATCTGAACATCGTTTGAGTCAGCACCCTTATTTTGGTCAGGGCAACAGCCATCAGATCAAATCAAGGGGCAAAAACAATCATGGTGACATTAGTTGCAGACAGGTGATGACTGAAAATAGTAACAACCTATCAATGAAGGACTCCAGGATAATCAGGACAACAAATACTAATTTCTGCACTACTCCAGGTTTGGATAACTAAAACTTTAACAATAATGTCATAAAAAAATAAAAAACTCAGGACAGTTACTCATCAAATACCATGGCCAGTTACATTAACCATTTTATTGTGAAAGAGAAGACCAGATTAGTCCTGGTGTAAATGAGGGCATACAGTTTTATCGTGTTACACACAATGCCACAACAGGCATTTATATAGTGCAAATCAGGTCAGCATCATTGATGCAAATTATACAGTTCATATGATTTAAATGCTGACTGTTGTTTTACTGTACCACCTGATACATTTTATCCGAACAATAAAACAATACACAAAAGCAATGTTCCACCAGGAAAGCACTTATACAACAGTCTATTATTTTCTGTTACGTGAAAGCCTGTCTTCGAAAAGGTATGCAATTTGATAACACAATAAATGAAAGATTAAATGCATTGTATGTCTCAAGTCCATATCCCCACAATATAAATGTGATATTAACAGATGCATTGCTTTACAGTCCATGAACGTATGTTTAAAAACAGCTATAGTTATGGGGTATATGAATCCATTAATTAATTTATTTTAAGCTTGCTTCTTAATGTTTACCATAATATGTCAAACCCAGACTTTTCATATTATTGTACTGAAAACATGGTCGGTGGTTTTTCCCTTTCCTTTTAGTCAGCAGTACAAGGAGACATAGGTGGAAATCAGTTCAACTCAGTTCATCAAAAGTCAATTTCATACTGATATCAGGAAAAAGAAAATTCACACCAAGAGTTGTCAATGCACATAAAGTAGAAGCAGAGAACCTTGTGACTATTACGTGCAAAACAATCTCAATAAGAGAGGAAACGGATAAACCTACATGGGTTAAATGGCCTGTTCCCATCATTAAACATGAATAATCTAATAATAATAACAATAATAAATAATCATAAATAATCACACTAATAATCTCAGAGCTTCGATCATATCCTAAATCCCAGCATGCCTGCACTGCATGACCTAAATCTAAAGCACTTGCAATGTTAACATCTCATCAACAGATAAATTGCCTGGGATCCAGAGTGCTCAATGCTCACCACTGATAATCATTATTAAAATGCCCAACCATTGCTCTGTTCAATAATCTGACACAGAGTGGATTGCAAGGAAAGATAATGATTGTTTGTTGTAAGGAGCATAGCCCAATGGGGTTTAACCACACAATTACAAAAATTGGCCAGTACTGTATTTATAGTTTTCAGTTTTGTTCATGACTGTGACTGCAATCACACGCTCTCCCGGGTAACCAAGGCACCAAGAAGTCACGGATCTTACGTAATAATTCATCATAATGATTTTTCCCCCTTATTAAGGTCTTTTAATTAGTGTTCAATCTCTGTTTATATTCTCGCATTGGAAATATTCCCAAACAATTAATAACAATTAATTAACGGAATAGTTACAGTGTGCTGTTATCCATGTATTGTTATACAAATGCTTTAAATATTGTATTGGAAATGTTCTGTATCGATTTAAAGAACATTTTTCCATTTGAAGCCATCTAGCAAATTAACCAGTTAGCGCCAGTGCTAATGTATTAGTACTAGTATTAGTCAATGTTTAGGCTAACAAAAAGAGAGGAAAAAAAGAAAGCTAAATATTCCAACCTACTCAATGTGCCAATATCCCTAAACAATGTGGAAAAATGTTTTTTCATTTTCATATATATTTTACTTGAACTGAACAGTCAGGTTAAATATATATATATATTCTCAGCTATTTCCATTTCAAATGGAAAAATGTTCTTTGAACCGATACAGAACATATCCAATACAATATTTAAAGTATTTGTATAACAATACATGGATAACACCACACTGTAACTATTCCATTAATTAATTGTTATCTGCTCATGGAATTCCTCCCACTCAGCAAAGACTTGCAGAAGTCATTTAAATGATACAATCTGAGATCTATCGAGAATATACAGTAGCAATGCACAGCATTCAATAGACATCTCACTAATTGGTCACAGCAGCTCAGCATCACATGTATACTTTGGTTAAAAAACACCTCAAAACTATACACGTGTATTCACACACACACACACACACACACACACACACACACACACACACACACACACACACACACACACAATGCACAAACACAAAATGAATGTAGGAAAAAACCCTCACCCAATACGGCCAGCATAATGAAGACCTGCGAAAGGCACATGGTGGTGTTGCATGTGTGTGCGTAGTTGTAGGAGTAGGACTGTGTTCTCTCTGACTGTCTATGGTCCCTTCTGAGGGAAGAGGTGCAGAGAGCTGATATACTTTCAGTTCAGCTTCACTGCCTTTGTCTCGTCACTGATTGGCTCCAGCCGGCCTTCGGCTTCAGAGTTTCGCTCAAAGGAGGAGCTGCAGGCTCCCACTGCAATTGCCCACAGGGGATCACAAGTTAGGAGCAGAGGCTGATCACCTCAAAACCACTCCTCGCTCATATCATTTCAAATGATCTCGTTCAGCCGGCTTTTCTCAGTCCATTGTTTTTTCCCCCCACTGAAGGAAAATAGCTTATACCCTTTAGGCATCTGCAATACCTATTGCAATTGCAATGTGTGAAATGTAATTCCACTCATCTATAATTATTTCCTTTTAGGTCTCGTTGTTCTTGTTTTTCTTACAATCTGTCATTTTCTTTTCGTTCTTTTTATCCTTGTGATGGGATATTACAGGATATTTCCCTTCTAAAATTAGCACTAGAGGACCAGAATTGTATTTTTAGCAGCTCTCCTCTTGGCACAGTTATATGTTCCAAATGGCCCTTGAGCCAGCGGTACAACACGCTGGCCATTATTGCACTTGATTGAAGTGACTGGAGAAGTCACAGGTGACATTTTTGAATGACCTGACTTGCTCAGGGCAGATGCTATGTAACGGACTGAAGGACACATCCTCTCAGATGGTGGCCAGCGAGAAGAAGGATAATGACATATTGTGCTTCCAGGAAAAACACAAAAAAGTGACTTTTTCAAAAGTGACTGGTTCCCAACTGTATAAAACGTTAAATGGTTGTGTCATTTGTACAGATAGGGCTGTCATAATGAATGGGTATCATGCATGGCTGATAAAATAAATGCATAGAAAATCCATTTAGAATATTCCTACATTGGAAATGAATATACAAACATTAACTTCCAAATGTGCACTTTAAGATATGCTATAGTATATGGTAGGTAATATATTGTATATGCTACAGTATACAGGTGGAACATCTTCAGAAAAGCAATGGTGGGGGTTTTTCCTACGTAAACAGGAAACAGGATTTGTGTAGCTTTCCTGTAAGAATTGTTTCCTTACTGAAATGGCTGATATATCTAAACTGATGGGTTCCAGCCAGTTACCATTGACTATTTCATTTATGTATAATAAGGAAGAACCTTTAGTCACATTACCAAATAGCACATTCTGATGTATGAATTGATACGAAAGCATGAGTTTGCTTTTCATGGCCATGACAGATTCATCACAAAAAAAGAGAAATGTGCATAATATCCATACAGTGCCACGCACAATGTTCACCCCCCACCCATACCCAGTTTTAAATTTGTTTGTCATTCGAGCTTGTGATCATTACTTTAAAATTGGATGCTATATTTGGAACACACACAATCTGTTCCAAACTAATAAAGCTAAAAATGCTGATATTATGTACATAAGCGAGATGGCATTATGAATGCATATTTATCAGTCCATTCATCTTTGTGCTTTTTGGATGTCCGCCTGCTGTGTGGCTTTAAACCAGCTTTCCTTTTTGTGCACCTTTTTAGTTAGGCAAAGGTTAGTGTAGGTAAGCAGACCGTGGAAGACACCTTTTTTGACACCGGCAGTGAGGGAAAGAGTTATCCACTGTTTAGAATGGGGACCTTGTTTTGCTTCGGCTCTGTTTTATGTAAGCATGTCCTTCATTTGTATCTTTTTGTAAATCAAACTTGTGACTGTCACACTTTTGCCTGGGGGTATTTGGTTGTGTTATGTCCAGTGTTTGTTCCCCTGGCTATTGTAGCGTGGGCGGATTTTGGGACTACCACTTTGTTGACAAAAAAGTCTAGCGTTGTTACCAAATAATGGGCCTGACTAGTCAATTACCAATATGAGTTTAAGGACAAACTCCATCACTGTTAAGTTGGAGAGTGATTGTATGACTTGTAACAAAAAACGTGTTATTTATTTTAAAGTTTTGAAGTCCATTAAGAAGTATATCAAAATCAGTAAAGCTTGCAAATATGATGGCAACAGTACTTGCACAAAGCTGGCCCAGATGAGCAAGTATACGGAAAGTGTAGTGTAGTGTAATGGTTAGGGAGCTGGGCTTGTAACTCAGAGGTTACAGGTTCAATTCCCAGGTGGGGCACTGCTGTTGTACCCTTGAGCAAGGTACTTAACCTGAATTGCTTCAGTAAAATATCCAGCTGTATAAATGGATTGCATGTAAAGAAATGTAAACTGTGTAAGTCGCTCTGGATAAGAGCGTCTGCTAAATGCCTAAAATGTAAATGTAAATGCAAATGTATGACCATTACAGAACAATGTTGTTCCTGAGTTAATTATGAAATTAACATCCCATCTTGCCTGGGGTCATGTATAAAAATGCTGGGCAGGCCAAGTTGCCCATTGTTTTGGTTACCATGGCTAGAAGAAGAGATCTTGGTGACTTTGGAAGAGAGGGCATGTTTGACAGGAGCTTCAGTGACAAAGACTGCTCAAATTGCTGACGTTTCATGAGGAACAGCACCTAAGATAATGTTGGCATGGAAGTATGAGGAAAATACATCAGATTGGGGCAAATTATTTATTTTGGCAGTTACCTGTAGGTGTATATAGGAAAGCATCAAAGAAATTCATATATTTTCTCTCTGCTCAGCAAGTAATTAAGAGTAATTGTGTGTGAGGGCCCCCAGATGGCTCAACTGGAGTGCAGGTTGCCCATTGCGACCAGGGTTCGATTCCCCGGCTGCGCCGGCGAGCTCCTGGCTGGGAAGTCCCACTTGGGGGCGGCGATTGGCTGTCCTCCCAAGGGGGAGGGAAGAGAAGGAGCTGACATGATTTAATTTAATTACTTGTTGTTACGGCCACGTTTTTCCCTTCCCTTTTCCTTGTGTTCCGGTTCTCCCTGTTGTGTTTGTCTGTGTGATGTAGGCGCTTCCTCCTCTGCATTCTCTGGCTCCCTCCTTGATTACAACAAATCTGCAACACCTGCGCTGTCTACTCACCTGCCATCAATTATCATCAGCCCTGCAGTGTATATCAACCCTCCTTCATTCCTGGTCAGATCGTTCTGTCTCTCCGCTTCAGTGGTAGCTACATGCAGCAGCTCTTCCTAGCCGTGATTTATTCTGTGTTTATTTTCTTCGTCGGTTTATACACTACCGTTCAAAAGTTTGGGGTCACCTGCTGGAAACTAGGTTTATCTCATCATTGACAATGCTTTACACCGTATACATTTCTGTAAATACTTTAAAATGACAAAAAAACACATGTAACAATGAACAAAATGAACATCAAAGAAATGTTCAAGAAAATTATATTGAAAATTGAATCTTGGATTCCTCAAAATAGTCACCCTTTGGCGTGAGAATAGCCTCACGAACAGTGGCCATTCGGTTAATACGTTTCAGCAGGAAATCACCTGATATGTCTTCCCAGCTCTCCTGCAGCAATTCCCAGAGAAACTTGTGGGTTGCTTTGCCTCTTCCTTTCCAGTTTGTCCCATACAAGTTCTATGGGATTGAGGTCTGGACACTGGGCAGGCCAGGTCTTTAGTTTGAGTTGTTGTTCACATTCCTCCTTCACCAGATAGTTCTTGCACAACTTCAAGGTGTGTTTCGGGTCGTTATCTTGCTGAAGAATGAAGGAGTGCCCAATTAGCCATAGTCCAGATGGAAGGTGACCCCAAACTTTTGAACGGTAGTGTATGTGTTTTCCTTTTTTCCCCGTGTTTAGGTTTACTTCTCGCCTGTCTGTTTTGTTTGTTTATTCGTTTGCCATCCTGCCTGCCTGCCCACGGACCAGCCAGCCCACTTCCTTGCCTGCCAGCTTACCTGCCTCCAAGCCAGCTTCCCTACCTGCCAGCCAGCTTCCCTGCCTACAAGCCAGCTTCCCTGCCTGCCTGTCTGCCAGCCAGCTTCCCTGCCTACAAGCCAGCTTCCCTGCTTGCCTGCCTACAAGCCAGCTTCCCTGCCTACAAGCCAGCTTCCCTGCCTACAAGCCAGCTTCCCTGCTTGCCTGCCTACAAGCCAGCTTCCCTGCCTACAAGCCAGCTTCCCTGCTTGCCTGTCTGCCAGCCAGCTTCCCTGCTTGCCTGCCTGCCAATCAGCTTCCCTGCTTGCCTGCCTGCCAGCCAGCTTCCTGGCCTGCCCGCTTCCTTGCCTGCCTGCCTGCCTGCCTGCCCACTTCCTTGCCTGCCTGCCTGCCCACTTCCTTGCCTGCCTCCTTCGTCTGCCCTCACCATTGTTCCCCTGCGCCAGTCATTGTACTGTATATATATAATAAATACCCTCGCCTTATCTCATCCTCTATGTCAGTGTCCTGCGTTTGGGTTCAATCTGCGTATCAGTCATAACACTTGTCAGTTTTTATGAATTCTGTCTGCTGAGAGAAGTAAATCTTCTGGGCAAGTTTTCACACCATGAAATATGATACAATAAACCAATGACAATGATTACATTCTACTTAATTTTAGAGCACTGGACTTTTTCCAGTGAGACATCCAGAGCTGCCCTTGTCTTCATTTTCCTTCCCCCTACTGCAAAAAGCTTTTTCTTTTTCTTCTTACAATATTTGTTTTAGCACTGCAGGGCAGATTGCTCATTTTTTGTCAACATTTCCCATTTCTCTTCAACAAAAAACTATTTTAAATGATAAGTATCAACAAACATAAATTGCGCTGTCATTCTTCTCTTGCGCCCTTTTCATGTGGTAATTGAATGATGAACAGAGATGACTGTCGCCATTCATTGAATGATTGTTTGACACGTAGCCTGAGGAGGTTCCATCGACCCCTCGGGGGATGAAGAACCAAGAAAAAGATTATACATTGTGGGAACTCTTGGAACTGTTGCAGATGGCGGAAGGGGGAAATTGATGAAGGGGTAATGCTTCTCTAAACATGAGCAGAAGTCTCAGTGAAGTTCTGTCATGTGTCTTTGGCACAATAACATGCTTGTGCCAAAGTAGTGCCAAGCCAAGTAGTGGCTAATTGTGACTGTTATAAAAGCAATGAGCATACCTAATACAGGCAAAGTGAAAGGAAAGAAACAAATATAAGCAAATGTCTGCGCAAACTAGTTTAACAGCATCCGCACACTGCCTGGTGGGGCAATGCCACCAGCTAGACGGCTTCAACAGAAGTATGTGTTAACTGACAGCATATCTGTGATTCCAGACAAATCAACATAGGGGAAAGACAATTATGTTTTCAGATTGTATTTGTTCTGCAATGACAATCCATCATAGCTGATCTGAAAGTCACACGCTGACACAATGTGCCTAACTGCTGTGAATTGCATCTCAGTTGCGGGAGGCATCAAAAACAGCTTTGAGGACTTTGAGTTGGGTTTCAACAGTGCATTTGTGTCCAACAATGCAATGTATATGTTACAGCACACCAATATATCCTTAATCCCATTTAGTTTGCGATGCCCACATTGTGGTACTCGCGAGTGATATTTGGGCAAGTAATTTCCTGAAAGTTGAACTTGTGGCAATTGCCAAAAAGGATTTTAAACATTGCCCAAGGCGGAAAATGCCACATGGATGATGAATCTGATGAACACGATTACAGAGAAAGGTTCCACCCTACTTATGAATCTCCCACCTGAACCATGCAAAACAAGATGTGTCTTTTAAAAGGGCGGCCATCAACCATTAGATGGTTGTGATAAAACAAGTCTTGCCGGAAATGTCACAGAATGGTGGCCCTAATTATAGGAGTTATCCTATAGTACTGTAAATGTGTTGTACCTTGATTCCAAATGTTCTTGTTCCAGTCATTTTTGTGAATGAAAGAGAAAACCAATACACAATGACAATCATATGACTATTTTTAGCTGATGGGGTCAAATTGACATGCAGCATAATAGATGGTATAAAACTCACATAATATCAAGTGTGACCCTTTTATTATGACAACATAAAACTTTGAATTCTATATCACAGTTCATTGAGCAGAAAGTATACCAAGAGTGTTTGGTCGTTTTAAATGTGTTTTTAGATACTGTCTAGTCCTAGTTTAACTATGTGGTTGCTCCTAGCACCCAGGAATTGTACTTCCCACTAGGGTGGCTTTCAGCTAAACTGTTCTTAAATTAACACTTTGTTGTACGTCGCTCTGGATAAGAGCATCTGCCAAATGCCTGTAATGTAATAAGGCCTCATTATGTGTTATAATTATTAAATTCACAGATGTCTCCGGAAAAAAATGCGTTGCCCACGTCTACACCAATTCACACCAATTCTACACCAATTTTATAATAGAGTGGTTGATAGCAGCTCGGTTTTTCAAAGCTCTTACTGCAGTGCGGTACTGTGCGAACTATTGGCCCAAGAAAGAAAGTGGGAGACAGGAGCGGCTGCTCTCCTTTGATCGGGACAAATCCATCAGTTCCCTGAGAGCCACAGGAACTTCAAAAAGCTCGGCAGTGCTGACGCTAGACATACTGTACTGCAAAGGAACGCCCACCAAGCACCTCGCGCCCAGCTGGGTTGAAATTGTACGAAAGGCGAATGTTGCCACCAGAGGGCGCTCTTGTACTATAAATTGCAATTGTTACACACATACCAGGGGTGAAAAATGTAAGTTTATCAAACAAGATTGAAAGCTGACTTTTCCAGGCAATGAAGCCTGAGCGCTTTTACATACTTATACTTCAGGCTAGGTTAGGGGCACTGCTTCGTTTGTGCAAGTAGGCTTGCTGGCGGCACTTGATAGATATACAAGTTATCTTCCCAGTGTAGCGCAGAACAACTGGAGCTCGTGTCTCTCACGTCTTCTGGTGGTCATAAACGGATGACAGTATTAGACTAACTATACAATGTTATATTTTCATATTTATGTCGCGAAGCATGAATAATACGTTCCTCAAGCCCTGTGGTTGATGTTTTATTACTGAGTAGGCTACATAGATTCAGTTAATAGTAATGTCTTCATCTGGCCAAGACAAATATTGAAACGCCATCAAGTTTTAAGTTCATGCAATTATATTGCTTTAATTGTTCATAATTGAATTTACTACGTATATGCACCTCCGGCTACGTCAGGCCTACGCAATAAAATTGTACGTATGCATTAGATTAGAATAGCCTGTTTGATCTGTTACGAGGTATTTATCAAAGGAATGCGTGAAAAACTTACAATTTTCTATGATCTAAAAGGGTGGTGCATAGTGGTGAGGTCTGCTTTTATGTTCAAACAGCAATGCAGCAAATGTCTAGACTTGAGTGAGAGGGAGGGACATATCAAATAACGTAGGCTGCTATTATCCATAAGTGTTTTAAATTGGTGTATGTCATACCTATGACTATCACATTCCCTGCGATATTTGCGTTAAAATGTTAATTTGATTTTATAATGTGGCTTCCCATATTCTTCGTGCGAGAAGGTTCGTTCACCTGATGTCTGTTCCAGCGGACTGCGGTGTTGTAGGACCTAAGCTGTAAAGGCTAGCACTTTTACCAAGCATAAGAAATTGTGATAATTACACCTCTGGATAATATCGTTTGTTTCTTGTTTTTTGGGGTAACTGTGGACCAGAGGTAAGTGCGCTTGTATTCCACCTTCAATATCTAATATTTGGATGCATGAGTGTGCGCGGGTGGGCGTTGGTTTTTGGGGGGAGAGCTATAACCGCATAACGTTTGCTTGCTTGAGTTAATAAATTGTGCCGTTAGAAAGAAGCATCATAAAACAACAATAATAAGGAGTGAATTGAATGTTTCGGGACAATATCAGTATCACAGCAGATATGCAAAGTGTACAAGTTTTGACTCAGTTTGTTCATCTTGGAATAGCCGGACTGAACAGTTTTTTAATTAACGTCCGATGTTGTCGTAGGCTTGCTCAGATACAAAAACATAACAATATATACTTACATCAACGGGGATTTCATGTTGAATATAGTAGGCTACTGTATGTTATAAATGACTTGAACATAAAACAAGCTGAAATCAAGACTTGCTCTTAAACTCAAGTTTTTAAAATTAAACTAAAAAGGCCATGGGTACACATTATTATTACTCAAACACTGCAATCAGCCAATAAATCGCAACAATAGTCTATAATATACCGAATGACTTTTAACGGTTCATGGTAGTCTGTATGATGCTCTCAGGCGGGGCTACCATAATATGATCTCCATGTGACATGTTCATTTAAACGAGAGGGACGGCAGTAACAACTTCCTGCCAAATAGTGGATTCTAGATTCAAAACGCTTGCAACAAGAGACTGCATTCGCAATAATCCGAAGTCATGGTGGGTATTGAATGAAAACACCTGCTTCTTGGCGCTGCAACGTGTTCGATTATAGGAGGTAAGAACATTTAACTTCAATAGCAGCACGGTAAGAAGTTTACGTTAACTAGCTAACTACATACACATTTGCTCTATGGTGCTGATTGAAATTACAAGTTTTGCTTATTTGTGCTAACTATCTGCAGACTTGCGTAGCTAAATAAAGCGATGTATAAAATAACGTATCGCTAGCAAGATATGCTAACTACGTTGTTCCGATGAACGGTATATCCAAGTAAGTAGTTAGATTGCTAAAATAAAATAATAATAGCAAAAGACAATTAATTGCGAACACTAAGTGAAATAATGCCAATTGGTAGACTGGAGTCGATGGGAGCGAAACTATTTTTTTTGCTATATTCAAATCACCTTTTCAGAGTGGACACACTCATATTGGTACTTGGAGACATTGTGTTCAAATGTATTGCGAAAACCGCTCGCTGGATATTTAGAAGCACAATGGGACTTAAAACCAAGACCATTCTCGCATGTCAGCGTGGTGTACGGTCCAGAATTAAGGCAGGTGTGACGTAACTACAGCCGCATAGCCATCCAATGGGACGTCTCATATTTTGACGCAAACAACTTTCAAACAAGGGGTCTTTAAATTCAATTTTGTGTTCTTTTTAATACCATTGTTTAGCTATGGATTTTTATAACGGGAAGATGACACCTTTAAAATGTTATTTACGTGCAATTATTTACTGCATGTATTAGCAAACATTCAGGGATTAAACGTGTGGATTAATGTAGCAAAATAAAAAAGAAACGATCAACACAATATAAAAAGCTCCTACTTTTGCATCGCGGGACCAAGTTGAGGTGACTCAATATTGGTTCGGATTTCATGATAAATTCGGCGCCCTTACAGTAAGAATGGTCTCGTTTTTATGGGGCGCACAAGTTGGTTCAATCTAAGATCACAAGAGCAGAAATCCTTTTGGATTTGGAGGCCCACTGTAGCTTCGGAGAGGGGAATACCGGGCCGTTTTTGCAGCCCAGGCAACACTTTCTTAACCCTAGAAACAACATCTACCAATTCAGAGCATACACTTTAGTCAAATCCACGACAATTGTATATCAATTAAAATGCAACAAACCGCAACCGCATTGTGCGGGTGTCCACATCCTATAATTTAAAAGAAAATTAAATTAAAGTGGTCTGGCATATTTTCACCTTAACAGTAATTGTGGACTGTAAATTGGGGGACCTGTTTCAATGCGTATGTGAAAGGCTTCCCAGTGTTTCCCAGTTTTTCCTGTTTTTCTTTCCCATTCCTTCAACTGTTTATTTTTCAGTGAATGAGTGATTATTGCAGTATTCATATATTATTAGTTAATATTAATACATAAGTGGGATCTTTGATGTTAGGGTTTTTGTTTGCCACGGTGAATGTTTTAGAGAAGGAAATAACTAGCAGTCATTTTAAGTGTGTACTATTTATTAAAGTTTTCTGACTGTAAAATGGGAATTTTCTTAGAATACTTCCTTTTGTCATTTCTGGGGAGTATCTTTTTTGGTTGTGCTGTCCAGATACTCCCTCCCACCCCCCATATTCAGTCTGCTAATATGAACAGATTTAAACAGTTCTGTCCCCAAAACTAGTAAAGATCTAACCATTGTGGATGGTAGAAAATGTTGTTGTTTGGCCCATGTTGAAGAAGCAGATTCACATTGGCATTTTCGTATATGGCAACTTCATACAGTTATGGAGTCAGTTTTGTATTTCTTTGAATGTACAGTGTATACTTTCTGAAATGTTTTAATATTAATGTCATTAATTTGATCTTGGTGTGATGGCTCCACAGGTCATCACCTTTCTTACTGCCCATAGCAGATTAAGATCATCTAGTTATGCAGGGTCATCCTCTGTGAATGGCGATATCACCATAGCAGCCAGATTCCATTGGAAATCTTAAATGTTACAGGTGCCATTTGTAGATCTAGAGCAGTGTTTCCCAATCCATTCCTACAGGGCACACTGCCCTGCATGTTTTCAGTCCAACCACCACTTAATCATGCTCAAGTGATCATTAACAGACGACTGATGCAGATGATAGGTTGGGAGCGGAGGTTGGAATTAAAATTTCCAGGGCAGTGTGCCTTGTAGGAATGGATTGAGAAACACTGGTCTAGAGTGCTGGAACCCTTTGAAAAATTGATGTGCTGACCCATAAAATGCTTTGAACTGTACCAGGGCAAATTATGATTTGTTGAACCATAACAGGGCCTAATTGGACAATATATGAAATGTTTTATAATGGTAGCAACTGTGCCATTGGACCTCACTGGCTTTAAAACCTTGACAAAAAAAGATGAGATGAAAAACTTTGTTATGTAATGACTTCCACTCACGGGTCAAGTCGGAAACCCTGACCTTTTCGCTTCTCTCTGTAGTCTAAATGAAGCAGAAGCTGCATAATTTCACCTGGTGGCTTTTAATTGGCTCTTCATTCAGTTTGAAACAAAGTGAATAAAATTGTATACTGTGCTACAGTACATATAAAAATAATAAAGATGAAATGATACAGCATTTGTTTAATGCATATGATCTTGTAGATTATGTAGCACGTGCTGAATGTTTGTCCACAGTTTAATGTGCTCCACTGTGCTGTAATGATCTGCCCATTTATTAACCCCCTGAGGTCCGTTCTTAGCTCAGAGAGGCTTTGTGATTTTGGTGTGGTCTGATATTTATCTCAATTTCATCAAATTAACACACACTTACTCCAAAGTGTTTGCTATTTTTATTTGAAGGACAATCACAGCTACATTTATATGCCATCAATAGCTTGGTCAGTATCATATGCAGCTTGTAAATAGATCTACAAACACACAAGTTATAAAGAGTTGTTCTGCTGTCACAAAAGTTGTGAAAGCACACACTAAACTATAGTGACAAATTGTTTTGCCAATATGCATTTGTTCATCAAGGTCTTGGTTATGTAAGGATGTCAAAATAGTTTAGCACATCTGAGATCTAAATAGCTAAAAACCTGTTTTTATCAGAACTGGTCAAATTTATTTCAGTCTGTGGGAGGGCTATATGCTAATTTCCTGAATATTCATGATCCACACCTGAGGGTTGTCCACACCTGTAAGATCTGTCAGATGGGCCATCTCTCTCTCAAAGGCCATCGGACAAAGACAAAAGCCATCAGAGTAAGCATTTCTTGCGACCAACAGAAGCCAGTTTGCCAACATCCCGAGTCTGTTTGGCAGTGGGCACAGGCACATGATCAAAAGTAGCCCGTTTTCTGGGTTTAAGATATTTATCTTTAAACGTCTGTAGGAAAACGAAAGAAAAATTATTTTCTGCGAAGACACGGAAAGACATAAACAAAACAAAACAAAATAACCAACGATCAGGAACAAACAAAACATATCCAAAAACTCTGAATAAACTAAACACTGGGAATCTAAACAACAATAAGCACACGAACAAACAAGTTCTCGAGAGGCAAGAAACATTAATCACAATAGGTATTATCAAGCTTAGCTAGATAATGTCCAAGCGCCCAGAAACAGAATGCCAGCTGGTTAAATATCCTCCCGTTAATTATTCACAGCAGTCCGGTAAAACAATGATTCTGATTGTTTCCAGTGCTCATAGTGTCACAAGTTTTTGCGTGAATTCATATATTTTCAGGAGTATTTGAAAACATGGGAAATGGCCACAAGCCAGCGACCATTTTATGCACTGCAAGCCACACAGGGCTTGAACTAGAACTAGTGCCAATTGGAGTAGAGTCGCATCTCTCACTGACAACTGACAAGTAGCCTTTAGGTGCCTAGGGGGCGCTGATGAGCAATAGCCAAAAGAACCCTGGCCACCCACCCTATTGCTGTGGACACCCAGTCGTAGTCTACTTAGTGACCAGATGTCCCACCCTCCTGTATTTTGGCCCTGTGTTCCATGTCCTGCAATGACAATTTATTTATTTAGGTTGAAATCAAATGTTTACAAAAACATGTCATTCTTTTTGTACGGTAAGCATTCATATCAGTTTCAATCATTTTCCAAATTTGTAGTGGGGCCACTGGTTTCACCCTTTTGTCATGATAGAAGAGTTTCTATGGAAACAATGCCATGCTGTGGCTGCATTACCCAAAGTTGATTGTACATTTGTGCAACTTGAGCAGTTAAAAGCAATAACATGTAAGCTAAAATTGTAGTTGTAGTTGGCAGTTATTGCTAACTAGATTTTGGTCAAGAAAATGGATGAAGCCTTAAAAAACAACTAGCCTGTAGGTATAACCGGGAATGGTGAATGCTCTGCCACAAACCTTTTTCAGTCTCCAACTGAGGGGAAAAGGATGCAAAGTGACGTGGCACCGGGGAGTCTAACCATAAAACTGTCATGCATAAAGGAACAAACAAATCAGTGTCCACATTTTGTCTAAACCCCAAACTTGATCATTTGTGAGACAAAATGACTGCAGCTGAAGCTGTTTATCACACTGGGCTGCACGCCCTTTCATGCAGTTCATCCGGCTGTAGCAACAGATTATTCCCTGTTATTTTTGCCAGATTCTGAGATGGCTAAAAATGTCCTGGGGTTGCTAAAGGTTTATTCTGGGCAATATGATTTATTTAATGATAATGGCACATCTGCAAGTGTGAGACTTGTGAAATGTTTGTGATAACATTATATAAAATCAGTGAGTTCTGAACAGTCTGAACATCTTAATTAATATGGCAACATTTGTCAACATGCTTGTCAGTATCAACATGTGTAAACACATTATGGTTGACTTTTTGTATTTGATGTTGCAATGGGTATTATTTTGGTTTTCTAATTCTATACTACCAATTCTATACCACTGCAGGCTTGTGGTGAATGGTCTTTCCAATAAAAATGTCTAATTATTTGTCATAGATCCCTACAGATGTATTTTCTAATACAAATGATAACAAAATAAGAGAGAGTTTGATATGGTGATGGTGCAACAGTGTAACAGAAAAAGTGTAACAAAGGCTGTAAAGCTTCACATATTTCAGATTTCAGTTACTGTTTGGAGTAATCCAGTAATTTGAACTCTTTGAATCTGGTCACATTATGTCTACTCGTGACATTGTCCAGCCTTGAACTAGTGATGGCAAGGTTAAAGGGTTAAATCTTTACTTGTGGCAAGTACCTGACTGAGTCACTCATGATGCAATTATGAAGGCCCTTGTCAGTTAAGATGACAGTGGACTGATGGCACATTAACATGGAAGATGACAAACTATGCATACACATTAATGAATGATCTTACATTTGAATGTATGCGAACGACAAGTCTAGTATTTTTGAGCAACGTTGTGGGTAGATCCCAGCTGGAGGTACAGTGCTAGCTGTTGCTCAGGGTTAAAAAAATAACCTCCTTACCAGGTGTTGTGGATGAACCTCTCGCTCTTGCATGTTGTGTCGGTACAGATCAAAGCTGAATGGCACGGAAGACTCGTTTCATTTTGAGACGTATCCGACCACCAAATTTATTGCACTATAATAACCTACAGGCACGTCCATTTCTAGGAAAAGATTATTACAATGGGTTGAAAGAAGTTATCTGTCAGATTACTGAACAGAACCCAGACACAGACCCCCGTGTGAAATTGAGTCACAGAACAAACAAAGACTGCATATTATATGGTTGCATTGCAGTACCTTATTGCTGTATCGTTGGTGGATAATTGCATTCTTCTGCAATGCCATCACACTGCTGTTTTTCTTTTGGGAGAAATTCTGATGTACTGAGCTCATGATTGATAATGCGAGGAAAGTCACATGGATCTTCTTTTGCAGCGGATAAGGGATGATTGGAAATAATTATGAAGGATTTGTGTCTTGCAGCCGAGATGTTTCCACTAAAGAGGCGATCTAAGAACGCTTATGCATGTGCCTTTCATGCATGCCATCTGATACCAACCAAGATTAAGGGACATTCTTACTTTTAACAATTTATTTGACTGACAATAGAAGGTTTTTGTTTTTTTAACTATTAAAAAAAAAAAACTGTATTGTTTTGAAACCTAAGCCAGTGACTCAGAAGTTATGAAATCTTTATATTCTTATCCCCCCACAAAGGTTTGCTTCAGAGTTCAGCTTCATGAAGATTTCAGTTGCTAATAGCTTAAGTTGGCTAGGCCTGCTGTCTTCCCCTTTTATTTTGTCATGTAGAAAGCATGTGGCAGTAGTATTTCCTCCCATGTCCTGTGGAAATTGACCCTGTAAAAGTTGACTTGCCAGGCAGCTCAGCAGGCCTTTCACGGACTGTTTTCAGTTCTGTGTAAAGTGTTTTATAAAGTTAATCATGTTCATTTAATATCATAGTTTAACTCAATTCAGATAGTAAATAACGTGGCAAAAGCTATTTTTATGCCGGGAAAAAATATTTCAACCATTACCCTACTAAAATGTCTAAATAACCCATATTAAATAAGATAATACTGGACCTGGGGTGTCTGCTAATGTAATTTAATCCCACCACCCATTGATATAAATGCGTAGATGCTGCATTGGCTGCTGTTGTGTGTTACAGCAATACATCTGCACGGCCGCCATATTAGGGCGGGCAAGTTCCACGTTTAAACAATAGTATGTGTATTGAGAGATGCTGACTTCCCCTGATAAAATCTACTGTAACTCGCTTAATTTTCAACTTTGATTTCCAAATTTCACAATTGTTGAGTTCCCTCAACAATTTTCTGCAGAACCTGGCTGTGAACACAGTACAAAAAGGAATTAGTCTATGCAAAAATGCCACAAAGTTGTGCAGCATTTGGCTGTACAAATAGGAGGAACCATAGAAACAAGGCTCGTGGGATAACCTTTTACTGGTGAGTGGCTATTTCACTGTCACTTAAAGCTGAGGTTGAATGACCGACAGATGTCACCATGATGATGATAAAACATATAACATTAGCTTGTTGTCAAACCACTGCATGACCAAGTGACTGAAGGTGATATTTACTTGATAGTGAATCATCATCCTGCCACAATGGAAAAAGTGAGTGGCTGAAAATAGTACTAGATCCGATAAACTAACGCGATGAAGCAAAATGTTGCATAATTCGCAAAGTGAATGATTTAAATTGATTTAAACATACAATTACATGGCCTCCCGCGTGGTCCAGTGGTTACAACGTCCGACGCTCGCCACGGAGACCGGGGTTCAATTCCCCGTCTCGCCAAGTGTCGGCTCTGGCCGGGAGTGCCACCAGGGGGCGGCGATTGGCCGTCCGCCCCAGGGAGGGGGAAGGGGAGCCGACGTGACGTTCGCTGCGTATAAGAGTGGCCCTGTAAGTACCGGGTCTTGTAAGAGGCGTCACTTCGCTTCGTCACTACCGGTCGCAGGACTACGGCAGCGAACTCACATTACTAGGGGGGGATTGACGTAAAAATAGCGGGTCTAATTGGCTACCAAATTGGGAGAAAATGGGATAAAATCAGAAACAAATTAAAAAAATTAAAAAAAACCCATACAATTACATGGAGTGAACTGTATTCAGTTGCATTTTTTGTTTTATTTGCCAGTTAAAATGGTATATAAATCTGCAAAGAGCCATAGAATAAACAGATTGAGGTGTAAACTTTGTGTGATACTTTTTTTTAAGCTTAAAGACTGACACCCTGATATACTGAAAACCATGATATTGAGTAGTACGATTATCATACCGTGAAAATGTCATACCGTCACAGCCCTATTTCTAACCCAAAAAATTGCTTTATGACTAAAACCCCTCTCTCCAATCCCTGTAGCCATGGATCACAATATAAATCAGTACGAAAAAGTTAAATACAAAAGAAAAGCACTATTCTCTCAGAGGTAACATTGTCTTTGAGTCTCAAGCTTGGCCCCACCCTTCTAAGTATATGCTCCCCATGCAAATTACATATCATCTTCCCCCTCCCCCAAAATGGATTCAGTCAAAATGAAGTGAATAATCTCTCCTGGGAGGGTTAGATCCAAGGACTGGCCCAGGTGCCTGATAACACCAGTGCTATGCTTAGAATGCTTTATGCTAGCCTACATCACTTGAAAACCTACTGCCTTCCTCCTCCTTCCTATCCATTTGGAGTTTTTGAAGATCTTGACAGCCTACATTAGTGGTTGGGTCCTTGTTTTTATTGAATGAGTTCAATATCTCATGCTTTCTCCATTTTCTGCTAGCGATGTTCCATCGGACATGACATGAACTTTACGAGCACTGAGAACATTTATTTATCTCTGGGAAATCGTATTGCATTCAGTCTGAAATGGAGCACACAGCTCAGCAAGCGTACACAGTTGTGTTCACAACGTGGTCAAGATGATGCATGTGCCAATCGAGGACATAACAGAAGTGCACTATTGGATTTATGCTGGAACAATTTTATGCCAAATTTATGGCAAAAGAAACCTACAGGCCTGAGTGCTTGTTTCCCATGGTGAAGGGTTCTGGTGGCTCTGTTATGGTGTACGTTTTCCTGGCATGGTTTAGGTCCACTCAACCCCTTAGAGGGCAAGGTAAATGGCAATGCATACAAAACCATTCTGAGTGAAGAATGTCTGTCCTGATGGGAGTGGTCTCTTCCAGGATGACAATGCCCCCATCCAAGGTCACGAGTGGTCACTGAATGATTTGATGAACATGAAAATTATATAAACCATATGTCATGGCCGTCTGTCACCAGATCTCAACTTTGGTATGGAATACCATAGGTCGATATGAAGTCGGCATCTGAACATCTTGAATTTAGGGTAGAAAGTGCATTGTCCAATCTTTGCTGTTTTGCTCTGAATTATCTTCAGAATGTAGAGAAATGGGTTAACTACTCTGGCCACTCCAGAAATAACTCAGAGGAAGCATGCATCACGGTCTGCAGTTTGTAAGTTTGCTCCTGAAAATGATCCATTCTTCTTTTCTTTTCTTTCCTTTTTTGCATTCACGTAAACATTGTGGTACTTGTTATACAGCCCACATAAGAGTGAGGTTGGGAGGATTGGGTAGGAGTCTTCATCATAACGTCATTTTGGAAAGAAATCATTTTCAATATTTGTGTGTGATTTGCCAAAACAAGTCTGTAGCAACATTCTATAGACCAACCCCCTCCCCTTTTACACATACGTGTGTTTGAAACCTCTTGACAGTGTTGGTTTTGAGACCACATCAGATTGTTTCATTTGAACCTGTCCAGAAGACCGTCATGACCTCATCATTACCTCATCCCTCTCTCTAAAGCTTATCAAAAACATGTGGCCCATGTCTCCTTGCTCCTGCGAAATTAAGAATGAGTGTTTGGATATGGAATGGAAAGATTGTCTTTTGTCAAGAGGGGTGTGTTTGTGTGTGGGAGGAGAGCCCAGAGAAGGGAGAGGGGGAGGGTCATTGTGTATGGATTTTAGGATCCTGACTCCATCTGTGTCTTATTTCTTGTTTTATTCCATTTTATTCCATTTGGTATATCCAACACTCTATATTCACTATCTACCCGAGTGCAGGCCATGCTATACTATGCTCTGTTCATTGCATTTGAGCATCAGTGTCTTACCTCTGTGCATCTTAGTGTTATGTTAAACGTTTAGTCTGTGCAATGAAGAGACCACTCTCTGTTTCTTGTTCATATGAAGCTTAGCATGAATTGGCCTGCTTGAACAGTAATTTCTTGCCCACTCTCCATGTTTTAATTAATTCAATGTGAAGTGATATTATATTTTAAGTAAAATATTTGAACTGTTAATGTTTACGCGGGAGGTCAGAGAATCAGAGAAGGCGTTATTGTGCTGGATTATCTTGGCTCCGGGACTATGCGTGTCTTTGTTCTTTTGCGGAAATGAGTGGTCCAGAGTCCATGCTATGTAGGAGTTTTGGGGGCCCCGTTTGGCAGAGGGCCTGAGAAATCCTTGGGTAATTTGAAGTCCTTGAGGCGGGCAAAGCTGTTTGCGTCGATACTGGAGGATTTTAACTGCGACTACTGCTTCAGTTTTACCATGAGAGTGTGAGAGGTGCAGAGCCGTGGGGAAATTAATTTGAATGTAAAAAATATTGACTGTTGAGATACATTTATTTCTTTTTTGTATCCATCTGACTGTTCCACCACTATTGACATACTAAGTCAATATGTTTTGTCACTAATGTATGGAGACTATACAGTTAAAACGCCTTTCGTCCTGAGAAATGCACTTCAGTTGCTGAATTACATTTGGGAATACGTTGCATCGAGAATCAACTGCCCCAGGTTCTCTGTGGAATTTCAAGCAGATTTTTTCCGGGTCATGTGTTTAATTACCGCAGTTATTGTCACTTCATATTTTAGGCAGCGAAGGGCAACTTATTACAGGCGATGGACAAGACTTGTAACACATTGCCCAGTGGTGCATCTGTTCTTTTTTCAAATGTAATTTGTAATTTGGAACTTGTGTTTCATGGAAGGTGTTTGGTGTAGGAGGAAAGGTCCTGGCAGATTTCTGTGCATTTATCTATTTTCTGACTTTTTATTTATTTAAATTTTTATCCCCCATTTTGAAGGGATGTCTAATTACCAGCCTTTAAGCGCAGACCCTGATCTCAGACCAGTGAGGAATCGTGCTTCACGAGTTTATTTCAGGATCTGTATTCAGGGGCTCAGCACAAGCTCTATGGCAGTGTGAAGTGAACTCAGTGGTATGCACGAAATGCTCCCACCACTGCGAGGATTAAATATGGCATTCCATTCATCGCTGTTCTGGAAGTGGATTCAGTTGGGTTCCTCTATTGAGCAACGTCTCAGGGATGTTTTATGATGGTATAAAAATGTCACCCGCCTTTTATCTCAGTTTAAATCCTTTGGATGAAAA
This sequence comes from Aldrovandia affinis, assembly GCA_029706075.1. Taxonomy (NCBI): domain Eukaryota; kingdom Metazoa; phylum Chordata; class Actinopteri; order Notacanthiformes; family Halosauridae; genus Aldrovandia; species Aldrovandia affinis. Next base: position 4,099,584 of record JAINUG010000051.1, on the reverse strand, counting down.
GTGTGACCCATTTAAAATCAGGCTTCCTGTGAACTGCTATGGGTCTCTTAATGAAACCCGTTTAGTGAAATCACAGTGAACATCACTGTTGGGACATGCTTTATTTATGGCAAGAAGGAAGTATTGACTACCAATGTAATTACACTGTTGTTAAACAACTACAAGCCAGGATTGCGTAACGTTGTTCACAGGCACACATGGCTTTCTAATGTGGGAATTCAGGCTGTGTTTTGGTTCCATTTAGGGTCGGAGGTTGTAGAAAGCAATGTGCAAATGCACGACTTAAAATTTTAAGAGTGACAGTTTTAAGGTTTACAGTGCATTCTCAGATGTCTATTGGAGAATGTGTGATTTAAATGAAGTACATGTTTGTGTACAGGGCTCAGAAAATAGTCTTCCTTTTTATGAAGGTCCTTAATTTTTACCAACTGAACAACCACTCTTAATCAACTACTGAATAACCGGACAGAAACAAGTCCCTGCTTCAATATTTAAAGAGAAAGTGTACATTTTTAATCTGGACCTGTATATTCAATGCAATTTTTTCTCTTTCCATTTGGAATGACCAAATATATGGTGTTCTTACTGAGTGAGTGGTCTTCTCCAATACTCTCCTGAATGCTCGTGAATATTTTCCACTAGGGGTGTAATGGTACACATCACGGTTCGGTACATACCTTGGTGAAGTCAGGGTTCGGTACGTTTCAGGTTACAGTGGGGGAAAAAATAAATGCAGAATATAAAATTGCTTTTAATTTATTATGAACTTTATAAACAGTGGCTAATTGGCCATAATTTACTCAACAAAGTAAGGCACATATCTTTCTTAAATAAATAAAAAATGTCTGTCAATACTGGTGCAAAAAAAAAAAAGTTCTGCACGTGCGTTAGTGCTTAAAGCAAGATTGCATTCGTTCGGTTCACAGCCCGTACCGAACCGAAGGTCCTGCACCGAATGGTTCGATACCAATACAGGTACCCCTATTTTCCACACTGAAAGCCACAATGCGTACTACAGGAGAGCTAGTGGCAATGGGAGGAGGGGTGCATCTGCCCCTCTGACTGGTAACCCGCTGTCACCTGATGAGCAGCTATGATGAGCTTATGCTACTGTACTCAGAGGAAACCTGGCTGGATTGAGACCACCCTGGCCGCAGTGGGACGAAGCCAATGGCGTCCCAGCGCTAAACCCCCGGTCATAGTCAGCTAATGGCATGGCCAAATTTGACCCAGCGGTGTCTAGGCTATAAGGCTCAGTCTGCACTCAAATGAGCAAATTTTAATGGATCTCACACATCCACTTTGTTAAAAAACGTGTGAGAAGGTTGGACTTGGATGGCAGGGTTGGGTCTGAGTCCGCGAGCTTCCTCCAGGTACTCGTCCAAAGAGGACAGTAAATTGCGTGTTTACTATGTCTGGTGAAATGAGATCCGCTCACACGCTGGGACATGCTGGCATTAAACAAGGATCATTTATTGCATTCACAGCGAGCGTTCAGACGGGATTCTTTCAGGTCTATAATTAGACTTGCGTTCTGTGCACAGTTTTTAACATTTTCCTTCCACCCCCCACGCCCCCTCTTGTGCATGTTTGCAGTGTCCTCGTGAGCCGTTTCCTTTCTAATACGGACACAAAAGGGAGAGGGGGGAAAAAAGCTGACATTTTGGGAATCTCAAATCGTCACGCGCCTGTCACACCCCTCGCGTATTCTGGAATGCAGAGAACCGTGGCATTTCACTGTTTGACGTAGGCATCTGCAGAGGGCAGTCGGCTGCATCTATATGAGGAACGAGCTGATACTCGGCAGTAAATGGACATCATTGTGACATGCCATCTGTCACGACTGTGCTGCTGCTGACCCTCTCTGCACGGCGTTCACATCCAGTCGCCTTAGTTAGAAGTGAATCCGGGAGGGACAGGGCAAAGGCTACATTAATTAGATGGATGTAAAGCAGGCATGCATCAGTGACTTTCAGGACGGCAGAGGATATGACATGTCATGTGGATTACTGTACCGCCTGCTGGTTATCTAGGTCTTCCACAGCATTCTAGTGAAAAGCTTATTGGGGAGGTAGTGCGGTGTAAAAGGGTTTGGGTACAATCAAGATGGTGGAGGCGTAGACTTTGACAAATGGCACAAAATGGCACGAACTGTACAGAATGGAGGAGAATCTAAACCTGGATTTGGTTAAACAAGAATACCGTCTTGTTAATTGTAGTGGGCCACTAGGCATGACATAGAATGTGTTAGTAACGCTCCACGCAGATGGGGAACTAACAATCTATGGCTATAGGTACTTGCACTTAGCGTGGTATGCATCAATACATTTTGACCAATCTGAAGGCAGCAGAAGTGTTTAGGAACTGATATTTTCAACTCTGGTGAACTTTTGTAACGGACAACAGAGCGCTTTTAAATACTTTTTCCCCTTTTTCTCCCAGTTTGGGATGCCCAATCTGTATTCTCAGCTGTCAATTTAGGAGATCAGGGACCAGCACAAACGGGTGATATCAGCCTCCGATTTTATTTTATTTTTTATACCACAGTCTACAAGTTAAGCTTGCACAGACATGACTCAGAGGAAGACACTTCATGCAGAATTGTATACCTCCAGACTGTGGGGGGCCGATTGACCAGCGGGGATCCCTGATATGCCACAGGACACGTACAACCCGACATCCCCCACAAGTGTCCGGCTGCATAAACAAATATTGTGTCAAATGAAAGCTCTGTAAGCCACCCTGGATCCGTTAATCAGATTAATATGATTTACTGAGTATTCTCCTTCACAGGAAGAAGCCCCTTTCTGTTAAAGTTCCCAACAAAATGACTCAGTTAAGCCTTGCATCTCAGTGTAAATATTGACTCTCTCTTCGATGCTGCGCAAGTATATATAGGCTGCAGACTGTTTGTTGAGCATCAGACGTGTGGACCCATTGAGGCCTCTGAAATGTGTTTGAAATGGCACCACAGGCACCGGGCACCCAGATGCGAGCGGTCCCCAAGCAGACAGATAAACGTCATGTGCACTCCAGTGGTTAATCGGTGAGCCATTTCACAACCCTGCCCGAAGGCCCGCTATGGCTCTTCGTTCCGTCTGAATGTTCTGCATTGTATAAATGACACGTCTTCATATGAGATATTGGCATCCTTTGTCATTTTGAGCAGAATCTTGTTTTGGTAGCAGCCAATCGGCAAACGGTGCCCGTCCCCACACAAGGTACGACATTACGGAAAACGAAGCATGTAATCAAATGCTATTCCTAACTTTCCACAACAAAACGCAAAGGAAAAGGAAAAGCAATGTCAAAGAGCATAGAACAAAGCAGTGTCCCTCTGCCGTTGCTTTTTCTGTTTAGCATTTTTGTTTATGTTTTGCAATGCATTAGCCACATTGTAAAGCAGTACAAACGAGAACATCAAAAAGCAAAGTCCCTTACGGAATGAACACATCACTTTAGCCTTTGCATCTTTTTGTTCCTAGTGAGCATCCATACCAGTGGCGGCTGGTGAATTTTAAGCTTGGTGGGGGCTACACCAGGGGTGTTCAAACCTATCCGAAAAGGGCCAGCGTGGGTGCAGGCTTTTGTTCTGGCCCAGCAATGAAACGCCTGATTCAACTAATCCAGCATGATCTTGATTGAATACCATGATTCATTGATTATTCGAATCGGGGGTTGTAGTACTGGGCTAGTGCAAAAGCCTGCACTCACACTGGAGCTTCGCGGAAGAGATTGGGTCAACGTCAAAACAGCCATGGGTCAATGTCAAACCAAACGGACTGCATACATCAGTGGTAATGCTAATATTTTTTAATTAGACTCCCAAAGGCGCATTTGCATCCCAAACAACCAGAACACATACCAGACATGGACGCATTCACGCTCATTCGAACATTTGCACATTTGTGGACCGTCTGTGCCTTTTTTCCTCCTTACAGCGAGGTATGACCGCCCAAAGCTGCATAAAGTAATAACATCCAGCCATTGTCAGACAAAGAGGCCTTAAAAACATGACAAACAAATGAGTCAAGCATTTAAATTAACTCGCTATTTAGTGCTTCATGTGTCATACTCTAAAAATCTAATAATTCCGTGACGGGGCTAGTGCAATTACTGCTCTTAACAGCGAAGTGACAAGAGTGCATCCCACAAATCTGAAAAATCTTCATAGATTTTGACTAATTAATTAAATTGATGTTGTTCGATTTTCTCATCATTGCTGCAGGAGTGTTCGTTGTCTTCCATCCTGTACTCCATCCTTAATTCTGTGCAGGGGCCCTCTTTGTGTTTGCTACCTCACATTCCACACCAGTCAAAGTTATGTGTCTACCATATGCAATCTGTTCATTGAACTGTAGTTTGAATTGTCCGTTTAAAATTATCTACTTTCTATGGCCACATCATGTTTGGAAGAATATGCACTAACTTTCTGTACTGTCTCATAGTAGGTAGCGGTTCCATGCAGTGGGGCAAATGGTTAAAAAATCAGCCAGTTACTCATTAAGCAACGCCCATTTGAGATTTAGCTTTTTTCCCCTGTGCCCCATTTGAGATTGAGCTTTTCCCCCTGTGCCCTTAAATGTTGAATCATAAGAGGGTATGCCTGGCTTTCTGAAGTATCAGATATGCACAGTAATCCTGGAATATACAGTCCTGGAGCTGTGCGCTCTGGGACCCCGCCTGTGAGCTGATGTCTGATGTAGATGTCAAGTGGCTTTTGCCTCTTATCAAAGCTGTCCCACAGAATTTCCATACAGAATGTGTCAGAAGACGAGAGAGATGCTTTTACGATGGTTGTGCAATGCCGCGCCTGTTCAAACACAGTGTCATCTCAGTCCACGAGGATCACAGGGAAAGGAGGGAGGAGAACTTCTCTGCCCTGTGGAGCAGTCAACTCATTCCCCCCTAGTGCAAAGGATTCTGGGAAACATACCAGTTAACAGTTTGTCCCATTGCTGGCCTGAACTGCAGGAGCAGTCAAGGCTTTTTGGTCAAGGTTTCCTTATTTGATGTTTGTTAGTATCAGCTAATGAGATATTTTACAGACTTTATAACACAATTATTTTTAATCATCTGATGTCATGTGAGTGAAAATGAAATAGTATTTTCCCTTGACTAATGTTGGCTTACAAATGCACCAAATTAGACCATCTTTTGTTTTCCAAAAGACTGCTCGAAACTGCGTTTTGGATTAGATGTACAAGAGAAACAGATTAGTCTTAATCATACTTTCCTACTCTCAGATTGTGTTCCACGTGCCAAAGGTAAGTGGTCAGGCCATCTACGCATTTGTCATTTACGTGATAGGAGGGTGATTATCTTTTGTTGTAACCTCAAAGCTAGTGCTGAAAGCTGTTTTTGATCACAGATCTTTTGAATCTCCCTTTACACCAATAATCTGATACCATCAAGACTGAAGAAATGAAATTTGAAGAATGAACATATTACATGTAGACCGAGCTGGTGTCAAGATTAACACAAATCCTGTACCATGGATCACAAAGTGGTAATGCTGCAAGTAAAACAAATGCCTAAACACACTTGGTTAACACGCCAAGCCTCTCATGTTTTCCTAGCTGCTAGAGGAGCCCTGAGACCCTAGTGTGCCAATGATTTAATTTGGATAAATTGAGTTTCACGAGAGACCTGTTTGCTTAGACTGTGACACCTTCCTTAAAAGTGTGTATAAAGTATAAAATAAAAGTTAGAATAAAGATGAATGGTAATCTCATCTGACCCAACTCATCTCTCCTCTTTGATTGACAGTCGCTTTTATCCGCACTGTGACTACACACTTTATTTGGAGAAGACGGCACACCACAGAACTTGAGTTGGCAGGAGTAACACTTCCCAGAAGGTTCTTCAAGATAAAGGCAGGCAATGAGGACACTTGGCCGGACAGTAAAGTGCAATAATGTCATTTAAACAAAGTGTGTCATACAATGCATTATGTAGTAACTGGATACTCATGCGTTTTGGACTCGGGAGAGGCCAAGTGCGGCTGGTTTAATGCCTCGGAGCCACCTGGCTTAGATTAAAGATGAGGACAACAGAGAGGAGTAATTCCTGTTTACCATACGGCGTAGGGCAGGGATGTACCTCTGGCGCGAGGCCAGTATGAGAAGTTTTGGTCCATTTGAGGTGGACCTGAAGGAGCAGTGGTGCGGGGAACGACTGAGACAGGTGTGCTACTCCTGGCCACACTACACCTGACAGTGATGTGACCCCCACCTATTTGCTCTGGTCAGCAGCCTGGGCTGTGGACAAGATAACTTTTTTATGTGGGCGTTGTTGTGTATATGCTGCATGTATGTTTCATTCCATACTTGGGAGGTCAGGTTGCCCTGCCAAGTCTCCCTGATGTAATGTCACCTCCAAAGTGTGTTGACCCCCGCCCCCCATTTCTGTTCTAAAAATACTTCTGTACATAGTGTGGATGCTAGTAAACATTAGAAAATCATAAACATGGCATTTGGAATAAACCGCATAATTATTATGCTTTCATGTCGAGACATGCCCGTGCTCACTGCTAGGGGCCACGACCTGTTTGATTAATAAGTTATCATGGCACAACTATGTAGAAAGCATTGTGTTGGTGCCTTCCTGCTCTGAGCATCCCAGGAGGGTTTACCTTGAAATGACCACTCCTTAAAATTAAAAAAAATAGAAATTCACTAACCTTTTCCTTCCCGGTGTTACAGGTATGGTTCGCAGATGCCTGCAATGATGTCTATTGCTGCTAACTATGATTGTTCCTACCATGTATTAATGCACATCTTGTAAGTCGCTCTGGATAAGAGTGTCTGCTAAATGCTTAAAATGTAAATGTAAATGTAGTATGCATATATGAATGAAGATTAATTTGAAGTTTTCCTGGAAAAGTTGAGGAGCATTTGAAAATTAACCCCAGGGACAGTAGCTGAATGTACCAAGCACGTACCAAGTGGAGATAAATAGCCCATAAATATACAAATGCAAATATCTCATTAACACATGTTTGCAACCTAAACACTTTCCCATTGGTATATTTTAGTGTGGAATGACCCTAGATGCCCCTCAAGTAGAATTTGCATTTATCGGTTCCTGTAACCTACTGCATCGATGGCATTAACAGGTTTGCAGCATTGTTATTTTTCACCACACAGTCCAAACTCCATTGTTCACTTCATACTGTGGTTTTAATTGTTAGTGCTGAGAACAGCATTTTTCTTTTAATTGGGGGGATTGGAAATGGTGGGGGGCTGTGACATCAAATCTTGTTTGCCAAATATCGGCCAGAGGATGAAAGACTGTCTGTTTGAGTATGCCGTGAGTCAAGCCATTTCTTTATAAAGCAGAGTCAACACAAACTAGATTAAAGAGGCTTTTAGTGTGCCACACAGTTGCAGACACCATCGCTGTCAGAAAAAAAAAACTGCTGCTATCAGGAAAACCTCAGATACTTTAGTTGTATTACCTGCTCCTCAAGAACAGTGTGGGCAACTGAGTTCTCCATTTACATTTACATCTGAGACAGAACTCGCCAAGCCATCGACTAACTCCAAGCCACTTTTGCATGTGGCGAGCTCATGCCAGCTTCCCTCCCCCTAGGGGGGACAGCCAATCGCCAGCCCTGAATGGGACTCATGGGCAGGGCCGGGCTGGCGCAGCTGGTGATTGAATCCAGACTGCAGTGGGCAACCTGCACTTAGAACAAGTGCCTTTACTGGTTGTGCCACCAAGCCCCCCTCGCCCATCCAGTAACTTTTAAACCAGTCACTCAGCCACGTGGCTAATTTGTAAGTTGAACATATAATATTGGATGATACTTTAGTAGCTTAGAAAAGTATGTTGGACTACTGTACTTTCAACAATTTGTCATGCTATCAGAACTGTTTGTGTGAACGTTTTAAACCTGTGCCTCTATCTGCAAAAATAAAACCAGCTAAGATGCAAATGCAACAAGTTCAACTTCCACAGGAACCAAATGGCTGAGCGACTTGGTTAGAAGTGACTGCAAGGTCATGTAGACATGCAATTTAGAGCATGCTGCTTGTTTTCGGACATCAGTGCTATTCGTTGGTGAATTCACATGAAACTCTTCTTTGGATGGATAGTGCATGCATTAAAAGTAAAGAAAATTATATTGACATCACTTTAAATATACAATAAACAAAGGTGTGAGATTGATACGGGTGGGGCGGGGGGATTTATTTTATATACTTGTCAGTTGTTGCAAATGTTATTGGTGCACTTTTTAATGTATTGCAGCATTATCTAATACGCTACACCTCATGCACGTGATCAACGGACATAAACACTGCTGCCATTCTTCTCATGCCCCTGATTAAGTGTATTTGACATTTACATTTTAAGCATTTAGCAGACGCTCTTATCCAGAGCGACTTGCAAGATGTGCATTAATACATGGTAGGAACAATCATAGTTTGCGCATGAGATCAGTGCAGTACTACAGCGATAGACATCTTTGTATGCAGCTGCATACCATACCTGTAACACTGGGAAGGAAAAGGTTAGTAATTATTATTATTTATTTATTTAATTAAATGAGTAGGCAGGGATACATATACAAGAAGTGTTGAGGAAGTAGGCAGTGGTGATGACAATTGGGTAGATGTACAGAATTCAGTGGTAGTGGAGTCTGAAAAGGTGAGTTTTGAGTCTCTTGCGGAAGATCACAAGTGATTCCGCGGTCCTGACCGATTGCGGAAGGTCGTTCCACCATCGAGGGGTCAGATTAATTAAATGATTAACTGAGGTGATTTTAACAACTCATTGAATGATTGTTTGACACATATCTTGAAATGGAGGCGCCATCGACCCCTTGAGGGTGGAGGATTGAATTACATGCAAGATTTTCAACTCAGGATTTTCTCCAGGCCCTAGTTATGACATCTGGTTAATAGCCACTCTCAGACAAGTGGGTTTGCATGTTGAATGCGATGCTCGGCACAGAGACGCTGTGTTTCAGCTATGCTGAGTTGCATGGAACCTCTTAACTGACAAATGACTGACAAAACACTGAGAAGTTTGAGCTGTCTGGCAAAATCAGACTAATGATCGCACTTATGTAACTGTTCAGTAGCGAAGTGGGGCCTCAGTCCTCAGTTTTTTTAATTAAGAGGGTCTCTACCTGCCTTCACTAAATTCTAGGGGGGTTCTGGTTTGGTTCTGTGTTGGCAGTTGGCAGCGAGCCTATGTAATTAGACTATAAAATTGCATGTTTTTTTAAGTTCAATTGCATGGTGTAATTAAGCGCCATGTAATCTCTGTGTAAGTAGACGTTTTTACAAACGATTAATCTGGAGTGCGAGTTTTGAGTTCACGTGATAACACGCATACAACCTCTATGCAGTTACATTGTGTACATGGTTGCACTCTACTGCATTGCAGTTACACAGTATTTTATGTACAGTAGCTACACAATATTTACTATGTTTGTGCTACCCACATTCGGGGTGACCACTGTTCTAGAACTAGGGATTTGGTGACTTTATGATGAATTTGATATTTGAACCGTCCCCAAGGTCAAATATTCAAATCAAACACCCACCAAGCACTGATACTCTCTCCTATCTGATGATTTGGTGTGCATTCCCTCACACTCCAAAGCAGGAAAACAAGCAAAGTTAATTAGCCGATTTTAAATTTGTTCTCATAAAGGGTTCTAAGGCCTTCCCTCATGAATATTAATAAGAGTATAGAGCGAGTATACTATCGCTATAATTGTTTCCTTTTCTCATGTTTAATAACTAACAAGGATTTGAATTCTGATCCAAGTAATTAATTTGGTAATCGCATAGCTGAATATTCGACTGATTCAATTTCGTCCCTCTTTTGTACCATGAGCCCCAGATGTTACTCTGGGCCCCAAAGACCGTTAAGGCAGTAAATTTACTATAAAAACAATAACAACAACAACAAATAAACAGAAAATGTACCCCCCACAACGATCCCATCTTTCTCCGACTAGGCTGCATTGTGCTCTCGGTGCATACAAAGCACATGTTTATTTTTTAAAACTTTTTTCAAAGTCTGTTTTGCATTAAATTCAAAACCAAGAGTTTGAGTGTTTGTTTGCATTGGGTGTGTTTGCTTTGTGTGCAGTCAATAACGTACGCCAATGTGAATTGTAACCTAGCAACGGTTACGTCTGTTGGCGCTGAAGCTGTCTCCTGGTATTGTGGCTGTAAAAAAAGATTTTTTTTAAACGTTTTATTTAGTCTGATGTCGGGGGGGGTTGTACTGAACCACCTTTAGCAATTTTTCAAGGGTGGTCCTCGATGAAAAATAGGATTGTGAACTCCAGCCGTGAGCATTGAGAAATGTACTGCTCTGCTGAACTGCTTGGAGACATTTCCGATCGCGACACAAATATTGATACAGTTGTGTTTATGTAGGTAGTGGGGGGGCAAGTCTCAAACGCAGTACTGGCCCTACGAAAGCACACAAAGCACGCATCCCTTGTGGTAGAATTTGCTGTGGGGGGAAGTGGGCATGTCCATGACTCTAAGCCACACCCACTCTTTGTAAGCACTCTGACCCTTCCTTCTGGAGCGCTGCCGAGCCGTGCTTGGGTAAGATCCAGCCCATTTCAATGCAGAGGCCTTGTCTTCCCCAAAGGGAGAGGTGCATTTGCTGAATGAGTCACTTTTTAACCCTTGAGCCGAGGCAGTAAAAACTTTGAATGACACCACTTTGCAAATGCGCCCCCAGACCATTTTCACAGTTTCATGTCACTGAATGCTGTGTATTTTATTTACCTGAATTATAATTTACCTGAATATATAATAACAAAGTTGTTATTATCTATGTGGTTTAGTTTTTTTGCCCATTTCTGAAGATCTCACATATAGAATCCTAGTATGTTTCAAGCACTTTAGAATAACCTGTGCAATATAGTTGCAGTTTATTTCAGTATTAAGCAGAAGGCATACTGAATTATTAGCGCTGTCCCCGACTAAAACAAATCTTGGGCGACCAACAGTCGTCCGTTTTTTCAGATTGGTCTAAACATTTTTTTCTTTTTCTTCTATATGACACACCCTATTTGTTTTAATAAATACAACTATATGCACACTGCGCTTGTCTCATTTTTGATAACTTTCTTAAGTGAATGACGCATGAGTAACAATAGGCTAATGACTTTATGGAGCCGGAGTTCAAGATTACCTGAAAGAAAAAAAAACTTATCCGTTCCGAGCCTCCTCTTCATGCTGCCCTTGCAGATTCTGCCGTTGGGCTTGTGAAGTTGCGGTATGGCCACATAATAGGCTGATGCTTTTATTTGACCACAACCATAACACATTCTAATGTGTAGGCTATGTTTTATTTAATTAACCTGGTTGGTCTCATTGGGATTTAAAATCTCTTTTGCAAAAAAATTGGCTAACAAACGAATGATCACACATAGCCTAATGTCTTAAATTGTAGCCTAAAGCTGAACATAAAGTGGCTATAGCCTATCGGAAATAACTTACTTGAGTCGGAGACCATCCGATGGCCTACTTCCTCAGTTGTTTTATGTTATGACACAGGAACACTAGCTTGTCCACATTTTTTGGCAAAAGGCAGCTGCTCCTCGTTTTATTAACGATAAACCCTGTCTTGGAAAACGCGCTTGCAAAGTTTACATTCCACTTTTTTTGGATCGTCCGCGACTAAAACGAAATGCTGCCATACTCCATGTTTTTTCTTTGACATTCTGTTCTTAGGTTATATCGAAATGAGTAATTAAAGTATGCCTATATCACTAATCTTAACTGTAGGCAAATCTTGTAGGCTACAATTAAAATGCACATTTGCGTGCCTAAAACAAGAAGGATACAATATAGGCTACATGAAAGGGGGTGTTACGCATGTTAGTTATAAATGTATAAACCATACAATTAGCAAAATTATAAAATGTTATTTATTAGTTTTGCAGAATTATCTCAGCCCATCGACCAAACAATCGACCAGTCGACTAAATGGGGTCAGCCTTCTGAATTATATACTATATGTACTATAACAACAAAGAAAATATGTTCACTTATATACTTCTAAGACCAACTTTCAGTTGTTTTCCATCAGCACTTGCTTAACCCCAGAGGCTTTTAGGAAACGAGGATGATGGAAAATAATAAAAATGGCTAAAAATATGTCTTGTTGTTTTGGTTCCAGGTGAGGCAGTCTTCGCTTTGGGGAAAGAGGAAAGAGGAGCTTTCAGAAGGTAAGGCCACTGTTCAGTTTCCACGGTCTGCTGTGGATCATGTGACTGTACACTCACTCACTCGCGCACAGCGCACGTTTAACTCTGAACGTAGCTGCTTTTGTGCATGTCACTTCATCATCGAGAGTCCCAAGCTGCAGTACGATTTAGACTTTTTCTTGAAAACAATGCGCAGTGTATTTTCTCTGTGTTTCCAGTGCCTCTCGGCTCCAGGTGGAGGTAGGGAGAGAGGGGGGCATGCAATGGAACAGGTGGTTTAACTTGCACGCTGCCTGCTGATTTGTGGGGGGTGGGTGTCTGCCAGCTCACCATTGGGTTATTCACTCTTCTTGGAGCTGAACACTTTTGAGATAAGGTTTTTAATCAAGTTCCTGTTGATCGGTGGCTGATACATTTTGTTTAAAAATTTGCCCAATATCTGAAAAGCTGTGGCTTTTAAATACAGGGTTTGATGGAAAGGATATAAGTGGTCCAGCATACAGTCTTCTGTGCATTTGGTTTCTTGTGTGTGTATAAATAAAAAAAATTTAAACTGTCAACTGGATGAAATGATTTTGTTTTAATAACACGGTAGCAGGATTTCCATCCACAGCTTCCTGTGTTGGGGGAATGTAGACGCACCCTCACACGTGTGTTGTCTGGAGGAACTTGATTAACGTGCACACAATCCAGGGTGCTCCCATTTTCCTTTCCCCAGTCTGTCTCTTGTTAGGCAGGACCACAGCGTCTCTGATAGTCCAGCGGGCATTCGCGGGGGCGCAGCACCGCTCAGATGGAAGGGCCCGGTCTGTGCCGACGTGCCTTGTTGCACGTGTCAGACTCTTTGTGGAATGCCGCCAGCCGCGGTTCACTCAAAGCCGTCGTTGCCATTCGGATCCGACCAGGGCGGCCCCCGGACATTAGCGATTAATTGCGTTAGTGATTCATTACGTTGCAGACGCCCCCCCCCCCTTAGTAAGCACCCAGTTTTGTGGATTGTTGTGCATCGACAGCTGGAACAGTGTCTCCCAAAAACTATCAATGGAGTCATCTGAAGCAGGAGGGTGAGCAGGCCAAGCTGTCCACGATGCCTTTCAGCATCGGAGAACATTGGACCACAGCTGAGGGCTGATTTACGTGTCACCTTGTGCCAGTAGATTATGTAATGTACCGTCTGTGGTTTTAGGTCTGATTTTCACACACACACACACACACATATATCACATAACACACATCAGTTTCACTAATTCCCCCTCTTTCTTCATACTGTCAGCAAAGCCCCTTTGTGCTGCCAGGAAGCTGTCAAAATGAAAAGAAAATCCTGTGAGAGTTGGATTTGGTTTTCGCCAGTGCTTTGCAGTGTTGGTAGTCAATTGAGCGTCGATACGCAATGCAAATAGTTTTAACGGTTTTATTTTTATTTTGAAGTTATTTACAGTTATCAGTGTGCACAATCTTGCTTTTAGTTTGTTTTTACCAGCATTTTTACAAATTGCATGTCTGAGTAGATGAAAAAATTGAACTATTTTGTTCGTAACCATTAGCACATTCTTACTCAAGCGGATGTTCCCCTGCAAGACTCGGAATGAAAATCAAAGGGAGGCTCCGTCTGTCTCTCTTGCTCTCCCTCCCTCCGAACCTGCAGACTTTCCTCCGCCGTCTTTGCGAAGCTCGTCCCATGTGATTAATTTATTCCATTCCTCAGAAGCAGTCTGATGTGGCTAATGTCTGACGAGAAAGAGAGCTGCAGGCTTTCGGAGGGCTGCAAGGCCACTGGATGAGGTACATTGTTTGTGAAAGCAGGGATGGGGGTGGGGGGGGTGCGAGAGGAAATAAAAGGGGAGAGCCACATGACTGGTAAACCTTTTTATGGGTGGGTGAAAGTGCTGGTTTGGTGTCCTACCAGCTGGGCAAGGTCATTCCCGGTGACGGCTGGCCGGCTTGAGCAGAAAGAGGCCCTGGGTCCCCATTAAACCGCCGCCCCTACTGGTCATGTACAAACCTCAGCCCTCGGCCCTCAGCCTCCCCCTGGAAGATGGAAATATTTATAGCGTTTTCCCCACAAAGGCCACGTACCTCACTGTGAGGTAATGGAACAGCCTGTGTTGTTACGGCTCTGCCGGTGGAAGGCTCAATGGCAAGTCCGCTGCCGTTACTGAGTTGCCAAGAGGGCACTCTGTGTGGCTTAATTAAAGTGGTTGTTAGCATGATGTGTTAAACTACTAAAGTGTTGAACTATAAACTTCAGTCCGCCATAAACTAAACTGACAAAGCTTACAATTTCTGTATTCCATCTAGGTAAGTGGTGAAGTAGTGGTGGAGAATTACTACCTTGCAAGAGGGCCACAACTGTGTCCCACCTGTGATTTGAAGCTGGAAGTCCATTTCCCTGTAGTCCACACTGCTGGCGGCAAATGACTGGTGTGACTCACAGGAACCGCCCACCAAACACACTCTGGAGAAGCATCACTTGTGTGACATCATCTAGTTGACTGAGTCCTCAGATAAAAACAACAGATGCTTCGGACCAAAACTGAGTCATGTCAGGGAAGAGATATTTTTCTTCGCCACTAATCATCCCTTGAGGCGGTTGTCCTGTTTTGTCTGTGAGCATCGTGCTGTGTGTTGGATCCTTGCGGTGAAGTTGTCCCCCTTTCCCCTGCCCTAGAAGCTCAGTGGCCCTCTGTGTGAGGGTCCCTGTCATATCTCCCGCACCCTCGCACAAAGGGGTGTCTCAATCACACGGCATCGCTTTGGACCTGATCCAATGGAAACAAGTTGTGCATGGAGCGTGGATCTCTGCCGGCCAATCTGTTGCTCTCTCCCTGAAGATGCCATCACCCCCATGTGCACAAGCTGCTTCTAATGAGCGCATTCGTTACACCAACCCCCATCTCAGAACCCTGTGCGTTGAGTCGCGATGAGCTGTACGCTAAGCTTAGGGTGGCTGGATCACTCATCTTGACACCTTTCGAGTGACTGAAACAGATGTTGGAAACCTGCTGTTACAGTACTTGCTGAGAATTACGTCAGTGAGCTTTGGATGAAAACAATGGCCCTCAGTGTGTGTGATGTTGTGTGTCGGTTTTATTGAAATCCAGGGTGCAGTTCCCAACCGGATGTTACCACCACAGTTGCAATTTAGCAATGGCATGCATACCTAATTGGACCTTGGTCTTAAGTTTTCTGTAAAGATTGAAAATGACCCCCAGGGATGTATAGAGCTCACACACTTAGACAGCAGGTATTTAAACACGCTTGGTATGTTCACCAGACACCAAGCCTGGGTTTTAGTTTTATTTGACTATCAATTGGAAAGAAAATAGAAAAATGTGAAACTTTTCTTTCATCAGTATTAGACCTGTGTATTAGTCTAAATTTGTCTTTAAGTCTGGTCTGTACTGGCGGTGTCAGCCTTCCACTCACCCTTTGGGAAGTTTGGTAGATCGACACATCGATTACGAGGGCTCTTTTTAGCATGGTGGTCGATGTGATTGAAATGCTACCTCGGAATGCCCTGAGCGACAACAGGCGCTTGTGTAAGGGGGTGCAAATTCCCCCCAGTGCCCTACAGTGATTGATACCGCAAGATCGGGTTCATAATCCTGTCTCTCTCTGACCTGCCTCCATCTTTAGTGGACTGATTTATTCGGCGAGAACAGTGTTGGTAAAAGCACAGCGTGCAAATCCTCTCCTCCTTAGCTGATCCGAGCAGAGAAAGGGAGGATGCCGTGATGAACGGGGCGCTCTTTCACCATGACCTCAGGGCCTTAGAATGCAGAAAACACACTGAGCTCTGTTCATCAGCGAAATCTGGACATCAAATTCTTCAGTGTTTTTGGAAAAGTTGCTGGGGTGCTAAAAAAAAAAAAAATTGGCCAGGGCGGTGTTCTCCGTGACAAATAACAGCTGGAGGGGTCTGTGTGAATCACGCTAACAGATATGATTGGTGTTGTTTTCACTCGTGTTTGCAGAATCTAAAACTGCCAGGCAGTCGGGCAGCAAGGTTTCCCTAAAAGACACGCATGCTTTGCTACCAGATATAGTCTGCCAGTCCTCTGCATATGGCTTTAGGGCAACGAGTGACATGATCCGCTATGCCCCATATTCTGTCACGGCACCACTGCGAAATGAAATGTAACTCTGTGTAGAGAATTTGCAAGAGTTGCTTTGTATCGTTTCTTTCTTGAATTCAGAAAGCCGGCAAGCCAGGTGACATATATAAGATGTGCCGCAAGGCCTGCATTGGTTTCTCACAGCTCAACACAAAGTGCATTGCGGTCAGATTGAACCCATGCATATGCTTTTACCTTATGCGCTCATTTGTTTTAGTGGTGGTGGGGGTCATGGGGATTGCTGAAGGAGAGTGGATTGGGTACAGTGGCTTATTTAGCACATCATTGCCAGTCTATCCTCCTTGCTCTTTTGCACTTAATCTCCAGCTGCAGCAACCCAACTCAACTCATCTCCTCCACAGCTCGTAGTCTCTGGAATTAGACTGGACGTTATTTTGAATTATATATTCATCATGGCAGATGTTTGTAGCCAGGGCAAGGTACAGTACAATGCCTACAGGTTCACAGTTTTTTTATGTAGTACATTGTGTAATCAAATCAAATCAAATGTATTTGTATAGCGCTTTTCACAATTGAATTGTCACAAAACGCTTAACAGAGGGGGAGCCCAGGCCTAGACCCCCCCAAAAGCAAGCCTAAAGGCAACAGTGGCAAGGAAAAACTCCCTTGGTCGGGAGAAACCTTGGGAGGAACCAGACCAAAAGGGGGGGAGCCCATTCTCTTCTGGCCAGCACAGGGTGTGTCCAAAAAAGACCATATCATGGTCAGTTCAAGGTGACTCAGGGCTGAAAGACTTTGCCCCTCCTGAGTTAGGTAGTCAGCGGGGGGCTAAACCACGTGAAGGGGGTCCAGAACCCAATGCGTGTAACTGGGTCAGATGATATCCACCTGAGCAGCTGTACCTTCATCAAGGGTGCAAGGGCAGCACTACATCAGGGAATCTAATTCCTATAAGGTCCAGCCTGATCCAGCGGTCTAACCTCTACACTACTTTCTTCCCCGGGCCCTGGGCCACGACCATCTATTAAACCCTTCGAGGGAAGCAGATTTTTTTCAAACGCCCCCATCCCGCCCCTCGCTTCCAGCATTGGTGGTCTATGGATCCTTTGTAGTCCCGGGAGGCCACAAATGGGCGCATTGTGCCAGGGTAGCTGGGAAACTCCGCCGGGACCCAAATGTGCACTGTTGCGTCTGGCCCCCTTTGGCAGTGTCAGGCCAGTCCAGCGCTCCATTCAGCCTCAAAGGGCCCGTTTCATTTGTCTTCTCGTGAGAGTCAACTGGGCCTAATGATAATCACAGGGGGCTGCCAGCAACTTCACATCCCTCAGAACAGGACACCCATGAAAAAAATAAGTAAGTGAGTAGGATACTTGGGGTCTGGATACCTTTTCACTGCAGGGAATAATATGTTTTTGATTTCTTAACAGTGCTGATAGCTGACGTTTTTAAAAATAGCCTCATGGGGTTAAAATACAGCATTGAAGAATGCTGAAAAATCTGCATTTAAGCATGGACGCCTCTCAAGAAGATGCGTTTGAAGCCCACAGACTGCTCCTGCGTTGAGTGACTTCCCTTCGTAAGGAGCTTAGCTTCATGTCTTTACTGCATTGTGTTTTTTTTGTTGCTACAGTAAGTGAACTGATTATATATTCTGGTTAGACATGCTCTTTTTGCACTTTCCGTATTTCTATAACAGGACGTGTAATTTGCCTTGGCCTGTGGCATATCTGGCAGGGATGGCTTAGTATGCTGGATTGAGCAGAGCAATACGCAGAGCGTATTCAAAACCATAGGCTTGCGTTATTCAAATGGCTGTAGCAGCTGTGTGCAGGTGCAAATTTTGGAGAAGGCGGTGGCGATGAATTACATCCTGGTCACGTCAGTACAGTGGGGAATTGTCTCATGAGTCGTTTCTTGAGCCATGGACTTCCTTGACTCGCATACCCTCGTGTTCTGGCCGAGGAATGGGCTCTGACCTTTTTAATGAAGACCTAGTCTCTTTTTCCAGCGTCCCATTTTTATTTCCATCATGCTGGAAAAATAGTTTATATCTAATATCATCGCTACGTCTGGCAGCATTTTTGGAAATGTGTTGCAACCGCTGTATACAGAGAAGGGACTCTGCGACTGTCATGCTTGATTTATTTGTTTTTTAGTTATTTATCCACAGGGCCCATCTGTCTTCTCCCGCAGTACATTACATTTTAAGATGCCCTTGAGGCGTGGGCATTTCAGTTGATATTACAGCCAGTGATGACATTTTAATTCACCTCCGCCTATTGGCCCTTGTTTGCAGCTCATAAAAGGGACTCAAACAATTTATTTTATGTAAACTGCTTTTTAACAAGTATGATAGTCTAACTTGGAAAATGCAGTGTACTGTCTTTTGCATTGCTGTAGTTTTGCTTAAAACTTTGCCCAAAGATTGTGAGGGGAAAAAACGGTGTGTGTGTGCGTGCGTGCGTTTGTACGTGTGTGCGTGTGTGCGTGCGTGCGTGCGTGCGTGCGTGCGTGCGTGCGTGCGTGCGTGTGTGTGTAAAAGGCTAAACAAATTACACCATAAGGGGAACTTGAGTGCACACACTCATGCATCCCCGCACTTACAAACCTCTGTAAATGCAAATAAAGCCATGGGGTTGATTTTCGTATTGTTAATTTCAGTTCAGATCAGAGTGAGTACAGTGGATGGCCCTGGTTCAGTCTGAAGGCTGTGCTGATGCTCCAGTCTCTGCCCTGTGGGTGTAATCTCTTGTTTTCAGCATTCTCCGGGGAGCCGCCTCACCTTGTCTAGGAAAGGAGGGGCCCGATCGTTGGGCTGACTGATTGGCTGTCTGCCTGTCTTCTCTGATGATCTCTCCGAGACATTAAGTGTACAGTATAGGTCAGGCGTATCGGGTGTCGGAGCAATCCTCACGCTGTAGACATTTGCTCATTAGAGTCCGCCCAGTCCAGCTTTTGTCACATGATATATTTGAAAAAGGGGGTAACAAGAGCTCGCACATACATAAGTAGAGCGAGATGTGGCCTTGGGTCATGGGTGAGCCATCTGCTTATGAAAATTATGGCAGTCGCAAATTTAACCCAGCGCTTGAGGTTTTTGCTAGCGGTCACACTGACCTTGTTTAGCATTTCCATATTTAATATTTTATTTCAACAAAAGAAAACTGTGGGCGGCATCACAACATGATCTGACATTGCATGTTACATCTGCATTCATAGCTGTTTTTCTGGTAAAGCAACCGCTTAACCATTTTAAACCGTGTTTGAAATGAAAGGATATGATTTTTATTAAGCTGTTATGGCTACAAGTCTCTTATCTTGCGACATTTGTTTGCGAGTATCGTAATATATCGGCTCACTGGGCTATTTTTTGTTTGTGTTTTCCCGTCTTCTTCCTGGGAATAGGAAACAGAAGATGCCCAGGGCAGTAATGGTCAAAAGTCTGTTGCACCCTGCTGTAAAAAACAAACATCCGTTGCTTCTTTGACACTTGACGAGACAATATTGTCAATTGTATTCTTTCGAACAACTGTTGGCACTTAGGCCTGGATTCAGTCAATATTCATCTTTGACTCAGTTAAATGCACGTGTTTTTTTGTTTTTAGAAACAGTTTGGCGTGTTCAGTAATCACCAAAATGAACACGCCAAACTGTGTTTGTGAGGAGAAAAAAAACACTTGCATGTACTTGTAAGTAAAAGTTAAGGACAAATGTTGATTGAATCCAGGCCATAAAAACAGACATGACATCACATGAAATATTGATTATCGATGGCCCTTTTATATTATGTTCTAGAATTTCAATCCTGTTATAAAATGGCTGCTAACAGTTGCTTTAACACAGCAAGAAGCATCTAAAATATATATTGTATCGATAAGTGATGATATCTTGTTAAGCGATGTCAACACAGCTTTGCTTGTTAAAACTGGGACTCGGACCTACAAACCTCTGGTCTGAAGTCCAGTTCCCTAAGTCTTGCTCTGCCCTGCTCTGAGACACATCTGTACAACTGTGGCACTCCCAGCACTGCAGTGATGTCAGTCTGAGAGTGAGCACTCATTTAAATGTCAGCTGATCACGGGTAGCCCGCACAGCCGCTACGATCCCATCTTCAGCATAAGGCAACAGAATATGCAAAAGCGATGTGCTCTCGATCCAGTTAATAAATGCACACACAACGAAACCGACGTGTGAAGAATGCCACGTGCTTGCAATATGTTTAATCCTAATCAAGTTTTTATTTGTATGTATATATTTTTTGGTTGCCCTTGTGCGTGTGTTGATTTCACAGATGGCAGATGTGATTAAACAGATGTGTTGGACAAGAGTGCACAGAAAGGCCTACTCTCCCATATATGAATAACTCTCCTGCAGAACTAGCAGAACCAGTGCGGTAACAACATTTCATAAATTATATATCCCAGTGTCTGTTTGAAAAATACAAAATAAATAAACAGAGAATGCAAAGCGGCATACAATTACCACAAAGAATGTGCTAATGTTAGACTAACATCCCTGTCTGGGCTCATGTGGTTCAAAGGAGGTTATTTCAGGCAGGTATGTGGTATCTGGTCACGGCGAGAAGAACCATGCGTGCACGTGTGTGTGTGTGTGTGTCTGTGTGTGTGTGTGTGTGTGTGTGGGGCATGGAGGTTGTGTGTGTGCATGGATGGTATGTGTGTTTGTGTGTTTGTGTTTGTGTGTGTGTGTGTGTGTGTGTGTGTGTGTGTGTGTGTGTGTGTCTGTGTAGAGAGAAGGTTCTACGTATGTGCCTCTGTGTTTTTAATGACAAGCTTTGCTGCCTGGTTGTGGTTCATCTCCCTTGGGCAGACATTTGACCACATCAGTTGTAGTTGTCCTGGGAGCACTGCAGGAAACCCTGCTGTCAGTCTGGGATGGGCTATTCTCCTGGCAGAGGGAGACAGCCACCACTTTGTTTTACTTGGATTTCAATTGGGCAGTCTCACGAGTATTCACAGTTCTCTTAGACTATATGTCCTCGAATTTTGGCAAATTGGATTTGTGGAAATGCTTTTTCTGTCAGTCTAGTTTTTCAGGGGTTTTTTCCATTTCCCTCGGCCAGTGTCAACTACAACTATAAAATCATAAACTAAAAGTAGATCAAATCAATGTGTACTAGGATGCAAATTTTAAGGAAATTGCAGGCGTGGTTATCTTAATAAACAGTTATCTGGTGGCACTGTACAAGTCAGGCCCTGGCTCTGCAGGTCACCCTGGTTAAAAGCGTCTGCTAAAGGATGCATAAATAATAACAGGAGGGCGGGCCTGGATGTTGTGTCGAGCGCCTGGCTACTGGTCATAATTGAAACGTGACTTTTAAGGTCCTCCTGCTTCATTGACCAAAAGCAATGGAAATGTCAGACGCACACTGTAATTACTTTTAGTGCGATGCACAGACGTACAGATACTGACAGCATATTTAAGTCTGAAATGCGTTCTCATAACTGATGGTTTTAATTAATCTAGAGGTGGTGGGCAGTGTTTAAAGAATGGCACTGTCCATCAAGAAATACACTTTTTATTTATCCATTTGTTCAGGTGTAGAGGAAACAGTGGACTGATGCACTTTGGAATAAATTGCCCAAATATTCTCCAGCTATAAACAGTTGAAATGCAACACAAGCCTTGTAAAAATGCACTCAATTATTAATTCAGTTCACCAACTGACCTTGGAACCTTAGTAAGGCTACATTAAAAACACATTAAAATGCCACACTTGCATTCCACACCATTGCAATTTGTAACTTGTCAACGTGTGCACTTTTAATATAATCGAGTCAAGGAGTGTTTGTGGATGATTTCTGCTTTGCTAAAACTCTTGAGGTCTATTCAGAGGAAAGTTGAAGATAACCACATTATAAACCATAGTTTGGGTTATTGCATTATGGAAGAAACACATGATGGTGTCTTAGACCATTTCAAAACTTCCATCTTCCTTATCTCATTACGCATAGTGCATCATGTACTGTATTTCTCTGGATCTACTGCGTGTCGTGAGTGAGGTCGCTTTCCATTTTGGCCTGGTGTCAAAGGACTTTGTAATATATTTTCGTTGTTCTCTGATGTTTAAAGATGTAATATGTGCAGGGTGAATGGTAGTAAAAAGACAAATGATGTTTTCCATATTTTCTGATGTGTTGGGATTGATGGCTTTCCTCTCTGGCTGTTCATTCTGAGGCTTCTGAGGGAAAGGCAGTAATGCACACTGTGTGTGGAGGCAACATCTAAACCTGTGTGAAAGATGGTAACTGTGGGGTCCTGACCCCGTTGACAGATGGACATTAATAATGTCTGTCCTCTTTAAAGGATGGTTCAGTCAAACACAAAATGGAATGCCCTCAAACTTAAAAATAAACCAAAGGCAGTGTTCATTTTTGGCACAGCATTCACAGTTTTGTTTTTTGTTTTTCTTGGAAAAAAAGCTTAATTCATGAGATCTTGTTAAGCAGGAGTCGGGCAACTTGGTTGAGTTTGAATAATCTGCTTTTCATCTTTTGTAAGTCCTTTTTTCCTCTCAACTTTGTTTTAATTATCATTTTTTGTTTGGTCCCGTTTATAATGACATGGTCGTAGTTACGAAGAACTAAACATTTATGTGAAGAGCAAGCCATTTTGTACTTTTGTGTTTTGTTGTCGAAGCGCGGGCCTGTTTAATTGTTTGATTCAGTTTGCGGTTCCCAGCTTACTATCATCTTTCCTTGCTTTCAACAGTGGCACCGGGCGATTTTAAATTGTAATAATTAATAGTGTTTTTGGGGCCAGGAATGATGGCCCCCATTTAACAGCTGAATATGTTAACTTTTCTGAGCAAATGTTTAGCCCAAATGTGAGTCCCTGTGTGGCTTTCTAAAAGGTATTTAACAAAGCTTAGGCCTCTGCCTTTGTGGTGGTCATAGCCCTCCAGTTGTGGAACTTTTGTGAGCATCTCCACAGGGGAAGACGCTGCTGAAAGTGGCAGGATGTGTGCAGGTGGGGGGAGGGGCCAGCCTACAGATCGTCCACTCTGGAAACAGCTGCACTCACACCATTGTTCAAACTTTCTAGCCAGTGGAAGTGATACGGTGGCGTTCATGATTTAGGGAACGGGGGGGGAGGGGTTAATCCACAGCAGGCATCTTAACCCTCAGCCCCCACCCACCCACCCACCCCAGTCTCCTCCTGCAGAACACACAGTGCAGACTCATCTTTGCAACAAACAAAAAAAGAACAAAAGGGCAAGTCGAGCTGCCCTTCACTGTCCAGAATGTGCCAGGACAGTTCTAATCAGAGTGGTTTGTGTTATTAATCCCCACCCCATAGAAACGGTACCGTTTCCCTCCAGCGTGCAGTGAGGTAAAACAGGCCACATCACCTAAAGAGGAGGAGTGGAAGGGGAGCAGCCCTTTCCCATCGGTGCCTGTGTCCCTGTCAGAATGCGAGTGGGAGTCGGGACAGAGAGCAGGAGCAGCGGACGTGCTGATCGGCAGAGGATTTCCCCAAACGGGAGGCAGGTGAAACCTGCTTGCCGAGAGACGGACACTAAAATAGCTTCCAGGTTAGTGAAAGAGCGCTTTCAACTAGACAAGGTGGCACAGTTCCTATTTTTGGACTCAAGATAAGGGTTGCACAGATCTGGACTCAGGGCCCGTTGTAAGTCTGCTGGTGAGGTGGATTTATTTTTTTGGTATTGTGAAAATAATTACCTTGTCGAATCTGACAAAGTCAGAATGCGTGGCGAGAATTTGTGTGTCTAAATTGGATTTGCAGCAAAACTAAACCCCCTTTGCTCGGTTAAGTCTTCTTAGACCATGAAAATAAATGCAAGTAACTGCCAAAATAAAGGAAACACCTGAGTAAATGAAGGGTTTTTGTGGCTCTGTTATGGTATTGGGGGCATTTACCTGGCATGGTTTAGGCCCACTCAACCCCCTTTAGCCTTTATAGGGCAAGGTAAACGCCAATAAATACAAAGCCATTCCATTGAATTATCACCTTCATCCTATGGTGAAGTGTTTCTATCCTGATGGGAGGAGTCACTTTCAGGATGACAGCACCCACATCCACAGGGCACAAGTGGTCACTGAATGGTTTAATCAGTATGAAAACGATGTAAACCATTTTCCATGGCCATCTCCATCATCAGATCTCAACCCAACTGAACACTTATGGGGGATTACGGTGCGATGCCTGAGACAAGGTTTTCTACCACTGTTAGCAAAACATCACATTTCCCATGGAAGAATGGTGTTGCATCCCTTCAACAGAGTTCCAGGCATTTGTAGAATCTATGCCAAGGTCCACTGAAGCTGTTCTGACAGCATGTGG